>CM054061.1:206527448-207727448 GCA_028641055.1 Alopecurus myosuroides | reverse complement strand
GAATAACAATGCAACAAAAGACATAGTTTGTTTCAAGTATGGAGAAAACATGTCAAAGTGATATTTCGCTAGTCCTTAAGAGTGGGGCAAAACTTAAATGCCAGGACACCTTCAAAATTCATGAAGAAGACTAGAACAAATAATTAGAGAACAAGCAATAACACATCATGAATCAATTAATATTTTTTTTGGGACAAATGCACATAAAACTCAGAATGGAAACTATGCTCTCTCAACCGTGCATAAAGTTAGAAGATGGAGACTCAACATAAAAGTAAAATAAAGGCCCTTCCCATAGGGAAGTATGGATCACTCATGTGTTAGAGCTTTTATTTTATTAACAGAGGTATAAAAATATTGACACTCCTCCCAACCATCTTACACAAACCATGGCTAACCGAATCCTCGGGTGCATGCCAACAATCACATACCGTGGAGGAGTGTCTATATTTTAAGAGAGGTGTATGCTTATGTAAACGAATTGTAAACAGAAAATACAGTACGTCACAAGCCAACTAGACTTCACAAGAGCGGCTCCCATATAAGGACGCATCTGGGTAGAAAGTCATCCCTTTTTATCTTTTGTTTACACAGTTATGCTTTGACTGATAAATCAGGGGCAAAAATATTAAAGAGAATTTGTGTTATTAATTTGGAGCTGGGCACCTCGCTGCCAGCTCTTCTATCATTGGTTAAGCGGATCAAGCCACTAGTCGAGGGTGTGAAAGGCCAATTAGTAAGTGAGATAAAGATTCTCTATTTACGTCCTCATGAGCTAAAATAGGAGCACAAAACATGAGTAATTTTGAAAGTTTTAAAGGTAACACATGAGCAATTTACTTTGGAGTGGCGGTTAAATACCACATGTAGGTAGGTATGGTGGACACAATGGGAAAAGTTTGGTTTTTGGGAATTGAATGCACGAGTAGAGCCCATACTCAGTACAGGTGGAGGCTAGCAAAAAACTGGGAGCGACAAATCAAGAGAGTATAAGAAGCATAATCATGCATAGCGACATAAACATCATTAATCAAAGCATAAGTGGTACCACAAGTTCAAAAACTAAATGATCATGGAGGCTATTTGTGACTGGTTCATAGTCATAAACATGGTGTGAGCATGCGCCAAGTCAACCAAATAAAACATTCAAAGGAGAACACCACAAATTTATGTTTCAATATGACAAGAACAACTCATGATTCTTTCAATGGCACATTAAACACTCTCAGCTATTTGAGGCTAATCATGATACTAAATAACCACAAGGATTTAGAACTAAAATAACATCTAGCATTATATGAAAAAGTCTAGCCACAGTCTCTACAAGCTTCTACTTCCACCGTTAAAAATTCTACCTCAAGCAGTAGTTTCTTTTCCCAACAAGCACCATACAAAACATGCTTTAACAAAAACTCTCTAAATTCTACAGCAAGCAAACATGAGAGGAATCACATAACACTACTAAAACTAACAGCTCTGAACAAGAGATGCAATAAAAACGAGAGCTAAACAGGAATTTCTGCAGCAACTAGAAGAAAAACTAAGCATACTAGCATAACAAGTATTCAAACGAAAAAGCAGAGGCAGAGCGTGTCTCTCTCCCAAACAAAGAATGCTAGGGTCCAACTATATTATTGCAGCAAGAAAAACAAAAGAAAACAAAAGAAAAACAAACATACGCTCCATGTAAACTTCATATGATGTGACCGAATAAAAATATAGTTTCACGAGAAGTGACCTGATAGATAGTTGATGAAAAAGGGGATGCCTTGGGCATCCCCAAGCTTAGATGCTTGAGTCTTCTAAAAATATGCTTGGATGAACCACGGGGGCATCCACAAGTTTTGACCTTGCACTCTTCTTGATCACATATATCAGCTCTTCACTTGACTCTTGAAAACTTCCTTCACACCATACTCAAACAGTAATTCGCATTAGAGGGTTAGTGCAACAATTAAAAATCCATTGGTTCTGTATGGCACAAGTTCTATTGATACTTTTAATCATTAGCTATAGCCACTGATATTTCTTGAAGCAAAGAAATCTACTTGACATCGCAAAAGACCGAATGCAAGAAAAATGATAGAACCTGTCAAAACCAAAACAGTGTGTAAAGACAATTTTTTCGAGGCACTTACGTTGCTCAGATCGAAAAACTTAAAGAACGAAAAATTTGCGGAATCAGCCGAGTAATAAGCACAAGAAATTTCAGGCCATTCTTATTTTCTATGATTTATACGATTTTTTACGGTGGACAGCGGAAATCCGTTTTCTGCGCAGAAATCCGAAAACCAACTCCAACTCTCGTCAGAAACCTTACTTGGCACTACCAAAACATGAAAAGAAAGTTACAAAGGAGTTGCTACAGAATTATACATCCCCTTGGTGTAGGAAATTGTTCTACTTCCACGACACCGACGCGAATTGCATCCCTGAGTTCAAGCCATTCACAATCTTGAAGAGGAGAAAGTCTTGGGCGCACACCTTGTCACCCAAAGGAGTTAAAGCCACAACGCCCCTGATCGAACAAGTTGCGTGGCTCCGCCGAAAGGACAGAGGGCTTCTGCTGAATGGGATACACCCGGCGAGCGTCTTCCTGCGCCGGAGGGTGCAACCGCTACAGGATAGGGCCAACACCTTGTGGGAGTATTTTGGTGTTACTGACTCGAGTCGAACATGCGACGATGTGCTCTCGAACAATGAGTTTGAGGCAAAGCTTACTGCCATCACCAACCTGAAGAAGGGGAAAGGCTACTCGGCTTCTTATTTCGACCGTTTCGACTTGGAGCATCCCCCGAGCGAGGCAAAATCTTTATCCTTCTTGAGTTGTTCTATTGTTTTCGAGTTCCATTCTGACCGAGTAGAACCAAGAAAATAGCAATGTGCTACGTAGGTTTTGTCTTAGGGTAATATATGAGCGAAGTTTTACCATGTTGACGCTACATAAGAGCATCTCCACTCGCGCCCCCAAATGCTACCCCAGGGCACTTTCCCGTCCGGACCGGCCCCAACCTCTCCCACTCGTGCCCCCCAAAGGTCATTCCCGTCCAGACCCTCCCCAATTCCTGTCCGGGGAACCCAAGCAAATCCCTCGTCCAGGGGTTGGGTTGGGGTTGTGTTTGATGTCCGGACCAGACAAATAACCACACATTTGCCTCCATGTGTCCTCTCTCCTCTCTCCTCCCCCACCTACCACGCCTAGACCAGGCCACCGCCCGCCATCCAAGCTCGCTGCCACGGTGACCAGCACGCGGGAGTAGCGCCGCGTTCACCGCCGCGTCTCGGAGCAGGGGAGGCTTGAGGCGAGCGGCCGTACCCGATGCGCACAACCCGCTTATTCTTCCGGAGAGACGAGGAGGACGGCTGCCGGGAGAGGGTGGCCGGCCGCTGCGGCGTCTACTGTGTGCCCGTCTACTGCGAGCTTCTGCGTCGACCCGGTGTCGTCCTGCACGCCCGCAAGTCGGAGAGCTTCTGCTGGATGCGCGGGTTGAGGCGGTCGTCGGGCATCCCGCCCTCGAAGACGCAGTAGACGCGCACGCCCATCGAGCTCGGCAGGTGTGGCTGCGTGGCGGGAGCGTGCCCATCGAGCTCGGCCAGGGGTGGCTGCGTCCATCGCGCACCGACCAGTGCACGCGGCAGCGTGCCCGTCTAGAGCTCGACGTTGCCCTCCCCCGACTGGTGCACGCGGAAGCGTCCATGGCACGCACGTGGAGACGCACGCGGCAGCGTGCCCGTCCAGAGCTCGACATTGTCCTGCCCGACCGGTGCACGCGGCAGCGTCCATGGCGCGCACACGGAGACGCACAAGAGCTCGTGCCCCTGCCCGCCGTCCCTCCTTCCGCCAGCAGCGCGCCATGCCCCTGCCTCGTCCGGCCCTGCCGCCGGCCTCCTCAATCCCCAAGCCTCCCCCAGTCCCGGCCCCGAGCTCCTCCGCGCTGGCATCCGACGCCGTTCTCGGTGCGCCTGCAGGCTGTTCGTCGAGTTGTTGTACTGGTAAGAAAGAGAACATAAACTATCCATGGGGGCTGCGACTAGGAGAGCGCCACCCCCCAAATCATATGTTTGGTCCTGACACCCCTCAAACCTTGAAAATCTTGCTCATCCGGACACCAATTGGGGTGTCCGAGTGGAGATGCTCTAAGGTCATCTCCAGCGGGGCTGCTCATTTGCCCCGGACCGGTCCGTTTTGAGCAGACTGGGCCGAAACCAGGCCCCAGCGGCGCTGCTCATACGGACCGCGGTCCGTTTTTTTGTCCCCGGATGCTCAAATCCTGACCAAATTTGGTCCAGATTTGAGCAGCCCCGCGGACAACAAAGTGTCCCGTGGACACGCTCTCCTGGCCCGCAGAGAACACCCCCTCCTCCCCCCGCGCCGCCCCCAACCCACCTCGCCGCCGCTAGCTCGCCGATTCGGGGACCCCCACCGCCGTTCGACCCCCCCGCCGGCGACGGCCACCTCCCCCCACCTCTCTCCCACGCCGCCGCGCCGCCGCCTGTCCCGCAGGAGGTTCGCCTTCCTTCCTACCGCCCGGTCCACCTCCCCCCGCCTCCACGGGCGCACACAAGGTGTTCGTCCGTGTGCCTGCCCCGACCTCGGCCCGAAAAATTGCGGACAGCGGCGATGAGTTCTTCTTCAACAACGTGATCATGTACTCGTCCTCGTCGGAGTCCGATTCCGAGGACGAGAGCGACATCCTCGTTTCCACTCTCGTGGTCAATGACCACATCGCAAGGATGCGGCCGGTGTTCAGAGGGTCCATTCCCGGTCGTGCGCCGGGCTTGGAAAGGGGCAGAGCGGCCGGCCATATGCAGCTGTGGAACGACTACTTCCACCCCACCAATCCGGTGTACACGGCCAAGCTATTCCGGCGCCGTTTTCGGATGAAAAGGGACTTGTTCAACCGCATTCGACTCGGCGTCCTCGACTACAACGATTGGTTCAAGTGCAAACCCGATGCCACCGGTAAGCTTGGCTTCACTTCTTATCAAAAATGCACCGCGGCAATTCGGATGCATGCATATGGAGTAGCTGGTGATCTGGTTGATGAATACTCGCGTATGAGTGAATCCATGTGCCTGCAAGCTATGTACAAGTTTTGTGAAGCTGTGGTTCAGGTCTTCGGCCCGGAGTACTTGAGGGAACCGACTGTTGCCGACACTCAGCGGCTGTTGTCGATCAACGAGAGCAGAGGGTGGCCTGGGATGCTTGGAAGTATCGATTGTATGCACTGGGAGTGGAAGAACTGCCCATTTGGTTGGCAGGGGCAGTACAAGGGCCATGTTGGTGAGTGCACTGTTATTCTCGAAGCAGTTGCTTCGCATGATCTGTGGATTTGGCACTCGTTCTTCGGGATGGCAGGTTCACACAATGATATCAACGTGCTCCAGCGCTCTCCGGTGTTTGGCAGACTTGCCGTAGGCAACTCCCCCGAGGTGAGCTATGATATCAATGGCCACCACTACACAAAGGGGTACTACCTGGCAGATGGTATCTATCCCCTGTGGGCTACCTTTGTGAAGACCATTTCCAATCCTCAAGATGAGATGAGGAAGCGGTTTGCCCAAGAGCAGGAGAGTGCCTGAAAGGATGTGGAGCGTGCTTTTGGTGCGCTTCAATCTCGATGGGCTATTGTTCGCCACCCTGCTAGAACATGGAGCCCGGAGATTATGTGGTCGGTGATGACTGCTTGTGTGATCATGCACAACATGATCATAGAGGATGAGCGCGATGACAGCGTCTACGACGAGAACTGGTTGTTTCAGGGTGAGAACGTGGAGCCCCAGCCAGGAGTGGCAACATTTGAGGATTTCATCGACTTCCAGTATGAGTTGCGTGATCAGGACACCCACCGCACACTTCGGGATGATTTGGTGCAACACATCTGGAACTTCGTTGGAAACCAGTAGATTTTTTTGTAATTTAAATTAAGACTTATTTGTCTTCTTATTGAACGGTCAAATTTGTAATAAATAACTCGTATTTTATTTAGTATTGTGTTTGTTTTTAGGCTCAAAGTATTGTTGAGAAGAAAAAATTAGGAAAAAATATGTCCGGGCCACTAAATGAGCAGCCCCGCTGGGTGCAGGGTCCAAATCCGCGCGGACACGGCCCCGAACGGCTGCTCAAATGGACAAAATACGGACCAAATTGGTCCGCAAATGAGCAGCTCTTGGAGATGACCTAACCAATTTTTATTGTGGACCTAGCGGACCGTGTGCTGACATGCCTAAAGCTCTATGCTGGGCCTTTGTTGCCTCAAAAAAAGAAACTAGGGAAACTGCTCGGTTGGACAGAACCGGATGCTTCTGTACGCCGCTGACAAGTCTGACTACTGGGGCGGCCCGCTTAGGTCGCATTTTTCTATTCTTTTATTTTGCGTTTTAGGGAAGTTTTTGACACTCGAGCTCATATGCTCATGACAACACAATAATCGAAAACAATATGAAGACATTTTAGAATTCTGATTTTTTTTCTCGTGATGAACATATAGGAGTTTCTTGCATACGTGCCAAATTTCATGGTCAAATAACATGTGTAGTGCTCTATGAAAAAATAAAACAAAATCAGCGTTGTAGTTTTTTTTACATTTTATTTTGGTAACTAATTTTTATTTTTGCACAGACCACACAAAATGTCATTTTACTTCCAAATTTGGCATGTGTGTAGTAAACTTGTATATGTTCATCACCAAAAAGTTCCAAACTTTTTTTCAATTTTTTACTAGCAGGAACATATGAGCTCGGGACCTAATTTGAATTTCTAATTTTTTATTCTATTTTTAATTTTACGTGTTAAAACACAAAAAATTAAAAAGAACATTTTCAAATTTGATCTTTTTAAAATCTGATTTTTTTTACAATTTCGAACATTTTTCAAATTTGACTATTTTTATAAACTACTACCTCCGATCCCAAATAAGTGTCGCTAGCTGTCTTGTGATTTCTATGTGGCTAGTTTATTTTCTACGACAGTTAAAGTGGATCGGAGGGAGTAACATTTTGGAAATCTAAACATTTTTCAAAACTTATTTTCTTTTATAATATTTTCAAAACTGAAAATTTTCAAAATCCTAAGAAAGTAAAATGAAAACAAAAGTAAGAAGAAAATAGAAAAAATGAAAAAGATAGAAATAAAAGGAGATATAAAGAAAAACCAGCAAAACCGGTCCGCCCATTGTGTTTTCATTCGTAAAAAAAATTGTTTTGTTGAGATGGTTTCCCGTGGAGGTTTGTTTAAAAAAAGTCCGATGTTTTATTTGCTTTACCTTATATTTTATTTTTCTTTATTTTAGATATTTCTAGAACACACAATTGTAGTTTTCGCTTTCAACCTTTATCATGTTTTCTAGTAGAGTCATGTATCTATTTTTTTCCATGACTTTTTCTTTCTCTTATACCGTGTATCTATTCGGCGGACGCGAATTTTTTCACAAATTGTTGTGATGTTTCAAGAGTGCTAACATTTTTTATACAATAGCACACAACTCTTTTGAGACCCCTTTTGCGCGTGTCATCCCAGTGCTACAGATACGGCGCCTCCAAGGTATTCATATGTACTGGGATAAAGCGTCACACGACGAACAACTAAGGGCGTGTTCGGAGATCCTCCAGCTTCTAGCTTCCCGAAAATCCGCGGTGGAGCAGTGCCGAACGTCCCAAATCCGTGGAGCCAGATCCAAGAAGCTGGCCAAATTTGCTACACAAAACGCGGAGCACCACTTTCGGGAATCCGCGAATCAGCACATCGCGGAGCAGTCCGTAATTACGAAGGTATGCCACCGCCAAGTGAAGAAAACGCTTCGCTCCTGTCCTCCTCGTTCCCTTACCCGTTGCTGTCGTTCTCTTTCCTCAGCCAACGCACCATGTTGCCCGCCTCGAGCACTCTAGTCTCTACTCATCTAGAAGTTCTTCGCCGGCGGCGTCCCCGACCTGATCCAAGCGCTGCACCGGTCCAGTAGCCTGCACGGCGCGAGGTCCTACCCGACACCAGCCCAACGACGCCTCCATCTGCTCCCCGGCAGCGACCCTGAAGCTGCCCCAATCCTCTTTCCCGGCCACCGGCCCGACCTTGGCCTAACCGCTGTTCTATGGATTGGGAGCTCGAGAGGCGGGGAAGGGGCGGCGAATTGGTGCTGCAACCACGAGATGGTGTTTGTATGTACCAGGCAAGCTACGACCAGAAGCGAACGGGAAAGGGACAAATCCATGGGGGAAATTGGCGGAAGGGCTGGAGAGAGCCGCGGGATACTCGCCGCCGGTGATTAGGCCACAGACCAACTGGAATTTATGGGATTTGTGTGCGTATCAGTGGGGATTTGGAAGAGAAGCGAGGAAGAAGATCCCCGATGGGCTGCTTCTTGTTGGGCTACGCTAGCAGTTTCCCTTTACTGGGCTTTGGCCCGTGTGAAATATGGAGAAGCTGAACCGAACGTTCGCTGCTCCACTCGTGACGCTGGAATCGCCGCAGGAAGCAGGATCGACGGATTTGTATGAAGCCGGACCGTTTCCGAACACGCCCTAAGTCTACGCGGGAGTAGCCGCCGTCAGAAACATAGTCGTACGTCGATATGAGGCTGCTCCCGAGTCACCTCGACGTAGAAGCAGTCGCTATGGGAATGAAGGGTCACACGTTAAACAACTAAGTCTGCGCTGGAGCCGCCATCGAAAACATAGGCATCAACTGATAATATGTTTCTATATTACAGGTTTTACATCTTTATGTTTATGACTTAGGAAACATAGTCATCAATCAATACATGTCTGATGTTCAGGTGTATCCTCATATGAACTTATGCTAGGGACAAGTAAAGAGCTTAACAACCAAGTCAAATATTTGTCGATCAATACAAAGACATTACTCAAGGATCATTCAATACATCATGGATGTAACTGATAGGGATTCTCTGTCGTGGCGCATGGTGACGTTGAGACACTGACATATGGGCCCAAGGGACGAGGGACGCCATGTCAGTTACCCCACGTCCGAGGAGCTGCGTCCGGATATAACAAGTCTCACAATCGCTATGATTGTCTCTAGTGCATGTTTCTAACATTGATTTGGTTTCTTTCTCATACAATGTTATTAACTAATGCAAATATTACAAGCAGTAAAAAAGAAAGAGACCGCATACAATATGTTTAATTACACGAACAAGCTCGGTTTTCCGAGCAATCATTCACACATCTATTAGTTTAATTTGCCTTCTTGATATGTGGAAATGAGTACTTACCTTTACGGAGGAAACGGTGGGGGAGATCGCTTCCGCCACCGGTACAACAATGGCAATGGCTATCGGGGTGCTTTCCGGGGTCGAGGGGGCTACAACTATGTTCAACGAGGAAGAGGAGTAGTGCGCCCGCCGGTTACTCAAACGCCAGCAGTGCCTTTGGGTTTGCAGGAGGATACCGTGGCTGCAGTCGTGCGGCAGGTGACCGAGGCCTTGAAGGCCCAGGGTGCGTCGGGGGCTGTGAATGTTGCAACAGAGACAGTGAATACCGGTGGTGGTTTGCAATTGGGACAAACGGTCCCGGTGGTTAACTCACTGCCTGTTACCGTCACGCCTGCTCCATTACCACAGATAGTGGTTTCTTCGCAGGGAGTTGCGGCTGTGGTGACTGATGCTAATGATGGGATGGCCAAGAAAGCTAAGAAGGTGGAGAACGCCAAGTGTTATCAATGTGGGGCTCCTGGTCATCGTAGTGCTGATTGTCCGGTGGAGGTGTGTGATTATTGTGAGGGATCCGGCCATATTCCTGATGATTTCCCTCTTCTTTCCGTTGCTAAACAACAGGTGGTAACGCATGGGTTTTTGCATGAGGAGCTCACATTTTATGAGGCAATTCCGACGGCTACGTACCGTCCTAAAATTGACTCCGCAAGATTAGCCAAGTTGACGGTTTCTGGTGGTCAACTTTCTGAGGATCAGATCATGACTCGGTTAATGAGATTGGTTCCGGTAGAGGACTTTAAGTGGGATGTGGTTAATATTGGGAATAATGTTTTCAAGGTGTCTTTTCCCTCTAAACAAGAGCTCGAGAGGATGAAGGTTTTTGGTGCGTGTCATGTTCCTAATAGCCCATGTATCATTACGGTGGAGTCATGGGCAGTAGAGATGAAACCAATGTGGCTACTCCCGGAGATTTGGATTCGTATATCCGACATTCCACCTATTCATAGAGGGGATTTTTTGTTCCTTTGGAGTCTCGGTTCGTTGTTTGGTAAGACTTTGAAAATAGACATGAAATATACTAGGCGCCACGGAGTCTTGCGTCTGGTTGGTTGTATGGACTACACTATGGTGCCTGACAAGTGGATCATGTTCATCAAAGACGGTTATTATGAGTTGAAGTTTTCGGTTGAGAACCCTAATACGGAGGGGTTGGATGATATGGCAATTGACATGGGTGATGATGGTGATGGGAAGGGAGGTGATAAGGACAAAGCTAAGGAGTCTCAGTCTGATGCTGGTTTGCCAAGTATTGATGATGGCAATGGTTCGGGTGCTGTTTCTAAAAAACTAGATGAATACCCCGCGCGTTGCAGCGGGTATCCTTTTATGAACTCTATTGTGAGAATAAAAACGAATAAGATGCATGAAATCTGAAATTGTCTTCATGAACATGCATGATTGTATGTTATGTTATGCATGTTGCAGTTTTTTTTTTGGAAATTGCTTAAAAGCTTACATATATATTAACACTTAACAGTTACATGTGTTCTGATAATTGAAAACAATTGGTAGAACATTTTCTTGGTTGGGTGAATCGACCAAGCGCTAATATAATTGACGATGAGATAGATTGCATGGAGAGTTAGTCAAACAATGATATGGACAATTAGATGGATACAATAATGGATGCTAATACATATTAATGGGATGAGGTGGAAAATTGGTCGGTTGGAAGGATGGATGAGGTGGACAATTGATTGGTGGAAATGATAGATGATGTAGATAGTTTGCATGTTGAGATAGAAAAATCATAAATGCAAGTTAGTGGAGATTTGCTTTATAAAAAGTACTAGAAGAACGCGTTGCAGCGTGTATCTCTTTAAAATAATATTCTATAAACAAAATGGGTATAAGGTGCATGAAATATTCCATTGTCAAGATTCAATTGATCACATAATCGACATACTAAATTTAATTCGTGTGAAATTGATGTATATTTTGATAAATAAATATTAGTGGCATGGATAATTATATGGTTGAAAAAAGATGGCATGGTTATGTGGCATGAAATATGTAATATCACAATTATTAGTGAAGATGACATGGATAATTGATTGGCTAAAATGGTGGGTGACGTGGATAGCTTGCATGTTGAGATAGAAAAATCATAAATGCATCTTAGTGGGGGTTTGTCTTATAAGAAGTATAGATCTGATGGCGAGACTAATCCTAAGGGACCTACCTCTCTCAGTGTTCAGCGGAACTTCAGCCCGGGAGTATTTTTCTCACCGGCAGTAGCCTCCTCTTTGGCTCTTGCTCGCAAGGAGATTGCTTTGTTGTCTCAGTTGGGTTTGTCGCGGTCTTCTGTTGATCGCAGTTCGCAGATGGTGTGTGTTGATGAGGTGGATTCATGTCCATCGCGTGTTGCCACGAAGGTTATCTCTGAAGTTCCGAGCCTTGTGGATGTGGATGATGCACCCGAGGTTGCTGCCGTGGACGCACGGTACGCTATAGTGGTGGATGCCCCAGCTGCCGAAAACGTTGCCGCGGGGCATGTTTCGGTCGCTGCGGGTGGTGTTTGCAGCCTAGGGCACGCTGCCGCGGTGCCTTTCTCTGCCGCGCCTGCCGTGGCTGGTGCTGCCGCGGGGCAGTTCGCTGCCGTGCCTGCCGCGGGCATGGCTGCTGCAGCCGCGGTGCCTTTCTCTGCCGAGCCTGCCGTGGCTGCTGCTGCCGCGGTGCAGTTCGCTGCCGTGCCTGGCGCGGACATGGCTGCTGCTGCCGTGGCTGGGCGCTCTCTTTCCTATGATTTCGAGTTACACAAGAACATGGAACCAATTCGTACTACGAAATTCGAACTTGGTTCAACTGCTTATATTGGGGCTGCACCTCGATCTGCGGGTGCTATCTTGGAGACCACCAAGAATACGTTGATGATGTCCTCTATGTGTACCAAGGGAGTTGTTCCTAGGCGTTTGGAGCATGAGTTCGAGGAGGGTAGAATCCACTCATCTCAACCAGACGGGTTGGGATTCGAGGTGGATGTGGACCGGATGGCTACTAACATTCTGACATCTCAACCAGGCGGGTTGGGCGGTCCGGATGTGAGGGTGGCACACACTCGTTATTCCGAGGAGGAGGTGATGGCGTTCGGGGGATTAAAGCACGCGGAGACGGAGATTCGTTCTAGCCCTCGGCTGCGTGCTAAAGATGATGCGGATCTACCACAACCACAGCGTGCGATCGCTCTGGCTGAGCGTAGGGAGGCGTCTTTCTCCTCGGGTACTAAACCACGCTCCTCTTTGTCTCTACGCGCTTTCAGTCATTCTGATATTCTACATAGGGCAAGTAGACTTGGTATTTCTTTGGGTAAAGTTATGCATCAGATTGATTCATCTATTTCACTCATTTTAGAGAGGGATGACAGTAGAGTATGATCTTTTTTGGAGGCTAAGGTTATTGATAATTTGGATACAGAAAATAACTCTTTCGATGAGGTTAGTCTTGAGGATGATGTTTTAGAGAAATTGGTCTCTCCTTTAGTTCTAACGGGTAAACGTACCCGTAAGAAGGTTAATGGCTATTCTTCTAGGCCGAGAAGAAGTGCGAGGATTAGAAAACTAAATAAACAATGAAAGGTTTAATTTGGAATAGTGATGGGTTCGGGGATCATGCTAAACATTTGGCTGTTAATGAATTTGTGAAGGAACACAAGCTAGATTTTGTAGCTTTGTTGGAAACGGGAAGATCTGCGTTTTCTTCTCATTTCTTGCAATTTTTGGCGGGGGTAGAGAGTTTACGTGGTACTGTTTACCTCCTCATGGTCGTTCGGGTGGAATGTTAGTTGGGTTTAACAATCAGTCATTGATGGCACAAAACGTTGTGTCCGGTGACTTTTCTGTTAAATTTCATGTCAAAGCAAAATCAGATGGTTTTTTATGGAGTCTAGTGATAGTTTACGGGGCTGCACAAGATTCTAAAAAACCTGAATTCCTAGCTGAGTTGGTTCGTGTTTGTGAGAATGAAACGTTGCCACTTCTGGTAGGAGGGGATTTTAATATCATTATACGCCCTTCAGAAAAAAGTAATGACAATTTCAATGCGCGTTGGCCTGCGATTTTCAACGCCATTATTGAAAGCCTAAACCTGGAGGATTTAGAGTTGTCGGGGCGACAATATACTTGGGCAAGTAGGAGACCGATTCCAACGTACGAAAAGTTGTATATATTTCTTGCTAGTATTGTTTGGGAACAAAAATATCCGTTAACATCGGTACACGCTTTGAGTCGTGCGGGGTCAGATCATACACCGTTGGTCTTAGACTCTAGGGAACATGCTCATGTTGGAAACACTAGCCATTTCTCATTTGACCTTTCTTGGTTACGACAAGAGGGTTTCTATGATATTATCCTTCGTGAGTGGACTGCGGTTACCACGGGGGCGTCTCCTATTGAACGTTGGCAAAATAAAATACGACATTTGCGCCGGTTCTTAAGGGGATGTGCAAAAAATTTGAGTGGACAATATAAATTATTAAAAGATCAATTTACGAAATTGATAGATTCTCTAGATATTAAAGCGGAGTCTGTTCCCCTGTCCGAGGCTGAGAGAGCGGAAAAGAAAGAAGCGGAAGATGTGTTAGCTTTGTTGAGACGGGGTGAAGAGGCAAAATGGGCTCAAAGAGCTAAGGTTAAACATATTCAGCAAGGTGGCAGTAATACGAAATACTTTTACCTTATTGCTAATGGTAAGCATCGTAAGAAGAAAATTTTTCAGCTAGAACAAGATGAAGGTACCATTGTGGGGGAATTGAATTTGAAATTGTTTATTTCTGAATACTATAAGAAACTATTTGGAGCACCGGCTCCTAGTACTGTTTCTTTAGTAGAGGAGAATAACGAGGATATGCCCCAAAGTCTTTGAGGCGATTTCTCTTATGGAGCATAATAAAGCCCCAGGACCAGACAAGTTTCCTGCGGAGTTTTACCAAAAAATTCTGGGATGTCATCAAAAGCGATTTGATGGCATTGTTTTCTCAGTTGTTTGCGGGTGAACTTCAATTGTTTAAGCTAAACTTTGGGGTGATTACGTTATTACCTAAGAAAGAAGATGCTAGTCGTATTGAGCAGTATAGACCCATTTGCCTTGTTAACGTGAGTTTCAAAATTTTCACTAAAGTAGGTACTAATAGGGTAACATCTATAGCGAGTAGAGTTATCCGACCGTCTCAATCAGCTTTTTTACCTGGGAGAAATATTTTAGAAGGAGTGATAGTTTTACATGAGACTATTCACGAACTTAAAAAGAAAAAGATGGACGGTGTGCTTCTTAAAATAGATTTTGAGAAGGCATACGACAAAGTTAATTGGTCTTTTTTGCGAAAAGTGCTGCGTATGAAAGGGTTTTCTCTTAAGTGGTGTGACTGGATTGCTCGTTTTGTCCAGTGTGGGAGTGTGGGTATTCGGGTTGATGATGACATCAGGCACTATTTTCAAACTTTAAAAGGGCTTAGGCAGGGGTGATCCGTTGTCTCATATCCTTTTTAATCTTGTACGGATATGTTGGCTATTCTCATTTCTCGAGCAAAGGAGGATGGTCAAATAGGTGGATCGATACCACATCTTGTCGAGGGTGGGGTATCAATTCTCCAATATGCGGACGATACGATTCTTTTTTTGGAGCATGATATTCAGAAGGCTCTTAATATGAAATTAATACTCGCGTTGTTCGAACAACTATCGGGTTTAAAAATTAATTTTCATAAGAGCGAGATTTTTTGTTTTGGGAAGGCTGTGGAGTCTCAAGAGGACTATCGTCACATTTTCGGTTGTGGCGTAGGATGCTTACCTTTTAAATACATTGGGATCCCAATTCATTTTCATAAATTGTTAAATAAAGAATGGAAACCAGTGGAGGATCGATTTGAACAAAAGCTAAGTGCTTGGGTTGGGAAACTTTTGTCATATGGGGATCGCCTCATTTTGATAAATTCGGTTTTAACTAGTCTTCCGATGTTTCTCCTTTCGTTTTTCGAAATTCCGAAAGGAGTCGGGAAAAGATTAGACTTCTACCGGTCACGATTCTTTTGGCAAAGTGATAGTAAGAAAAAGAAATATAGATTAACTAAGTGGAATATTGTGTGTCGTCCGAAGGATCAAGGGGGTTTGGGTATTGAGGTGATTGATGTGAAGAATAAATGCCTTCTTAGCAAATGGTTTCATAAGATTTTACATGAGGAATGTGTTTGGCAAGAGATTTTAGTGAATAAGTATTTGGGGGATAAAACGTTGTCCCAAGTGGAATCTAGGCCATCGGATTCCCCCTTTTGGAAAGGGTTGATGAGAGTAAAGAACGATTTTTTCGATAGATGTTCTTTTTCATTGGGTGATGGACGTTCTGTGAGGTTTTGGGAGGATATTTAGTTAGGGGATAATGCGTTGTCTCACGAATATCCTTCATTATATAATATTGTGCATCATAAGAATGTTTCCGCAGGAAGCGTGCTAGCAAACAGCCCACTAAATATTCAATTTAGGAGGTTCATTACAGGTGAGAGGAGGGTGCAATGGCTCCACCTTGTCGAGCGTTTGATGGATATGACGTTATCCCAGGAACCAGATGATTTTCGATGGAACCTAACACTAAACGGGGTGTTTTCCGTCAAATCATACTATGCGGACTTGTTGCATGGCTCTACTAGATATTTACGTAAATACTTGTGGAAGGTAAAGATACCTCTGAAAATTAAAATATTCCTCTGGTTTGTTAATAGAAAGGTGATTTAAACTAAAGATAATCTGGCTAAGAGAGGTTGGATTGGAGATAACAAGTGTGTCTTCTGTGGTGCGAATGAAACAGTGCAACATTTGTTTATTTCTTGCTTTTTCGTTAGAGATATTTGGCGTTTGATTCACTTCACTTTTAGCATCTATCCACCAAATAGTATTGCGAATTTGTTTGGTGGATGGTTGAATGGAATAGACCTTTTAACTAAGGCACGTATTCGAATAGGCGTTGCTGCGGTTTTATGGGAGGTTTGGAATTGTCGTAATGATATTGTTTTCCATAAAAAATCATCTGCTCATTTCTTACAGGTTATCAACAAGGTGATATATTCTATCCAAACATAGTCCTTCCTGCTGCCTGCCGACCAGCGAGAACTTATGGATTCAGGTTGTGCTCGAATGATGACGGTCGTTCGGGCTATCTACAGTCGGGATGGGTGGCTTAATCACCGACGTCTCGATGTTTAGGGCTTTTATCTTTTCTTGGCTGATACTTATTGCAAACTTGTGTGATCCGTGACTGTAAGGGATTCACCCCGCGACTTTTTATCTTTTTCTTAATAAAAGCCTGGCTGTGTGCATCATTTTGATGCAGAGGCCGGGACCCAAGCGTTTCCATTTCAAAAAAAAACTTACCATTACATAGACCGAGAGAGTACGAAAGAACACACGTTTGCATTAACAATTTTTCTTTGGTAATATACACACAACACAAGTAATCATGGATAAATGCAATGCCCCTCCAAGTAGGGTACACAGTTCTTGCTTCAAACATCATAATTTTTTCAAAGCATCACCACGAGAACAGACATCAATTACAAAAAAAAGAAAACCCCAGTCACCTCCGGAACCAGGCTTGACACTGCCATCAAATGATGGAAAACAAGAAAAATCACATTATAACTTTACGATTTCATGTCTGGAAGACCCCATGGCCGTTCAGCTGAGCTCCTTTCCTCCGAGCAAAGCTCTCGCCTCATTTCTCTTCCGTATACCAACTTGGAGACGCCAGAAATATAGAGCAGAATCCGGCATCAGAGACGCGAAGAACCACTGGATTGTGTGGAGCCAGTAGGGGACGCATCTTGGCTCATAGCCTATGGAACGAATGGCAGCTTTGGCGTACTCCTCCGGCGATGGAATGAATGGAGAGTCGCCCTTCACAGGGGACATCTTGGTCGCCACATACAAAGGGATCTGCACCACACTAGCGTGTCAGGATATTTCAAAGGAGCTTCGTTCTACCTTACAAAAAAGGGGAAGCAAATGTGGCAGAAGTAATCGATCTCAACCCAGAAAGAAGTGGCATGAAGACGAAGCACGCGCGTACCTGACATTGAACATCAACTCCGTACTGTTTGTATTCAACGCTTAGACTCCGAGATAGTTGATCAATATACCTGAAAACAATGGTCATATGTGTGAAAATTATAAATGGTATCATGTAAATAAAATAATGACTGTGTACATTTAGCTTAACCGTATCTTGCGTTAAGACCAAGTTTTTTTTTAGTCCCCAACATGTTTTACTATATTTTTTTTAGGCACTAGACAGGAGAGCCGAGGGCCGGATCAAACGCCCTCACTGTCATGGATATTCGACACCATTAAGCCACAATAAACCTGATTTTGAAACTATGGAGCTCAAAGTATTAAACTCAGGAGCGAGAGACCGGCCCTGATAATTGAGCCGAGGGGGTAAAATATATAGTTATACACTAGGAATGACTGAGATGTGAATCCTACCAAACCGAGGAATTGACAGTATGTTTTCCGCTGTATGACATCGATAGATTGTACTAGTTCCATCCTCTTTTTCCAATGATTAAACAACATTTAATGAAAGAACCATATTCCTTCCTATCATCCATGATCATATTCGCTATGCATTAATATGCCTTGCGTGTTTGGACATGGTGGTAGATGTACCAAACATAATGATGGATCCACTATTGTCCAAGTCGATTTTATTTTTATTGGATCGATACTGTAAATAGGACGGTACTAATGTGTAGCATGCTTCAGTAAGGCACTGATGTCCTAGTACTGGGAAGAGAGACGAGTGTGCCCGCGGTCCTCCGCCCACATCCGGCCGTGCGCCCGCGGAGTTCCGGCCGGGGCGCCCGTTCCCACTGCCTCCCGACCCTGCCGTGCCGCCCACATCTGGCAAAGGAGCTCGGGCCTCCAGGGACGGCGGCGCCCGTGGACCTCCGTCCGCATCCGGCCATGGCGCCCGCCCCAGGATCCGGGCGACCATGCCGCCGGCGGCTCACCCTTGCCCCTGCTGGGCCTCTCCTCTTCGCGTCTCCGGCGGAGGTGGGCGGGGGGTCCCGTTTCGGTGTTCTCGGAGTCGAGGAGGATGGAACGGAGGAGGAGGTGAGCGCGGCGGGGGTGGCCGTTGCGGCGGCGGAGAAGGTTCTAGGAGAGGATTGGGAGTTTTCTCGCGATGACATTGTTCGAGTTCCGATGTCCGACGAGGCTCGGGCGGAAGAGTTCTGGGCGCGGGCGGGCTTTCCGACGAAGGAATCTCGGACGTGGGAGAAGGACAGCGAGGGAGGCGGCGTACGGGCGGTGTCGGAGGCGGGTTCTGCGACGTCGTTCTCGTCCTCTGCTTGTAAGGCGTCTTCTTGTCCGCCGTCGTTCGGTGGACGCAGGAGTCCGGTGGGGCACCGGCTGAGATCTCCGGCAGTGCGTGTCGGGTGGCGAGGGCCTCTCCCGCGCCCGAGGATCACACCGGCACCTTGTCTGGGGGACTTTTTCCCTGCGAAATTCCAGGATGCGGAGGAGAGCTCGTCGGCGGCCACCGGCGTGCGTGAGATCAGCGATCCACAATCAACGGAAACGGACGCGTCTTCAGCGGGGGAAACCGTGGCTTCGTCGCGTACGACCGGTGCGCCGAAATTGAAGTTCTGGGGCCACTTCCAGGAGGCCTTCGCGTACTTTTGGGCCAAGTGCGATCGGGCTAGGGTTACGAAGCCATCGAGCGCAGCGTTCCCTTCCTCGACACCGAAAGCTGCTCGATCACCGAACGCCGACGACGGAAGCTCCAAGGCCACTGCGCGCCCCCGATCCTTCCTGCAGGTGCTACTCTCGCCAACGGAGATGGCGGCTCCGCAGCGTGCGGGCGGCCCCGGCGGCGTTCGGCCACCTGCGCCGGTTGTGGGCGGGCGCGGACGTGGAGTCGGACGTGGCTTGCCTGCCGGGGCGGCTGCTGGGCGTGGCATGCCGGCGGGGGCAGCTGCTGGGTGTGGCCAGGCGCCGGGTGTGGCCAGGCCCATGGCCGGGCCGCCGGCTTTCGCCCCCACGCAACAGGTGGCGACAAACCCGAGGCCGGTCGCTCCACTGCCAGGGCTTGCTGCCGCGGTGGTGGCGGGGGCTAGTGTGGCGCCGGCGGTGCATGCGGTGACGCCTCAGGCGCCGATGGGTGCGGCACCTCTGGCTGCGGCTCCTATAGCCGTGACAACGCCGGTCGGCGGGTTCGCGGTTGGCACGGTGGCAGCGGGGGGTGCGGTTAGACGGAAGAACAAGAAGAAGAAGATGGCACCGGTCGCAGCGGCTCCTGCGGCTAACGAGACAGCTGTAGCATTCCCAACTCCCGTGGTTGAACAGCTGGTGATAGCCACCGCTGGACCCGTGGGGGTTGACGTTGCCGCAGCTACGGTGGTGAGGAAGACCCGTTGCTGGAAGTGCGAGGTCGATACACACGCAACAAGGGATTGTCCGGTGGATCACTATTGTTATGTGTGTGATAACAAGAAGCATCCTACGAAGAAGTGCCCCACTCTCAGACTCCCAAAGCCGGCAGTATCCATTGGAGGGATTGGTAGTCTTCATACCATGTTTTCCCAGTTCCCGGATGATCTGTTTCAGGATGAGGTTGCGTCTGGTGGTCTGGTTGCGCTGGTCACGGTGGTTGGCACTCCTGCTACGGCGAGACAGGTGGAGATGACGGTTGCCCGCATGTGTTCTACACCACGGTGGAAGTGGGAAGCGCTGCCTAGTGGGGATAACCGTTTCAAGCTGGTGTTCCCTTCGGTGGCAGAGTTGGAGAGGTTTGATGGGATGGATTTTGGGGTCCCGTCTCAGTCTACCAGGCTACTTTTCAGCAAGTGGAAGCCAGAAGATATTGAGCCTAAGCTAGAGTTCTACCAGACGTGGGTGCATGTGGAGGGAGTACCAAATCCATTGCGACACTTCCTCGGTCTGTGGGCAGTTGGTTCTCTCATCGGTATTACCTTGGATGTGGACCTTTTGGCTTTGCGTCGCAGAGGTATTGTCCGGTTGCGGCTGGCGCTGTCAGATGACGAGGTGTTTAACAAGGAGGATGAGGTGGGTCCTTACACTTACACTGATGGTGTGGTACGTCTTAAGGGGTATGGTTTCACTTTTCGACCGGAGCCCGCAGATTTTGTGCCAGAATCAGACTTCGTACCTTACGCGTGGGACTTGAAGACGCCTTCTGAGTCCTCTACCAGAGGTGTACGAGATTCAGATTTACTTGGCACGGATGTTGGCTTAGAGGAAGAGGCGGGAGGTGATACGGGCATGGCTATTGATCAGCCCCCTGCGGATGGTAGTGGCTCGGCTCATACCGAGGCGTTGGAGCTGTTGAAGAACTACGCAGTAACACCGATTAACATGTCTCCGGTCACACCTAGGGGTAAGGAAATTGTGCGTTCATTACTATCCTCAGGTGGTATTCTCGCCAGGGCATCTTCCGGAGAGTCGCAGTCGACTGCTACATCACCGAGTGGGCTGCAGGGTGCAGGCGGCACCTGGCTTTTCGCCGCCCAGGCGGGGCGGACCAGCGAGCTGCTGCCAGGGCACAACAGTACTTCTGCGCCGGCTGCTGGGCCGGGTGGATTACTGCTATCCACCGCCCTGGCGGCAGCATCAGGCGGATGCACGCAGCGGGCGGAGGCCCACTCACCGGGCGACGGCCCAGTGACCGCGCAGCTGGACAGGGGGCAGGTGGCTCCCGCTCGCACGTCGGCCAGCATCGTTGACCGGATGGGGCTCCACGGGCCTTCACCTCGTCGGGCGGCGGCTGATGGGCCGGGCGGAGCACCGCTCTCAGCCGCCCATACAGCAGCTGTTGGCTGCAGTACGCAGCGGACGGGGCCCAGCCCACCTGGCAGGCCTGCTGCCGCGATGCACAGCGGCGAGCAGGCGACGCTCGCCCGTGCGATGGCTAGCGGAGGTGCCGCGCAGGCCGAGCGGTGCGGCTTTCTGGACGCTGCCGCGCACGCCGTCGCCGGACCTTGCATGCGTACTCCCCCACCGGTGCGAGGTGGATCGACGGATACGGCGTGGGTGTCGACAGGCAGTCTGTCCGGGTCCTCTGGGCCGCGGGTAGTACGCCGTGATGCCGTGACGACGCCGGTGACCCCGACATCACTACCAGGCAGCGGCACGGCTGCGGCGGTTCCGGTCAGGGTGGGGAAGGACATGGTGGCCGGGGGGGTATCTTCTTCGCCATTACCCCCCTCCGCCGTGGCGCCCTCCTCCGTGGTTCCTGGGCAGCCTAATGGTGGGTTGAGACGCAGCGCTCGCCATCTCGTTGCCGCGGATGGGGCTTCATCGACGGATGAGGACGCGATGTCCAAGGCCATGAGAAGGAAGGCGGCGATGTTTTCAGCTTCGCCAAAAGGTACGGGAACCTCTACAAAGTCATTTCTTTCTTTTTCAAATACCAAATTATCCTCTAGCCTAGGCGTAGTTGGTGTTTCTTTAGGGAAGAATGATAAAGAGATCATGTTGTCCACTAATGTATTGAAACATATGGAATTTGATCGTTTATCGGTCAATCCGAGTGCTTCTCTCATGGTGGACATACCTCACATGGATGATGATTCAGCGTATGCCTCTTCGGATCGACAGCTTTTATCACATCTAGTGGGGGAGGTGACTGAGGTGGGATTGGATGAGGACGGACTTGGATCTTTATTTGATCTATATGCTTCTGGCCGGAAATCCAAAACCGCTAAACAAAAGAGAAAAAATTCACCGCGTAACATCGCGAGACCGCCTAAAAATCCAAGTGTTTCCCGATGAATGGCTTATTCACTAATAGCAGAGGTCTTGGAGACTTGGCTAAACATTTGAATATTGCACAATACGTCAGGGATCACAAATTGGAGTTTTTGGCTATCTCCGAAACATGAAGGAGAGATTTTCAAGTAAGTGTTCTGAACCGCCTTTCAGGTGGTATCGACTTTACTTGGCACTCTATCCCTCCTCGTGGTAGATCGGGTGGCATCCTCATAGGCGTTAAAACTGACTCCTTTGATGTGTTAGCAAAGTCGGATGGTGATTTTCATATTAAATTACACCTCCGAAGCCGTGCTGACAATTTCATATGGAGCTTAGTCGCTGTGTATGGTGCTGCCCTGGAAGAATTTAAGGAGGCTTTTCTGCGTGAGTTGGTTAATCTGGCGAATAATAATCCACATCCAATTCTAATTGGTGGTGATTTTAATTTGCTAAGGTTCCCACACGAGAAAAGCAGGGGACGGTTTGATGGTCATTGGCCTTTCTTGTTCAACGCTGTCATTGATAGCCTGCATTTGAGAGAGGTTACCATGACCGGACGACAGTTCACCTGGGCAAATAGTCTGCCAGAGCCTACATACGAAAAACTAGATCGCGTATTAATGAGTACCGACTGGGAGGATAAGTTCCCTTTGGTAACGGTACGTGCTCTAGAACGTATTGAGTCTCTATCGTACCATGCCCCCCTACTTCTCTCAACTGGTACAACAATACCAAAAAGCAAGACACAGTTCAAATTTGAACTAGGATGGTTTTTGCGCGATGGTTTTGATGAACTAGTTAAGAAAGTATGGCTAACACCGGTCTTGGGGGATAACCCAATACGGAGATGGAATAATAAAATGCGCAACTTGCGTAGATATCTCCGTGGATGGGCGAGACACACGACCGGAATGCTTAAGAAGGAGAAAGAGCGTCTTTGTTCCATTATCGATGAGTTAGACCGACTCGCTGAAACTAGGTTGTTATCTACGCAAGAGGTTGAACTTAAAAGTCAATCCAATGCGAAAATAGCACAAATGTTGCGAGAAGAGGAACTCAAATGGTATCAGAGATCGAAAGCTCAATTCATTCTGGAAGGAGACTCGAATACTCGGTATTTCCATAATGTTGCCAATGGCAGACATAGGAAAAAAAGGATTCAATGTCTCCAGCAGGATGAAGGTCTCATCGAGGGACAAGAGTGTCTCAAGGCCTATATCACAAAGTTCTATAAAGATCTGTTTGGGGCTCCTGAAATGGGTAATATTACCATGGATGAGAGCCGCACAGATGATATTCCCCAAGTTTCCATGGAAGAAAACGCTTTTCTTAATGCTCCCTTCACTGAAGAGGAGATAAAGAAGGCGATATTCCAAATGGAACACAATAAGGCACCTGGCCCAGATGGTTGTCCGGCGGAGTTCTATCAGCATTTCTGGGATATCATTAAACATGATCTCATAGAAATGTTTGATTGCCTCCAGAGTGGACATCTAGAGCTGTACCGCCTTAATTTTGGGGAAATCGTTTTGTTACCTAAGGTTTTGAACGCAGAAAGGATACAACAGTATCGACCAATCTGCCTTCTTAATGTTAGTTTCAAAATCTTTACAAAGGTTGCAACTATTAGGCTAAATTCAGTGGCGGATCATGTGGTAAAACCTACCCAGACTGCTTTTATGCAGGGTAGGAATATCCTCGATGGAGTCGTTACTTTACACGAAACCGTACATGAGTTGCACACGAAAAAGCTTAATGGGGTAATTCTTAAAATAGACTTTGAGGAGGCCTATGATAAGGTGAACTGGGAGTTTCTGCAACATACTCTGAGAATGAAAGAATTTTCGGAGGAGTGGTGTACTCTCGTTCGCAGTTTCGTAGTTGGAGGTAGTGTGGCTATCAAAGTCAATGATGATGTTGGCCGATACTTCCAAACCAAGAAAGGCTTGAGACAAGGTGATCCGCTATCGCCCATATTGTTTAATATTGTGGCAGATATGTTAGCAATCATGATTGATCGAGCCAAGGAAAATGGTCTTATCGAGGGAGTCATTCCACATCTAGTCGATGGGGGATTGTCTATCCTTCAATATGCAGATGATACAATTCTCTTTATGGAACATGATTTGGAGAAAGCAACGAATCTGAAATTAATTCTTTCAGCGTTCGAGCGATTATCCGGATTAAAAATCAATTTCCACAAAAGTGAATTGTTCTGCTTTGGCGAGGCCCAAGAAGCAGTTGCGCTGTATACCGAACTATTCGGTTGCGAGCAAGGTCAGTTTCCTATTAAGTATTTGGGAATACCCATACATTACAGGAGATTGACTAATGCAGAATGGGTTCAAGTTGAAGAGCGTCTGCAGAAAAGGCTAGCGAGTTGGAAAGGAAAATTATTGTCACTGGGTGGACGTCTGGTACTCATCAATTCAGTCCTTACTAATATGGTACTGTATATGATATCATTCTTCCAATTACCGAAAGGAGTCTTAAAAAATTGGATTATTTCCGATCAAGATTCTTTTGGCAGGGTGACAATGAGAAAAAGAAATATCGATTGGCCAGATGGGACGTAGTTTGTCGTCCAAGAGATCAGGGGGGGCTAGGCATTCATGACCTCCAAGTCAAGAATTCAGCCCTACTTGGTAAATGGATTTATAAACTACTGACCGAAGATGGCGTATGGCAGACCCTCCTCAAACGAAAATACATAGGCTCGAAAGCGATATCGCAGGTTATGTGGAAACCTGGGGATTCACACTTTTGGGCTGGACTTATGGCGAACAAAACTCAGTTTTTTCGCTATGGGGTATTTAAGATTAAGGATGGATCACAGATACGGTTCTGGGAAGACAAGTGGTTAGGTACTACCACACTCAAAGAACAGTATCCGGCTTTGTACACTATAGCGCGACATAAGGATGATACGCTGGCTACGGTCATGCAAACATCACCTCCTAATGTTACGTTTAGACGAGATTTACTCGGGCCTCGACTTGCGTCTTGGCAAGATCTGGTTGGTAGATTAACTTTGGTTACTCTCACACCAGGTGCTGATGAATTTCGTTGGATGATCACTAAGAATGGTTTGTTCTCGGTGGATTCCATGTACAGAGCGATGATCCAATCGGACATACTAGTCGATATCTTCAAAAATGTATGGCGTATGAAGGTGCCACTGAAGATTAAGATCTTCGCGTGGTATCTTCGTAAGGGGGTCATACTTACCAAAGATAATCTTGTCAAACGTAATTGGCATGGGAGCTCTAAGTGTGTTTCTTGTTCTCAAGATGAGACAATAAAGCACTTATTCTTTGAGTGCACATTTGCGCGTTCTATATGGTCCGCTATCCAAATGGCTTCGAATCTATATCAACCTACTTCCGTTGCGAATATATTCGGCAACTGGTTAAATGGGGTAGATAAACGATTTAAGACTATTATTAGGGTAGGAGCGATTGCAGTTATTTGGTCGCTATGGCTATGTAGAAATGACAAGATTTTCAATGATAAAAACTTTTCTCGTATACAGGTTCTATTCAGGAGCACATGTATTCTCCGTTCGTGGTCCACATTACAGCGCGGGGAGTTACGAGACCTTTTTATGGAGGCATGTGCACGACTGGAGCAGGTGGCGAGGGATATTTTTATCCCACATGGATGGCCGCTTGATCTACGAATTACGGCTCCATAGCTTCGACGGTCTACAGCGGATGTTTTGTAGTACTGTCGCTTTGTGTATTTTCAGTTTCGGATTTCGGCTGTGTGCATTTTACCATGCAGAGGCCGGGTGTAATGCTTGAATATTTTTTGTAATAAAGCCCTTTATCAAAAAAAAAATGAACTATATCTACTAAACTAACTCCGTACGGTGCGCACAACCTTTATTTTAAAAATTACAAGAACACGCAATTCTCGGACATATAAATTTGCTCTATTTTTTAAAAACATTTTTGCATCGAGGAGTGCAGCCTTAATATACACGATGTTGATCCTTCAAACTACACGGTTCTTAAACCATTTTAAATCCTTTTGCTAGCTAAGAAAGGGTTAAACAGATCATAAATGAATATAGAATTATATGGTGACAGATCTAAGAAATCAGGAAATTAGTGTAGAACTTAACTCACACAAAACAAAAAATTATAGAGTGTATGAAGTTAAAATTTAAAAGATCATAATATACTTTGAAGTTCAAAATAAGTTAAAAAAGCACATACATGATAACTAAAAATTATACGATACCCAGTAAGAACAATACATTTGATATGTAAATATCACGGTAGGAGAAATACAGTAGAATCACTATGAAATATGCGCTTAAACTTGAGAATAAAAAAAAATCAAGAGATTTTGCGAAAGTCTATCTCAATTATATTGTCAGAAATATAAGAATTTATATTAACTATAGACAAAAACAGAAATTTATTCCGTCGACGATTAGCGGGTCACACTAGAAGATTAAAAGACTAAATAAGCAAAACACCAAGGAGATGATTTTTCTCTCCCGAAATGGGGTGAAACCCCGAGCTCTCCATCGATCGATGCACACCGAGGAGATGGGCAATCACATTATCTGTAGAATGGTGTATCATGCAATGTATAGACGCAAAACTGTTCAGACATGATGGCGGGGCGGCCGGCCACTGCAGCACGGAATATATTCTGTACGATTACATTGAGATCGCAAGCTAACTAAACACACTATTCATAGATGTTATAATGGTGGACTATGGGTACGTTGCAGGATGGAAAAATCTGTGTCACCATCGCCTAGTCCTGCAATTTCAGCTGGTAAAATTGCAACTCTGGAGTGGAGTGACAGGGGTGTGGGGGCGTGATCAGATATTCTGCAGAGCGCGGTGCTGTATGGCAGGCTTCCATGGACAAGTGGAGCACATGTGGCGCTCGCTCGGAGGAGAAGGAGATGATGGCTGCCACAGAGATGTGGGGACGGCACATGACAAAATTAATACCCCAAACCAACTGCAAAAGGAGTACTAAAAGCGCAATCAAATGGGATCAAGTTTCTTCCTCAAGAAGATCGGCCGGTGCAAAAGGAGACGCTCAGGATCTGCACGATGCAGGACATCTCCACGCTGCTGCACATGTATGAGCTCGCTGACGCTGACTTGTGCTCGGACCCAGCAGCCCTGATATGACTGAGAGCATCACTTGCTGTTTCTAGAGCTTACTCGGTGGGTGGTCGGTCTACCATGTCCAACTAAGAGCATGTCTAACAGACCCCTTATATTTTCGCCCCCTAAAACGCGTGTAGAGGGCCCTGTAAACGCATTTCGCCGGCCAAAAACTCGGGCGAGCTAGCAGACCCCCTACCCCCGCCCCGTAAAACAGAATATTCTCGGACGCAGTAGCCTCGTCGACCTCAACCACGTCGTCGTCCACCTCTTCGTCCGCCTCTTCTTCCTCGCCATAGTCAGCGTACTCGTCCTCGAAGCCATCAATGCCCGAATCCAAGTCCACCGCCGAATCGTTGAGCATATCCATGTAGGATGTCGCGGCGGCAGGCGCAGGCACTTCGTCGAGCACCTGGCGGGCACCAGCCGGCGGCGGCGTGGGACAGCGCGTGGGAGCAGGCGGAAGGACCGGTGAAGGAACCTCGGCGACCACCTGCGTGGCCGGATCGTCCGCTGCAGGCGTCGCGGCCTTCTTCACCTTTGGCGGCCGCCCCCTCGTCGCGAATGACTTCACCTTCTTCGCGACGACGGGCGCAGTAGTGGTCGCCGCCGTCGCCGGTACCGCACGCCCCGGCGGTGTGTCGAAGAAGAGCTTCGGGATCCTCTTCCTCTTCATCGGCATGGTGGAGGAGATGATGGCCGCGACATCGGCGGAGGCCGCGGCGTCGACGGTGACATTGACCACGTCAGACATGGGTGGCGCGCCGTCGGCGGTTGGAGAGCCTTGCGAGGAGTCCATGGCGGCGAGATCTGGCGACGCGGTGGCCGGGGAGGGCGAGGAGGCGGATTTCCGGCGGCGGCGGCGGCGGTTGGGAGCTTCGCGCGCAGTGGGGGAAAAGGTGAGGGGTTGGACCTCTATATCTCCTCCCGACCCGCACATGTAGGGGTCGACGGGCCGCCCCCTACCCAAACTTGTAAAAAATCGTCCGGGGTGGTCCATTTACGGGGCGTGCTAGATGGCCGGGTAGAGCCCAAACCCGTATATCGGCGGTTATTATACGGGTTTGGGCCATTTAGGGGGTCTGTTAGACATGCTCTAAGCTCTCTGATTTCTCTTAAACCCTGCAGGGATTGGCGTCGCTGTTCGTCGATCCGGACTGCCCATTGACTGTTAGACAACTCCTCACACTTCTTCAGCCTTCCTCCTCCTCTTCTCCTGTAGTCCCGCTGTTCCTCACCGATCAGACAACGTGTAGATTTTGCCGATAAACGAAATACCAAATACGTACACTGCGCTAGTCGGTGGAACTCTACGAGGTATAGCACTCCGGTGGATATCTACATGCAAACACTTCTTTTCTGACAACTCTACGTGCAAACACCAAAGATTACGTGGGTCGTTCAGACAATAGCTCGAATTTCCCTCGAAGAGAAACTGCAGAGTGCTCTGCATGCTTCTGTCGACGAAAAAGCGGCACCAGCCGTGCACTTGACCGTACGATATACTACTGAGATGAGATTTATGCATGGGCCATGTATACTTACGCTTTGCTGGCAGCGTACACGGCGTAGAGCGGGAACGCCGGCACCACGACGGACGACCCGGAGCCGACGTTGACGACGGCGCCCCTCCCCTTGGCCGCCATCGCCGGCACGACGGCGCGCGTGATCCGCGTCGCCGCCTCCACGTTCACCCGCACCACGGCCTCCCACACCTCAGTCTCCACCTCGTGGAAGTAGGCCGCGCTCGGGTACGTCGCGCCGGCGTTGTTCACCAGAAGCCCCACGTCGAGCCCCTTCACGGCCGCCGCCACCCTCGCCACGCCCCGCGAAAGCTCCGTCGCGTCGCCGGCCAGGTCGAACACCACGCTCCTGACCTTGCAGGACGGCGCGGCCGTCTGGGCCTCCTTTGCGACGCGGGACAGCTTGGCGGGGTTCCGGCCGACGAGGACGAGGTGGAGGCCCCAGCGCGCGAGGTCGAGCGCCAGCGCGCGGCCGATGCCGTCGGTGGCGCCCGTGACCAGCGCCCACGCGCCGTAGCGCAGGCCCAGGTCCTTGCCCGGCCGGACAAACGCGCGGTGCAGCCACGCGAGGAAGGTGGCCGCGGAGACGACCACGGCGTGGAGGCCCAAGGCGAGTAACACCACGAACCACAGCGGCGGCGAGCCCGCTGAACCCCCAGCCTCCAACTCAGCCATGGACTCCATCGGGTAGCTAGCTAGCTTGCATATATGTAGCCAGTTTCTGTTGTTGTATTAACTACTCCTACAAGCCTGCAATTGCTAAGCTGCTGAGCTACTGCTCCTACTACTCGGGAGAGATCGAAACGGCAGTATGACAGATGAGGCAGCCATAAAAACATACCTCGACGGCTTTCCGTTTGCAATTTACTTGCATCTACTAATATAGGTGTTTTACCATATGTAGGTAGGGTCATTAATAACCATATTCAATGCAAAGGTGCCCCATCAAGCGGTTCGGTACTATCGCCTCAGCAACTTCGCATGCATGGCATTTGCATCATGGATGGTTGTACACTTGTGAAGCGAGTAGTACAGTACAAATTGCGTTGGCGATGGTTGTACACACGCCGCATGACGCGTGTACGTGTTTTCCTGATTCTACTTCGTGGCTGGGTAATCCCAACAAAGATCTCGTAGCTTTTCAATACTCCCTTCGATCCGAATTAATGGTCGGAGGGCTAGCTAAAGTTTTGCCTAAGCCTTGTGTGAATGTACGACCGTTATAACGGATCGGAGATAATATAAAATCTGGGCAATTGGCCTTATTTCTTTTCAAAAAAGCTATTTGGCGGTGAGAATTCCGATTCTCAGAAAACCATCATATTTATGTCTGGTTTGTCAGATAACCAATACTTTTGGAGGAAATGTCAGGGAACACTATATAGTAGGGCACATGTGTGAGACATAGTATTATTCTTCCATTTACTCGGTCTAAACTGTAACCGTAGAGAGACGATAGATGCAACACATGTATATTCAGGGCATCGAGTGCCAATATATATGGGTACAAGGAGATTATCACGTCCGGAGCTAAACCCTAATACAGATGGACGGAGATTAGACTACATGCACATATTTTTTTTTATCTCAAGCCCCCCTCCTCCCCCTCCCCTCCCCCCCTGCGCGCCCGCAGTAGAAGCGTGAGCACTGACGCACTGACTAGACCGAAAGTCATCAAGGGTGGACGTTGGCAGTCCCTTCATCATGATGTCCGCAAATTGCTGAGTGGTAGGCACGTGAAGAACTAGGACGTGACCAAGAGCAACCTGCTCGCGAACAAAGTGGATATCCAGCTCAATATGCTTGGTGCGACGATGATGAACAGGGTTGGCAGAGAGGTAGACGGTGGAGAAATTATCACAATATACCACGGTGGCTTTGTCGACAGGACAAGCGAGCTCGGAAAGAAGCCGACGGAGCCATGTGCACCTAGCGACCGTATTAGCCACGACACGATACTCAGCCTCGGCGCTGGACCGAGAGACAACGGGTTGGCGCTTGGACGACCACAAGATATGCGAGGATCCGAGGTGGACACAATATTCCGAGGTGGAGCGCCGAGTGTCAGGACAGCCAACCCAATCCGCATCCGAGTATGCCATGAAGTTCATGGACGGAGAGGCATAAAGCGAGAGTCCAAGATCTATACACTAGTAGGAAAATGTCTATCTGTGGCGCACCATTTTAGGATTCTGTGGCGCACTGTGGGGCCGCAGGGGTGCGCCACAGAATCCACACCACTAAATTTATTTTCTGTGGCGCACCCCATCCCATGCGCCACAGAAATGCAAATTATGTGGCGCACGCTATTTGTGCGCCACAGAATTTGCATTTCTGTGGCACATGGGCTGGGGTGCGCCACAATTTTTTTTTGAATTAAAAAAAGTGGGATCTGACCGCCGGAATTTCAAAATTTTGGAATTTCGCCATGTCCTTAGGTAGCGGGAGGATAAGGTGGTGGGTGCAAGATGGGGGTCACCGGAGGTGGTGGAGGAGGAGGAGAAGAAGGAGGAGGAGGAGGAGGAGTGATGGTGCAGATCTTGCACTCGTTGAGATACCCCAAGAGGAGGGTGTGATGAGCACGGCAGTAGGAGTTTTCCCCTTAGTTAAGAACCAAGGTTATCAATCCAGTAGGATAAAGAGGATCTTCGGAAGGTTGATGCCACTGACGGTGGTGATGGCGCCTCACCGGTGTCAGTAACAACGCGGAACCTCCACACAACACAACCAAAATACTTTGTCCCAACGGTAAAACCGAAGTTTCTCATGCTAGAAAACCTTCTACTATCAATGGTAAAGTAATTGGTGTTGAAAACACTCCCACTTCTTCTATTGAAAATGCAAAACTGCATGAAACTGCTAAAAATGGTCCTGATAAAAGTGCTGAAATTTTTAGAAACATGGGAGACAATGGTCCCATTATCTTTGATAAAAATGATCTTGACTTTGATGATTGCAACATAACTGAAGTGATTAAATTCTTGCAAAATCTTGCTAGTTTTCCGAATGCTAGTGCTATGAATATGGCTTTTACAAAATATATTACAAATGCTCTCATGCAAATTAGAGAGGATGAATTAAGATGTGAAGCCTCCATCCCTAGGAAGCTAGATGATGGTTGGGAACCTATTATTAAAATAAAAATGAATTATTTTGATTGTAATTCTTTATGTGATCTTGGTGCTAGTATGTCTGTTATGCCTAAGAAATTCTATGATATTCTTGATTTACCACCATTGGAACTTTATTATTTGGATATTCATCTTATTGATAATGTTAGAAAGAAATTTTGGGGAGATTTGATGATGTTCTTACCATGGTTAATAATAATCTTGTCCCTGTTGATTTTATTATCTTGAATATTGAATGCAATTCCTCTTGTCCAATTGTTTTGGAGAGACCTTTTCTTAGAACTCTTGGTGCTGTTATTGATATGAAAGAGGTGAATATTAAATTTCAGTTCCCACTCAAGAAAGGTATGGAACAATTTCATATAAAGGTAATGAAGTTTCCTTTTGATTCTATTATTATAACAAATTACAGTTTGGATGATTTTTCACTTTAAACACTTGATTCCACTTTTCTGGGCCTAGCTAAAAGGCGTTAAAGAAAAGCACTTCTTTGGAGATAACCCATGGTTTTATTTTTGCTTTGTTTTTCTATGTTTTCTTTGAGTCAAGGGGTTGTATACTTCTGTATAAACTCATTTGTATCTTTATTTTCATGTTTTAGTAGTGCCAAGTAGATTTTCTGACGAGAGTTGGAGTTGGTTTTTGGATTTCTGCGCAGGAAACAGATTTCTGCTGTCCACCGTAAAAAATCGTATAATTCACAGGAAAATCAGAATGGACTGAAATTTTTTGTGCTTATTCCTCGGCTAATTCTGCAACCTTTGTGTTCTTTAAGTTTTTCTATCTGAGAAACATAAGTGCCCCGAAAAAATTCGTCTTTACAGACTGTTCTGGTTTTGACAGATTCTGTCATTTTTCTTCCATTTGCTCTTTTGCGATGTCAAGTGGATTTCTTTACTTCACGAAACATCAGTGGCTATAGGTAATGTTTAGAAGTATCAATAGAACTTGTTCCCATACAAAACCCATCGATTTTTTTATTGTTGCACTAATCGTCTAACGCGAATTACTCTTTGAGTTTGGTGTGAAAGAAGTTTTCAAGGGTAAAGAGAAGAGGGTGATATATGTGATCAAGAAGAGTGCAAGGTCAAAGCTTAGGGATTCCCCCGTGGTTCATACAAGAATATTTTAATAAGTCTCAAGCATCTAAGCTTGGGAATTCCCAAGGCATCCCTTCTTCATCAACCATCTATCATGTCACTTCTAGTGAAACTATATTTTTATTCGGTCACATCATATGAAGTTTACTTGGAGCGTCTGTTTGGTTTTGTTTTGTTTTTTTTTTGTTTCCTTTTCCTTGCTTCAATAAAATAGTTGGATCCTATCATTACTTGTTTGGGAGAGATACACGCTCCACTTTGTCGCTTGAATACTTGCTATGCTTGTAATCTTAGTTTTTCTTCTAGCTGGTGCAAAAATTCATGTTTAGCTCTTGTTTTCATTGCATCTCTTGTTTAGAGCTGTTAGTTTTAGTAGTTTTATGTTAGTACTCTCATGTTTGCTTGATTTAGCATTTAGAGAGTTTTTAAATCATGTTTTGTATGGTGCTTGTGTGGAAAAGAAACTTTTTCTTGAGATAGAATTTATAACGGTGCAAGTAGAAGCTTGTATAGAATGTGGCTAGCCTTTTCATATCATGCTAGATATTATTTTAATTCTAAAGCCTTGTTGTTATTTAGTATCATGATTAGCCTCAAATAGCTGAGAGTGTTTAATGTGCCATTGAAATAATCATGAGTTGTTCTTGTGATATTGAAGCATAAATTTGTGGTGTTCTCCTTTGAATGTTTTATTTGGTTGACTTGGCGCATGCTCACACCATGTTTATGACTATGAACCAGTAACTTATAGCCTCCATGATCATTTAGTTTTTGAACTTGTGGTACCACTTATTTTTTTGATTAATGAGGTTTATGTCTCTATGCATGATTATGGCTCTTGTGCTCTCTTGATTTGTCGCTCCCATTCTTTTGCTAGCCTCCACCTGTACTGAGTATGAGCTCTACTCGTGCATCCAACTCCCAAAAAACAAAGTTTTCCCATTGTGTCCACCATACCTACCTACATGTGGTATTTAACCGCCACTTTAAAGTAAATTTCTCATGTGTTACCTTTAAAACTTTCAAAATTACTCATGTTTTGTGCTCCTGTTTTAGCTCATGAGGACGTAAATAGATAATCTTTATCTCACTTGTTGATTGGACTTTCACACCCAGGACTAGTGGCTTCATCCGCTTATCCAATGATAGAAGATCTGTCAGCGGGGTTCCCAGCCCCAAATTAATAACAACAAATTCTCTTCACTATTTTTGCCCCTGATTTATGAGACAAAGCATAATTGTGTAAACAAAAGAGAAAGAGGGATGACCTTCTACCCATATGTGTCCTTTTATGGGAGCCGCTCTTGTGAATTCTAGTTGGCTTGTGATATAATGTATTTTCTGTTTACCATTCGTTGACATAAGCACACACCTCTCTAAAAAAATAGACACTCCTCCACGGTATGTGATTGTTGGCAGGAACCCGAGGATTCGGTTAGCCATGGTTTGTGTAAGATGGATGGGAGGAGTGTCAAGCTTTTTATACCGTTGTTTAATAAACTAAAAGCTCTAGCACATGAGTTGATCCCTTCTTCCCTCTACGAAGGGCCTTTCTTTTACTTTTATGTTGAGTCTCCATCTTCTAACTTTATGCACAGTTGAGAGAGCATAGTTGCCATTCTGAGTTTTATGTGCATTTTTCCTAGAAACATTATTAGTTTATTAATGATGTGTTATTGCTTGCTCTCTAATTATTTATTCTAGACTTCCTCATGAACTTTGAAGGTGTCTTGGCATTTATGTTTTGCCCCGCTCTTAAGGACTAGCGAAATATCACTTTGCCATGTTTTCTCTATACTTGAAACAAACATATATCTTTTTTCTGAAACATTTTCTACTGCAGGGGAGTCCCCCACAACCCTTTATTGCCATCAAAAGAGTTTACAAATATTTACATATATACAGAGAAGGATAAACTAAGATAGTCTATCACAAACTAAGGTAAAGTGTTAAGCCATGATGATAATTTCTCAGCCAAGGAAGCACTCAACCTATGCTTAAGCAAGGTGAGATCCAGCATGAAGCCAACTTTCCAACCCTTGAAGGAATGCCTCTCAGACTTGAAGATAACTCCATTCCTCTGTTTCCAGATGTTCCAACAGGCAAGAATCACTATCTCAGTGAAAAAAGGTCCTTTGAAATTCTTTTTTTGCATTGGAGAGATTAGCCAAAACTGTGTTATCACTCCAGGGAATCTGCAGGTAATTCCAGATTCTAGAGCTGAAAACACATTGGAAAAACAAATGCGTCCAATCCTCAAGACAGAGTTTTTTGCACAGAACACAATACTCAGTCCCATCAATCTTCCATTTCCTTCTCTTAATCATATCCTTGGTATTAATCCTATCATTTAGGATCATCCAGGCAAAAAATTTATGCTTTGACATGCATTTGGATTTCCAGATCCACTTGGCTGGTTTATCATCTGGTAGCTGAGCAAACTGCAACTGATAAAATTTACTGGAGGTATAGATCCCTTTATTGAAATTACAGGACCAGACATCCTTATTATTATTCACCTGAACATTTTCCAGGATACCTTGAAGAGCAACAAATTCTTGAAATGCTTCATTTGAAAGAGGCAAATGAAAAGCATCAGAAAGATCATCCAGCACTTTCAAATCCCTAACTGTGGCCAGCTGATCCTTAGCAAACGAGAACAGTCTTGGAAATTTCAGTGAGAGAGTATCTCCCAACCAAGAATATTTCCAAAATAAGACAGAATAACCATTCCCAACTAAACAAGATGAGAATGAACACCAAGATTCAGATAGTTGCATAATTCCTTTCCACCAGTTAGATCCACAAGAGGTAACTGCATGGGGAACCGATTGAAAATAAAAAGCATTTTTGACCAGATTTACCCAAGGAATATCCAAAGAGTTGTAAAATTTTGCTAGAAATTTGAGCAACAAAGCCCTGTTTTGGATCTGAAGATTAATGACTCCCAAACCACCTTTACATTTGGGTTTACACACCATGTCCCATGCAGCCAAAGAGTTAAATCTTTTCTTGTTTTTGTCTTTCCTCCATAAACATCTTCTCCTGGCTTTATCAATAATATCAATAACTCCTTTAGGAATCACCAGTGTGCACATATAATATATGGGCAGAGAGGAAAGAACTGAGTTCACAATCACCAAACTGTCACCATATGAAAGAAAAGAGACTGTTGCAGAAAGTCTCCTTTCAATTCTGTCAATGAGTGGAGCAAAATCCTTAATTGATGGTTTAGTGGTGCCCATAGGCAAGTCAAGATAAGTAAAGGGCATAGAAGCCACCTTACAATCCAAAATAGCAGCCAAATCAACAGTCTCCTGCTGAGAGATATTAATTGGTATCATGGAGGACTTATTAAAATTCACCTTTAGTCCTGTGATATGAGCATAAAGTTTATCAGATTGTTGAATACCAACAATTGATCAGGGTCAGCAGGTAAGATTACTAGTGTACCATCAGCGTAGTGAACAATAGGATAATCCCCTCCAATAGGAATTGGTAAACAAAGACTTCCATCCCTGAGAGCCAAGTTTACAATACTTTGAAGCAGATCACCGCCTAGAACATACAATATAGGTGATAAAGGATCACCTTGCCTCACCCCTCTTCTGCAGACAAAAGGTTTACCAGGGACACCATTTAAAAGAACAGAAGAGGATCTTGAAGAAAAAAATTCCTTCACCCATTTGATGACAAGAGGTGGAAACCCCTTGCATGTCAAAATCTGAAGAATGGCACTGTGTTCAATTGTATCAAATGCTTTCTCAAAATCAATCTTGAAGACCACCACTTTCTGCTTAGATTGTTTACACTGGAAAATGTATTCAAAACACCATGCCAAGCAATCCTGAATTGTTCTAGATTTAATGAAACCATACTTATTATCATGGATACAACCAAAGATTTTATCTTGGAATCTATTAGCCAGAATCTTAGTGATAAACTTCATACAGGTGTTTGTAAGGGAGATTGGTCTAAAATCATTCACAATTTCAGGGGAGTGTGATTTTGGAATGAGAGTAATAAAAGAACCATTAATACTCTCCAAAGAAATCCTTTCACTATGAAATTCATTGCAAAGTTTGATAAAATCATCTTTTATAATACCCCAACAATGCTTAATGAATAATCCCGTGAAACCATCAGGACCAGGAGCACGATCAGGTTTGAGATGTTTAACCACTCCCTCCACTTCCTCAACAGAAAAAGGATTTGCAAGATCCTCTAAACCATCCACCACAGGCAAGAATTGAGATAGATCGATATTATCAGTAGGTGGACAAGAGACACCCATTCTGTTTTTGAAACATAGCCAAAATGCAACAGCTTTTTCCTGGTGATCCACCAGTATGTTCCCTGAAGAGTCCGAGATGGAAGGAATTGCATTTTGCCTATACCTCTCTATAGCCCTGGCATGAAAATATTTGGTATTTTCACCAGAAAGCTTAGCCCAACGAATTGTGCACCTCTGTTTCCAATAATCAGACTGCAAAGATAATAATTTCTTTATGTGTTCCTTCACAGTCAATCTGAAATTAAACTCAGGAACACTCTGAGATCTCTCATCTTCCAACTGATCAAAAAATAGAATCACCTTACTACTCATCTCAATAAATAGTTTCAATTGAGAAAGATTCCTTTCCCAATCTTTTAGGGCATATCTAAGATTTTTCAGTTTGGCTGTGATTCTGGTGGTAATTGATTTGGCCATGACAGGAGTATTCCAAGTTTTGCTCACAAGGTCCAAGAAGCCAGGTTGTTTGATCCAGTGATTTTCAAATCTAAAAATGTTTGCCTTTGGAATGCTTGTTCCATTTTAATAGTGCAAGGCAAATGATCAGAAGTAATCTTGGACATGGGCATTACCAAGGTATTAGGGAAATCCAAGGTCCATTGACAAGAGGTAAAAAACCAGTCCAGCTGAACAAGAAATGGATCCTTTTGCATATTAGACCAAGTATATTTTCTACCTTTAACTGGTAATTCCAATAAACCCAAGTGGCTAATGACATCTCTAAAAATGAAGATATCGTTAAGGTTTGCCCCTGGCTTATTTCTATTATCCAAAGATCTAATAAAGTTGAAATCCCCAAGAATCAACCAATTTTGATGTAATGGGATGGAAAGGTTGTATAACCAGTTGACAAACTCATCTCTTTCCACCCCTTTGCAAGGGCCATACACATTCACTAGAAACCAAGTAACTGAATTATGAACCGAGGTGAGTTTTAAGTGAATGGCAGAGCGATGCACTTCCAATAATTCTCCTCTGAAAATGGAACTATTCCATAGCACAATTAGACCCCCATAAGCTCCAACAGAGGGAGAGAAAACAAATTGATCAAAACGCTTAGGACAAAAGGATCTAATAAATGAATGATCAAAATCCTGACATTTAGTTTCTTGGAGACAAATCACAGTTGCATGACTTTCCTCAATTTTATTATAAACCGCATCTCTTTTAGATTTATAATTTAATCCTCTAACATTCTAGCAAAAAACAATCCAGTCCAATTGCATTGAAGATGTACTATCCATTGAAGACTGAAAGTGATAATAAACCAGGTTGGCCAACATAATGACCAACAGAAAATAAACCATGTAGTAGCAACCTTGACCATAGATCAATACAAGATAAATCCAGGATAGAAAACATAATATAAAAACAAGGTCCAAGACACACTATAGGAGCCAACAAGGCCCAAAATCAGAATAAGGCCCACTAATCATCAGAACTTGATGGGCTTGTGGGCTTCTTCGGAGCAGCTTCAAGCTTCTCCACAGTCAGCTCTGAATCATCGATCTGGAGCAATTTTCCTGCCCTCCTCAGTACAGCAACAGGAGTGATGGGCGGCACACCGTCAACAGAAGTCTGGGGGCGTGAAGACTTGGCCTTCTTCATAGGATCAGGTTTGTCAGTCCCAGCCAGAACACGAAAGCCAGCATTCTTGGCCAGACTCCTCGTCACACGACGATCTTCAATGACCAGTGGAGTTGTTGCCTTGCGGGTCCTCTTCTTGGAAACAAAAGGCACATGGGTAGCAGGATGATTTTCCAGTAGCAGGGGTGCAGCCGCAACTAGGTCCTCCAAGGGGAGCAGGGCAGACAGAAATTCAAATATCCTTTCAAAAATGAACCTGGCTTTGTGTTCCTGAAAATATCTGGACCACTCCACAACAGGATCAGGAAGAAGCACTCGCATAATCTGAACCTCGTCCTCCTGCACCACAGCATCCACCTGCACTGGTGGGACGAAGGGAACAATGGCCAGCTGGTTCTGCTCCACTTGCTGCTGCAACTCAATAAAATGTTCAGGACCTTCAGCCCTGACAACATTTACTGAGACCACCGTCGCACCTGAGAACTAAACAAATACAGAGGATTGCAACTGTTCAGGTTCTGGTGGCTGATCGATAGGGTCTGCCTGCCCCATATTCTCTCCCTGTGCTTCCACATTCTAATTGACCCGCCCTTGCAAACCATCTTGCTGAACCTCAGGGACAAACGGAGGCACCCATGCATCATCAACAGGAGCATCAGGTGCACCAAAAGCCGGGTGTGGATTACCATCACCAGGAATAGGGGACTCATCCCCAGGCAAATTGTCAGCTACATCATTATCCAGTATATAAACAGGACAAGTCTAAGAAACAACATGTCCACCATATCACTGCACTTCACGAATAACAACTGATCTTGGGATATCAGCTGCTCCTCCATAGGTAACTTTGAGGAGAGTGCGACAAGGAGAAGCATCCTCCCGCCACCAAGACCTCAACTTCCCAAACTTGGATACCATCTCACGAAGTAAATCATCAGTGCGATAATCCATGTGCAGATTCAGAATCATGATCCGCCCAGTCCTAGTGTAGATAGTTGCCCTTAAGTTTTCCCCCTCATCATGCCTAACAAAAGAAAGAATTCTGCCACCAGCAAAGAGAGTCACAACCGAACTGACCAAAATATCTCCGGCCACCTGATCTGCCATGCAAAACAGCCCGACCCCAACCACACTTTCCGAGAAGGAGATTACCTGCAGGTTATGCTCTTGGAAGATGTGATCGACGATCATCTGCAGGGAATCATCTATCTCTTCGACTGATGGCCGAGGGTCGAGTTGAGCAATAGCCCAAGATTCGTGGCGTCTGACTAGGGCCGACAAGGAAGTGATGTATACACGAGCGGGGCGTTCCTGAGCCGCCCAAGGTTCCAGGATGTGCATCCCCGCTGGGAGGAACCTGGTAGGATCGCAGGGGAAGTTCGCCATCGACAATGGTGGTTCCGATACGGGCGGAGACTCCGGCGAGGGTTTTCGTGGAACAGTTGCAGAAGCAGGGGATAGAACAGAGGAAGGGGACTCCTCGTTTCTGACTGCTGCCGCTTTAACTACCCAGCGAAGAGTTCCATTAAGTCCCGGGCAGTTTTTGCGGATATGGCCCGAACGTGAGCAAGACCAACACAGAATCCGGCCCGTACAAGCTTCTGTTACATGTTTAGCCGAGAGACAATTAGAACAGGGCCACACATGGGCCACCATCTTATCAATTAACTTGAAAAAACCATCATCCATGTTGGAAGAAACAGATACAGGAGCCACAGGAGGTGATTCCTTCACAATTCCAGCAAGAGAAAATCCTGGCTGAAAAGAACCAAACTTAATGGAAGGAGGGACAGAATTAATATCATTAGAAGAAACATCAGAGTTCCTGTTCAGATTAATAATTGGCTCATGAATAACCAAATGATTCCTTGGGATGTACCGTTTGTTAATTAACTTTTTCTTTTTCCGAGAGACCAAAGTCCACTCCTTATGTTGATCATCATTCCACTTCTTTAATTCAATTAGGACCACCAAAGCTCCATAGATGAAAATAACACTTGAAGTGGAAGCATTTAAACCATTTAATTTTCATAATGTGAAAAGCAACCTCCTTGGAAGAGACCTCAAATGAGAAGACCCGATCATGAAGGCATTTAACATTGAGTGAACCACAATAACCACCAATAGCTGCCTCAAGAGCCAAAACTACAGTGTCCTCATCAATCTTAGAAGAAGCACGTCCAAAAGAGACCACCAATTTAAAAGCACCGTACTTCTTAGAGGCATGCACATCCGATCCGAATAGCAATCGGACCTCTTTAGCCAAGGTTAAACCTCTAGAAAAATCCAGGTCTAAAACCCGAGCAACATGGACTAAACCCACCGAAGGATCAATTGGATTCCGATCCACCACCGGGACCAATGAATTACCATCCAATAATGGGACAATATAATTAGAGTGATCCAGCAGAGAACCATTGCGAGCAACCAAGTGATCCTGTACCTTGGCACGATGACAAGCAAAATAGATCTCAGATCCCGGGTGGACATTTTCACGTACCTTGTGGGAACGTTGATCAAGCACAAAGCCTGCTTGATCGACAAGTTGAATCTTCTTGTCTTTCGGATGCAGAAGAATAAACCCCATGTAGATGGGGTTGAACTTCAGATCTAAATCAGCGGAAAAGAGAGCCCTCCAACACCAACACGAGGGCGAGAAGAGAGACTTGGCCTTGGACATTGCGATAGAGGGGTGGACGACAGTGCCAGAGTGACAATTGTCGAGAGAGAGAGGCTAAAACCATAGATCGCCTTAGGATCTCCATGAGCGCCGCCTAGGGAGAGAGTCACCATGAGCGCCCAAACATATATATTTTGTTGCATTGTTATTCATGATATTTTATTTGTGTTATTTCTCATGATGCAAGGTGATTGCTATGCTTTATTATTAAAATTCTATTTATCATGCTTGTGTTGAAGTTCTATGATCTCAGCTTACTTATCGTTTTACATTATTGATAATAAAGTTTATGTTGGTAGCATGTCACCTCAGAAATTATGTGTTTTTATCGTTTACCTACTCGAGGACGAGTAGAAACTAATCTTGTGGATGTTGATACGTCATAAAAGTATCCTTAATTTCTGATGTTCCATGTTGTTTTTGATGTTGTTTCCCACATGTTTGCTATACACTTTATGTCATTTTTATCGATTTTCCGACTAACCTATTGACAAGATGCCACAGAACCAGTTCCATGTTTTCTGCTGTTTTTAGTTTCAGAAAAGTTGTTCTGGAAATATTCTCGGAATTGGAAAATTCGAAATCCGGAGGTCCTAGAATTCCCGAAGGTTCCACGGAGTCCCGAAGAGACCCGGAGGAGGGCCACAGGAGGGCCACACCATATGGCAGCGCTCCCCCTTGCTGCACCATGGGGTGGTGTGGGGCCCCAGGCCTCCACCGCCTTTTCCCTTTCGCCTATTTATACCCACTGACATATTAACCCTAAAAATATACCACTTCGTCCCGAAAAACACCCTAGGCCGTCTTCATAGTCATACTGAGCTCGGGAGGGTTCTGGAGCTCTCCCTGGCACCCTGCCGGGAGAGCAATTCATCACCGGCGGTGTCTACACCACCATGCCCTCCTCTTAAGTGATGCATGAGTAGTTCATCCCTCGACTACGGGTCCATAGCAGTAGCTAGATGGTTGTTCTCTTCACTTTGTACCTCGTGTTTAGATCTCGTGATCTGCCTCAAGACATCGAGATCATATTTATGTAATGCTACATGTTGTGTTTGCTGGGATCTGATGAATGTTGAATGTTATGTCTTCTGATTATCAACCTATCATGTTATCTTCATGCTTATGTTATTTATGATCTTGCATGCTCTTTGTTATTAGTAGATGTTATGGCTAAGTAGATGCTAGTAACTCCAAGAGGGAGTATTTATGCTCGATAGTGGGTTCATGCCTCTGTAGCATCTGTGCTCGAGTGACAGAAACGTGACAAATGGAGGATGTGTTGTTGCCATTAGGGAGAAAATATACATAGAACGTCATCCAACTGCATCTATGACTAATAATCCACCCTCCGAATATCATCCCAACAAATGTTGTGTATTAAGTTGCAAGCACAGATTATCGCAGTAAGCAAAGTGTGTAATGTAAACAATGTAAACTTAGTAAACACCGTTGTTTTCTCCCTAATGGAAACAGCACATCCTCCATCCGTCACGTTTCTGTCACTCGAGCACAGATGAAAAGGAGTCATGAACCCACTATCGAGCATAAATACTCCCTCTTGGAGTTACTAGCATCTACTTGGCCAGAGCATCTACTAATAACGGATAGCATGGAAGATTATAAATAACATAAGTATGAAGATAACATGATAGATTCATAATCAGAAGACATAACATTGAACATTCATCAAATCCCAGCAAACACAACATGTAGCATTACATAAAGACGATCTCGATCATGTAGGGAAGCTCATGAGATCTAAACATGAGGTACAAAGTGCAGAGAACAACCATCTAGCTACTGCTATGGACCCGTAGTCCATGGATGAACTACTCACGCATCACTTCGGAGGAGGGCATGGTGGTGTAGACCCCTCCGGTGATGAATTCCACTCCCGACAGGGTGCCGGGGAGAGTTCCAGAACCCTCCTCATCTCGGCATGACGATGGCGGCGGCCTGATGCTCGTGATACACACATTTGTTGGGAGACCCCAAGAGGAGGGTGTGATGAGCATAGTGGTAGGTATTTCCCCTTAGTTAGGAACCAAGGTTATCAATCTAGTAGGAGAAAGAGGGCCTTCAGAAGGTTGATGCCACTGACGGTGGTGCTGGCGCTTCACCGGTGTCAGAAACAACGTGGAACCTACACACAACACAACCAAAATACTTTGCCCCAACGGTAGAGTGAGGTTGTCAATATCACCGGTCTTGCTGAAAACAAAGATTAGGCGTGTAGTATGGAAAAGGGTGTATGCTTGCATTAAGTAAAGAAAGCGGGAAATTGTAGTGGTTTGTTTAACAGTGTAAGAAAATGGACCGGGGTTCATAGGTTCACTAGTGGTGTCTCTCTATAAAAGATAGCATGATGGGTGAACAAATTACAGCTGGGCAATTGACAAATAAAGGTTGCTCCGTAGTGCACATTCATGACATGAAGACTACTATGATATTTAGTGCGGGCATTACAACAATATACATAGACCGTAATCCAACTGCATCTATGACTAATAATCCACCCTCAGGTTATCATCCGAACCCCCTCAGGTATTAAGTTGCAAGCAACAGATAATTGCATTAAACAAAGTGTGTAATGTAAGCAATGATTGTACACGCGGGCACTCACACCGCTGTTTTCTCCCTAGTGGCAACATCACATCATCCCCCTTCACGTTTCTGTCAATCGAGCAAGGCAACAAGGAGGCATGAACCCACTATCGAGCATAAATACTCCCTCTTGGAGTGACTAGCAACTACTTGGCCTGAATAACCACTAGCAACGGAGAGCATGCAAGATCACAAATAACATATGCAAATGAAGACTATAATCAACTTGGCATAAGGTCAATATTCATCGGATCCCAGCAAACACAACACAAAGAATTACATAAGATCAATCTCGATCATGATAGGCAGCTCACGAGATCTAAACATGGAGGGATATGAGGAGAAGACAACCATCTAGCTACAACTACGAACCTGTAGTCCAAGGATGAACTACTCACACATCACTCCGGAGGCAGGCATGGTGATGTAGAAGCCTGCGGTGATGATCTACAAAACATCTTTTCGAATTCCGACAATATTTCTAGAACAACTTTTCTGAAACTAAAAAAATAGCAGAAAACAGGGAACTGGCTCTGTGGCATGTTGTCAATAGGTTAGTCCGGAAAATCGATAAAAATGACATAAAGAAGGGAGAAAACATGTAGCAATTGGCATAATATGATCATGGAGCATCATAAATTAGAGATACGTTTATGACGTATCACGGCCTCGGGTGTTTCTCAGGACAAAGTGGTATATTTTTACGGTTGACGTATCGGGGGGTATAAATAGGCGAAAGGGAAAAGGCGATGGAGGCCTGGCCCCACACCACCCCATGGCGCGGCCAGGGGGAGTACCGCCCTATGGTGTGGTCCCCCTCCGGGCCCCATTCGGGACTCCGTGGAACCTTCGAGAATTCTAGGACCTCCGAACTTTGATTTTTTCAATTCCGAGAATATTTCCAGAACAACTTTTCTGAAACTAAAAATAGCATAAAACAGGGAACTGGCTCTGTGGCATCTTTTCAATAGGTTAGTTCGGAAAATCGATAAAAATGACATAAAGTGTATATCAAACATGTAGGAAACAACATGAAAACAACTTGGAACATCAGAAATTAAGGATACGTTTATGACGTATCAACATCCCCAAGGTTAGTTCTTACTCGTCCTCGAGTAGGTAAACGATAAAAACACATAATTTCTGAGGTGACATGCTACCAACATAAACTTGATCATCAATAATGTAAAAGCATAGGTAAGCTGAGATCATAGAACTTTAACACAAGCATGATAAATAGAATTTTAACAATAAAGCATAGCAATCACCTTGCATCATGAGAAGTAACACAAATAAAATATCATGAATAACTATGCAACAGAAGATATACGTTTGTTTCAAGCATAGAGATAGCATGGCAAAGTGATATTTCGCTATTACTTAAGAGTGGGGCAAAACATAAATGCCAGGACACCTTCAAAGTTCATGAGGAAGACTATAACAAATAATTAGAGAACAAGCAATAACACATCATGAATCAATTAATAATGTTTCTGGGACAAATGCACATAAAACTCAGAATGGAAACTATGCTCTCTCAACTGTGCATAAAGTTAGAAGATGGAGACTCAACATAAAAGTAAAAGAAAGGCCCTTCGCAGAGGGAAGCAGGGATCAACTTGTAACAGCCCAAGTATGAAAACCTACCATTTAGAATGTTTGATTTCTTGTTATTAAAGTATTGCATCATGTCATCATATGGTTGCATTTGTTTCTTTTGTTTTGCATCTGTTATTCTTTGTTTTCACAATAAAACTCAAACCATTTTCAAATGCTTTGTTTTCATACTTGTTCTGTTACAACCTTTTAAATAAGAATCTCAAATGAAAACAACCAAATTGTTCCATTTTATTCCATGTTGATCACTCCTTAAATTGTTGGTTTTAATCAAACCATTAATTTAATCAATTAATTCCAAATCATTTCAAAGACAAATCAAATCTTCAAAACATCAATCAACTTGAGTTTATAACAAATCTCCAAACCAATTAAACTCATTTTAATCACTTTAATCAATAGGGTTCACCCTATTAAAATCCTTGTTTTCCATGTAAATCAATTAATTTCAAATTGTTTCCAAATTCAAATACATTCTCCAAACAGCACCCAAATTGAAAATATGAAAATCACCAAAACAATCTAATCTATTGTTTCCATCTATGCCATGTTTGATCAACAAATAAAATGGTGGTTTTGATTCAAGAAAACAATTCTAAATGGCATTCAATTTCAAATCAAAGCATCAAAAAAGCAACCAAATTGAATTTATGCAAATTATACCACAATCCAAATCAATTGTTTGTAATAAATCAATAGGGTTCCAACTACTTAAACCTTTTGTTTTCCATACTTCTTTCAAAACCCAAATTAACTCAATTTAAACCATTGTTGTAAACAGCAAGTATTTGAAATATTTGTAAAACAAAACTTGGCATTGTTTACTGTTGACCCAAACAGCTCACCCTAATTTTTCTAACATTTTTGCTAACTCCAAAAAATTACCTTTTTCTTCCAATTAGTTTTGCTGCAAAAAAAAAAGAAAAGCAAAGTAATAAAAAGAAGCAACGGTTCACATAGGGGGGAGAAAACACAGCCCAACCCATATTTTCTTCCAGCCCACCAGGCCTTGGCGCTGTACTTCTCCTTCCTGTCGCTTTCTTCCTGTACGGCATGGACAGCAGCCGAACACGTCGCCTCCAATCGATCCACGCCGGCCACGCTGCCCCTTAAAACTACCCCCTCCCTCCTGGAACCCTAGCTGCTCCATCTCTCCTCTCTTCTCCCCTCGCCGCCGTCCTTCCTATCTTCCATCTCCCTTCTGCTTTTTCTTCTCTGTATCTTCTGCAACCACACCATGGCCGGCGTTCATAGCGAGTGGAGCGGCGGGTGTGGTCGACGAGAGAGTCCCGCGGGGGCGGGAATGGAACCGGCTCTCCTCCTGCTCCAAGGTTGCTGTAGACGTCGCCGGCCGTGGATGCCCGAGGCGGCGCCGCCGTCAGGGTTTCTCCACCGGCCGCCTCCCTTCTGCGACCTGCCCACGTACGCCTCCTCCCTCCTGTCCGCTCGATGGCCCTCAGGTGATCCGCCCCTCGACCCACCTTCCTCCCCCTCCGCTACGTCCCCACGGCACCACGCACCAGCACCGCGCACGGCGAACCACGGCGAACCACGGCGAACTGCCGCTGCATCGCTGGCCTTCCCTGTCGAGTACAGCAGGTCGGGTTCAGTTAATTTCAGAAAACCACCGCGCACAACATCACATATCCCCCCCCGAGCCCCCTCTTCTGTCACAAACAGCCTCCCTAGCCCACTGGTTCCACCCCCCTTGGCGCAGCAGGAGGGGAGGGGTTCGATTCCCCCCTCCCACAGTAAACCAAAAACATTTTTTTGCATTGTTTTGATACCTAAAACTTCCAGGAAATCACAACTAGGCCCTGTTAATTAAATCTAGACCCCTGAAATAATTATTTCTAAGTCCCTAATGATTTAAAAGTGGCAGATTTGCACCCAATCTTCTAAAATGCATAAGAAATTCATCCCAACTCCAAATTCAACATTTTTAATATGTTTTCAATACCAAATTAAATGTTCTATCCAAATATAAAATTTGTTTACTGTTTTGAATATTTTAAATTGGTGCAATATTTGAAAACTTGTCAAATTCACTTAAACTTGCAAAAATCATAACTTGGGCATAAAAATTCCAAATTTCACAAACTAAATATGTTTTCCAATCAACTTTTCATGTACTTTCCAAATATAAATTTTGTTTGCTGTTTTGAATAATTTAAATTGCTGAAAACAACTGTTTCTTGTTTATTGCATTTAAAATTGCCAAAATAATAACTTGCTCATTTTAAATCCAATTTCAACAAATGAAATATGTTTTCCATGCAAAATTAAACCACCTTTCCAAATATAAAATTTGTTTCATGTTTTGAATAATTAAACTTGGTTAAATAATTTAAATCTTATTTAATTCATTTAATATTGTTAAATTTATAACTTGATCAAAACAAATTCTTTTGGGACATATAAAATATGTTTCCAAACCATCAAAGCATAACCTTTTCAAATATGAATCTCACTTAATGTTTTGCACAAATAAAAAATTCAAATAAGTTCATGTTTGACTCAAATGCATTTAATTCTTGCTTAAACTTGTTTAATTCCTAAATAATTTATTTGAAATCCTTTTCCAACAAGTGAAACATGTATTCCAACCAAAATCTTGTGTTCTTTCCAAATATAAACTTTGTTATCCATTTTGAACAATTAAAATAGGTGAAAACAACAAATCCTTGAGTGACACCTTTAAGTAACCAAAATTTCTTAACTTGATAAATAAAATCCTAAACTTGTTAAACCTTATTTTCCATTTGGTTATATTGTTGTTATTTTGTTGTTTTCCTCATCCATGCATCATGCTAATTCACCTACACAAGTTGGTTAGTTGTAAAACAATTAATTCAACCATAATTCATGGGCTTTTCATATGCAATCCAATTGCATGTGGGTCCATTTAATCATGTTGTTATCTTGTCAACTAGTTTATTTCTATGCATCAATTAAATTGACATGCATCATCCCATTGTTTGTGCACTATGCCATGTTATTGATTGTTTATCTTTATGCATTGTTTGTTTGCTTCTCCTCGGATAAACGACGACGTTGAGACCGACGATCCTTACGACACCCCTTCTAAGGAGTTAGCTCAGTACCAGGCTACTGGGTTTTGCAGGCAAGTTATCACTCACATGAACCATTGTGTTCCTTTCAACATTGGTTACCGATACTTTCCGTTGTCTATTTTGCTATCCCTATGTGTAGTTGTTTCTGCTACGAACCTATCACATGAATCCTTTAACCCTGATATTGCCTCACCTCCATACCTATAACCTTTTGATTGAGCCCGTGTCTTACTAGCATGCTTAGGTCGTTTTGCTCGAGTCTATTACCCGTTACTTTCCGTTACTATTTTCCCTTAATGTTCTGGGGGCTCCATGTTTAATCAATCAATCATGCTAATGTTATTATCAATAATAAATTTGATGATAAGGCACCGGCAGGAGGCCCAGGGTGGTTTTGAGGCCTGCTAGTGTCGACCCTAATAGGAAAAGGGTCTTGTCTACTGATCCATGATGAGCGCACTAACCGCATGTGGGAAGCGAGTATGGGCGCCCCCCTCAATTTGATTCGATTCGCATCTCGTCCAAATCGCCACACGTAGTTCGGGCTTTCCATTTGCTGCATGCATGATCTTGCGAGCCCAGGCCAGGGTGGAACTTTTGTAGTCGGCATTTAGGGCGGCGTGGTCTTCCAGTGCTATGAGGGTCCCCTTTTCTTCGTGGGGCTCGATTAGCCGCGCACGCACAGCACGTGGTGCTTTGGGCTTGATGCGAAGAAGAGTTGAGTTGTGTTGAGTGCCCCGCTTGGTGGGAGGCATCCCATCTGGCGGGTTATTCATACGTGTACGGCCAAATTGGTGCAACCCTGCAGGGATAATCTTCTCGAGAAGCCGTGTTTTCCGCGGTTATGGATTACTTGGTGAAAGTACTGGCTAACAAGTACTCAGGACAACTTAAACCTAATGATTAACAACCTTACACCCAATGAGTAACAACTTGACTAGTAATAGGCTTATTGACACAATAATATGAGCCATCATTAACTCAACTGTGTGAGTTATCCTCGGATTGCTTCTTTGGATAAGGGGCGAGATCCAGGATGGGTTTGCTTGAAGTTATCTTTCAGTTGGTTACGACACTCGATCTTATCTTCTTTCTGTTAGCCGGAAGTGGTAGAATCTCTGTAGTTGTTTAGAGCAGCCAGTTGCAGCATCTTTCATATCCCCTTCCTTCTGTTGAACCCAAAGCATCTGTGCTTGGTGTTGACGGGTTACACTTTGGTGAAATGTGAGTCTTGCTTGCCAGTACGTTTATGTACTGACCCCTTTGGGGCTGTGGTTTCCGCAGACGACGTTTCCGAGGATCTACATGGTGGCTACTACGTGGAGTATGACGAGACTGCTGACGAGTAGATAGCGGACCCGGGCAGGATCCGAGACTTCATGGATGGGCTCCGTCTTTTCGTTTCCGGCCTCTTAGGCCTATTTGGTTCTTGTCTGTACTCAGACATGTTGAATGTTTCCGCTGTGTTGTAATGATGATATGTTGGGGCATGTGCCCTCTGGATGATTGTATTTGCTATCTCTGCTCTAATGAGAGCCATTTGCAACTTATTTCAATCTTTTGTGTCGTAGAGATCTGTTGTGATATCAGTTGTTCAACGCCGTTGACGTACCATGTGTGTATGTTTTGAAGTACGTCAACGGAAGTGTCCTGATTTCTATGGGATAGTTTACGTCGACGCTGAACAGATAGGGGTTGGTTGTCACACATACGTGTGTTGGCCTACTCGTAAGAGGACGCGGGTGCCGGTAAGCCCCGTAATCCAATCTACTACTGTTCAACGGAACGGCGAGTATCCTTTAGAAGTCCGGGTGCGACAAATGGTATCAGAGCATGTCTGCCTGTAGGATCCCTTTTTACTGGTCGCAGTTGAGTCTAGAAACTATTTTGTAGCTATATAGGAAAAATGAAACGTGAGAGTAGGAATTCTGTTCTTTTTCTTCTTTCCCCACCCTCCCTCCCTTTTCTGGTAAGGAAGTGCAACGTTGATTTTCTCCTCTCATCTAAACTTTCAAGTTAGGATTTCACGTGTTTTGGGTTCTCCGTAGTACCTCAGGATTTTTGGTCTCGTTTTCCCGATGTTGCTTCAATATCCTGTCCTCCTAAACATCTCCATTTCGTCCGTTGAAATCTTGTTGTTGTTTCCACTTCAATTCTTCTACCGGCGTCTAATCAATGTTTCCCCGTTCATCTGCTAAACTCTATTACAGCTAAAGTGTTGTTTGATACCGGAGCATCACTTTCCTTTGTGTCAACAATCTTTTCCACAACATACTACCTAATTCTGGTTCCACTAAGCAATCAAATCTCTGTTCACTCCTCGGGATCTCAAATGTTGACTTCCAAGTTCAGTCACAGAAATCAAATTCTAATGGGAGGCCACATATTCCTCGTTTCTCTCATGTTGCTGATTCTGACATTGATGTCATTCTTGGTGTTGGATTGATGTCAATAACTCTGTTCCACCCTTATTACAGATAGTCTATTCTCCAAATGAATCAAGTTCTATCCAGCTATACACCCTCGATACAAAAACCTCTTCCTTCAATTGAAAATGTTCCGGTGGTTTCCAAATTCCCTAACATCTTTCCAGAAGAGTTGCCACAAATGCCTATCAAATGTGCACGATGTGTTTCACGTGTCATAGCACAAGAGGATCTTCCCAAGAAGTTTCCGGACCTTTTCTTTTCTCAGTAGGAATCTCGGGGCGCGATTCCTTCAAGGGGGGGCGTTTTGTAACAGCCCAAGTATGAAAACCTACCATTTAGAATGTTTGATTTCTTGTTATTAAAGTATTGCATCATGTCATCATATGGTTGCATTTGTTTCTTTTGTTTTGCATCTGTTATTCTTTGTTTTCACAATAAAACTCAAACCATTTTCAAATGCTTTGTTTTCATACTTGTTCTGTTACAACCTTTTAAATAAGAATCTCAAATGAAAACAACCAAATTGTTCCATTTTATTCCATGTTGATCACTCCTTAAATTGTTGGTTTTAATCAAACCATTAATTCAATCAATTAATTCCAAATCATTTCAAAGACAAATCAAATCTTCAAAACATCAATCAACTTGAGTTTATAACAAATCTCCAAACCAATTAAACTCATTTTAATCACTTTAATCAATAGGGTTCACCCTATTAAAATCCTTGTTTTCCATGTAAATCAATTAATTTCAAATTGTTTCCAAATTCAAATACATTCTCCAAACAGCACCCAAATTGAAAATATGAAAATCACCAAAACAATATAATCTTTTGTTTCCATCTATGCCATGTTTGATCAAAAAATAAAATGGTGGTTTTGATTCAAGAAAACAATTCTAAATGGCATTCAATTTCAAATCAAAGCATCAAAAAAGCAACCAAATTGAATTTATGCAAATTATACCACAATCCAAATCAATTGTTTGTAATAAATCAATAGGGTTCCAACTACTTAAACCTTTTGTTTTCCATACTTCTTTCAAAACCCAAATTAACTCAATTTAAACCATTGTTGTAAACAGCAAGTAGAAATATTTGTAAAACAAAACTTGGCATTGTTTACTGTTGACCCAAACAGCTCACCCTAATTTTTCTAACATTTTTGCTAACTCCAAAAAATTACCTTTTTCTTCCAATTAGTTTTGCTGCAAAAAAAAAAGAAAAGCAAAGTAATAAAAAGAAGCAACGGTTCACATAGGGGGGAGAAAACACAGCCCAACCCATATTTTCTTCCAGCCCACCAAGCCCTGGCGCTGTACTTCTCCTTCCTGTCGCTTTCTTCCTGTACGGCCTGGACATCAGCCGAACACGTCGCCTCCAATCGATCCACGCCGGCCACGCTGCCCCTTAAAACTACCCCTCCCTCCTTGAACCCTAGCTGCTCCATCTCTCCTCTCTTCTCCCCTCGCCGCCGTCCTTCCTATCTTCCATCTCCCTTCTGCTTTTTCTTCTCTGTATCTTCTGCAACCACACCATGGCCGGCGTTCGTAGCGAGTGGAGCGGCGGGTGTGGTCGACGAGAGAGTCCCGCGGGGGCGGGAATGGAACCGGCTCTCCTCCTGCTCCAAGGTTGCTGTAGACGTCGCCGGCCGTGGATGCCCGAGGCGGCGCCGCCGTCAGGGTTTCTCCACCGGCCGCCTCCCTTCTGCGACCTGCCCACGTACGCCTCCTCCCTCCTGTCCGCTCGATGGCCCTCAGGTGATCCGCCCCTCGACCCACCTTCCTCCCCCTCCGCTACGTCCCCACGACACCACGCACCAGCACCGCGCACGGCGAACCACAGCGAACCACGGCGAACTGCCGCTGCATCGCTGGCCTTCCCTGTCGAGTACAGCAGGTCGGGTTCAGTTAATTTCAGAAAACAACCGCGCACAACATCACATATCCCCCCCGAGCCCCCTCTTCTTTCACAAACAGCCGCCCTAGCCCACTGGTTCCACCCCCCTTGGCGCAGCAGGAGGGGAGGGGTTTGATTCCCCCCTCCCACAGTAAACCAAAAACATTTTTTTGCATTGTTTTGATACCTAAAACTTCCAGGAAATCACAACTAGGCCCTGTTAATTAAATCTAGACCCCTGAAATAATTATTTCTAAGTCCCTAATGATTTAAAAGTGGCAGATTTGCACCCAATCTTCTAAAATGCATAAGAAATTCATCCCAACTCCAAATTCAACATTTTTAATATGTTTTCAATACCAAATTAAATGTTCTATCCAAATATAAAATTTGTTTACTGTTTTGAATATTTTAAATTGGTGCAATATTTGAAAACTTGTCAATTCACTTAAACTTGCAAAAATCATAACTTGGGCATAAAAATTCCAAATTTCACAAACTAAATATGTTTTCCAATCAACTTTTCATGTACTTTCCAAATATAAATTTTGTTTGCTGTTTTGAATAATTTAAATTGCTGAAAACAACTGTTTCTTGTTTATTGCATTTAAAATTGCCAAAATAATAACTTGCTCATTTTAAATCCAATTTCAACAAATGAAATATGTTTTCCATGCAAAATTAAACCACCTTTCCAAATATAAAATTTGTTTCATGTTTTGAATAATTAAACTTGGTTAAATAATTTAAATCTTATTTAATTCATTTAATATTGTTAAATTTATAACTTGATCAAAACAAATTCTTTTGGGACATATAAAATATGTTTTCAAACCATCAAAGCATAAACTTTTCAAATATGAATCTCACTTAATGTTTTGCACAAATAAAAAATTCAAATAAGTTCATGTTTGAATCAAATGCATTTAATTCTTGCTTAAACTTGTTTAATTCCTAAATAATTTATTTGAAATCCTTTTCCAACAAGTGAAACATGTATTCCAACCAAAATCTTGTGTTATTTCCAAATATAAACTTTGTTATCCATTTTGAACAATTAAAATTGGTGAAAACAACAAATCCTTGAGTGACACCTTTAAGTAACCAAAATTTCTTAACTTGATAAATAAAATCCTAAACTTGTTAAACCTTATTTTCCATTTGGTTCTATTGTTGTTATTTTGTTGTTTTCCTCATCCATGCATCATGCTAATTCACCTACACAAGTTGGTTAGTTGTAAAACAATTAATTCAACCATAATTCATGGGCTTTTCATATGCAATCCAATTGCATGTGGGTCCATTTAATCATGTTGTTATCTTGTCAACTAGTTTATTTCTATGCATCAATTAAATTGACATGCATCATCCCATTGTTTGTACACTATGCCATGTTATTGATTGTTTATCTTTCTGCATTGTTTGTTTGCTTCTCCTCGGATAAACGACGACGTTGAGACCGACGATCCTTACGACACCCCTTCTAAGGAGTTAGCTCAGTACCAGGCTACTGGGTTTTGCAGGCAAGTTATCACTCACATGAACCATTGTGTTCCTTTCAACATTGGTTACCGATACTTTCCGTTGTCTATTTTGCTAGCCCTATGTGTAGTTGTTTCTGCTACGAACCTATCACATGAATCCTTTAACCCTGATATTGCCTCACCTCCATACCTATAACCTTTTGATTGAGCCCGTGTCTTACTAGCATGCTTAGGTCGTTTTGCTCGAGTCTGTTACCCGTTACTTTCCGTTACTATTTTCCCTTAATGTTCTGGGGGCTCCATGTTTAATCAATCAATCATGCTAATGTTATTATCAATAATAAATTTGATGATAAGGCACCGGCAGGAGGCCCAGGGTGGTTTTGAGGCCTGCTAGTGTCGACCCTAATAGGAAAAGGGTCTTGTCTACTGATCCATGATGAGCGCACTAACCGCATGTGGGAAGCGAGTATCGGCGCCCCCCTCAATTTGATTCGATTCGCATCTCGTCCAAATCGCCACACGTAGTTCGGGCTTTCCATTTGCTGCATGCATGATCTTGCGAGCCCAGGCCAGGGTGGAACTTTTGTAGTCGGCATTTAGGGCGGCGTGGTCTTCCAGTGCTATGAGGGTCCCCTTTTCTTCGTGGGGCTCGATTAGCCGCGCACGCACAGCACGTGGTGCTTTGGGCTTGATGCGAAGAAGAGTTGAGTTGTGTTGAGTGCCCCGCTTGGTGGGAGGCATCCCATCTGGCGGGTTATTCATACGTGTACGGCCAAATTGGTGCAACCCTGCAGGGATAATCTTCTCGAGAAGCCGTGTTTTCCGCGGTTATGGATTACTTGGTGAAAGTACTGGCTAACAAGTACTCAGGACAACTTAAACCTAATGATTAACAACCTTACACCCAATGAGTAACAACTTGACTAGTAATAGGCTTATTGACACAATAATATGAGCCATCATTAATTCAACTGTGTGAGTTACCCTCGGATTGCTTCTTTGGATAAGGGGCGAGATCCAGGATGGGTTTGCTTGAAGTTATCTTTCAGTTGGTTACGACACTCGATCTTATCTTCTTTCTGTTAGCCGGAAGTGGTAGAATCTCTGTAGTTGTTTAGAGCAGCCAGTTGCAGCATCTTTCATATCCCCTTCCTTCCGTTGAACCCAAAGCATCTGTGCTTGGTGTTGACGGGTTACACTTTGGTGAAATGTGAGTCTTGCTTGCCAGTACGTTTATGTACTGACCCCTTTGGGGCTGTGGTTTCCGCAGACGACGTTTCCGAGGATCTACATGGTGGCTACTACGTGGAGTATGACGAGACTGCTGACGAGTAGATAGCGGACCCGGGCAGGATCCGAGACTTCGTGGATGGGCTCCGTCTTTTCGTTTTCGGCCTCTTAGGCCTATTTGGTTCTTGTCTGTACTCAGACATGTTGAATGTTTCCGCTGTGTTGTAATGATGATATGTTGGGGCATGTGCCCTCTGGATGATTGTATTTGTTATCTCTGCTCTAATGAGAGCCATTTGCAACTTATTTCAATCTTTTGTGTCGTAGAGATCTGTTGTGATATCAGTTGTTCAACGCCGTTGACGTACCATGTGTGTATGTTTTGAAGTACGTCAACGGAAGTGTCCTGATTTCTATGGGATAGTTTACGTCGACGCTGAACAGATAGGGGTTGGTTGTCACACATACGTGTGTTGGCCTACTCGTAAGAGGATGCGGGTGCCGGTAAGCCCCGTAATCCAATCTACTACTGTTCAACGGAACGGCGAGTATCCTTTAGAAGTCCGGGTGCGACACAACTCATGTGCTAGAGCTTTTTATTTTATTAAACAGAGATATTGAAAATATTTTTAAGAGAGGTGTATGCTTATGTCAACGAATGGTAAACAGAAAATACAGTACGTCAGAAGCCAACTAGACTTCACAAGGGAGGCTCCCATAGAAGGACGTATCTGGGTAGATGGGCATCCCTATTTCTCTTTTGTTTACACAATTATGCTTTGACTGATAAATCAGGGGCAAAAATAGTGAAGAGAATCTGGGTAGAAGAGCAGCTTTTTCTTCTTCCTAAGGTGGAAAACTCGGGCATTTGACCCGATAGGCTGGAAAAATAATAGCGCGCTATAACGTTACACCGTTTTAGGGTGATATAACATGTCATTTCGTGAATAGCGCAATAGCGAGTAAAAGTGTTAAAATTTAGCGTGGACCCTCTAGATATGATATATCGTGCTATTAGCGCCCAAATAGCGCTAATTTTTTCCATGAGTACAGGTGGAGGCTAGCAAAAGACTGGGAGCGACAAATCAAGAGAGCATAAGAGCCATAACCATGCATAGCGACATAAACATCATTAATAAAAGCATAAGTGGTACCACAAGTACAAAAACTAAATGATCATAGAGGCTATAAGTGACTGGTTCATAGTCATAAACATGGTGTGAGCATGCGCCAAGTCAACAAAATAAAACATTCAAAGGAGAACACCACAAATTTATGCTTCAATATGACAAGAACAACTCATGATTCTTTTAATGACACTTTAAACACTCACATCTATTTGATACTAATAATGCTACTAAATAACCACTAGGATTTATAATTAAAATAACATCTAGCATGATAAAAAAAGTCTAGCCACAGTCTATACAAGTTTCTACTTGCACCGTTATAAATTCTACTTCAAGCAGCAGTTTCTTTTCCCAACAAGCACCATATAAAACATGCTTTAACAAAAAATCTCTAAATGCTACAGAAAGAAAACATGGGAGTAATCACACATCACTACTAAAACTAACAGCTCTAAACAAGAGATGCAATGAAAACAAGAGCTAAACAGGAATTTTTGCAGCAGCTAGAAGAAAAACTAAGAATATGAGCATAGCAAGTATTCAGACGAAAAAGCGGAGCGTGTCTATGTCCCAAAAAAGGAATGATAGGGTCCAAATATATTATTGCAGCAAGGAAAACAAAAGAAAACAAAAGAAAAACAAACAGACGCTCCAATTAAACTTCATACGATGTGACCGAATAAAAATATAGTTTCACTAGAAGTGACCTGATAGATGGTTGATGAAGAAGGGGATGCCTTGGGAATACCCAAGCTTAGATGCTTGAGTCTTCTTAAAATATTCTTGTATGAACCACGGGGGAATCCCCAAGCTTTGACCTTGCACTCTTGTTGATCACATATATCACCCTCTTCTCTTGACCCTTGAAAACTTCCTTCACACCACACTCAATAAGTAATTCGCATTAGAGGGTTAGTGCAACAATAAAAAATCCATGGGTTATGTATGGTCACAAGTGCTATTGATACTTCTAAACATTATCTACAGCCACTGATGTTTTGTGAAGCAAATAAATCCACTTGACATCGTAAAAGAGTAAATGCAAGAAAAATGACAGAATCTGTCAAAACCAGAATAGTCTATAAAGACAAACAAATTCAGCGCACTTATGTTGCTCAGATCAAAAAACTTAAAGAACTAAAAAGTATCGGAATTAGCTGAGGAATAAGCACAAGAAATTTCAGGTCATTCTGATTTTCCTGTGAATTATACGAGGTTTTACAATGGACAGAAGAAATCTGTTTCCTACACAGAAGTCCAAAAACCAACTCCAACTCTCGTCAGAAACTCTACTTGGCACAACTAAAACATGAAAATAAAGATACAAAGGAGTTTCTACAGAAGGATACAACCCCTTGACTCAAATAAAATAGAGAAAAACAAAGCAAAAATAAAACCATGGGTTATCTCTCAAGAAGTGCTTTTCTTTAACGCCTTTTAACTAGGTCCAGAAAAGTGGAATCAAGTGTTTTCAAGTGAAGAAGCATCCAAATTGTAATTTGTTCGAATAATAGAATAAAAAGGAAACTTCATTCTCTTTCTAGGAAAGTGTTCCATGACTTTCTTTAGTGGGAACTGAAATTTAATATTCCCCTCTTTCATATCAATAATATCACCAACAGTTCTAAGAAAAGGTCTTCCCAAAACAATTGGACAAGAAGCATTGCATTCAATATTCAAGAGAACAAAATCAACAGGGACAAGATTATTATTAACCATGGTAAGAACATCATCAACTCTCCCCAAAGGTTTCTTTCTAACATTATAAATAAGACGAATATCCAAATAACAAGGTTCCAATGGTGGTAAATCAAGAATATCATAGAGTTTCTTAGGCATAACAGAAATACTAGCACCAAGATCACATAGGGCATTACAATCAAAATCATTCATTTTCATTTTAATAATAGGTTTCCAACCATCATCTAGCTTTCTAGGGATAGAGGCTTCACATCTTAATTCATCCTCTCTAATTTGCATGAGAGCATTTGTAATATGTTTTGTGAAAGCCATATTCATAGCACTAGCATTAGGACAACTAGAAAGCTTTTGTAAGAACTTAATCACTTCAGTTATGTTGCAATCAGAAAAGTCAAGTCATTTTTATCAAAGATATGGCCTATAATTGTTGCTACCAAAATTATTCCTATAAGCATTGGTGTTGAAATTATTATTTTTAATGAAGTTCACATCAACATGCTCTTCTTGAGCAACGAAAGAGGCTAAAGGAACATTATTTGGATCGATAGGAGCATGGTCATTCACAAGCATAGATATAATAGCATCAAGTCTATCACTCAAAGAGGAGGTTTCTTCAACATAATTTACCTTCTTACCAGTTGTAGCTCTCTCAGTGTGCCACTCAAAATAATTTTACATCATATCAGCAAGAAGCTTTTTTGCTGACCCCAAGGTAATGGACATAAAGGTTCCTCCAGCAGCTGAATCCAAAAGGTTTCTTGAAGAAAAATTCAGACCAGCATAAAAGGTTTGGATGATCAACCAAGTAGTCAGTCCATGAGTGGGACAATTCTTTACCAAAGATTTCGTTATTTCCCAAGATTTAGCAACATGGTTCGTTATCAAGTTGCTTAAAATTCATAATGCTACTTCATAAAGATATAATATTAGAAAGAGGATAATATTTTGCAATGAAAGCATCTTTACACTTAGTCCAAGAATCAATACTATTTCTAGGCAAAGATAGCAACCATTCTGTAGCTCTTCCTCTCAAAGAGAAAGGAGACAATTTCAGTTTAATAATATCTCCATCTACATCTTTATATTTCTGCATCTCACATAGTTCAACAAAATTATTAAGATGTGCAGCAACAGCATCAGTACTAACACCAGAAAATTGCTCTATCATAACAAGGTTTAACAGGGCAGGCTTTATCTGATAAAAATCAGCAGTAGGAGCAGGTGGAGCAATAGGTGTGCTAATAAAATCATTGTTGTTGGTTCTAGTAAAGTCACACAACTTAGTGTTATCAAGATGTCGGGGGGCTACCCCCGAGTAGGGGCAAGGTGGGTACGAAAAGGTGTTTGAGGTACTGCTTTCCGAGTTGGGCCGTACCGAGGATGTACGTGCCAGATAGAAAGATACCGGGTCGATTGGCTACCGAGTTGGAGCTATCTCAGTAGGAAGAACAAGAAACCAAGGTGAAGATATGAGTGTTTGTCTGGATCGTCCGAGTAGCACTTGGAGGGTCCGGATAGACACGATGCTACTCTTCTTAGAGGGGAAGTCAATGGAGCCGTTGTGATCCCGTATAATCAGGGAGAGTACAGGCGTGCGGTTCAACTTACTAGGCATGATGACGCGTATGCATACGCTGGTACAGTGCGCTGTATGGGTGAGGCCACGTCCTGTCTCTGACAAGGGGGACAGGACATGTCAGCGACCAGACCGCGAAGACTTTGGGCGACTGTCAGCGGAGAAGCGGAGGCGTGCACTACGAAATAGTGTGTAGTCACCTAACCTGTACTATTAGTTGGTGTCCACTAGTATATAAGGTGGCCTCCCCCCTCCTGCGTGAGGGTCGCCCGTTACGTAAGAACAGAAGTGCTGCTAGTTTGAGTAGAGAGAGAGATAGCAGTAGAGCTCCATCTTCCTTTAGCTCCTCGAGCTTTAGGAGTTCTTGTACTCGGTCACCACATATACATAGAGAGAGGCAGGATTAGGGGTGTTATCTCCACACGAGGGCCCCAAACCTGGGTAGATCTAGTTGTTTGCAGTGTAGTGAGCGCGCCAGCTAGGCGTGTGATCCCTCCCCGGATACCCACAGTGTCCATCGGACCCAAACTTTAGCCATCCTATGGCATCTGTCTTTGCATATCCACGACAGTTGGCGCCCACCGTGGGGCCAGCAGCGGCGTTGGCTGGGGTTTATATCCGGACGGGACCTCTTCCTCGTTCGGGGGAGCACGTGTGTCGGATATATACCGAATAGGGGTATAGAAGATGGTAGACAAAAGTGCCGGACTACCAGGGTGGCCCAAGCGGTAGTGGGCTTAGGTCCATTGGGCGGCCCAGTAGGCCGACGCGCAGAAGCCGGATTCTAGAAGAACCCGGATCACGGCCCGCGTGATCTGGCTTGGAGGAGAAGACGGATTCCTTACCGTCCAAGTTACAAGTTAAACGTAGTCTTCTAGGTTTCCTAATCTGTAAGCCCTAGTCCGGCTATTATATAAAGCCGGACAGAGGATAGATTTCATAAGTTCTAAGTTGAATAAGCTCTAAGTTCTAGGTTATCTCGCCGAGAAGCTGATCCTCGCCGAGTAAAGCTAGATCTATTCCCTCACACTGTAAACCCAGAATTACGGGCTTTAGTCCCTTATAGTGAGAAAGGCAGGAGTAGGTACGCCGTACTGTCGCGACGTACCGAACCTGGGTAAAATCCCGTGTTCTGTGTTACTACGCCGTTCCGTTACCCCACGTCTCTACCGTAGTCTCATGGCACCCCAGTCTATGAAAACTACTACGATGTCTCGACAGTTGGCGCCCACCGTGGGGCAGACGACGTCAGGCGTGAAGTTCCGGTCTGGGATATTAGGCGGAATCGGAAGATCGATCACTGTCGGAAGCTTGGAATTCGACAACGACGTCGGGCGCTTCCTCGACAACGGATCCTACATCCCGGCGCAAAACCATCTGGTAAGTGCCTGCGTTTTACCGATTGGATCTGCAAATATCTTTATCGGATTAACCGCGGAAGCAATGGGGTTTTGCGGTGAAAGCAATTATCTCCCACCCGCCCTATACCCAGTCGAAGACGACTATGATGCCGGATTTTGCTCAGATCGCCGACAAAACAGTGATACCCACTTTATCGGCATGGTGCAATCCGAGATCGCCGAAAACACGGATGACGGAAATCCCGTGCAAGAGGCAGACAACAATACACCCGTCCCAGAGACGGAAGAACCAATACCCGTCACAGAGACGGAAGATCCGACATCTGTCAACCAGACGATGAACTCGGAAACAGAATCCGTACTCGCCGCCATTGAGGCGAGATTGGAGTCGGAAACCGGATCGGATAATTTCTCCGAAGACGAAGATGACGATGCCTTCGTACGAAAAGTTAAATCCTTTCAAGAGGGATTCCATGAAGTGCTAATGGCAAAACCAGCCGATACAAAGGGTGCCGATAGCCAGGAAAGCCCTAAAACCCCTCCGCCAGAGGAAGAGAGGGAAGACGGAGAAACTTCTCCGATATTTCCTAATGTTAAGGAGATGACAGAGGATGAACCTGTCAAAAAACCTCCATCTTCCAAGAAAAAGCACCGTGCTTCCAAAAAACTCCAGTACAAACTCCGGAAGAAACAGTTAGCTGATCTCGCTGACGAAAACCTGGAAGTTGGAGATGTTAGTGGCACAAAACCTGTGGAAAAGAAATCTAAGGAAATCACTGCTCCGCCAATGACAGAACTGGAAGAGCAAGAACTATTACAAACTCCAGTGGGACCCAATGAACCCCCTGAGATGCTGGAAGCCAGGAGACAAGCTTTCCAACGGCAACAGCAACAACTGCTTAGATCTCGGCAACACCTCCAACAAACCCATAATGACATCAAAATTATGAAGCAAGAAATTGAGGAGTACGAGAGAAAGCACAGATCTGTCTTAAAACCTACAAGGTTACCCGGAATTACAAAACCGGAAGAGCTGCCGCCGAAAGAAAGGTTCTATAACCCATCTTGGCAAAAGCAGCTAAACGGCAAAGATGCCAAGGGTGAACCAATATACAAAACCGCAGCTGAAAACGCGGAAGCAGCGTTCGCCATCCTGAACAATGATCTGTATTCTAACGGGGAAAAACTCCAAGGGGTGTATGCTTTCCTAGGAAAAGCATTACAGCAGCAACAGCGAGGACAAGAGCGATCAGGGAGGCTGCATGATAATTCCGCCCTCTGCAAAACTGTTACTTGCGCTGCTGGAGCACCTGGACCGGAAGAACCAGGAGATTCGGACAAAAAAGAGGATCCGAGAAAAGACAAGAAAAACCCCGACAACCGGGACGCAGCGTCTAGAACCGGACCTCATCTCCCGAAAGATGGATATAAACCACACGATCGGGAAGACAAACACCGGAATGACGGCAAAATAATGCCACCTCCGAGAAACCCAGCCGAAAAAGCTGGAAGATACGATACACCTCACAGGCGTGAAAGATCTCGGACACCGCCCAAAGATAAGGAAAGGTACAGGAGCAGGACTCCACCTAATCCCAGAGGGCGTGACAACGGAAGAGATAGAGATAACCTCGGAAAAACGCGTCCGCGTAACAATGGAAAAGAAAGGAGTAGATCCCCTTCTGTCCATTCAGCCGGGAGATATTCTGCGCATATTGACAGAGCAGAAAAGGATGATCTATACTTTGGTCCTAAGTGTTTCACTGACAGGATCCGAAGGATAACCCTGCATTCTGGCTTTGCCAAAGTTGGTCCAACCTACCAAAAATATACCGGCAGTACAAACCCGGATACCTGGCTTTCAGATTATTACACAGCCGTCCAGATCAACAACGGGACAGACCTGGAAGCTGTCAAGTTTCTTCCCCTAATGTTGCTAGACGGAGCCAGAGATTGGATTAATGGTTTACCATCAAGAACTGTCGACAGTTGGGATGATATGGCGAGAGTATTCACTCAGCATTTTCGAGGAACATACAAACGCCCAAATAGCATCAACCAGCTGAACCGTTGCACCCAATTTGAAGACGAACCATACGTGGATTTCATCTCCAGATGGACTGCAATGAAGAATAGTTGCTCTGGGGTAACTGACGTACAAGCAATGCATGCTTTCGTCAATGGCCTAAAACCCGGACTCGTACCGTTCATGGTTGGTTCTAAAAAGCACAAAGATCTCGGATCTATGCTTACAACCGCTAATGAGCATGCTGCAGCCGAAGACGATATCAGAGCAAGAGGAGGCAATATTGAGTCACTAATACTGGCCAAGAAAACACCTCGTTCTGATAAAAAAGCAACCCCGGAGTCAACAACAAAGCCCAAGGAGGTTAACTTAGCCTTCGGAGGAGAAAAAGGGAACAAGTGGAAAGGCCGCAGTCCGGATCCCATCAATTACACTCCTGAAGAATGGGAGAGAATTAAGTCGGAACCCTGCGTCCACCACTCCCAATTTGGCAAACCTACCCATACAAACGCGCAATGCCGGCTAAATAAGCATATGAAAGGCAATGCAGGATCCGGGAATAAGGGGAAGGGCTCCAAGAGGAAGCCCGCCAGACAAAAGCCAGAAGCTGACAAAGAAGACAGTGAATCGGACACTGATAACAAAATCCAGGAACAACAGCGGCAAGGCGAACCCAAATTTCCGAGAGTTGATGGAGAAGCAATGTTAACTTTCCTAGCAACTCCATCAGCAAAGGTGGCCAAAAGAACACTCCGGGAGATAAACGCAGTCATTCCTGCAACCCCGAAATTCTTGAAGTATTCCAACACACCAATAATCTGGGATCAGTCTGATCATCCCGGAAATATCCCTGAACCCGGCACACAAGCTCTTGTTGTAAGCCCTATTGTTCAAAACACTAGGCTAAGAAGAGTGCTGATGGACGGAGGATCCAGCATCAACATAATGTACCTGGATACATTGAAACACTTGAAGATATCCGAGTCCCAGCTCAATTACAGCAATATACGCTTCCATGGCATTGTTCCTGGCAGGCAAGCACGCTCCCTAGGAGAAATTTCCCTAGATGTCACCTTCGGAGATAAAGATCACTTCCGACAGGAAAAAGTATCCTTCGAAGTTGTGCCGTTCGAGAGCGTGTATCACGCAATACTCGGACGTCCGGCTTTCGCCAAGTTTATGGCAAGATCTTGCTACATCTACAACAAGCTGAAGATGCCAGGACCCAAAGGAGGAGTAATCACCATTGCCGGTGATTTCAAGCTGGCAAACGAGTTGGAGAAGCAAAACGCCCTTTGCGCTCAAAGAGTTATAGCTCAGGAAGAACTAAAGGAGTTAGCCAAGGAGGTATCGCCGAAAGAAATGCCGGCAGGGAAAGAAACTCGGAAGCCAACAGATAGCTTCAAGGCATCCGAGAATACAAGACAGGTAATCCTAGATCCCAAAGATCCGACAAAATTCGTCGTTGTAGGGACTGGGATGACCGACAAATAGGAAGGCGAGCTCATCAAGTTCCTCCGTGAGAACTGGGATATTTTTGCCTGGTGTCCAGCTGACATGCCAGGCGTACCCAGGGAACTTGCTGAGCACCAACTCAAGGTTATTCCCGGATCAAAACCCGTCAAACAAGGTCTCCGTCGATTTGACGGAAGAAGACGGAAGGCTATTGGCAAGGAAATTATCCGGCTTTTAGCAGCGGATTTCATCAAGGAGGTAATCCATACTGACTGGTCCGCAAATCCGGTATTAGTACCGAAGAAAGACACAACTGCACTCAGAATGTGTATAGATTACACAGGATTGAACAAGTTATGTCCGAAAGATAGGTTTGCGCTGCCGCGAATCGATCAAATAATAGATGCCACTGCAGGCTCTGAGCTTTTATGCTTTTTGGATGCATACTCCGGGTACCACCAAATACGCATGAAAAAGGAAGATCAAATCAAGACTTCTTTTATAACCCCGTACGGGACGTATTACTACGTAACCATGCCTTTTGGCCTGAAGAACGCAGGTGCAACCTACCAGCATTGCATGCAACGTTGTTTGCATAGTCAGATTGGAAAAAACGTCCATGTTTACGTGGACGATATTGCTGTCGTAACCAAGGAAAAAGATTCACTCCTTGAGGATTTGCGAGAAACTTTCGATAACTTGCGCACCTATCAGATGAAGTTGAATCCATCTAAGTGTGTATTCGGGGTTCCCTCAAGTAAACTTCCGGGTTTCATCACTTCTCATAGAGGAAAAGAAACAAACTCGGAAAAGATCAAAGTAATCTCGGACATTTCAAATCCTACGCATGGAAAAGGTGTTCAAGAATTGCTGGGTTATGCCACAGCCGTGAAAAGATCTATTAATCGGCTGGGGGCTAAAACCCTTGAAATCTACAAGTTGCTGGAGAAATTCGACAAAGTCAAGTGGATTACAGAAGCTTGGAAGCGCCTTACAAGTTATGTCCCCTTCTGTACTCAGTTCAAATCTATGTAAACATCTTTTGAGATCATGAAATAAAGTTGTCGGAGTGCTGTCATCCATATTTCTTATAAGTGCAAAGTGTTTCCGCCTCATCTATTTCCCAATGATCTTACAAATTTCTCAATGTTAACCCGAATTGTGCTTGCGTACTCGGCGTTACATAACTGAATGATTTTTCAGCCTTTTAACGGCTAAAGGAAACTTGAATTGCCTGCGTGCCCAAGTTTCACTTAAAACTTTCCTTGTTTCTCTAAGCCTTATCTGATCGTGCGTATGCTGGGTTACTGGAACTAGTTAGTAAAAATGCCTTTAGCACGATTCATGTTTTCGAGTTTCAAAACTGCTTGGTTCGTCCCCAGTTACTCGGCATAACGATTCATAATGCTATTTGAGCCATTTCAAACACTAAGGACAGTTAAAGCATATACACCAGAGAACTTAGAAGATAAAGGAATGGTAAAATTCAAACAACTTGCAAAGTAATTTCATAGTTTAAACTGCAAAAGGCGGAATTTTCATTAATACATAAGAAGCATTACATCTTGGATTACAAATGAAAGAACAGTAATGCTCCTATTGTCTACATCTTCTATCCAGGTTCCAGGTAAACCCTTCAAGAATCCGACTCCTCCTCGCTGCTTTCTTCATCGGGAATCGGAGGAGCTTCTTCTTCTGGATAGTGGACGCCGACATTTACCATGGCGGCAATCTGGGTGGCGTGGCCCTTAACTTCACCAAAGATGGTGGATCGTTGCGCATCCGTGTATCCCTGAGGGACACCGGTGGCCACACGCCAGGATTTGGCACTAGGGTAGTGCATGCGCATAAGGCCTAAGGCCATGCGCGCACCACCCCGTGCAGCGGAGCGGAGAACGGACTCCTTGGACTCCGCCACCTCCATGATGATACCCGGAAGTTTTTCAACTTCCGAGCACTTCCCAGATTTTTCGGGAAGAAACTTGCCTACCAACTGCGTTGCAGCAGCCTTCATCAAGTTCCATGTTTCCCCGAAAGCTCGGATGCCTGCAGCCCGAGCGCCATCTGGGGTGTCTCCTGTTTGATCCGATAAAGCATACAAAAGGGTTAAGGAGACAAACAGAGAAAGCAAAACATGGAAATATGAAGACAAGGGTAAAAATTTACCGATGAGTTTATTGATCTCGGAAACTTCCTCCAGGCGAAGGTTCAGAGCTTCAGTCAAATCCTGGATGGTGGATTTGTCTTTCTCCGCCTGCTCGGAAGCCTTGGAGTTAGCCACTCCAAGGGCCAGATTGCTGGCTTCCAGGTCTTTTTGAGCCTTCACAAGATTCTTGTGAAGCTCAATATTCTCATTACGGAGAATCTCGGCGTTGCCGGAATCTTCCGCTGCTTGTTTAGCTTCAGCTAAAGCAGCTGAAAAAACAAAGGGCAAATCCGAGTTGATCAATTTCCTCGAGAAGAAAACCACAACAAAGTCTTAAACCGGAAATTTCAAAGCGAAAAAGCCTACCTTTCGTTTCCGTCAAAGCGAGCTGAGATGATTCCAGCTCCGCCTCTCTCTCCTCAAGAATAGAAAGAAGACTTCGAACTTCTTTATTCTTGATAGTGAGCTTCCTGAAAACTTCAAGGTTTATGGCCTCGGAGGTTTGCTGAAACACAGCAAGGAAAAGTATGGTTAATAAAAACATCAAAGCAAAAAAGCACGCATTTTGTTTAATGCTTGGGGGCTAGAGTTACATACCTGGCTCAAACGCTGCAAACCTGCCAAGTTTTCTTGGAATCCTTTTGCGTATTCTGCAAAATGGTTCCCGGCTGCGTCCAAGCCTTCATTGATCGCCTTGAAATCCTTGTCGAAGGTGGGGATTTCCTCGTCAAAAGTCCGAGAAGATTCCCCCACTTTCGGGGCCGCCCTTTCCCTCGTGTCCGAATCAGACACAACGGGCTGGCTGGGCTCTGGGGGCTTGGTGGTGGTGGTGGTGGCAGTAAGTTCTTCCGCCATTGACTGCGGCGTATCCGGGGCGACGGCGGGAGATGGTTGGCTGCCTCGGTTGGAAGCAGCTTTGAGCTTCTTCAACTTCCTCGGCTTCAAGGTGGAAGGGGGCAAGCTAAAAACCAAAATCCGGATAAAAGTCAAAACACCGAAGATGGATGAAAAAAGCTCCCATGAAAGAAAAATCCAGAAGAACTAACCTGGACGTGGCGACGGGGATTCCGTCAAGATCGATAATTTCCTCAGAGGAAACTATCTTCTTACGCTTGCGGCCACCAGTAGTAGCGGTGCGCAGCGCGTCCAGCTCAGCCTCGGAGGCTAACTCCGAGTCTGGAAGATCCGCAAGCTGTCGGAAAAAACTAATCAAAACCAAAAGGTAGATTATCCAAGAATTGAAGTTGTACCCAAATGACGGAAATTTTACCTTGGGAACGGGGTTGTTGGCCGTGTACATTGGCCGACTCTCCGCGTACTGGTCGCGTGATGCGACCAATTGATTGATGCGCCGCTTAAGCTCTTTCGGGGCCCAATCCTTGTCGGTTGTCCGCATAGGATCTTTGGCCCCCGAGTACTCGCACAAAAGGCGGCCTTCATGGTTCGCCAACGGCTGGATCCGCCTGTTCAGCCAGCAGATGACCGTGTCCATACCGGTCAAAGGTGGCTTTGAGGAGGTGAGCTTGGCGATGCGCCTCTTGATCCTTAGTAGATCAGGAGGCAGAACCTGGACGGCCTCTGTCACCCAGTTATCCTGGGGAACGGCGGCGGAGTTTGCAAAAGGTGGAACCCCGACGGCCTTTTTAGGAAAGGGCACGTCGGGGTGATAGAAGAAAGAGCCCGTCCAAAATTTGACGGACTCGGAAGTTTTAATCTTGGGGAACCAATCCTCTCGGAATCTCCGAAGAGTAAAGGAAATGGTCCCGCAAGTGGGGAGAGCACCCTCCACAGAGTTGCGTTTTACCCCAAAACAATACATCCAGAAATCTAACCTAGGCTCTATTCCTAGGTAACCCTCAAACAAGGCCTGAAAGCCAGCCATGTACAGAATAGAGTTGGGAGGGAGATTATGTGGTTGGATGTTATAGTGGGATAAAACCTGGAGAAAAAAGGAAGAGGGTGGAAGCCCCATACCTCGCAGAAGGTGGGAGGTAAGGAGCACTCTTTCGTTCTCCTGGGGCGTAGGCTCGGTCTCCTCTTCCGGGACCCGCCACTTCTTCTTCAGCACCAGGCCCTCCTTCTCCAAGTTAGGAAGAAGAGCCGGAGGAATACTGCAGGCACTCCAGTTGCCTGCAGTTTCCTCTTCTTCGTCTCCACCGGCGGCGGCAGCGGACGCGGCCCTCGCAGCGGCGAGCTGCTCGTCAAGGAGCTCTACTTTCTCATCCACCGTTTCAGGAGCGAACGGTGGAGTCGATTTGGTGCTGGACCCCGCAACATCTGCGGCGGCGGAAGCATTTCCTCCGCCGCCCGCCGCGGACGCCATGTTCTTCTCTGGCTCGCCGCCGGCGTGCTTGGGCGACCCAACTTGGGGATCTAGATCGCCCAGGAGTTCGTCGATGGAGGCGCGGGCCGGTGATGATTTCGGGGACGCCATCGTGCTTGGTGGTGCTGGTGCGCTCCGGCGTAGCAAGGGCTCGTCGGGGCAGGAACTAGCTTTCGCTCTCGAGCTTGCGTTCGTACCAATGGTGAAGGCAGTGAGGGAAGTGAAGAAGATTGCCGATGGGCTCGAGGACGGCTATTTATAGCTGGAAATCGTTTAGATACGTGCCAACGGCTCTTTTGACCGTTGGATGTTCGACGCGTGTCGCTCGCCGGAAAATCCGGGAAACGGAACGACAGAGGAATGATGGCTATCTCCTCGTTTCTCGTGAGAATCTGTCAGAGATACGTTGCAGGGTTTCCCGCGTGAAACCAAGCGGCGCTTGCATCAGCATGATTAAAGCGCTGATGTCACGTGTTCCTTTTCCGCGAAGGATCGCGAGAAGAAAAGCCGGATTTTCATAGTTCCGAGTTTTATATTACCATCTCCTTTGAAAGGAAAGAAGAAAGAATCAAGACTGCTGAATCAAGTTTCCCGGACAAAATGTATTTGACGAAAGGCGGAGTTTCAGAGTTTTGATCCTTCCTGGGGGCTACTGTCGGATATATACCGAATAGGGGTATAGAAGATGGTAGACAAAAGTGCCGGACTACCAGGGTGGCCCAAGCGGTAGTGGGCTTAGGTCCATTGGGCGGCCCAGTAGGCCGACGCGCAGAAGCCGGATTCTAGAAGAACCCGGATCACGGCCCGCGTGATCTGGCTTGGAGGAGAAGACGGATTCCTTACCGTCCAAGTTACAAGTTAAACGTAGTCTTCTAGGTTTCCTAATCTGTAAGCCCTAGTCCGGCTATTATATAAAGCCGGACAGAGGATAGATTTCATAAGTTCTAAGTTGAATAAGCTCTAAGTTCTAGGTTATCTCGCCGAGAAGCTGATCCTCGCCGAGTAAAGCTAGATCTATTCCCTCACACTGTAAACCCAGAATTACGGGCTTTAGTCCCTTATAGTGAGAAAGGCAGGAGTAGGTACGCCGTACTGTCGCGACGTACCGAACCTGGGTAAAATCCCGTGTTCTGTGTTACTACGCCGTTCCGTTACCCCACGTCTCTACCGTAGTCTCATGGCACCCCAGTCTATGAAAACTACTACGATGTCTCGACAACGTGGTTTGTGGCTTTGTCCACATATTCGGCTCCTTCGACTTCGTCATCGACAAAGCGGGTGATTTCTGCGGCAGGCCCGTGCCCGCAGGCGGCTCCGTCATCAACTTCGGCGCACACTTGGTGTACGTCGCCACCATCGTCATCCGCGAGTACCCCGGGGTGGTGCTCACTGCTGCTGACCCTCCTGTCGTTCTCTCCGTCTGCGGGCAGCCTATCAGTGGCTCTGCGGGCAGAAGGGCGTGACCGGCTCCTGAGGCCAAGAAGAGCGCGACCGGTGTGCCCGATGCTGCTGGCAAGTCGGCTCGGCTGAGCCACAAGCCAATGGAGAGGCCCGAGAACCAACCGGGCTACAAGGGTCCTTCTACATCGACCGCTCCTTTCGCCAAGGTCATCGAGAAGCTAAGCAAGCCGCTCACCGCGGATGCGGATCCTACGTGAGAAGCTCAAGGAGCAGCGCCAGGCCTTCCTGCTGGAGGCCACCGAGATGGCAAAAATCAGGCAAGAGTTCGATCTTGACCAGCATGGGTACAATAGGGCTCACGTTCTTACTCCTATTGCAAAGAACCCTAGCCGGATAGGGATTATCCGCCGCAACCTAGGTGCCGAGTTGGCAAGAGATGGTAGAACTGCTAGTAAATCTGCTAGCTTTACTTCGCATGATAGGCCCAAGTACAGTACTCCTGCTAAAACGCTTACGGCGGTAGAGGCAGTTGCTGCCGAGTTGCCACATCTAACCGGTGAAGATCGCATTAGGTAGAAGGACCGGCTTAATGAGCTTGTTCTTGAAGCTTGCAGGCAGAATGAGGCTTTCCGGAAGGCGAATCCGGGAGCTGGTGCCTCTCATGTTGTTCAGTCGCATGGGGCGAGATCCGGAGGCCAGACCTCCTCACCTCTTCCTAGTGGTGGAAGATCTCGGAGTGTGAACTCCGGTAAGCACAAACGGATCCAAGTGTACGACTCATGGTTGAAGAGGCCTCCGGTGATGATCTCCTCTCCGGCAGGGTGCCGGGAGACAGCTTTAGAACCCCCCTGATCTAGGGTTGACGACGACGGCGGCTACGGAACTTTTCGGGGATTTTTTATTAGGTCCCTAGGGTTTTCCTTCGGAGAGGAATAAATAAGCGAAAGGGCGACGTTGGTGGGCCACCAGGGTGGCCTCACCACCCCCAGGCGCGGCCAAGGGGGGCCCGCGCTTGGCTATGGTGAGGGCCCCTTGGTGCCCGTCTTTGACTCCTCTTCAGACTTCTGGATGCTTCCGGGGAAATAGGAACTTCGGGATTCGTGGGGTACAATTTTGAGAATATTTCTAGAACAACTTTTCTGAAATAAAAAACAGTAGAAAATAGGGAACTGGCACTTGGCATCTTGTTAATAGGTTACTCCCGGAAAACGTGTAAAAATACTATAAAGAAGGGAGAAAACATGTAGCAATTGGCATAATATTAACATGGAACATCAGAAATTATAGATACGTTGGAGACGTATCACCTCTCTGGTGCAAGAAGACCAAGTTCGCGCTACGAGACGAAAGGGGTGTCACCGGGCGCCCCCACCGTGAAGCCATGGACAGTGGAGCTATCCTCGACAACCAAGACCGCGCATAAGGCGCTCCTCCCTTTGGCACCTTGTGGGAACCCTTTCCCGCCAAATGAGCGAGAAGGAGGTCCGAACGCCAGTATAAGAAGGGCCCCTCCGTCCCTTGCAGAAGGAGAGCTCAAATTATCGTAGAGCCCAAGTAGTTTGTTCCAAGCACTAGCTCGTATTTGTAGTGTAGTCACCGCAGTGCAATCCATCAGACAAGCAAGAGTAGGGTTTTACACCACATTGGTGCCCTGAAGCTGGGTAAACTCTCCATTTCGCCATTGTTTTCATGCTCAAGCTTCCCCCTCGAAGCCTCCTCAAGAGGCGAAGGAAGTGTGTTTGGCCCCCAGTGCTCGAACCTCTGGAAGCTATCATGTCTAGGACAGACGAGCTTTCTCTGACAATGATAGAATCTATAACAATAACGGTAAGATGGAATACACTTTGGAAGTGTGAAGATTAAATGTTTTGATCTAAGTTCTTCAAAGAACTGGATACCGTACTTTACAAAAGATGCAGCAATGTTGTGAACAACAGACTGTCATCTTAGTTAAAGCACCAAACATTTAAACCGCAAGTATCATTAGAGATCAAAGGGAGAACTGATTCTCCAAGATATGAAAATTATATGGACCTGAAGTTTCATATCCAAAGAAAGATTCTACACCACAATCAACACTGCAATGCAATTGGATGTTGAGAAAAGGAATCAGATTATTTTTTCTTGTGCAAGTGGGAGACTGTTGGATGTATGCCCAAGAGACGATAAAATACATCACTTTAATGCTTAATGTATTATGTTTATATGCTATAACTACTATGGTCACTGAATATGAGATTCAGAGGAAAACCCATACGCACGTGTAGAAACATAAACACACCATTATAACCCTTTGTCAAACTCATTAATATTAGATGACAACGTTTTCCTGGTCATGGACATTTGTTATGTAAATATTGGTGGGAGCACAATGTTGTTTCAACATTGTGGCTGGGTAGACCCAAGTAGTTGAGATACTACGAGATTAGTTTTGCTAAATAGTATCATCACAGAATGGTTGTCTTGTTTGCTTCCTTAGACCATGAGAATATTCAGTGATGTTTACCGTAAGGATCATTTTAGTATAGTAAGGTATCACACCGTAAACTAGGTGATAAAAAAGGCTAACACTGGGTGGTAACGAAAGTATTCATTCATTGTGATAGTTCAAGATTGGTAATTACTCCTCTAGTTAATAGAGAGATACATCCAGGATCCACTCGGTGAAATAGTATCGGTAAATAAGTCTGCACAGACAAGGACATGAGAATAGTCATGGGGATAATATGTCACTGTAACCAGTAAAAGGAATCATACCTGATACCGGGAATAATGTGATAAGTGGATTAAATAGTTTAATCACGGTCTTATCAATTATCTCGCCCCAAGGTATTTATTGGTATCGCGAAGTAATAAGAACTTACTTAACAGCTAACAGGTTCAGAAATTTTCTTCATATAACTTGTAGGAATCATTATGGATGTCCATGGTTCCGATGTTAATTATTGATTGGGAAATATGTTTTCCAATCATGTATACTAGTTATCGAACCTGTAGGGGTCACACACTTAAGGCGTCAAAGTATGTTGTTTGCATTGGATTGGTCCGGAGGAGAGTAGGATATCACTCGGGTAACTCTGACGTTATAGAAAAAAATATTCAAGAGATATTACGGAGGACATGAGATATCCAGAGATGTTGGAAATATGTTTCTAACATAAATAGGTAATGCTTGATGTCATTATGATATCACAACAACAGGTCTGGTGTCAATTGGAGTCATTTAAGGAAAGTTACAATAAGAGAGAAATAATGCTGGTGTATGCAGAATGTTATATGAGATATAACGGAGGACATGAGATGTCCCAGGATGTCGAAAATATGTTTCTGACATCGTTAGATAATATCGACGATTTTATTATAGGGGTCACGGGGTTCTGGAAGAGTTCCCAAAGACTTTTCTTATATGGAAGCAGTGTCGGGGGGCGGCAGATGTCACACCCCAAATTTTGGACCACATGTAATATAGTGAAGGAAGCCATTTTTGTGGGGCAACAAAAACTTTTAGTAATGCACTTGTGTAATCGAACACTATGTATGATACCATGAGTATCTATGAAATGCAAGCAAGCTTTTTTTTTTGAAAAGGGGGGAAGTCCCAGCCTCTGCATCGGAGTGATGCATACGACTTCTTATTAAAAGAGTAATAAAGCATTCAAAGTATTACATAATCCGATGAACCAAAGACCGAATACAAGAAAAGATGGAACAAAAATGGGTCTTGCACTCAAAAGCTGCACTACGAAGAAGCAATTCTTCGATCATGCTGCCACCCGTTGGAGAAGAGGATGGCCCGGACTATAGCCAGTAACCGGTTGCATCCAGCCTCCATAAAATGGCGCTGGTCTTGTGGTAGAAGGAGGGACCACGAAGAAATCCAATAGATAGCCTTGTGTACCACCTCTAAGAAATGAGCATGTTGTATCTTGTTAAAAGTTGCGTCATTACGACAATTCCATACAGCCCAAACAAAGGCGCCAACGCCAATCCTAATTCGTTGTTTATCATTTTTAGCAATGCCATGAAGCCAATCACCAAACATATGGTCTATACTCAAGGGGGGAGAAATATTTAAAGTAAAATGAAGCAATCTCCATATTTTAACAATAAAAGGACACGAAATAAACAGGTGTTCTATGGTTTCATCATGAGAACAGAACACACATTTAGTGCATCCATGCCAATTGCACCTGGTCAGGTTATCTTTAGTGAGAATTTTAATTTTGAGAACAGAACACACATTTAGTAGCCACATGAAGATTTTAATTTTGAGTGGTATTTTCATTTTCCAGAGATACTTGTGCTGAAAAGGAGGTTGATCGTTCATGTAGTCAATATACATGGATCGTACAGAGAATGTCCCATTCTGGTTCAACTTCCAGATAAAGGAATCCTCGTCATTGGACATCGAAATATGCATCACCTGTTGAACTAATTGCAACCAATCATTCCAACTATTACCAAACAGATTTCTCCTAAACTGAATGTTTATGGGTGGTGCATTGGACAGTACATCAGCCACAAGAACATTTTTGTTTCGAAAAATATTATAGAGCCTGGGGTATTTATTAGCCAGTGCTTTGTCCCCAAGCCAGATATCCTCCCAGAATCTAGTATGTAGACCATTGCCCACAATAAAACATCCACGGGAAAAGAAATCTTGTCTAACCGATAAGATACCCCGCCAAAATGGGGAATCCGTTGGTTTTGGTTTTACCCGTGTTAGAGTTTTGTCCCCTAGGTATTTGTTAGTGAGCAACTCCTTCCAAACACCATCTTCATTAAGAAGTTTGAAGAGCCATTTTCTCAGCAAGAATTTGTTCTTAATGTCTAATAATTCAATTCCTAACCCCCCTTGGTCTTTTGGTCTACAAACAATACTCCATTTCGTCAATCTATATTTTCTCTTCTGTTGATCACTTTGCCAGAAGAACCTACTGCGGAAGTAATCTAGCCTTTTCCTAACTCCCACTGGAATTTCAAAAAAGGACAAGAAAAACATTGGAAGGCTAGTGAGAACCGAATTAATGAGTACTAATCTGTCTCCATAAGACAAGAGTTTCCCCGCCCAGGATGACAACTTCTGCTCAAAATGATCTTCAACAATTTTCCATTCTTTTAAGAGAAGTTTCCTGTAATGAATTGGAATACCAAGGTATTTAAAAGGTAAAGACCCACTTTCGCAACCAAAAATATTTTTATGCCCCTCCTGATGTTCTGATGCTTTCCCAAAACAGAAGACTTCACTTTTGTGAAAGTTAATCTTAAGTCCTGAAAGCTGTTCGAATAAGGATAAAATGAGCTTCATGTTCACTGCCTTATCTAGGTCATGTTCAAGGAATATAATGGTGTCATCCGCATACTGTAGAATCGATACCCCACCATCAACTAAATGGGAAACTAAACTACCAACCTGACCGTCCTCCTTGGCTCTCTCAATAATAATGGCCAACATGTCAGCCACCAGATTGAAAATAACCGGAGAGAGTGGATCTCCTTGCCTTAACCCTTTTGTTGTCTGAAAATAATGACCAATGTCATCATTTACACGAATGCCCACAGAACCTTTCTGAATGAATTTAGCTACCCACTCACACCACGTGGGATGGAACCCCTTCATCCGCAACACCTGCTGAAGGAAAGGCCATCTAACTTTGTCATAAGCTTTTTCAAAATCAATTTTGAACAAGACTCCGTCAAGTTTCTTAGAGTGTAGCTCGTGTATCGTCTCATGTGAAATAACAACCCCCTCTAGAATATTTCTGCCTGGCAAGAAGGCTGATTGCGTAGGTTTAATGACTGACTGTGCAATCACAGTCACCCGATTAGTCCCTACTTTCGTGAAGATCTTGAAACTCACATTTAAAAGACAAATAGGACGATATTCTTCGATTCTACTTGCATCTTCCTTTTTTGGTAACAAAATAATTACACCAAAATTCAATCTAAAGAGAGGTAAATCCCCCTGATGCAACTGGTTAAACATGGCCATTAAGTCATATTTTATCACAGACCAGCATTGTTGGTAGAATTCTGCGGGAAACCCATCTGGGCCAGGAGCCGTGTTATGTTTCATTTGTGAAATTGCTTCAAAGATCTCTTTTTCAGAGAAAGGAGAGACCAACATCTCATTCTCCTCTGCGGATACAGTAGTAATATCATTATTGATCCCCTCATCCATAGTGAAGGAATTTGGGTCAGGGGGGCCAAACAATTTTTTGTAATAATTTGATATATAAGATTTCAGGTTTAGTTCCCCATGAACTGTACCTTCGTCTTGTTCCAATTGGATAATTCTCTTTTTTCTGTGTTTCCCATTTCAATCAAATGGAAATAACGCGTATTATCTCCTCCTTCTTGAATGTGTTTTATCTTAGCTCTTTGTGCCCATTTGGCCTCTTCATCGCGTCTAAGCCTAGCAAGACACTCATCAGCATCTTTCTTAGTTTGTCTTTCCGCTACAGATAACGGGACAGTTTCAGCTTTGATATCCAGTTCATTAATAAGAAGCAACAATTTCTCCTTATTTTTTTTGTACTCACCACTCAAATTTTTGGCCCACCATCTTAGAAACTGGCGCAGGTGTCTAATCTTGAGCTGCCATGTCTCCATCGGAGAGTGACCACCCAGACACGCTGCCCATTCTCTGGCAATCATCGCTGAAAAGCCATCTTTCCGCAACCACGACAGCTCGAAGGAAAAGCGAGACATGTTCCCAAGATGAGCTTGTTGACTAGAGTCAATAATTAGAGGGGTGTGGTCTGAACCCGTGCGTGCTAGTGCATGCACCGATACCAGAGGAAACTTTTGTTCCCACTCAACACTAGCTAAAAACCGGTCTAATTTCTCGAACGTTTGGTTAACCCCTCTACTTGCCCAAGTAAATTGTCTACCTGAAAACTCCAGATCTTTCAGGTCTAAGCTCTCAATAATTGCATTAAAAATGAATGGCCATCGCGCATTAAAATTATCATTATTTTTTTCTTGTTGTCTCCGAATGATGTTAAAATCCCCCCTACTAGCATGGGTCTTTCCTCTTTCTCACAGACTCGAACTAATTCAGCCAAAAATGCTGGTTTACTTGCATCTTGTGCTGCCCCGTAGACAACCACAAATGTCCATAGGAAAGCATCTATTTTGTTTTTAATGTCTAGCTTTACGCAAAAATCTCCTGCCTGAACATTTTGGACCTCAAACATAGAATTATCAAAACCAACAAGAATACCACCAGAGCAGCCTCATGGGGGTAGACAGAACCATACATAATCCTTCCCACCCCCTAAATATTTAAGAAAAGGAACCGAAAAATTGGACCTTCTTGTTTCCATAATGGCCACGAAATTTAGGTTCAATTCACGAACATTTTCTTGAACCGCAAAGTGCTTAGCCGTATCACCAAAGCCATCCGAGTTCCAAATCATACCCTTCATTGTTTAATTGATTTTATTTTTTGTATTCTAGCACTCCTTCTTTTAACATCTAGGCCAGTGCCCGCTTTCTTTCTATGATAGGTTTTAAGTTGTGGCACTTCGGTATGAGGACCCATTTGGTCTACCAAAGTTTCATTCTCCTCCAAAGCTAGATCATCCGATAAATTATTAGCATCTTTAATAACCAGATTATTACTATCCCTCTCTGCATCATTATGTAGAGTTTTTTGTATGTAAGTAATGACCTGTGACTCTTCGATGTTTTTAAGTAGATTAACAGAAGATTCTATTTACGAATGTGTTGAGCCCAAAGAAATACCCAACTTATTGGCCCTAGCTGAGATAACATCATTTGGAATTGCAGTAAAAGAGATTTTTCGATTGACTTTCGTACCTGGAGAATAAATGTCCGTGTGTCGCTGCGCCATCATCGCAGCACGGTCCATTTGGGAGGCATCTGCCATGGGCTGCGCCCGTAATCTGCTGCTCGAACGAACACCCGAGGAAGCCGGGTCTGCAATCCCTCCATAGGTCACAACATCATCAAGTGTGGACCTATTAAGAGGCACTGTCGGGCTGGCTTGCTGTCCCTCCCCTTGCGAGACCTCCCCTTGAGGCTTAGGAGGTGCAGAAATCGTGACAGTACCAGCTGGTTGAGGAGAGCTATCAGTTGCCAATACAAAAGAATGTACCCGAGAAACAGAACATGATGCATTCATCGCGTCTGCTGTACGTAAATCCGGATCAGAACCAACATAAGAATTACCTTGCTGTAGGGTCTTTGTTTTTAATAATGGTGACGACGAAACCAATGTTTCATAAGGCAAAGACGGGCTCGATGTGTCCTCAGGCTGCCACGGCAGGGAAAGTGACGAGATTTTGGGTGCGGCAGGCTGTTCTGAAGGCAAAACCATGCCAACATACTGCTTTTGGGAGGCACGGTCCATTTGGTGTGTCCGTGTGTCGCTGCGCCATCATCGCAGATTGACTTTCGTACCTGGAGAATAAATGTCCGTGTGTCGCTGCGCCATCATCGCAGCACGGTCCATTTGGGAGGCATCTGCCATGGGTTGCGCCCGTAATCTGCTGCTCGAACGAACACCCGAGGAAGCCGGGTCTGCAATCCCTCCATAGGTCACAACATCATCAAGTGTGGACCTATTAAGAGGCACTGTCGGGCTGGCTTGCTGTCCCTCCCCTTGCGAGACCTCCCCTTGAGGCTTAGGAGGTGCAGAAATCGTGACAGTACCAGCTGGTTGAGGAGAGCTATCAGTTGCCAATACAAAAGAATGTACCCGAGAAACAGAACATGATGCATTCATCGCGTCTGCTGTACGTAAATCCGGATCAGAACCAACATAAGAATTACCTTGCTGTAGGGTCTTTGTTTTTAATAATGGTGACGACGAAACCAATGTTTCATAAGGCAAAGACGGGCTCGATGTGTCCTCAGGCTGCCACGGCAGGGAAAGTGACGAGATTTTGGGTGCGGCAGGCTGTTCTGAAGGCAAAACCATGCCAACATACTGCTTTTGCCGTGGCAGAGAAATAGCAAGAACTTCCTCCGCGGTAGGCTGCCTTGCGTGCGCAGCAGGCTGTTCCGATCCTGCCTGCTGTCGTGGCATATCCCTCGTTGTGCAGACCACCACGGTAGGGCTGGGCTGTCGTGGCGCGAGTCTCTTGGGCTCAGTACCAACGTGCTGATCCCCAAGGCAATGCATGGTAGTGGACTTGGATCTCGGAGGAGCAGAAGCAGGTTTCTGTACCTTCTGTTTAAGCACAAGAGAAGAAGAATCACAACCGGTTTCCCTCAAAAGAGAAGATGAACATAGTACAGGAGAAAAACATGAATTCATCAATTCATTATCTGCGACCTTTGGTAAAGGGGCTGCAGTATTTCTTAAGCAAAAACCCGAGGCCGCATGGAGTGCTTTTTTCTCGACAGCTAGGATACGAGCCACGGCATCCGAGGAAGAAGAATAACCTGGCAGTTCATGGGGAGCAACAATTCCCCCCCCCCCCCCCCCGAGAACTCTGCGAGCCACCTAATTTGGTTTACTTACTTGAGGAGAAAAAAATACCCCACTGGTCTGTTTAGCACCGAAATTAGAAGACCCCTGTTTATTACCCTCCGGTTGCCTGGACTTCTCAGAAGTTTACACCGTTGGAACAGGAAAAACAGAAACATCCATGTCCTTCTTGAAGTCATCCTCCTCATTCCCTTTGTCCCCATCCTTGTCATAAGGTGGGTTTGCCGATACCATGTCAACATCAGCCCCTCCCCTCTCCCCTTCTTTTTGAAAGGACAAGTTATAGAATCCGTCTTTGATAAATATAGGGAGTTGTTTTGGAATCTTGGTGTGATCAACACAGCCAATGAAAATTCTTAGCACACTATTCTCACGAGTATACTTCATATCCACTCGAAACGGTTTGCCAAACAATGTGCCAAGTCCCCACATTGCCAAAAAATCTCCCTTGTGTTGACTAGGAATCCCATGCACCAATAACCAAAATTTCGGTAACTCAAAAGCAGGTTTGTCTTTAATGTGCCACGCATCCACCACTAGTTCAATAGGACTGTTAGGAACTCGAAAAGAACCAAAATTCTTAAGCCTATCCAACTCTGATTTTGAAGGGAATTGAACCTTGAATATATTGTTCCCAACCTGCAACAATTCCCATTGGAAATCCTCGACGGGGACGACACGTTTTAGTTGTGAGATGATATTGGGGATAGACAGTTCCCCCCAACCACAGAAATAGAGCCCATCCGAGTGTTGTTAGACCGAGGTCTGTAGTCCTCCGAGACCACTGATTCATAAAATGTGAGATCATCATGTGCATGACCGTAAACAATAATGTGGGGTTTAGTCATTTTGAGCAAATGGCAGTCGTCATCCACGTGGCCAGTGCCTTCACAATAGTCACATAACAGCGTTTTGCAATCCGCTAATACATTTCCTGCGAATCCACAACGGAAACACTTCACCGCCTTTTTTGTTTTGTCGATGTTATTAGTTGCCACGAGTTGCTGTGCCACGGGGATCAGAGATTGAGCAACGGAAGTAACAATAGCCTCATTAGGCCCCTGTTGTACCATTGCTTCGGTGGCATCAGAGCTAGCAGAAGGTTCAGCTCGTGCCCTTGCCGTGACAGCGGCCCTAGCCACACGACTGTTAGCAAGCCCGGCCAGAGCCCCACGAGCCGCGCCAGTACCCCCTCGAGCACCGCCTCCTCTGCTGTTGAATCTACCTGGGGCTCTCGGGTTAGCAATGCGCTGCGAGTTAAACCCCGACCCGGCGTTGAAACGGCCTTGTGGCAGTCCACTTTGCCCGCCAAAGTTTTGTTGAAAATTAGCACCATTGAAGTTTTGGTTCCCCTTGATTATTATCCATCCAGTTCATCTGTCCAGCGCCACCATAATTCCCTTGATTGCTGCCAAAGCCCTGGTCAAAACCACCTCCACCACCATTGTTATTCCCAAAGGAGCCACTAGGATCACCGGAATTATTGCCACCTCCATCAAATCTCTGGTTACCTTGGAAGAAACCCTGGATTATTGCCACCTCCATCAAATCTCTGGTTACATCAGGAAAATCATTTTCTGAATTTTGTGAAAACTCTGAATCTGTTTGTTTGACACTAGTTAGAATTCTTGTAACTTTTGATTGGATTCGAATTAGGCCGTGCCACTTTTCCTTCTAAAAGACCTTAGTTTCTTCTCGCATTGGATGCCTTTGGGACCGACGAGAGAGAGGGCACAACGAAGAAACAGGAGGAGCAGAGAGGAGACCGGCATGGGCGAGGCTGACAGAGCACGCCACTGTGACCATGACATGCCCTCCCCTCACCTCTCCTCGACGCATGCCGCAACAGAGCACCACTCCGCGCCTCCTAGACACGCTGAAGAGCCGGACGCACGACGTGGGCGCTCGGGAGCACGCCCTAAGCTCACCGCGGCCATGTCATGGGCGCCCACACCCGCACGACCACGGGCACGCCCACACTGAGCCACCACACTCTCCACACTCCCATCCACCCCTCTGACATGCACCACGAACGTCGCGAGCTCACAGTGAGCATTGCGGGCTCGAATTTGCCGCCGTCCACCGCGGAGAGCAAATACAGGTGGGGCATGCCCCGTGCACCTCCAACCGTTTTTCTCACCGCCACTGAGACCGTCGTACACCATAGATGGACGCTGACCCATCCCCTTGCTCTCTCTCTTGCAGCAAAACCCTCGACGTCGCGGGAGCCGCCGCGGCCACGCTGCTGCTCGCCGCTGTTTGGAGCCCCCGCAACCATGTGTGACAGCACCCCTACACCGCACCGCCCCCACGTGACTTCATCGACCCCTCGCCACTGCCCCTCGAGATCCCACGGTGAGCAATCACATCCCTCCCCGTCGGCCGTGTCTCCGTCTTGTTTTCGAGAGAGAGAGAGAGGAGGGAGATGAGCGCGAGCCATTGATCGCGAGATCAACGATCACGTTTGAACCGCGAAGCGGTACCGCGATGCGCACGCGCAAGCGTGCTGGGCCACATTTGGCTTAGCGTGTAACATCCCCACTTTTGTTAAATTAGGGTTTGTTGTGTTGTGCTCATGGCATTCATGCATGAACCAATTTGGAACCAATTTAAATTTGGAATTTAAATGGAAATTGAGAAAAATTCCACAAATACTAATTAATGTGGTTTTAAATTTTTTGAACTGAAAAGCATTTCAACTTCACCAAAAAAAACATGGTGAGGTTGGAAATTTAGTAAGGTTTCCAAAACTTATTTTTGCCAAATTTTATTCTCCCAAAAAGGCCCTCAAAACTTAGTGTTCTGTTTTGTATTAGAAAAGGACCTCTTCGCAAAATACAGAAACTGTAGGGGTTTTTTGTAATTCTTTTTTTCTTTCTTTCTTTCTTCTTCTTCCTCTTGACAGAAAGCAGAGAAGCTGCTCGCTGTCACCGTGGTCGTCGTCGTTCGACACCTCCTGCCTGGTTTGGTCGTGCTTGGATAACGAGAGAAGAACGACGTTGTGATGCTCCTTTCCTTCCTCAGTAGCACCCTCTCTTTGTCTCTCCTCACGAAGACGAACCCTAACCCTACTGCCCGCCGACCGCCGTCGGTTTTTGCCGCCATATCGAGCAACCCCGAGCTCCGGTGAGCACCCCATAAGCTTCATCTAGTTCCCCTCGTGCTCCTCCGCGAATCAATCGAGCTATAATGACCGGAACCGATGCCGCCGTCCTCTTCTTCCTCACGGCCGGACGAGCGCCGCCGCCCTGATTTTCCGCCGCCTGGACTCCGTTCGCTTCCCCGATGCCACCATCGAGTTCCTGGTGAGCTCCTCCACCCGTAGGTGCCTCCGGTTCGGCCCCTCCCCCTCTGCAGCGTAGCTGGCATCGGGCTCCCGCCGCGGTTTCTTGTCGCCGAGCTTGCTCCGGCGATCCATTCCTGGCGGCGCCACCACCTCTGAGTCCGCCTTCCTCCCCTAGTCCCCATGGTGGCGTTCAATTTCTGAACCACGCGCTGAATCGCGCGATTGCGCAACGGTCGAGCCCCTCCGGCCAGGTGCTGACATCGTGATGACGCGAGCACAACGTCACTAGGCCCCACCTGTTAGCCACGGTTTTTAATTTGAATTATTCTCTTAAAAGAAAACGGTCACTAACAGTGGGCCCCACTCTTTTAATAATTACAAAAAATGATAAAATTTATAAATTGAATAACTTTCATTCTGTTAATCAGAAAAATAAAATAAAAATATGGTTTTGTCCAGAAAATTATTTCCTACCCAAATATGTCATTTTCACACATGTTTGACAAATTTGAAAAATGAGCATTCTTTAATGTTGTTTAATTCATTTAAAATAGAGAAAATAAGTTTTTATTCAATAAAATCAGAAAATTAAAAGTTATATACCAAATTGCTCAAAATGAAAAATGCAACCTAGTTATGATGTTTTCAAACCCATTTGAGAAATTAAAATGGTACACACTTTCAGTTTTGCCCGAAGTGCCCCTCCGGGGTCTATTTCGGGCTAATTTCAGTAAAATTGCATAATTGTCATACGGACCCTAGCAAACCTATCTTCATGTTTAGAGATTTATTTCAGTGTATTAACTTGCTCATGCATACATCTTGTGCATTGCATCGATACCATGTGTTGATTGTTGTTCTTCTTTTCGGTGTTCTTTCCCCCTCGGTAGACTACGACTCCGAAGTGAAGGCTAGCAACTCCATGACGAATAGTTGATCTTAACCGACAAGTCAAGCACTTATTCCAGAATATTTTATCTGGTTTGCTTGAATCAAGGCAATCATAACCTCTTATCTGCTCATATATGGTTTTTGAAGTGTTTTGAATCTCGTATATTGCATGCGGTCCGCATCGCCTAAATATCTTGATCCACTGCTCCTACCAGCTGTAGGTTTGTTTGTGCGCGCCTTGTTAAAGCCTGTGAGTCTTGCTTAGCCATGCCTAGTTATGATCTGATCCATCCGGTAGATGAATTAGGTCAATACGTGAATCTTTTATGTCAGGTTGTTGTGAATTGTATTATCTTTGATAACTTGAATAAATAACGGCATGGATGTGAGGCCACAATGGGTTGTGGTGTTTGTCCTATTCATGCCCCTAGGAGCGAGTTCTCGCCTTCGAAGCCAAGACTGAGCGTGCAACCACACGCGGGGCCTAACAGACCGCGCTCGACTAACTAACTTGTTTGGCCACGTCCATGAGTCATGTAGTTTGATCTTTCCATCTGCGTGTGAGTCAGAAAACGATTTGGAGAAAACTTAGGGCGTGACCGGGACAAGTGATGGCCGTACACGGATCTTGATCCCGACTCACAGAACATGTGTCGTCAGGAGGTGGCCAACTCCCTGTTGACGGGGTGGCCCTGTTTGGGTTGACTCATGGATAGGGTCGATCAAGGTAAAGGTCGTGGCCAGCGACCCTCTGCCGCGCTCCATGGACGAGCGTACATGTGGTATTAAGAGTCGGATGGTACGTGTGGGTAAAGTGTACCACCTGCAGGGATAAATCTCCTCGAGAAGCCGTGTCCACGGTTACGGACGACTTGGCAACGGATTCTGTGATCATAGATAACTTGAACGGAATGGCTAAAACTTGTTAACAATGTTTGAAGGATGCCTCCTCGGAGATGCCGAGAGGGGTGATCCTTGTAGCATGTGAGGTGCTGGGAAATGATGTTGGTGGATTGAAAATATGATGATTACAGTAGTTGAGTTTCTCATCTGTTTTGAAGACATTCTATGAGACGTGCTATTCTTCCTCGATTTGAAAAACAAACTTTGCTTTACGCAAATCAACCTTCATAAAACCCTTTCTGGAAACAGCAGATATATAATAGGTTAACTAAGTCTTGTTGAGTACCTCCCGTACTCAGGTTTGCTTAACTTTGGTTCAGGTGAAGATCTCACATCGGTGGTGATTCAACATGGACATCGATGAGTAGTTTGGGGTTCCCAGGTAGCAGTCTGGAATCTATGGGCTGGGACGTCGCCTTATGTTGCGGCTTCTTAGGCCTTTTGGTTCTTGTTGACTAGCAACATAACTTGCCTTCCGTTGTCTGATGTAATGTTGGGTCGTGTTACCTCTGTTTGTACAGCTACTCTAGTAACACCTGTTTAGTATAGCTTCCATGCCTAGAGTGTTGCTTTGATCGGTTGTTGGTTTCGAGCTCATTGTTATACAGTTTTGGTTATGCCTTCATAGTTGTCGCAGTCGAGGGGTTGTGGAGCCGATGATCCATTTCCGAGCACGCCTGCCGATGTGATTCAGCCTGGGGCTTGGTAACCCCAGTAACCCTCGATTGTTGTTGCACTTTTTGGACACATAGCATATCTGTATAGCTTTCGTCTCGTTTCTTCAGTTTCATACGATTCGTGGACGCTTTGATATGCATAGTTGGTTATGACTAGCATGGACACAAGGAGTAGTAGTACCGGGGTGATCCGGCCTGCGTGACGATGAATTCGGTCTGCCTGCCGTTGTTTGTTGCGGCCAGGGCTGGTAACCCTGAAGCCCTTGTGGGTACATGACTAGGAGCGCATAACAGTATGTATACCTTTGGGTCCGGGGTCGTGACATAGCGGGCCGTGCGCAGAGAGAGAGCCAGCCCGCGCAGTGAGAATTTTATTCTTTTAAAAATTGCAGAGAGACAAATGTTTTACTTTAGGCTTGGGAAAATAGAAAATGTGAGAAATAAAATCAACCAAATTTCTTGACAGTAGCTATACATTTTCTTAAACACATGCCACTTGTAGATCTGGGTTTGGAGCAATGGTTTTGCTGTATTAATTGGTTTGCCACACATTGTCTGTTAGATTATTTTGTGAATAAATTTTTGTATGTGTGTCAAAATTGAGAAAACTAAATTGCAATGAATATACCTTGAGTAGATCTACCAGTAGAACTTGACCTCACATCAAGGAGAGTTGTCTAGGAGAAATGCCATCCCTTTTTGTATTTGACTAGTAGGCTATTCTAGGAGTTTTAGAGAGAGTTTAATATTGATTTTTTATGTGAATCCAATTGGATGAGTTTGTGTATGCCTAGATCTATGTAATACTAGCTTTGTGTAATTTTTAGAGATCTAGATTATTTATGGCATGCATTTCTAGAATAAGTACTTTTCTGTTAATATTGAATATTGTGTTTTTAGTTTAGAATAATTGTTTGCTAGTTGAAATATGGTTTTCTAGCATGCTTAGATATTTTCTCTCTGTTATTATGATGTTTACTTACAGTACTAGTAGGTTAGAAAGTTTGTGCATGTTTGGAAAGCAAATAGAAATAGGGTTAGTCTAGTATTGTTTTCTAGTCTTTTACTTAATAGATTTTGTGAGGAAAGTGTTGATAGGTTTCTTACCTAGGTTTTTAGTGTTGTTTTGTTGAGTCCAGTACCATTTTGGTACTGATTATGATATGTTTTCACCTCTGTTAGTTTGCACTTAAGTTCATAGAGAAGCATGAATAGCATTGTTTGCTTGTTTTCCATAGTGTTGTTATTCACTAGTATGAGTAGGTTGTATTTTTGTTTGGTGTAACATTGTTGTCCACAAGTATAACCAGAGGAATTTTGACCTCTTAAATTTCTTGGAAATACTAGTGGCACATCCACTGGTACCACTTCATTTTGGTGAAGAATAACAATTCTTCACTCTATTAGTGTTAGTGGTAATATGGTTATTTTTGTGTGTGCATATGAAATGTTATTTTTGCAAACTTGAGTGATGCTTTGTTTGGTGATTTTCTTGCTGTATATATGACTTAGTACCATTGTTAGCCATAGATTGGTTCTGATTGTGTGTCCTTTATTTTATTTTACGACGATAGAAAACGAGGAAGAAGTAATTGGTGTTGGAGGTTATTATTACCATTCTTGTTGTTACCAAGAGCAAGAGCCAAGCCAGTACCAAGGCAAGCCATCCTAAAGCTTGCTGTTATACTACTTATCATTATCTATCATGCATGTTTTACTTCTAAAGTTTTACAAAAATATGATTGCCAAAACTATTTTTGTGTGGCTATCATTACTATTAATATTATATATATCTATCACATTGCCAATAGTCAAACTTGGTGTTACCAAGACTTTAGCCACCATATGGTATATAAATACCACCAAAGATAATAATCTTGAGTCCCTAAGTGGACACTTTAAAAATGTGCTTTTGCAAACAACTGTCTTATGAAAAGTCCACGGTGGAAAGGCGGGACCTTGTTCACTGGAGGAGGCAAAGAGGATTGTTTTCAAAATGGTTTACAAAAGACACATAACCTAGTCTTCGCTGGACAACCAAGATGTACTGCCACTCTACCTCAACATGGGTACGAGGCCTACCGGGAAACTTGTTCGTGTTAGTGTGTGTTCTATCCCAAGATGCTATAGAGAGGATGATTCTCATAACCGAAGTGTCGCCAGGAGGGAGTAACGGGACATGCAAAGTGAGGGATTAAGTTACCCCCGGATGCGACAGTTGGGTATCCTGCCGTGGCGGGGTGGGACCTGGTGCCGGGGAGATGAAACCCAACTGAAGGGATAGGCATATACTAGCTTGATCAGAGTGGACAATTAGGATCATTTATCTGATGTTCGCATACCGCTGTGTCGGTCCATGGGTGGTTTGTGGCAGATGATTGGATCTTGTGGATTGTGTACACCTCTGCAGAGTAAAACTATTCTGAATAGCCGAACCCTCGGATATGGTCAGTTGAATGGCAATGTAGCCAGCATTGTGTGAGTTTTCAAAAAGGATGTTCTTGAGAAAAAGGATTTTGTACCGCGGAGGTACTGGTGAAGACAAGCTGGAGTTGTTTACAAGAAGTTTTGCAAAGAGAAACTTTCTTTTATAAAACAAGTTTTATAAAACCTCTTGTACATACGATATCTACAAGACAAAGAAAAGCTATATTATTTTCTTTTGAAGTATCTTCTTCAACAAAGATATAGAGATGTTAAAGCAACCATGATGTTATCTTACATACACCATGGGCAGTGAAACCTATGTATAGCCTACCAATTCCACCATATAAGCATACTTGCATTATGTAAGTTTATAAAGGATGTCTTGCAGAGTACATTCAAATGTACTCATATTGGTTTCGTCCCTCGCTATTTACTTGGTCAGACTTTGAAGAACTGCCGCAAGAGGAGGAGTACTTTTCTGACGACTACGCGAATTAGGCCCGGCTCCCGGTCAGCAGCCTGTAGGTGAAGGCGTGACACGGGCTCTCTACGTTGTGTGTTTTGCTAGGTTTCCGCTGCATGTGAGACATTTTCCTGCCGTGCGTGGCAGTTGTTAAGACTTGGTCATGTGACCATGTGTTGTAAGACTCTATTATTCGTGTAATGGATAATGTTATCTGTGTACCAACTTCGTATGTTGTTCACGACTGAATTACTGGGATCGTGAATGGATGCATATGAGGGGTTCTGGACCATCTGGTTTGGGGCCTCTACAACAGATTTCCTCCTACAGGTGGGGCCCATGGTCTCACAAAGTGCACAATCTTTTCGCATGAATTTTCATGAATTTATTTCAGAAATAAATGAGTGGGAAAAAAGAAAAAGAAAAAGAAAAAGGAAAAGGGAAAAAAGGGAGGTGGTTTTGGACTCCACAAGGGATTCCAATCCGAAGTCTCCTAGGAGACTTGGTGCGGCCAAGACTAGGAGGGGAAACTGACCCCCTCCCTTTGGCAGGTCTTCTTCCTAGACCCATTATATAATCCTCATCCCTCCTCTCTTTTAGACATACATTTGAGCATTTTTGCCTATCTCTTTCTCTAGAAGAATTAGAGAACTAATGAGAGCTTCTAATTAGAACACTTCCAATTGAATTAGAGACTTTCTCTCATAATTAGAAGAACTAATTAGAGCTTCTAATTAGAACAATTCTAATAGGATTAGAACCTCTCTAATAACTAGAAGACTAATTAGAGCAATCTAATTAGAGCTCTTCTAATTGGTTTAGAGATCTTCAAATTGGATTAGAACCTCCTCTAATTAGATTAGAGCTTACTCTAATAGAATTAGAGATTCTTCTAATTAGGCTGAGGTGATGTTCTCCTGATTAGACGTAGCTCTAATCTCTCTCCCTCTCTCTCTCTCCCATGTGTTGGAAACTTCTCCACCTCAATTGCAAACCTGCGGTGCCTAGTCCTAGACGGCGAAGCGCTGCAGGATTTTGACGGACATATGTGTGCGAGCTCTCAAAGGGGTAACATGTGATACCCTCACTCTGCTGGATCCAGAAGGTGGGATACGGGGAATCGGCAACAGTCCCACCTCTAGGCTTAAACGTGGGACTCTTCATCAGACATCATCGACATCGTCATCGATACTACTTCCGCGCTTCGTGTCGGTAACGAATCAGATTTATTCACGCCTTTACATGCATAGTAGATCTTTTGTGCTACGTAGGACGGAAAAAAAATTAAATTATGCTACGTACACCAATACTTCCGCCACACACCGCTTCCTCATGCCTAAGAGGGAGCGGATGGATGCTGAGCTCGTGCTACACGTCGGCCCCGCGTCCGGCAGCACGATTAGGCCGGAGGATTTCGTCGGCGAGGGCGAAGAGGACATCGTCTTCAAACTGTTACTCGCCTGCAGCGGCCGCGATGAGGAGGAGAAGCAGAAGCTCCACGTTGAGGCGGAGGCCCTCGACAAGAAGCTGTTGGCGCAAGGCTGGCCCGGGTGGCGGAGTTCGACGAGAGAGCGGCAGATTGGAATCGCGTCGGTGCCGAGCAGGACGCGAAATTCGTCGACCTTGACCCAGAGGATTAGGTCGCCGTAGTCTAGGTTAGGCCGCCGGTAAGCTGTAGCTACGGTGTGATGCCCATTGTACCACGGCGATGTGCTCTGAATGACAAGTTATCTGAATCTTCCCGTGTTTGCAAAAATTCAGTTTCATTTTGCGTTTCTATTCTGTCCCGCACTCTCTCGGACTGAAAACGTCCAAAAAACGTGAAACCCCCATAAAGTTTCGATGTACATAATTGCAGGAATGAATCCCCTATATCTAACTTCAAATGCATGGTAGATCTGAGATCTATTAATTTGAGGTGTTAATCCTTGCCGGAATCGCTTGAAATTTTATATGCATGCTTCAAGATATATTATGAAGCCAGGAAAGTCAATCCTACTCTATAGTCTGGACCCATGAGTAATGGAAGGAGATGACAGGCTGATCATTCGGTACCGCAAACTCTGACCTCGAAAGCAAAAGCAATGGGGGTGATTTGTTAGGCCACGTTTTATTCTTGATCAAGAACATAATGTTTGTCTGCAAAAAAAAGAAAAGAAAAAAACATAATGTTTATCAGACTGTACCTCGAACTTCAACAGAATCTCCATTTTCTCTACCTGGAAAACAAACATCTGACATATAAGCGATTCATACACCACTGCTGGGAGTCTCGAAGCCAAAGCATTTTCCAATATGCAGAGCCAAACAAATATGAGCATAAGAGCAGATAAAAACACAGAAAATCTGCAGTATATAAATGATCAAGTGATGTCCGATAAAAACACACGGCTCCATTAACTATGTTCACCACAACGAAATGAACTTCTGTAATAAAACCTCAAAAACGTCAAGAAAACACTGAATACATATCGTTGGTGTTATTCATGCAATGCCAACGTTTTTGCCCGTTGTCTAGGGTACTGGATGAGATGTCGGAACTAGAGGATGATGCGTATTAAGCTTTGGAATCTGTATTTACAGATCCCGCCATGCGTCAGGAGAGCCGGCAAGGAATTTGATTACCGCAAAGTATACAAAATTCGCTGAAAGATATACAATTTTCCCCGTTTGCCGAATATAATGGAGTCTTGAAGTTACATCACTACTATAAAACCAATTAACAAGTTACAGTGATACCATAAACATTACACAGCTGGTCCTTGAAGTTGGTTCACTATTTCCTCTGCTCTAGCTTGTATCTCTTTTATATATTCAACAAGTACCCGTTGCTGATAAGAACCTCCTTCCTGTTAAAGAAAGCGGGAAATAAAGATGGACAAAATTGCACTAATGAATGCTCACGACAAGGCAGTAACAAGTTAAACATAGTTACTTTCTCTGTTAACTCAGAAGGTTATGAATCTTACCGTACGAATCAAGATTCTCTCAATTCTCTTCTTGGTAACAGCGTGGAGTTCTTCAGGTGAAACATCTCCCTTTCCAACTGTAAGTCCATCAAGTAACAGCTTGTTCCAATCATTTTCAGGAGCTGGATTGCGCAAGCACAATATATCAAAGGCGGTAATTATAGAAACTATTAAACAATCTCTTTCAGTAAAACTCATACCCTCTATTATCGATTCAAGAAACTTTTCAGGCACTACAACCTCTCCCCCTGAGAAAGTTGACAGACACTTAGGAATCGACCAAAATGCAGTTATTTCTCACATTTGAAGCTGGACAGCCTAAAATGAATTCACACGCACAAAAAATGAAGAGATTACCTTTATAAGCGTAACTTCGCTTTCGGAGAAAGTTGGAAGCATATAGTTGCAGCACTTTTTGCAACATTACTTGAAGCCCTGGCTTATCTCTATCGTTTTTAACCTAAACACACGCAGATTCTAATAATATAAAAATTAATCTAGGCTATAATAATATAATACAACTCGAACCTAAAAAGCAATAAATAATAAATAGTACCACTTACTTGCCTCAGCTGGGCATTAACTTCTGATAGAAAACTCTCATCTAGCTGTCCTTCTTTTTCTCTATTTGATATTTCCTGGGAATAGCAAGAACACATTAAGAAATCACATAAGGATATGGGGGGAATATCAACACTCCAAGGTAAAATAACAGTGTACCGACAGCTAAATCTTGAAACCAAAATCTTCTGGAAGTAACAGCGCGGCATTGCGCAAAGCATAATTAAAACTAAATTATATGAGCAGTAGGGTGTCATTATCTTCACTGTTTTGTCACATTGCGCAACTATAATGTCGATGTCAACTACTGCATATGACATTGAAAGAAAGGATCAACTTCCATTCAAATGCAAAAAAAAAAATGAAAAAAGGAATGAAATGGATAGCATTGACACAAGGTGTACAAAAGTGTTTTTGCTTCATGTCTGACACCAAACTTGAAATACATAATGGTGCCAAAGTTATCAGGACTGGAGCACAAGACATGCATGTCAGAGAACAGTTTGGTGGTTGTAATTGTCAGTGTTTTCTAAAATACATTCAACGAAAGAACAGTCTGAACAAAAGAGACTTGGGCTTACCATCTCCATCAATTTAAGAGCCTCTGGATTTCTTGGTGGCCACATCACATCTTCTCCTTCTTGCATAACAGGACTAATAATTGCCTTCAGAATATCAGTTGACTGTTCAATCTTCTCCTGAACCATAGAGATTAAATTAGCAGCATGCAAGGCACATGTAGTAATCACAGTAAAAATAGAAAAATTTCAGGATTTCACACCAGGTCGTCGACAGTAGCACTAAAACAAGGAGTCATGCATGACAGGGCATGGTTCTTACATCAGTTTTGTGGACGACACGGTCAACTATGTTCATGATATTCTCGGCCAATTCTTCGTAATCTTTCTGAAAAAAGTAAAGGGAGATGGCAATCAAAAAGTAAGAGAAAAATATGGCTAAAAGAGAACAATATCCGAAATTTGTCAAAAAAAAAGATGTGAAACCATACTTTATCATCATCTGATTTGCACAGATCAATCCTAGCAGCCAGCCGAACCCAGAAACCCTCGCTGAATGCTAGAATATTTTCAACCACTATTAGATCGATCTGTTTGCATATAAGAGGGGTACATTAGTTCCTTAATCTGGTACCTTTTTATGTACAAGAACATTAAACAAGGAAGGAATTTGTCAATGAGGACTCACCATTTAAATATAGTAGGCATACTAATCTAATTTATCGACATATTTGGGGAAAAAATAGGAAAATCTGACAGCTCACAAGTATCTTCTATAGTTTAAGTAGCTACAAATGTCTCCAACCAATTCCCAGCTTGGTTCTACAGATTTTAAAAACATGCATGAGAAGGATGCTGGAAGCACATATATTTAGTTACAGACTTAAGGTTTACATATTGAACGGAAATGATAATGAATGTAGTCCAACACTGAAAGTGTAGGGGAAAAACTGCAGCCTGTTCGAACAAGAAAGATCAGTCAGACTGAAGATACATACACCATGCTTACCTCTCTGGGATTTGCGTCTTTCAGCATATCAATCAGCCTATCCACTTCAATTGTCTTCTTGAAGGATTCTTCAGGACCTTTGACTGCTGCGCATAACAAGGTGTTCCTGTTTTAATGAAAACATAAGCTCTTGGTGAATTATGGGCATTTAACCGTCACACCATCTATTCCCAGACAATCTCTAAGTGAAAAATAAAACGTGAAATGACAGGGTAGTATCAGAGTTTCAAAACAAACACACCCTGAACATACTTAAACAAAAATTAGAAGATTGCATCAGTACCAACAATAATGTGAGTTTCTAGCATTAGTTAGGGTAGCTGACAAGTGCAGTGCTGCAGTCCGCATCTACTACTTAACTTCAATTTTCACATTCAGTGCTGATATTCAGATAAATATAAAAAATGCTACTACCGGCACAAATTCGAAATTGTGTACGGTCCTAACATTTCCCCAACTCATGCATGATGTAAATCCCAATCCTATACAGTATCAGCAACCCAGGTAGCATGAAACTGCAGAAGAATCGCGTCTTTTCCTAACTACCAAAACAAGGTAAACCAATTCAGATAAAATGTCGTTGCTTCAAACCGAGAAGCGTTCAGTATACACAAGAAAACTGAACTGAAAGAAAAGAGAGAGCAGGCGCATGACACGAACCGCCTCCGCCGGTGCGCCTGTAAAGCTCTCCTCCGAGAGGAATGCGCGGGGATCTCCCAGCTGCACCATCGGCGCAGCGAATCCTAGCCAGTACAGAATCGATTAAAGGAAGGAGACGAACGGTCAGAGGAGCCTCCCGAGTTCGCTGGGGAAGGGAGAACGAGAGGAGCGAGATGAAGAGGGCGCATACCGCAAGCCCGGGCGGGCACGGAGACGGCGGCGGACGGAGCGACGTGGAGGCGGTGGCCGTCGCCATCTGCGGCCGGTGACTGGGCGGGAGCGAGGCGGGGAGGAGGGCGAAGAGAGAGCGCGCGCGCTTCGTCCGCTCCACGAATCCCAAATCCAATCCTGACAAGTAGGAGTGGCCGGCCACTCGGGTTTTTGCGGAAAGCAGGGTTGCACAGCACAATTTTTTTTTTTTTTTTTTTTTTTTTTTTGGAAATTTAGAGAGCTTTATTCAACTATAAAACAGACCCCTGGTCGATCAGCCATAAGACTGATGACCAGAAAATATTGGTTACAATCGAGCCAGCTACTGGTTCCCATCAGAGTGTAAGCTAATTTGGCGTAGAGATGAGCCGAGTGGTTAGCAGATCTTTGACACATGCTGAATAGAAAAGGAAGTGAAAAATAAAACAAGCTCTCATATTTCTTGAAGAATTGGCGCCACGACAGATCGCGTAAACCTCCAGACAGTCCGTCTCCATCACCACCTTTGAGAAACCTCGCAGCCTAGCAAAAATCACACCATCTCGCAATATAAGGGTCTCGGCGATTAGAGAACCAGTAATCCCCCTCATAAGGTTTACTCCATGCACCAAGATACGCAGAGTGCGTTCTCGCTACACCACCTGCTCCACCTTTACGGGTGCCCATGGAGGGTTAGCCATCTTCAGAGTTTGGACTGGATCATAGCTCCCTTGATCGTGAGTCCGGCTATTTCGGGAACTCCAAATTTCTCACATGATCGCAATCATTTTCGGGCGATCTGAGTCAGAGAAACGATGGTCACGGATAATATTCCGTGGGCAGGTGAGGGGATGAAGCCGTTGAAGATCAAAATCTAGCTAGCTTTGCGCTTCATCCCAAAATTTGCGTGCATGATCACAGTGGATTAGAGCATGCATACTTATGCAGACAAATTTTGCATCTACTAAGTTGAGCTATGTGTCGATGCTTAAGTGTTGTTTCAACCGGGAGAATTCCACGCAAAAGCCTCCACCAGAGCACACGAACTTTGGGCATCACATTCAACTTCTATAAGGCAGACCACGTCTGTTTTTATGAAGCTGAGGTTTCAGTAATCGTCCCTTCGTCTAGAGCTGAATACCCGTTGCGACTCACTAGAGCACGATACGCCGTCTTTACAGAGTAGTTACCTGGTTTCTCCAAAGACCAGGCCCAGAAGTCCTCTCCTCCTCTGCGTCGTGATGGTATATTAAGGATAGCATCTGCCTCCAGTGTGGTGAAGTTACTCCTGACCATATCAATTTTCCAATGCCAATACCAGGATCAATAAGATCCGATACCATGTTGATCTGCTCCCTGCCGATTTGGGCAGATGGTTGCATTGTTCGTAGACCCGGAATCCACCTGCCATTCCAAACAGAAACTGACGAACCATCCCCAATCCATTTTATCGTACCTAAATCCAGCGCCTCCCTTCCCGCAACAATCGCTCGCCAAGTGGCCGATGATCTGTTTGGTATTGTCACTCGCAGAAAGTCAGATTTCGGATAGTATCTTCCCTTGAGTACACGAGCACACAATGAATCTGGGCTATATATCAACCTCCATCTATGCTTCCCTAGCATGGCAACATTGAACAATTCCATCTCTCGGAAACCCATGCCCCCTTTCAGTTTTGACGATGCAAGCACTTCCCATGAGACTCAATGTAAAGACTTGCGGGCCAGAGAACTACTCCACCAGTTCTGAGCAATGCCAGATACCAAGCTCTTGCAAACCTTCCTTTTTAACTTGAAACAACTCATCCTATATGTGGGTATCGCGTGAATAACTATTTTCAGATAAACTTCTTTCCACGCACAAGATAGAATCTCCTCGAGTCCTTGAATTTTGCTCCGAATACGCTCTCGAATATGATCGATAGATCCACTAATGATTTGAACCACCGATGTTGGTAGTCCCAAATAGCGCTCACTGGATGCCTCAACTGAAACACCCAAAGTTTTCTTCATGGTTTGTGGAATAAGAACAGGGGTATTAGGGCTGAAATACACCAAGCTTTTTTCTCTATTCACGCACTGCCCTGAACACTCCCCGTAAATCCTCAAAATTTCATTCAATCTTTCTCCACTCTGCACCTTTCCACTCATAAAAATGAGACTATCATCAGCAAATAACAAATGATTAATCCATGAAGACTGAAAGCTCACCGAACACCTATGTCAATATAATTGTCACCAAAGAGATTAAGCAAAGAAGTGAAACCCTCAGCACAAAGTAGAAACAAGTAGGGGGAAATGGGATCTCCCTGGCGAAGCCCTCGTGAGGGAGTAAAATATGGCAGTAATTCACCATTGACACGAACATAAAAACGTACCGAGGAGACACGTTTCATTATCAGTCTTACTTCTCTATCATCAAAGCCCGATTTGATCATAATAGCCTCGAGATAATGTCATTCCACTCGATCGTAAGTCTTCATCATGTCAAGCTTGACAGCACATAAATAATTTTTGCCTTTTTTCTTTCGTCTCATAGCATGGACACTTCCATCATGAACTTTGAAGTTGTCCTGGCATTTATGTTTTGCCCCACTCTTAAGGACTAGCGAAATATCACTTTGACATGCTTTCTCTATACTTGAAACAAACGTATATCTTTCTTTGCATTGTTATTCATGATCTTTTATTTGAGTTACTTCTCATGATGCAAGGTGATTGCTATGCTTTATTATTAAAGTTCTATTTATCATGCTTATGTTTAAGTTCTATGATCTCAGCTTACTTATGCTTTTACATTATTGATGATCAAGTTTATGTTGGTAGCATGTCACCTCAGAAATTGTGTGTTTTTATCGTTTACCTATTCCAGGACGAGTAGGAACTAAGATTGGGGATGTTGATATGTCGTAAACGTATCCTTAATTTCTGATGTTCCATGTTGTTTTCATGTTATTTCCTACATGTTTTCTATACACTTTATGTCATTTTTATCGATTTTCCGGGCTAACCTATTGACAAGATGCCACAGAGTCAGTTCCCTGTTTTCTGCTATTTTTGTTTCAGAAAAGTTGTTCTGGAAATATTCTTGAAATTGGAAAATTTGAAGCCTGAAAGTCTTAGAATTCCCGAAGGTTCCACGGAGTCCCGAAGAGACCCAGAGGGGGTCTTAGGGGGCCCACACCATAGGGCGCCCCCTCCCTTGGCCGCGCCGGGGGGTGGTGTGGGGCCCCTAGGCCTCCACCGCCTTTGCCCTTTCGCTTATTTAATCTCCCGAGACGTAAACCCTAAAAGGATCCCACTTTTACCCGAGAAACACCCGAGGCCGTCGTCACCGTCAACCCGAGATTGGGAGGGTTCTGGAGCTCTCCCCGGCACCCTGCCGGAGGGGGAAATCATCACTGGTGGGGTCTACACCACCATGCCCTCCTCCGAACTGATGCATGTGAGTAGTTTATCCCTGAACTACGGGTCCATAACAGTAGCTAGATGGTTGTTCTCTCCACTTTGTACCTCATGTTTAGATCTTGTGAGCTGCCTATCATGATCAAGATCATCTTTATGCAATGCTACATGTTGTGTTTGCTGGGATCTGATGAATGTTGAATGCTATGTCTTCTGATTATCAATCTATCATGTTATTTTCATGCATATGTTATTTATGATCTTGCATGCTCTCCGTTGTTAGTAGATGCTCTGGCCAAGTAGATGCTAGTAACTCCAACAGGGAGTATTTATGCTCAATAGTGGGTTCATGCCTCCTTTTCATCTGTGCTCGAGTGACAGAAACGTGACGGATGAAGGATGTGTTGTTGCCATTAGGGAAAAAACGACAATGCTTTGTCTAAGGATGATGTTATTGTTTACATTACACACTTTGCTTACTGTAATTGTCTGTTGCTTGCAACTTAATACCCAACGTTTGTTGGGATGTTATTCGAAGGGTGGATTTTTAGTCATAGATGCAGTTGGATAACGATCTATGTATTTTGTTGTAATGCCCGCATGAATGACATAGTAATCTTTATGTCTTGCATATGCACTACGGTAAAGCCTTCATTTCTGTCAAATTTGCCCAGCTGTAATTTGTTCACCACACATGTTATTTATCTTTCATGGAGAGACACTACTAGTGAACTGTGGACCCCGGTCCTTTTTCCTCATACTGATAAACACCTACTGCTTTCATACTGTTACTATTGTTTTCATACCGTTCTCCTAATGTTTTCCACACCATACGTTTAACCTCTTTGTGTTCAGCAAAACCGGTGAGATTGACAAACTCACTGCTTCGTTCCGGCAAAGTGATTTGATTGTGTTGTGTAGGTTCCACGTTGCTTCTGAACCGGTAGTGTGCCCTGCCATCTCAGCTGCTTCACCTTCTAAAGTTACTCCTTCCTCCTACGGGTCGATTCAACCTTGGTTTCTTTCTGAGGGAAACTTGCTATTGTGCTCTTCATACCTTCCTCTTGGGGTCTCCCAACGAACGTGTGTATCACGCGCATCAGTCTGCTATGAAGAAAAGCGTCGTCGAGATGTAGAGGGAGGGATTGCTTCCCCCCGAGGACTCCAGGCGTGTCCGCATGCCGGAGAGGGGAGAAGAGGTTCCCAATCCGCATGCTAACGAGCGCGTTGCGTTCTCGGAGCACATCGCCCGAGGTTTGTCGTTCCCTCTCCACCCTTTTCTTGCCGGGCTGTTGTATGTCTATGGCATACAGCTGCACGACCTTCCCTCCCAAGGCGATGCAGCACATCTTGTGTTCTATCGTGTTATGCAAATGCTTCCTTGGCATTCGCCCGCATTGGGGGTTCTGGAAGGCTATCTTCCAGGTGCAAATCTTCCGGGAGAAACCTCTGCCAGGCGAGAAGGTCGGGGAGCCGCTGACGACCGGTGGTTTCAGGATCCAGACGACAAAAGAGTTTCCTTATCTGGAAATGAAATTTGTCGAGTCGGTGCAAGGGTGGCACCGGAGATGGTTCTATGTTGAATACAATGACGTTGGTGGCGTTCCGGAATTTCACCCATTCGTGATCTTGAAGCGGAGGAAATCTTGGTCGCACACGCTGTCAGCCGAAGAGTCCAGGACAATGTCTCCCTTACTCACGCATTTTGGACGACTCCGGCGGCAGGATCATGGCGAGTGTGTTCCTACGCCGGAGGGTCCAGCCAATCCAGGATAGGCCCACTCCACTGTGGGAGTTTTCGGGCGTCAATGACCCGAGTAGAACGTGCGACGACCTTCTGTCGAACGCGGAATTCGAGAAGAAGACCACTGCCATCACCAGCCTGAAGAAAGGGGAAAGCCACTCGCCATGTCCCTTCACTCCTTTCGATGCCGAGCATCCTCCAAATGAGGTAATCTTCTTCTTTTTCTTTTTAATATTTTCTTCTGTTCGGGGTTTTTGTCGATTGAACTCCCTTCTTTTTTCCTTCCTTTGTAGAACAAGGATGTGGCGAAGTATTAACTGCCACTTTCTGCAGATGATGGCAACTCGGACCTTCTCGCGAGCAACTTCGAGGCTCCTCTCGACACTAGCGTTGCGAACGCAGAGTCAAGCGAGGAATTTATAGAGGAGGAAGAAGAATTTCCACTTCGCCACCGCAAGCGTCACCGAGCGGAGGAAGAAGAGGTGACTTCCAAGGATAATTCCTTGATTGATGATGTAGTCGAGGAATTTAGGTCTATTCAGGCGACTCCCCTCAATGTACTTCCTCCTGCTATCCAGCAACCGAAGATCTCCACTGCTTGGAACCTGGACAATCTCGACGAAGATGATGAAGACGAGTGAGTCTTGTATTCTATTCGAAATGAAGTTCCTTGTTCTCTTCTATTTTTTAACTCTTATTTTAGTCTTGTGGCCATCAGCAAAGATCAATTCGCGTCTTCTGCCCAATCCGTGAAGCAGAAGGAAATCATCACGGACTCCGCCCGAGCTCCGAGCCCTACTCGACGACCTCCAAGCCCTGTGAAGGCGGTCGATACTTTCTAGTACCCGATCCCTAGCCTTGCGGGCCAGTAGCCTGAGGATGTTGGGGCGTCAACGAGCAAAGGGGTTTCGGCTAGTTAACCTGACCCTTTGTCGACCCCGCACGGGAAGGTGATATTCTCTCGTCTTCTACTGCTTTCTCTTCTTTTTTGTCGGGTGCACGACAGTGCTCCCGATGGGAGTAGCCCCCGAGTCTATGGTCGACTGTTCGCAGTCAGCTATAGACTCAAATTGGATTTTTACTTTCTCGTTTGCTTCTTGGTTTCTATCGGGTGCACGACAGTGCTCCCGATGGGAGTAGCCCCCGAGGCTATACTTGACTGTGTACAGTCGTGTATAGGATCAAGTGATATCTTTCTAATCCGCAAAGAATTTTGCAGGCTATCCTTGACTCTTTAACTGCTTTTGCGCGGCGTCTTGTCATGGTCGAGACGGAGTGCGTTTCTCTTCAAGAGGATCGCGATCAGAGCCTTCGAGGCACCCGTTCGTCAAGAGGTAAGCTGGCACATATTCCTTGTCTTGCCTTGTTTCTTCTGGCCGAAATTGTTGTTTGACGTGCTTAATCCATGTTGTAGATGAGGTTGTGCGCCTAAACATCGAGAAGACCGAGACTAGCTCTCGGATCAAAGATCTCGAGAAGGAGTTGGAGTCTACCTGAAAGGAGTTAGAGTCCACTCGCAAGGATGCAGGTGATCGTCTGGCTGAATCTTGCAAGTCCTTGAAGAAGTTGGAGGACGCAGGGTGCGGCGCACGACAATGACTTGATCGACTTCCTTCGTCCTACCGCCCAGGCTTTGGCTGGTATCTTACCCGCCAATTTTCGTTTTTGGTTTTTTACTTTCTTTTTCCTATTCTGACTTGTTCCATTCTGTTATAAACGCAATTGGCGTACACTTGGAGCTGTCCGGAGGGATCCGAGTCGACGCTTTTACGGACGTATGCACTCAGCTGCAGGAGCATGGAAAGAAAGCTTGCTTCTCTCTACGTGACGCCGCTCGAGTGTTATCGCAGCTGCACCAACGGTTACTTGCGGGAGTGCCGGTTCCACCAACTCTTGAGGGCCTCCTGCGAGTTTTCCTTGGCGAAGGTAATCCTCTCCAAGAGTACACCCTTGCTCAGACCAAGTGTGGAACCAAGAAAGCTATCCAGTTTTCCCTGGCGCACGATGTCTCGGGCGACCTGGAGAAGGTGTATTCGAAGCTTCCTCGGGACGCATCGGGCAAAAAGGTAGAACTCCGACCCTTTGGCGATCGTGCTGAGAAGCTAGCAAAGATGCTCTCCGAGGTAGTTTCTCGCGACCGTGGTGCGAAGCCTGCTGCGAGTGGAGCTATCTCTGGAAAGTCTGTGGTTCCTTAGGATAGGTGTTGTTTCTTCTTTTGTATGTTTGGTTGTGTAATGAAACTTTGGGAAGCATCCCGTATTTTTCTTTCCGATCGAAGTGTTTAAAGTGTCAGCACTTGTTGTTTTGCCTTACTTTGTGTTCTCCCGATGGGAGTAGAGTAGAGTAGCCCCCGAGTATTTGCAGATGCTTTTGGGTTACTTCATCGAGTGATGCTCAGCTTTGTAACTGAAGTTGTTGTGTGTCCCATATACATTGCAGGTTCTGGAATCTAGCGGGGGCCGTCGAATGCACCAGTTCCTTCGGCTACATCATTGCTGACCGATACGAACATGCTTGCTTCGCTTCGCGGTCGCATCGCGGATGGTGAGCGTAAGCTTAAGGCACTACAGGGCATGGCGGATATTGCCAAGTCCAAGAAGAAGCTTGCTGCTGATCGCGAGCAGTTTGTGATGGAGGAGCTGGCAAGTGTCGCGAAGAGTATGCTCTGTAAGTCCTGGAAGCCCCGAGTATTTTTGGTGCTTTCTTGCTTGCGGACTGGCGCGTTTCCTGTCTATGAATTTGTCGAACCTGACGGAGCGTGTGAAGGTCACTGGGTGGATAATAGAGTGGCTTGCGAGTCGAGCAGCTCCAACATTCATGCATGCAACTTCTGGTCTGACCGTGGCAGGGGCTTTGTCCTGGCTACTCTGCAGTATTGAGTAAGCCAGCCGCAACTTTTTGTTGAGTCTTGTCGGGAGGGCCTTTCTTCGGTCTATCGGGCGATGTACCCATTCGACGTTGTTCCCAATCGACTGAGTGGTTTGCTAAGGCTGTTTCGTCAGGGTGGAAGATGTCCGCGAGTGTGTGCGTCAACAGCTTATTTACGACGCTCAAGTGGTGCTCGCGTTTGTGCGGCTGTGGCATCCTGACGTCAACTTCAATTCTGTGGTGCAACTTTCTGAGACTCGAGGAGCGGCCGTTGACTTTGTTCCTCACTATGAGGTTGTGCGACCTGCAGCAGAGCGAATCATTCGGCTGACCGCTGCAGAAACAGAGCAGCTGCTTCGAGAGGGGCGTGCTCTACGGCTTTGACCTAACGGCCTTCGTTTGCTGGAATCGGAATAGTTGAGAACAAAGTGGCGAACGGGTAAGTAACGCGTGGGAATCTGCCGAACAGTTCGGGCCAAATCCTGAAGAAAGCTCAAAAGCGTCTGCCGCTCGGCGATAGTTGTGTCTGATAAGGTGTATGTACCTTGTATGTTTTTGTTGAGTCATTGAAGGTGTGTTAAGGTGTGTACCTTGTAACCTTGTGAAATATTTTGAGTCAATTAAGGTGTGTTAAGGTGTTCACCTTGTAACCTTGTGAAATATTTATCGTGCATAGACACTCGAAGATTGTTTATGCTAGTTTGGTGTAGCCCCCGTGTGTTGGCGTGTGACTGTCGTTAGCATGTAAAGAAAATAAAAAAAGGGAAAAAGATCTGACTGAGTAGTCTTTGTAGTTATGGTTGAGAAACCATGTTTGTATTGCAATGATTAAGAAGCCATGTGTTTTGCTCGGGCTACAATGTGGATGGAACAACTTTATTTGCTAGTGAAAAGTACTCTTCTAGGGCTATAATTTTTGCAGGTGCGTTACGTTCCATGGGTTGGAGTAGACTCCGCCTGTTTTTGGGTTTCGCCTCCAGGGATAACCTCGTGTATGATGAAGGATCCTCCCATAGTGACTCGAGCTTGTGTCTGTTGTCTTGCTTGAGTCGTAGCACCAGGTCGCCTACCACGAAGGATCTGTTGCGGATGCGGCGACTGTGGTGATTGCGTAGCGCTTGCTGATAGACGGTCGATCTTGCGAGTGCGACGTCCCTGGCCTCGTCCAGTGCATCCTTGTCTTCCGCGAGTGTTCTGTTGGAGGCTTCTTCGCTGTATGCAACGACTCGTGCAACACTGAATTGAACATCCTAAGGCAAGACTGCTTCGGCACCATAGACCATAAAAAATGGTGTGTAGTTTGTGGATATGTTTGGAGTTGTTCTTAGACTCCACAGGATGGACGGTAGCTCCTCGGCCCAATGTCCTGCTGTTGGATGTAGCATGTCGAGTAGGCGTTTCTTTAGGCCAGCCGAAACTAATCCGTTGGACCTTTCAACATGGCCATTTGTTTGGGGGTGTGCCACTGAGGCGAAGCTCACGGTTATCCCCTTTTCTTCGCAGAAAGATTTTGTCTCCTTGGCTGTGAAGTTGGTCCCGTTGTCCCTGATAATATTGCGAGGGACGCCAAATCTGTACACAATGGATTCGAGGAAATTGACTGCACACTTCGCATGTTGCGAGGTTACTGGCACTGCCTCTATCCATTTGGTAAATTTATCGACTACGACTAGTAGGTAAGTATACCCTCCAGGTGTTGCCTTCCGTAGTGGTCCGACCATGTCTAGCCCCCATTGTGCCAACGACCAAGACAGAGGGATCATGTGGGGTGCGTGTGGCTTGGGTGAGAATCGCTGACAAGCGTTGCATCTGTCGACCAGGTCTTTGGCGTCCTTGGCTGCCGTTAGCCAGTAAAATCCCGCTCGGAAAGCCTTTCCCACTATGGCTCTCCAACTTATATGGTGTCCGCAGTCGCCTTGGTGTATGTCTCGGAGTAGTTCCTTTCCATCTTCGGGTGTGGTGCACCTCTAGAGGACTCCCGATATGCTTTGTTTGTAGAGTTCGCCTTTTAATACCCAGAAGGATTTACTGCGTCGAACTATTTGTCGTGCTTCAGAGGTGTCCTCTGGGAGCTGCTTATTGACCAAGTAATCGAGGTACTTCTTTGTCCAGATTGGCTCGACTAGGAAGACTTGCTTCGAGATGTCGTGAATGAGCTCAATGATGGCGATTTGCTGACCAGCCTCTGTTTCTGCTGCTGCTGGCACCTCCGTGTGCTTTTTGAGCTTACATGGTCTTTTACTGATTTTTTTCGAAGTAGATTCCTGGCGTAACTAGGGTGTTTGTTGACCCGATGTTCGCCAGTCTATCCGCTTCTTTGTTACTTGATCGTGCAATATGGTTCAGTTCACATCCTTTGAAACTTCCTTCGAGCAGGTTGTACATGTCGCAATAGGCGATCATGTTATCGGCGACCGCATCGCATTCCTTCATCGTCTGTTGTAGGATGAGGTTAGAGTCTCTATAGATCATCAATCGAGTGGCTCCGCAGGGAATCGCCATCTTCATGCCGTGTAAGAGCGCCTCGTATTCTTCGTCGTTGTTGGATGCTGGATCGTCAAGGGGAAAGTCGAGTCGTAAGACGTACTGGAGCTTGTCACCTCTTGGTGATATGAAGATTACTCCGGCTCCGTCTCCCTCGTTTCTTTTCGACTCGTCGAAATACATGATTCAGGAGCTCGTGTATTCTGGTGGCCCTGGGGTTTGCAGCTCCGTCCATTTTGAAAGAAAATCCACGACCACCTAGGATTTTAGAGCGTTGCACCCTATGTATATGATATCCCAGGTGCCTAGTTCGATGCTCCATTTTGCAATTCTTCCGGACGCCATAGGATTGTTCATAATTGTACCAAGTGATGCGTCATTTAGCACCGTGACGGTATGCTCCTGGAAATAATGCTTGAGTTTGCGGGTTGTGAAGATCATGCCATACGTGAGCTTCTGGTAGTGGGGGTATCGCTATTTGCACGGCGAGAGCACCTCCCTGAGGTAGTATATTGGTCCCTGTATGCCGTGTGCCTTTCCTTCCTCTGGTCGTTCGACCACGATTACTGTACTGACCACCTGGTTTGTTGCGGCTAGGTATAGGTACAGGGGTTCCCTTTCCTGAGGTGTGGCTAGTATTTTCTTGCTCTGTAGCACTCTTTTCAGGTCGATGAACGCCTGCTTTGATTCTGGTGTCCACTCGAACTTATCTGTTTTCTTCAGCAGTTTGTAGAAGGGGAGCGCTTGCTCGCCCAATCTTGCGATGAACCTGCTGAGGGCTGCCAGTCGTCCTGCGAGCTGCTGTACACCATGGAGATTTTTTGGTTCTTTCATCGTTAAGATCGCCTGAATTTTCTCCGGGTTGGCTTCAATTCCTCAGGCAGAGACCAGATAGCCGAGGATTTGGCCAGCAGGGACTCCGAAGACGCATTTTGTCGGGTTGAGCTTGATTATGTATGTGTTGAGGGCGTCGAATGATTCCCTTATGTCCTCGAGGAGTGTGTCCTCTACTCTAGTCTTGATGACGATATCGTCAACGTACACTTGTACGTTCGTTCCAATGAGCTTGGCGAGGCATTTTTGCATGCAGCGCTGATAAGTGGCGCCCGTGTTTTTTTAGCCCGAAAGTCATTGTCGTGTAGCAGTATACACCGTGTGGTGTGATGAATGTTGTCTTCTCCTCATCTTCCTGCTTCCTCCTGGTCTGGTTATAGCCCGAGTAGGCGTCCAGGAAGGAGAGTCGTTGGCAGCCTGCTGTGGAGTCGACGATTTGATCAATCCGTAGGAGCGGGAAGTTATCCTCAGGGCAGTGTTTGTTCAACGATGTATAATCGATGCACACGCGAAGGATGTTTGTATTTTTCTTCAGGACCAGCACCGGGTTTGCTAACCAGGTGGAGATCTTGATCTCCCTGATGAACTTGGCGACTAGTAGTTTGTTCACTTCTTCTCCGAGTGCTCTCTTCTTTGGATCGGAAAATCGTCGAGTGGTCTGTTTGACCGGTTTTGCGTCTTTGAACACTTCCAATGAGTTCTCGGCGAACTCCCTGGGTATTCCTGGCATATCTGATGGCTGCTAGGCAAAAATCTCCCAGTACTCACGGAGAAGTTCGACGAGTGCGCTTTCCTATGTGGATGACAGGGTGGTTGACATGATAGCCGTCTTCGCCGATTCTGTCGGGTGTACTTGATGCTTTCGAGTTTCACTGCTCGGACTAAACTCGAGATCTGGGGAATTCATTTTGGTTAGTGGCATCACGGAGTTGTCCGTGGTTTTTTCCAGCTCTTCCAATTCCTCTTGCATCCCGAAGGATTTTGCGATCTCGTGGAAATCGTTGTCGCGCTTGTCTGATTTCTGAAAATCGCCGTTCATGGTTATTGTGTTGTATTCTCCTGGGAGTTTCAGCTTGAGGTAGGCATAATGAGGTACTGCAATGAATTTTGCGAATGATGTTTGGCCAAGAATGGCGTGGTACTGTGATGGCCAATCGACTACCTCGAAGTCGAGGAACTCTCTCCTGTAGTTTCTTGGGTCTCCGAGTATCACTTCCAGGTTGATTGTTCCGAGTGGTCGCACGGCTTTCCCTGGCACTATCCCGTGGAAGGATGTTTCCGATTCTGCGAGTCCCTCCAGATTCCTGTTCATCTTGCGGAGTGTGTCCGCGTATATGATGTTAATGTCGCTGCCACCGTCCATAAACACCTTGGCTAGGTCTTAGTTGCCTATTTGTGCGTGGATGACGAGTGTTGTGTGCCCTGGTCGATACACCCGTGGAGGGTGGTCCTCTCCGGAGAAGGTTATCGAGTGCTCGGACATCTTCAGGTATTCAGTTTTGGACGGTGGAGCTTGTACTGCCATGATAACATGGCGAGTGTTTGTTTTCTCGACTCTTCGGGACGGGCAGACCTTCTGTATCAAGGCTAAAAGCCTCTGAGGATTCGAGTACCCGCTAGCTCCTTGGTTCGCGGCGGCTGGCGCTAGGAGTGCGGCTAGCGCCATGTTGTGGTGCCCTGCGGGTGAAGGTAGGGGTGGTGGTTGGTGTCCGACGTTTCCTCCCGGCAGTTGCGGGTATCCTTGGCTAATGGCTGCCATGTGCTTCTTTGTGTACGCCTCATGAATGTCTTGGAATTTTCGGCAATCCTTGAGGAGGTGAGTAGCCTTGAGTTTTCCCGTTCGCTTATCTGTGAACAGATGCAAGGAGCAGTATCCATCAAGGTCCTCCTCAGCCGTTTTGTCATCTGGTTTTGGCTTCCAGTCGTGATTTCCGCGGGACCCTCTGTCGCGGTTTCTTGTGAATTTGGCTGCTACCAGTTCCGATTGATCATCCTGGTCATAGTATCGTCTCTTCCTCTTTCTGCGGTCACCGTTGCGATCATCGTCATGCACGGGCGAGGATGATTTTTCGTTGCGCATAGACTCTTCGTCATTCGCCCATTTGTCGGCTATCACCATTAGTTGGCCGATTGATTTGGCCGCGCATCGCCCCAGTTCTTCTCGGAAGGCTGCACGTCGAGCGCCCTTGGTGAAAGCTTCAACTGACATCTCCTCTGATATGTTCCCCGCCGTGTTTTTGAGCGTGATCCATCTCTGGATGTACTCGTGGTAGATTCGCCGCTCTTCTTCCTGCAGGCTCGCAGTTCCTTGATAGACGCTGGTCGCTTGTATGTTGCCTGGAAATTTTTCTCGAAGTCGCGGGTGAGATCATCCCAGGATCTGTATTGCGCGCGCGGTCTTCCTTCGAGCCAGCTTCGAGCTGCGTTGATGAAGTGCAGGTTTAGGTACTGCATGGCTGAAATTTTGTTTCTACGCTGGCACTTCACCGCGGTCAGGTAGTCCGAGAGCCAGGTATTGGGTTCCTGCGGGTCGTCGTATTTCGGGACTTCCATTATGAGTTTGAATCTCTTTGGTGCCTCGCGGATGCTGCTGCTTAAGCACATCGCGCCGCACGCTTCCTCATCAGAGGAGGTGGATAATGATCGGGCGCGGTTTCTGCGTGCGCGAGATTTGCCGACCTTACTTTGCACAATGTCCCCACGTGCGTTGTATTGGGCTCGGTCGCAATTATCTTCCTGCCGTGGTTCCCTGCTGCGATGCCGCAAGCGGTTTCTGTGGAGCCATGGGCAATTGTCACGGTGTTGCGGTCTATCGTCATTGTTGCACGGGCTGTCGCTGTGGCGCCTCGCCTCTTTGCCCCTGGGGCGGCGAGGTGATCCCTTGTCTCCTCTTCTCGGTGACGTACTCCCGCGTCCGCGAGGTGTTCTGTCCACTCGAGGTGTTTTGTCAGCTTCAGGGGTTGGTGCATTTTTGCGGGTTTGGGCGGCAATGGCCGCTCCGGCCATGCCTAGCCCCTTTTGGACTTGGCGATGTTGCTCTGCGCGGGGGTCGTTTTCTGGCGGCTGATTTGCGTGTAAATAGGTGGCAGCGGCCAGGACCATGGCGGGAGGATTCGTCGGGTGCATGTTGCCCTCGTCGTCAACGTGCATGAGGGAAGAATCGATGGTCTTGCTGATCTCGCTGAGAGACCCTTGGTCCATGCGAGCGGTCTTCGAGACGTACTTTCCCTTCATGATGGGTTGGTTCCCTGTCGAGTGGGTCCTGGATAGCGCGGCACGGCGCGCACTCGAAGCTTCTGCCGATTGTTTACGTAACTCAGCTCTTTACGGGCGTCCGATAGCTGGCGTCTTTTCAGCGATAGGTGGTAGTGGTACGCGATTAGATCTTCCTGGAAAGACCCGGGTTCTATCGAGTGGCATGTCTGCACTGCTGCCTTTGCTTTGACCCAGGCGGCTCGCGAAACCTTGATCTGCTGCCGCGCTGCGAGGCTGGCCTCTGTTTTGGCGGGTTCTTCGACTGGATCGGCCGTGTAGACGTGGGCCAAATATAGCTCGTAAGTCTTTGGCGTGGGCCAGCGATCCTCGCTGAGTTTGGAGGGTGTGTTGCAGCGGATGGAACCGCCGCTGAACTCTGAGTTGCGTCCGGTGTCGCTAAGTGGCAATTTCGGGATTGCCGGGCTCGAGATGGATTCAGAGTCTGATTCATCCAGCTTGACTTGGTCGGGGAAGTGTAAGATTCCTTCCTTGCTGGCGCGGAAGTGGAGATTTCCGAACGTCATGTTGACGCCCTCCTGGTGTCCGCTGAACGTCGGGCAAGATTCCGGCAAGTGGGGCATGTAGATGAATGACCCGAAGCAGATCGGCTCTGAAGGAGCCGAGAGTCCCGGGCTCCAGCTGAATCTCGGTGAAGATGAGGCCCTCCGTTCCCACAGACAGGGCCAATTGTCGATTATACATGTCAACAAATCCCTCGGGTGATCCGGTAGGGTTTCGAGTAAGAGAACGAGATAAGCGCTGGTGGATATGTCGTCTAACAGGGGGGCTCGATTTACCCAGGTTCGGGGCCCTCGTAGAGGTAAAAACCTTACTCCTGCTTGTCTGTCTTTGTATTATGTAGATTGATTACAATGATGGGTGCACAAGCCGAGAGATTGGATCTCGAGCTATGGCTATGGTGGTGAAAAATGGATTGGATCCTCTCCCAGGTGGCTCTCCCAGCCTTTAAATAGGTGGTTGGGTCTCAAACCGTACCCGGGGAGGTTACAAAACCTAGCTCTAGGCGGTGGGAGCTTTCCATCTTGTCCTGCAAGTCTTGCGGGTGGGCCTTCACTGGGCCTTCTAGAACCACGTGGTAGTCTTTTGCGTTGGGCTTCAGTATTGGGCCTTAGACCAGGTAGGCCCACTCGACAGGTCCTGAAGTCACCCCCACTCAGTCCCATTATCTTTGATAAAAATGATCTTGACTTTGATGATTGCAACATAACTGAAGTGATTAAGTTCTTGCAAAATCTTGCTAGTTTTCCTAATGCTAGTGCTATGAATATGGCTTTCACAAAACATATTACAAATGCTCTCATGAAAATTAGGGAGTATGAAATGAGATGTGAAGCCTCTATCCCTAGGAAGCTAGATGATGGATGGGAACCCATTATGAAAATGAAAGTGAACGATTTTGATTGCAATTCTCTATGTGATCTTGGTGCTAGTATCTCTGTTATGCCCAAGAAACTCTATGATATTCTTGATTTACCGCCATTGGAACCTTGTTATTTGGATGTTCGTCTTATTGATAATGTTAGAAAGAAACCTCTGGGGAGATTTGATGGTGTTCTTATCATGGTTAATAATAATCTTGTCCCCGTTGATTTTGTTTTCTTGATTATTACATGCAATGCTTCTTGTCCAATTGTTTTGGGAAGACCTTTTCTTAGAACTGTTGGTGTTGTTATCGATATGAAAGAGGGGAATATTAAATTTCAGTTCCCACTCAAGGAAGGTATGGAACACTTTCCTAAAAGAGAATAAAGTTGCCTTTTGATTCTATTATTCGAACAAGTTACAATTTGGATGCTTCTTCACTTGAACATACTTGATTTCACTTTTCTGGGCCTAGCTAAAAGGCGTTAAAGAAAACCACTTCTTGGGAGATAACCCATGGTTTTATTTTTTGCTTTGTTTTTCTCTGTTTTCTTTGAGTCAAGGGGTTGTGTACTTCTATATAAACTCAATTGTATCTTTCTTTTCATGTTTTAGTTGTGCCAAGTAAAGTTTCTAACGAGAGTTGGAGTTGGTTTTGGATTTCTGCGCAGGAAACAGATTTCTGCTGTCCAGCGTAAAAAAATCATATAAATCACAGAAAAATCAGAATGACCTGAAATTTCTTGTGCTTACTCTCCGGCTAATTATGCAGCTTTTTTGTTCTTTAAGTTTTTCAATATGAGCAACGTAAGTGCCCCGAAAAAATTCGTCTTTACAGACTGTTCTGGTTTTGACAGATTCTGGCATTTTTCTTGCTTTTGCTCTTTTGCGATGTCAAGTGGATTTCTTTGCTTCACGAAACATCAGTGGATGTAGCTAATGTTTAAAAGTATCAATAGCACTTGTGACCTTACAGAACCCATGGATTTTTTTATTGTTGCACTAACCCTCTAATGTGAATTACTCTTTGAGTGTGGTGTGAAAGAAGTTTTCAAGGGTCAAGAGAAGAGGGTGATATATGTGATCAAGAAGAGTGCAAGGTAAAATCTTGGGGATGCCCCCGTGGTTCATCCAAGCATATTTTAAGAATACTCAAGAATCTTAGCTTGGAGATGCCCAAGGCATTTCCTTCTTCATCAACAATCTATCAGGTCACTTCTACTGAAACTATATTTTTATTCGGTCACATCATATGAATTTTACTTGGAGCGTCTGTTTGTTTTTCTTTTGTTTAACCCTAGCATTCCTTGTTTTGGATAGAGACACACTCCGCTGTTTTTGTTTGAATACTTTCTATGCTAGTATCCTTAGTTTTTCTTCTAGCTGCTGCAAAATTCCTGTTTAGCTCTTGTTTTCATTGCATCTCTTGTTCAGAGCTGTTAGTTTTAGTAGTGTTATGTGAGTACTCTCATGTTTGCTTGCTGTAGCATTTATAGATTTTTTGTTAAAGGATGTTTTTTATGGTGCTTGTTGGGAAAAGAAATTGCTGCTTGTGGTAGAATTTATAACGGTGCAAGTAGAAGCTTGTATAGACTGTGGCTCGACTTTTTCGTATCATGCTAGATGTTATTTTAATTCTAAAGCCTTGTGGTTATTTAGTAGCATGACTAGCCTCATATAGCTGAGAGTGTTTAATATGCCATAGAAAGAATCCTGAGTTGTTCTTGTCATATTGAAGCATAAATTTGTGGTGTTCTCTTTCGAATGTTTTATTTGGTTCACTTGCCGCATGCTCACATCATGTTTATGACTACGAACCAGTCAATTATAGCCTCCATGATCATTTAGTTTTTGAGGTCGTGGTACCACTTATGCTTTTATTAGTGATGTTTATGTCGCTATGCATGATTATGGCTCTTATGCTCTCTTGATTTGTCGCTCCCAGTCTTTTGCTAGCCTCCACCTGTACTGAGTATGAGCTCTACTCGTGCATCCAACTCCCAAAAACCAAAGTTTACCCAATGTGTCAACCATACATACCTACATGTGGTATTTAACCGCCACTACAAAGTAAATTGCTCATGTGTTACCTTTAAAACTTTCAAAATTACTCCTATTTTGTGCTCCTGTTTTAGCTCATGAGGACATAAATAGAGAATCTTTATCTCATTGTTGATTGGACTTTCACACCCTGTACTACTGGCTTCATCCACTTATCCAATGATAGAAGAGCTGCAGTGGGGTGCCCAGCCCCAAATTAATAACAACGAATTCTCTTCACTATTTTTGCCCCTGATTTATCAGTCAAAGCATAATTTTGTAAACAAAAGAGAAAGAGGGATGATGTTCTACCCAGATGCATCCTTCTATGGGATCCGCTCTTGTGAAGTCTAGTTGGCCCGTGACGTACTGTATTTTTTTTGTTTACTATTCGTTGACATAAGCATACACCTTTCTTAAAAATGTTTTCAATACCTCTGTTTAATAAAATAAAAGCTCTAGCACATGAGTTGATCCCTGCCTACCTCTGCTAAGGGCCTTTCTTTTAATTTTCTGTTGAGTCTCCATCTTCTAACTTTATGCACAATTGAGACAGCATAGTTGCCATTCTGATTTTTATGTGCATTTGTCAAGGAAACATTATTAATTGATTCATGATGTGTTATTGCTCGTTATCTAATTATTTGTTCTAGTCTTTCTCATGAACTTTGAAGGTGTCCTGGCATTTATGTTTTCCCCCACTCTTGAGGATTTGCGAAATATCACTTTGCCATGTTTGCTCTATACTTGAAACAAACGTATATCTTTCGTTGCATTGTTATTCATGATCTTTTATTTGTGTTACTTCTCATGATGCAAGATGATTGCTATGCTTTATTGTTAAACTTCTATTTATCATGCTTGTGTTAAAGTTCTATGATCTCAGCTTACTTATGCTTTTACATTATTGATGATCAAGTTTATGTTGGTAGCATGTCACCTTAGAAATTATGTGTTTTTATCGTTTACCTACTCAAGGAAGAGTAGGAACTAAGATTGGGGATGTTGATATGTCATTAATGTATCCTTAATTTCTGATGCTCAATGTTGTTTTCATATTGTTTCCTACATGTTTGCTATACACTTTATGTCATTTTTATCAATTTTCTGGACTAACCTATTGACAAGATGCCATAGAGCCAGTTCCATGTTTTCTCATGTTTTTAGTTTCAGAAAAGTTGTTCTGGAAATATTCTCGGAATTGGAAAATTCGAAGTCCGGAGGTCCTTGAATTCCCGAAGGTTCCACAGAATCTTGAAGAGACCCAGAGGGGGGCCACAGGGGGGCCACACCATAGGGCGGTGCACCCCTTGGCCACGCCATGGGGTGGTGTGGGCCCCCAGGCCTCCAACGCCTTTGCCCTTTCGCCTATTTATACCCCGACATATTAACCGTAGAGATATACCACTTTTTTCCAAGAAAACCCCGAGGCCACCGTCATCGTCATCCCGAGATCGGGAGGGTTCTGGAGCTCTCCCCGGCACCCTGCCGGGAGGGGAATTCATCACCGGAGGGGTCTACACCACCATGCCCTCCTATGAAGTGATGTATGAGTAGTTCATCCCTGGACTACGGGTCCATATCAGTAGCTAGATGGTTGCTCTCACCACTTTGTACCTGATGTTTAGATCTCGTGACCTGCCCTACATGATCGAGATCATCGTTATGTAATGCTACATGTTATGTTTGATGGGATCTGATGAATGTTGAATGCTATGTCTTCTGATGATCTATCTATCATGTTATCTTCATGCATATGTTATTTATGATCTTGCATGCTCTCTATTATTAGTAGATGCTCTGGCCAAGTAGATGCTAGTAACTCCAAGAGGGAGTATTTATGCTCGATAGTGGGTTCATGCCTCCTTTGCATCTGTGCTCGAGTGACAGAAATGTGAGGGGTGGAGGATGTGTTGCTGCCATTAGGGAGAAAACAATGGTGTTTACCTAGTTTACATTGCTTACATTACACACTTTGCTTACTGCGATAATCTGTTGCTAGCAACTTAATACCCAACGTTTGTTCGGATGATATTCGGAGGTTGGATTATTAGACATAGATGAAGTTGGATGACGGTCTATGTATTTTGTTGTAATGCCCGCATGAATCTCATAGTAATCTTTATGTCTTGCATATGCACTACGGTGAAGCCTTCATTTCTGTAAATTGCCCAACTATAATTTTTTTCACCACGCATGTTATTTATCTTTCACAGAGAGACACCACTAGTGAACTGTGGACCCCGGTCCATTTTCTCATACTGATAATACATAGACTGCTTTCACACTGCTTTCATGCTGCTGCTACTGCTTTCATACTATTTTCCGTACCATTGGTTTAACCTCTTTGTGTTCAGGAAAACCGGTGAGATTGACAACCTCACTGCTTTGTTGGGGAAAAGTGATTTGATTGTGTTGTGTAGGTTCCACGTTGCTGCTAAACCGGTACTGCGCCCTACCACCTCAGCTGCATCAACCTTCATAGATTTCTTGTCCTCCTACTGATCGATGCAACCTTGGTTTCTTTTCTGAGGGAAAACTTGCTGCTGCACTTTTCACACCTTGCGCTTGGGGTCTCCCAACAAGCATGTGTCGACACTCCATCAGGGACACAGTGCACAGGGCTCACCCATCTACTATGAGCAACATGAAAAATAATACCAGCATCAAGGAGTTTTAATACCTCATTTCTTACCACTTCCTTCATCTTAGGAATTAAATGGCGTTGATGTTCAACTACTGTCTTTGCATCAGGTTCTATATTAATAACATGCTGACATATAGTAGGGGAAATCCCTTTCAAATCATAAAGAGTATATCCAATAGCTCCACAATGTTTCTTCGATATTTCCAATAACCTTTCCTCTTCTTTATCTAAAAGTTTAGAACTAATAATAACAGGGTATGTTTTTTATCATCAATATAAGCATATTTAAGATCATCTGGTAAAGGTTTTAAACAAAAAATAGGATCCTCCTTGGGTGGTAATGTGGTACCCAAGTCTTCCACAAGTAAATTGTGTTTCAGCATCACTGGTTGACGAAGAAGAATATTGTCAATCTCATTTGTTTCTTCCATAGATACCTCAATGTTGTGATCCTCCGTGTATTGCTGCAATGAATTGTTAGGAGCAAGGGCAATAGAGGAAATTCAGTTTCACAAGGAGCTCTAGAAATTTAGAAAAATTAAACTCATAAGATTTTCCATCAAATTTTCAATATTTTCTCCTTCTTACAATCTATAACAACACCACAAGTGTTTAAGAAAGGTCTACCAAAAATGATAGGACAAGTTTTACTAGCAGCTGTACCAAGTACTAGAAAATCAGCAGGATATTTAGTTTTACCACATAAAACTTCTACATCTCTAACAATACCAATCGGAAAGATAGTTTCTCTATTAGCAAGCTGAATAACCACATCAACATCTTCAAGTTCACAAGAACCAATTTCATGCATGATTTCTTTATAAAGCTCATAAAGAATAGCACTAGAACTTGCACCGATATCACATAGACCATAGTAGAAATGATCACCTGTCCTATCAGAAAGCACATGAACACTAGTTTTCCTAAATTTACTAGGATGTGAAAAAATATTAGAAGCATCCTCACAGAATATAATGTGTCCATACTCTGCATTTTCAGAGACAAGGTCTTTTACTATAGCTATTGTAGGTTCAACAGTTATTTTTTCATCAGGTTTTATAGATTTTTTTATAATTTTGTTAAACACACTAGCTATAATAGAATGTTACTTTACCTTGGCAGGGAAAGGCATTTTCTCAATATAAGGTTCATGCACAACAGGATTAATAGTATGAATTTCTATATTTCTAGCAGGAACACAATTGATAATATCTTTATAAGGTGCATGGTACTTGTTCCACTCCTTTTTGGGAATATCAAGATAGGAGGCAAAGGCCTTAAAATAGTTTGCAAAAATTTGAGAGTCAAGACCACAAAAAACACTAACATTATAGAAATCATCGGTTCCCATAAAAGATTTAATGATTCATAATCATAATTTATACCTGACTTTCTACCTTTTTCATTATCCCATCCTTTTGTATTTTCTTGAATACGTTCAAGAAGATCCCATTTAGCTTCTCCTTTCATATATGTGAATGATCTAGAACAAGAAGCATCCAATAAATCCTTGTCATGAAGAGAAAGCCTTGCATAAAAATTATTAATAACAATATTACTAGGGAGCTCATGAACGGGACATTTGAGCATTAATAACTTCAATCTCCCCCAAGCTTGGGAAATACTCTCTCCATCACGAGGACATAAATTATATATTTGATTCCGTTCTTTATGAATCTCACTAGGAGGATAATATTTAGAATAAAAGAGAGGTACAATTTCCTCCCATTCAATAGATTGACCATTCTTCAGCATTTTAAACCATTCCGCAGCTCTGCCCTTCAGTGATAAAGAGAATAATTTCCTCTTAACTTGGTCCATTGTAATACCTGCACACCTGAATAACTCGCATAATTCATGTATAAAGAGTAAATGATCACCGGGATGGACAGTTCCGTCTCCAAAATAGAAGTTATCCATAACACGTTCAACAATTTTCATAGGTATTTTAAAAGGATCCAATTGAGCATACATCGGGTCATCTACAACATTAACAGTAGCAGTAGTACTCCTAAATAGAGAACCAAATGGATTCTCCATAATAAAATAAAGCAAAATAAAGAAAAAGAAACATCACTCGCATTAAAAGTTTCTCTTACCAATTCCACTTACCAATAGCGCTTCACTCTCTAGCAACAACGCTAGAAAATTGTCTTTATGGCCCACAAGTATAGGGGGTGTATCATAGTACTTTTGACCAATAAGAGTGTCAAACCCAACAGGAGCAGAAGGTGTTGACAAGCAGGTTGGATAGAGGATTCAGTGTAAAAACTAGCAAACAAGTTTTTTGTGATTTTTGATATAGCAGATAAATAAAGTGCGATTAACTAAAAGACAGTAATAATAATTGCACCGAGTAGCCGAATCCTTTTTAGAGCAAAGGACAAGCCGGTTGTTTTACTTATGATGAATAAACGTTCTCGAGGACAATGGGAACTTCGTCAAGCGCTTTCGTTTCATATAGTTGATTAATATTTATTGTTTTGATAGGTGTTGTGTGGGTGAACCTATGCTAATGCACCGCCCAACTAGGACTAATACATACTTGTGATTAAACCCCTTGCAAGCATCTGCAACTACAAGAGGTAATTAAGATAAATCTAACCACAAGCCTTAAACTCTGGGATCCTACACTCCCTCGTGCATCGATTTCCTAACGGGGGTTCAGGTTTCTGTCACACCGGCAACCCCACAATTAGTATCCAAGTCCACACTGCATCCCTCTAGGCCCATAAAGGTGAAGTTTCATGTAGTCAACATTCACATGACACCACTAGGAGAATAACACCACAACTTAAATATCAAACCATTAGATATTACTTCAACATAATTTTAGTACTCACGTCTCGACTTCTCCCATGTCCTCAAGAACTAAACGAACTACTCACAAGACATCATATGGATCATAATCAGAGGTGATATAATGATATATAACAATCTGGTCATAAGGTGAAAACACCAATAAATCTCGTAAGCATCAACTACTAACAAGAAATCTACACTAGGAGAGAGATCTAGTGGAAAACAACAATATAGAACCCTAATTGTTACAACGGGACAGAGGTGGATGGTGCTGGTGGTGAGGACGATGACGATGATGATCTCGATGATGCCTGGAGCGATGACAGTGACGATGGCGATGATTTCCCCTCTCCGGGGAGGAATTCCCCCGACAGATTTCTCCCTGCCAGAGAGCTTTTCTATCTCTGTTGTTTTCCACCCCGAGGAGGCGGCGGAATATTTCCTTGATGGTTCCTCCGGTCTTAGGTTTCCCTGGGGATGAAGTACGCGAGAGGGGGCTGCTAGTGGTGGGCCAGGGTGGCCACACCACGTGGCAGCGCGACCAAGGGGAGGGGTCACGCCACCAGGTGGTGTTGGCTCCTGGTGGCCCCCCTCTGGCTCCCCTCGTGGCTGGCTCCCTGATCTGGTCTTCTAAGACTCCTCCGATGCCCCCCTTCTTTTTATGGTCTTCAGAAATATGGTATCTTGACGACGCTTTTTCCAGCTGATTTCTGGCCTCGGTGATTATTCTCCAATAATTATTAAACATGCAAAATAAGATGAAATAACATAAGTAATGCATTATAATATGAAATATATCGACGAATAACAGAAAATTACGATATAAAATAGTGATGTAAAATGGACGTATCAGATACCACTTTATTATGTTTTTAATTATGATTGAAACAAACGTATCACTTTCATGTTTCATTATTCATTTTGTTTTGTTGTGTTTATTTTTATGTGCAACATGGTTGCTAAGTTTACATTAGTTGAAATAATATTTACGATGCCTTTGTTAAATTACTTTGATCTCAACTTGCAATGCTTTTACATAACATTGATCAAGATTTGTGTTGGCTTCAATTCACCTCAAAAATTATTTTGTTATCACTTACCTACTCGAGGAAGAGCAGGAGTTAACCTTGGGGATGCTGATATGTTGCAAACAAATCTATAAATTTTGATGCTCCATGCTTGTTTTCTATCCAATAACTTTTGTTTTCTACATGCTTTCTTCTGTTTTCCTTCATTTTCCGTATGTTTTCACAGACTAACCTATTAACAAGATGCCCCAGGCCAGTTGTTGTTTTCTGCTGTTTTCTCAAAATCCACGGAGATCATTTTTTACCCGGAACGGAGACAGAGTCAAAAGAAGAGACGGAGGGGTAAAGGGGGCCATCAGGAGGGCACCAGGCGTCCCCCTTGGCCGCGCCTGGTGGGCCCCTAGGGAACCTGGCCACCACCTCTCGTACCCTCTTCGCCTATAAATTGCCTTTTACCCTAAAAACGTGAGGGACGGAGTTATTTTCCACGAAACATACAAAGAAGCATCATCACCTCGAAAGTCCAATCTAGGGCTTATGGAGTCCTACTTCGGCACCCTACCAGAGAGGGGGTCATCATCGGAGGCCTCTACATTGCCATGATCGCCCTCGGACAGATGCGTGAGTAGTTCATCTCGGGACTACGGGTCCATAGCAGTAGCTAGATGGTTGTTCTCTCCCCTATGCCTCCATGTTTAGAGTCTTCTGAGCTGTCTCACATGATCAAGACCACCGTTATGTAATTGTGCATGTTGTGTTTGCTAGGATCTGATGAACCATGATATTATGATTATTTTGTTCATGTAAATCTGAGATGCTTCACTTATATTTGTAGAGATTTTTAATCTTGTCTCGCAATTATCTTCGGTGTTTATGATTACCTTGGCCACATAGTTGTTTTCACCTCCAAGAGATGGTTTATATGCTAGATAGTGGGTTCATGCCTCCTTGTTGACTACTCTCAAGTGACAGAAACGTGCGGGGGGAGGGGGATGTGATGTTTCCACTAGGGAGAAAACAACAGTGCTCTTGCCTATGGATGATAACCATTGCTTACATTACGTATTGATCTTAATACATTTGTCTGTTGCACACAGAGAAATAACTTCGTTGCTGCAACTTTATACCAAGGGATTTGCTGGATAACTTTCTTGAGGTAGACTTTTAGATATGGATGCATGTTTGATAGCGGTCCATATGCCTTGTCGTAATGCCTACACTGTTAGAACCCGTGAACTTTATCTCGTCATAATAGTATTGTTATACATTCATGATTTGTCAATTGCCTAGCTGTAATTTGTTCACCCAGCATGTTTGTTTTCTTTGGACATACACTACTAGTGAATCTATATTGGAAATTTTCCACTTGACTACATCATACCTTCAGCTTGGCGTCTCCCAACGAGCGCGTGATCATGCCAGCATCAGGTTCATAACAATATCATATGTTCAACTATTAGGTCTTCCCTCTGCTCTTTTTGATCTTCTTTAGCTTCTTATGTACTCATTGGTTCGACCACTCTATTCGTGGGTTTAGTTCATGTATCAATATGTATTTGTCTATCCAGCAGGTGTATTTGCAAGGTGACAAGGACATGAAGAATGCTAAGGTCCGTATTGGTGAGCTAAGAAGCCGATATTGATTGAATGCATCTGTATATTAATTTGTCGTACACTTGTTATCATCACTATGCATCTTATTTTACCGTGTATGATGGTGAGAAGATGCACCCGGAAGAAAGATAGTGGTCGATCCAAAGGGAGGAAGTGGAACAAAGATGCTTGTGTTCATCGTATCCATAAGGTCCAAAAGTTGTGTTGGATTTGATGGGCCCGTTTAAAACACAGAGCAAACACTTTAATATAAATGTTTATTGATCTACATTTTGTCATGTATTTGCACCTTGTGTATACTTATTAATTGTTAGTAAGTGGGTTGGAGGGAGGATGAAGTGAATGCTGACTTGACTTGAGGAATGTTCCTAATGTACTTTCTTTCTCAACATATTTATTTGTGTTCAGTGACACACATATAACACCTCTTTCTGACATGGGTAATACCCTAGCTTCTGCATCGATCAATGCACACAAGTTTTTATTGCAAATTTTAAGTAGTCATCATATTATTACAATCAACGACCGCGCAAGGTTGAGACATGTATCAACCATCGAAAACATGACAACATAGATGAACTACACATTTTGTAAACGACTAAAATGATGCCATAAACCCCTGCTGTAAATATCCTGAGCGACCATTAGGAGCCAGGTGCATCCGCTAACCATGCACCCTCGCTGGTCCACCAGAAGTAGTAAAGAACATAGCCGAATCCAATGGACCGTCATAGAAATTACCTGCAAAACATGGAAATGACTCGATCTGTCAAAGACAATATTATTTCTGCAATTCCATAAAGACCAATACCAATCTTAAACTCCAATCCGAATTCTAGCCTTGGTATTTTTGTCCACATCTTTCAACCAATGAAAAAACATATTTGATATACTAGTTGGTGGTTCAATATCAAAAGCACTAAACAGGACCCGCAAAATTAATTTAGCAAACGGGCAGAAAATAAACAAATACTCAATGGTCTCCTATGAGTCATAAAAAGAACATTTAGTACATCCCTACCATTTCCTTTTAATCAAGTTATCTTTGTGATCAATATTTTATTATCAAGGAACCACATGAATACCTTGATTTTTAGAGAGATTTTTAGCTTCTAAAGATATTTGCGTAGATATCTTGTATGACCATTCATAAAGTCCGCATACTATCGGAGAGGTGGTTATGTCAAAGACAGGGTCACCTCTAGAAGTTCGAACACTGGGGGCTAACCATGTTCTCACACACCTCGGGAGGCTTCAAGAGGGAAGCTCCGCCAACAAATAATGGTGACATTGTGGGTTTAGCCAGGTTCAGGACACCATTGTGCTGCTTGTCTGTGGATTGCACTGCGATGAGTTACAGTACAAGGTGTGAGCTTGTGCTCAGAGCTAGCAATGGTGGACTCTCGATCCGGAGGTCCTTTTCTACGGAGGCCAAGGGGGCCTACTTATATCGGCGTTTTTGGGCCTCCTTCCTGCTCATACTTGGCAAGAAACGGCTACCACAAGGTGCGAAAGTGGAGAACAACTACGCTCTGTGTTTTACCCTTGGTCGTGGTCGTCGAGGACAGCGCCACCGTCCATAGCAGAGTTGTGGGGGCTCCGATCACGTTCCCTCCATCTTGTAGCACTGGACCGGTCTTCTTGCACCGAAGAGGAAAGCTTTGGGAAGGGCTTTGGCGCGCGCAGCCGTAGTGCGTGCTTTATACACGAGAGTGGCAGCTATGCCCAAAACATATTTGTAGGCCCGCGACGCCTTATTCATTATGCGGGGAGGAGGATGTCACCTCTGCATGGGTTGTTTCGCAGCAAAACGCCGGTTCCTCTGGAGGAGAGCAGGGGCGAGGTAGAGCTCCTCTCCAGGGTCTTGGCGATGATCTCCACAAAAGGGGGTTCCCTCGTAGGAGTCCCTCTTAGCGAAGGGCACTCGGGCACCCGCCTCTAGAAGGGATTCAAGGTGGGCCACCGCCACTAGGAGATAGGTCGGCGCCGGAGTAGACGACCCAGGATACCCTGGTATCCATGGGTCCGACAGTAGCCCCCGGTCCTGTGACGTGCGCACATCAGGAGGAGGCGAAACGGCTCGGGCCCAATTTCTGCAGGGACAGCCGTGACGCATGGCGTGGCGGTTTGGGGGAGAATCCCACGATCTCCCATACGTGGCGGAAACATCTTTCCGCAATGACTGCCCTGGCGCCGCAGAGCAGTTATTGCCTTGGTGTCTGGTCATGTCCACCCTTGGGGCCTGCCCTTTCTGCTTTGATGCCCGGGCATGTGAAGAGACGAAACGGGTGATGGAAAGCCCCCAACCCAGACATAACTAGGAGGGCTCCGCACCTCCCAAGTGTCGTCTCCGCCTCCTTCTTCTTCTCCATTTCTTTCCTGCACAAGAGATAGATAGATAGATAGATAGAGAGAGAGAGAGAGAGAGAGATAGAGAGAGTTAGAGGAAGATCTCGCATGGCGCGCGGAGGGCAAGGTCGAGGTTCGCCACCGGGCACACAACCCTGAGGCGAAGTGCGCGAAGGGATTTGGTGGCTACTGAAGCGCCGGAGGGGTCCAGAGCTCGGGCGGAGGCAAGCGCCCGTTGTCGGCATGGTCGAGGTGCGCGGGAACCTCGTAGTCGAGGTGTGATGGGGAACTCTCTTCCGCACTGGGCCGAGGACACTCATGTGCCAGCGCACGAGTTCTTGATGCCTCTTTGCGGCCGCCTCCGCCGCCGTCTGAATCTTCTGGATGCCTTCGCAAGGTCAATTGACCGCAACCCTCCCCAGGGGCTCTGATTCCAGATGGTTGGTTGCATCAATGTACCTTGGTGGGCGTCTCTGGAGTTTTTCTCCAGCGGTCATGTGTCGCTGACCTGCGGGTGCAAAACCTTCGCTCATGCCTAGAGGATGGAGGAGAGTCAGGTTCTCCACTGCCGCTTTGATGGGGCTGACCGGCTCTTCGTGAGGTCTTAGGGCGTCACGACGAACGCGAGGAGTGTTGCGTTGAGAGTGGAAGTAGCGGCAGTGAAGGCGATGATGAAAATGATGATGATGAGGAGGAGGATGAGGAAGACTCTTCGACCGTCAAGGTGGAGGGCGACGAGTCGGACTCGGCCGAGGCTTGAGTGCCTTCGCCCAGAGGGAAGGCCTGATGATCCTGATGAGTCGTCCTTCCTTTTTCTCTAGGTCCTCGGCCTTCGTCTAGCCTCCTCTTCTTCCTCCTTCTCCTCGGCCGACCATGTCTCATAGCTGTGGCGAGACAGGTTGAGCCATGGTGGCCGCCACACCTTCCTCCTCTGTAGCTACAGAAAGGGGGTAGCTCTCTTTGGTTTCCTTTCCTCTTTTTGTCTCCGTAGTGGATCTGGAGCATGCTTATGTACTTGTGAATGGAATATGAAGAAAGTGTGCTCTATTTCTCTTTACTATTTTTTGTGAGTGAGCCCTGTAAGGTGCTCTCTTAGAATAGTAAATATTTTGGAGAATAAGTGAGGGAAGTTGAACTTAGATCTATGAGAGTTTCTCGATGTTTCTCGACTGACAAGTTATGTTCGCAAATGTTCTCGTGATGGGCCCTTGTTGAGATGCTTCGTGTTTTCCTTGTGGAGGGTTCCGCTAGAATGCTTCGCGAGACCGACAGTTGTTTCTGCAGTGAGCAAGAGTGTGTGTCTGTTGCTCCTCTCGTGGATACCTCAAGAGGAAGTCAACACCAAGGACTTAGGTGAGGTGTCGTGCACGGTAGCGACCCATTTCGACAGAGCTCTTCCACTTGGATTTAATCGGATTGGGTCTCACCTGTGCACAGGTACCGATCCCAGCCCCCGCTTGCGAGGTGTCCTTGAGAGGAATTAACAGATGCGTGCTCTTGAGGAAGAGATGCTTATCGAGGTGACAAGGACATTTAGCAAAAAGGAGCTTTATTGCTAGGGTGAGACTTCTCATTACAACGCTTGGGGATGTCGTGACCTTGTGGCCCCCCAAGAGGCACTTGACATCACCGTGCGGACACGGGACTCCCATCGTCATGGGGCTGATACTCGCGCGAGTTCAGGTGCATTGCTCGATGATGTAGTGGCCTTGTGGCGCCCTCGAGGGAAAATTTTTGCCCTGCCGGAACAGAGCTCCCACTTGTGTGGGTCGAAGCTCTCGCGGTCAAGAGGCATGCCTGGTGAGAGCTCCCTAATACCCTCACAGAGAGAGGTCATGGAGTCGTTTTTACCATGGCATCACGGGTTCCTCTCGAGGGTGCGTCACCATGGCCTTTTGGAGGCACGTGGAGCGAGCAGGTGTCATGGGTAGAACTTCTGTAGGTGTTGGATGTTCCATGGGTTTGGAACATGCATGCCGTCTTTAGTCTCCAGGCGTGCCACTCCTGGGCGCTCGATGTGTGCTACCTAGTACGGTCCCTCCCACATGGGAGAGAACTTGTGCAAGCCTTCCGTAGAGAGAATCCTCCTGAGGACGAGGTCGCCCACCTCCATTGTGTGTGGCCTGATGTTGTTGTTGTGGTAGCGGCAGAGCCCTTGCTGGTACCGCACCGCGCGGACAGCGGCGCGATTCCTTGCCTCCTCGAGGAGCAGCAAGTATTTGGTGTGGAGTTCTCCCTGCTTGTCCTCGTCGAAGGCAAGGGCCCGGGGTGACCCATGCTTGATTTCAGTAGGGGTCCCATAGACTAGGGAGAAAGGCCTTGCCCCCATGGGCTTGGTTGCGGTGGTGCGGATGGACCACAGGACCGACGGAAGCTCGTCGATCCACTTCTTCTCAAGGGCCTTGAGCTTGTTGAAGTTTCTCATCTTGAGGCCCTTAAGGACCTCGGCGTTGGCGCGCTCCGCCTGGCTGTTGCTGTGCGGGTTGGCTATGGAGGCGTAGCAGATCTTGATGCGCAGGTTGGCACAGTAAGACTTGAAGAGGCCACTCATGAACTGCGCACCATTGTTGGTGATGATGCGGTTGGGTACGCCAAAGCGGCAGACCCCAACCTTTTGATGAACTTTACCGCCGTTCTTGCCGGGATGTCCCGGACTGGCTCCACCTCTGCCCACTTGGTGAAGTTGTCGATGGCGACGTAGAGGTAGCAGTAGCTCCCGAGCGCTCACGGGAATGGTCCGAGGATATCCAGCCCCCAGACCGCGAACGACCATGAGAGGGGGATGGTCTGTAATGCTTGCGCGGGCTGGTGCGTCTGCTTTGCGTGGAATTGGCATGCCTCGCAGGTCTTGACTAGCTCAGTGGAGTCCTTTGTAACATCCTTTGTTCATCTCATACATGCATGAATCAAAAATTTAAACCATGTTTGAAACAATTTAAATTGTGAATTTAAATGGTTTGAGAAAAATCCCACAAATAGTACTTAAAATGGGTTCCAAAATTTTGTACTGAAAAGTAATTCAGTTGCACCAAAGTAAAACATGGCAAGGTTGGAAATTTTATGAGGTTTCCAAAAACTATCTTTGCCAATTTTTATCTTTGCAAAAAGGTCCTGAAAACAAGCAATTACAATGCTATTCTTTTCTGCCAGGGACTTCTTTTTATTTTTAATTTTCCTTCAGGATGTTTTCCACGAAACCTCCCTTTCGTCTTCCTCCTCGTGCCAGAAGGCAGGAAGCACGCCGACGGCACCCTTGCCACGCACCTGCTTGCCACCTTCATGCGTGGATAGGCCCAGAGGATCCCCTCGGCCACCTCTCACTCCCCATCCCCTCCGTTACCTCTCTCTCTCTCTCTACACCCATCCCGAGAGCAAACCCTACTGCCGCCGGCCGCCGTCGAATCACCGTCGTTCTGCCCACCCCCGCGCCCCACCGTGCACGCCATCAGCTCCGTCGTGGTCTCCTCTTTCCCCCTGACAAGCCACGCTTGACGTGATGCCCGGGAGGAGCCGATTTCGCCGTCGTCTTCCCCGAGGCCGGCGAGGTTCCGCCGCCTTGATTCGCCGCCGTTAGGCTTCCATTCGCTTCACCGACGACACCATCGAGCTCGCGGTGAGCTCTTCTTCCTTCCGGCACCTTCCCTGCTCCCTCCCGTGGCCGGGATAGCCGTTTCGCTGGAGAACCGTGGCCCCCGCCGCTTCCCGAGCATGGCAGCTCGCCGTCGTTGACCTTTTCTGGGCAGCGCCACCTCCAGTAGCTAGGCCTCGTTGCGGCGAGTCGAACGCCCCCTCCCGTTTGGTCCAATTCGGCCCAAGTCGCCGCCGGTGACCACAACAGTGCCACGGTGGCCGTTGCTGACGTTGTTGTGACGTCATAGTGACGCCACTGCGGGCCCCCTCTGTCAGCCGGTTTGTCCTGTTTGAAATAAATAGAAGTTAATTTGACACGTGGGCCCTCTACTGTTCAATAGTTCCACAAAAAGGATTAAACTTGTAAAATAAATATCTTCCAAAATATTAATCAGAAAAATAAAATAAAAACATGGAAATGTTCAAAAAAAGCAATCTATCTGAATATGCCATTTTCACACATGTTTGACAAAGTTGAATTTTGGCCATTATTTAATGTTGTCTAATTCATTTAAAAAATAGAAAAATAAGTTTTTATTCAATAAAATAAGAAAATTAAAAGTTATATACCAAATTGCTTAAAATGACAAATGCAATATGTTTATGATGTTTTCAAACCTATTTGGACAATTAAAATTGTACCCACTTCCAGAATTGTCCGAAGTACCCCTCCGGGGTCCATTTCAGGCTAATATCAGTAAACTTCATAACTGACATACGAACCCGAGCAACCCAACGAACATGTTGTCGGGGGGTTACCCCCGAGTAGGGTAAAGGCAAGTGCTAAGGGCAAGATCAGAAGAAACGTTTGGCAGAGTAGCTGGCTACCCGGTACTCGCTACTCGGTCGACTGCTATTCGGCCGTACACACTGATGGCCAGGAGGAAGAATCAAGAAAGTTATTCTCCTCTGAGTAGAGGAAGTGGTCCGAGTAGAAATGGCGGTCTCCTACCCGGGCCAGAAGTCAAAGGAGCCATTCTGACACAGGATCCCGCGTATCCTGGGTCCGTACTGGAGCACTGTTCATCTGCAGAGCGCGTGCTTATCCGCGCCAGGGTGTCAGCAGGGCGTCGCAGGTTAGGGGGGCCTACCCCGTGACAGTGTCAGTGATAACAGATCAGCTTCTTGGTTTTGCACAACGACTTTCCACACGGAGACAAACTAGGAAGCCAAAGCTGTCAGCGGGAAGCTGGAAGTGTGCAGTGTGCACACTATGTCGACATCTTGGCTGTATCCGGCTGGGCACCAGTATATAAGGTGCCCTGCCTCCTCCTGCGCAAGGGACGACACTACGAGAGGCTATAGTTGCATAGAGAGAAGAGTGGCTACTCGGTTGTAAGCAAAACTTGTACTGTGGCTACTCGGTGACACACGAATACAAAGAGAGAGAGGCAGGAGTAGGGGTTTTACCTCCACACGAGGGCCCCGAACCTGGGTAGATCTTGTTGTTTGCAGTGCTAGATTCATCCTCACGCGGCTACTCGCTGCGTGATCCCTCCCCGAGCGCCTCCAGCGTCCATCGTCCCCACATCTTTAGCCATCCTATGGCATCTGCCGTGACACCACCACGACAGTTGGCGCCCACCGTGGGGCAACCAGCGGCGCTGGCTGGAGTTTCCGTTCGGACGGGATCCATTTATGCTACTGGAGAGCGCGTAGTCTGTGGCCTCCTCCACAGATTCGGCTCCTTCGACTTCGTCACTGACAATGCCGGCTATTTCGGCGGCAGGGCCATGCCGGAGGGCGGCTCGGTGCTCTCCTTCGGCTCGCACCTCGTCTACGTCGCCACCGTCGTCGACCGCGAGTACCCCGAGCAGGTGCATGTCGCGGAAGATCCCCCTGCTGTTATCGCTGCCCGCGGAAAGCCAACTGGCTGTTCTGCGGACCGCGTGGAGGTGATGATGACCGGTCCTGCTGCTGATGCCGGGAAGGGCGTTGTTGCCGCCGTGGGAGTCATCGAGGATCTTGATGGCGCGAGTGCTGGCGGGAGAACGCACAAGCCCTACGACGCGCCTCACAACATCCCGGGCTACATCCCTCCTTCCACGACATCGACGATACCGGCATCCGCCGTGCGAGTGGGCATGCCGCCTCCCACCGAGCTCGAGCTCATGACCATGCGGGCGCAGCTCGACCGGCAGCGCCAGGAGCTGCTCGCCGAGCAGGCGGAGCTGGATAAGGTTAGGCTTGAGCTGAACCTGGACCAGAACGAGTACAACCGAGCTCACGGCTTTACGCCCGTGGTGAGGAGGCCTTCCAAGGCAGGCGCTACGCGCCGCAACCTAGGCACCGAGATGGAAGCAGTTGGTGAAACTGCTGGCCAAGCCGCTAGCCAAAACACCGCCACCACTAGACCCAAATACAGCACCCCCGCCAAAACCCTTAGAGCTGCTGAGGCTGTAGCTGCTGAGTTACCACATCTCGCTGGCGACGCGCGCGTTAGGCAGCAGGAGAGGCTCAATGAGCTAGTGCTAGAGGCTGCTAGGCAGAACGAGGAGTTCCGGAAAGCCAACCCAGGTGCTGGAGCTTCTCAGGTGGTGCATTCGCATGCGGCCAGATCTAACGATCATGCCTCATCACCGCATCCCAGCCGTGAGAGGGACCGAAGTGGGCATTCCGGCAGAGACAGGCAGATGCAGGTGTACGACCCGACTGTCTCCGCGAAACAGCACGATGTGCCGCGGCAGTCCGGTAAAAAACACAACACTGCAGGAGCAGGCTATCAAGCCCATAAAGCTCAAAGCCAGGCGCAAGATGGAGATCGCCCAGGCCCTTCTCGGCATCAGGTTGCTCAGCCTACTCGGCAGAGGCAGCAGCCGCGTGCAGTCGCACCAGCCGCCAACCCGGTGGAGCAGCCTGCAGTCGTGCAGGTGGACAGATATGATGATGGCTACTCGGCTATGGGGTTGGCTGGCTATGATATCCTGGATCGCGTGGGTAAGCGTGTGCTGGAGCCCAGTGATGCCAGGCACAAGCTGGACCGGATCAGCCTGTCCGCGCAACTCGAGAGCAAGGGGCCGCCTGGCCCAGAATGCTTTGGCCCCCGCATCATGACGGAGCCATCCGTGAAGCAGTTCCAACTCGCTAGGGGGACCAAGTGCTATGACGGCAGCACCAAGCCGGAAGATTGGCTCAATGACTATGTCACAGCCGTGCACATTGCAGGCGGCAACCGGAGATGGGCCGTGCGGTACATCCCGCAGATGCTCGAAGGACCAGCAAGAACTTGGCTCAACAACCTGCCCAAGCACAACATCAACTGCTGGCTTGACTTCGCGGAGGCTTTTGTCAGCAACTTCACCAGCACCTACCGGAGGCCGAATAGGCCGCAACAGCTATCCGCTTGCAGGCAGCGGGAAGAGGAGACGGACCGAGAGTATCTTACTCGGTGGAGTACTATGAGGAACACTTGTGAGGGTGTGAACGAGGCCCAGGCCATCACTTGGTTTGCGCAAGGCTGCAGGCACGGCAACATGTTGTGGCAAAGGCTGCAGAGAGAGATGCCGAGTACTCTCGCTGAGACCATCCGGATTGCGGATCAGTACGCACTCGGCGATCCAACGCAACCTCTTCTTGATACTGCTGAGCCGAGAAGGAGCTACAACAACAACAACAGCAACAAGAGCAATGAGTTCCGCAACAAGCGCAGAGGTGACCGGATTGATACCCGGTACGATCCTGAGGAGGTGAATGCCGTGGCTACTGGAGCTGGGAGTAGCCAAAGGCCAAAAACTGCTGGAGCCCAGTACGGGCAGAACCAGACTCAGGGCCAAGGCAACAAGAAGCCATACAGTGCTTCCCAGCAGGGTAGCGGCAACTCGGGTCCGGCACCAAACTTTGTCTTCAAGGACATGAAGGATGGCCCATGCAGTTTCCACACTCGGCATCCCGCATGACCCGCCAACCACACTACTCGGCAGTGCAGTTGGTGGGAGGAAATCAAGAATGAGGGCCTGCCTCCCCCTTCCCCTCTGCCAGCTGCGAACGCCGTTGTGCAGCCTGCTCGCGCACCCGCTGCTCGGCCTCCAGCTTTCCCGAGAAGGGAGAATGTGAACCAGGTGGCTTTAGGGGCCAACCGCTACTTCAACAACGATGGCTACCGCAACAACAACAATAACAACAACTACTACACCCGCAACAACAGCAGAGGCAACAACAACAACAACAACAACCAAGGTAACAACAACAACGGCAACAATGGTGGCGGAGACCGCAACCAGTACCAGGAGCATCACGAGAGCTACATGATCTTCACCTCTGAGCCTGTCGACAAGAAGTCTCAGCACAGGCGTGCCATAGAAGGTCAATGCTGTGATCCCTGCTGTTCCTCACTACATGCACTGGTGCAACCAAGAGATCACGTGGTCCAGAGCGGATCACCCTAAGGTGATGCCCAACCCGGGTAGCTACGCCTTGGTGCTGGATCCCACCTTCTTGGGTCCTGAGAAGAACGTGAGGTTCAGCAAGGTACTGATTGACAACGGCAGCAGCATCAACATTGTGTACAGGGAACCGCTTGAGAAGCTTGGTATGGCCGAGAATATGCTGCTACCCAGCAAGACCACTTTCCACGGCATTGTGCCGGGAGTCTCTTGCAATCCGATTGGCCGAGTATGGATAGACGTGCTATTCGGCACCAGGGAGAACTGTCGCACAGAGAGCCTGGAGTTAGAGGTGGTTGATCATCAGAGTCCCTACCACGCCCTACTCGGCAGGCCTGCTCTGAGCAAGTTCATGGCCTCTACTCATACTGCATATCTGAAGATGAAGATCCCTGGTCCCAGTGGCATGATCACCATCTCTGGTGATTACAAGAAGTCTATGGAGTGTGCCTCTGCTGGTTCTCAGTTGGCGGAGTGCATGGTGATTGCTGCCGAGAAGAAGAAGATGTACGAGGTGGTGGCTATGGCGCAATCCGCACAAGCTGGTGCGCCTGGCATGCCGAGTTCCCAGCACGGGACGGCGTTCCAGGCATCTCAGGAGACAAAGAAGATCCAGGTTGACCCTGAGTTTCCCGACCGTGTTGCCATCATTGGTTCCGGGTTGGGAGAGAAATAGGAAAGCGAGCTCATCCACTTCCTCCGTGAGAATCGGGACGTGTTCGCCTGGTCCAATGAGGATCTACCAGGTGTCCCGAGGGAGTTGGTTGAGCACTCGCTACATGTGCGTCCTGACGCCAAACCAGTGAAGTAGGCTATGCGCCGTTTCGGAGATGAGAGAAGGAAGGCCATCGGTGATCAGATCACCAAGCTGCTGATAAGCAATTTCATCATGGAGGTGCTACATCCGGATTGGCTAGCCAACCCGGTCATGGTTGAGAAGAAGAAGGAGGACCCCAAGGCCGCTACCGCATGGCGCATGTGCGTCGACTACACCGACTTGAACAGGCCTGCCCCAAGGATCCTTTTCCGCTACCTCGCATCGATCAGGTGATCGATTCCACTGCTGGTTGTGAACTGTTGTCTTTCATAGATGCCTACTCTGGTTTTCATCAGATAGCTCTCAACCCTGCTGATCAAATAAAGACTGCTTTCATTACCCCGTACGGGGCTTATTGCTATCGTGTCATGTGTTTCGGGTTGCGGAATGCGGGTGCCACTTATCAGAGATGCATGCAGAAATGCTTGCATGATGAACTCGGCAAGAGTGTGCAGGTGTACGTAGATGACATTGTCATCAAAACGAATAAAACACATACTCTGCTTAGTGACCTTGAGGAAACCTTTGCTAACTTGCGCAAATATAAGATGAAGCTGAACCCGAGTAAATGCACCTTTGGCGTCCCGTCTGGCAAGCTACTCGGTTTCTTGGTATCCAGTCGGGCATTGAGGCCAATCCTTCAAAGATAAAAGCTATTGAAAGCATGTCTTTTCCGAGATCCCTAAAGGATGTGCAAAAATTCACTGGTTGCTTGGCATCTCTGAGCCGTTTCTTGGGCAGAATGGGCGAGAAGGCCCTGCCCTTGTATCAATTGATGAAGAAAAGCGACAAGTTCGTCTGGACACCGCAAGCTGATGTGGCATTCAAAGAGCTGAAGGCAATGTTGGGTAGCGCTCCCATCTTGGCTAGCCCGCTACCCAAGGAGCCAATGCTGCTATACATTGCCTCTACCAACCGGGTAGTCAGCGTGGTGATTGTGGTGGAGCGAGAAGAGGAAGGCAAAAGTGTGCAGCGGCCGGTGTACTATCTCAGTGAAGTATTATCCAGCTCCAAGCAGAACTACCCGCATTACCAGAAGATGACTTACGGCGTGTACCTGGGCGCCAAGAAGCTAAAGCATTATTTCCAAGAACATCCCATCACTATGGTGAGCTCAGCTCCCATCTCGGATATCATGGGCAACAAGGAAGCAAGTGGCAGAGTAGCCAAGTGGGTAATCGAGCTGGCCGCCTACGCTCCAGCGTATGCGAGAAGAGAAGCCATCAAGTCTCAGATTCTGGCAGAATTTCTTGTGGATTGGGCTGAGGTGCAGTATGAGCCTCCTACTCCGGTATCCAACTACTGGAAGATGCACCTTGATGGCGTGGTGCTGACGTCACCCAAGCGAGATCAACTCAAATACGTGCTGCAAATCCACTTCAAGGCATCCAACAATGTTGCAGAGTACGAGGCTGTGGTACATGGCTTGAAAGTAGCAAAGGAAGTTGGGGTGCAGCGCATCATATGCTATGGAGACTCGGATCTAGTTGTGCAGCAAGTTTCTGGCACTTGGGATGCTCTGGATGCCAACATGGCATCATACCTCTTCCTGGTCCAAACCATGATAGGATTCTTTGAAGGTTGCGAGTTCCAACACATCCACCGAGCAGAGAATGAAGCAGCTGATGAGATGTCCAAGTTGGGGTCTTCTCGGCAGTACATCCCGGCTGGGATTGCCTTGGAGCATTTGAGAAAGCCATCCATCAAGCCATCCCCCAACTCGGAGTCCATTTTCGTTCCTTCTCTGCCTAATGAAGAAGCAGTTCCAATGGAGATTGACTGGGAAGGTGCAAAAGAGGACCCGGGGACTGCAGTCTCCATCCCGGGGACTGGCGCCCGCAACCCGGGGACTGCCCCTCCCTACTCGGGGACTGCTCCTCCTTACTCGGGGACTGCCCCTCTCAGCTCGGGGACTGTCGCATTCCTTGAAGAAGTCCTTGCAAACCGTTCGGGGCTGCAGAGAGTCAATCCCAACTCAGAAAGAGGCGCAGCGGTGGCTGTTCCGATGGAAGTGGACGAACCAGTGTTTCCCGCACGGGAGACGCCGAGTTGGGCTATGCCCATATTATCCTTTCTTAAGGACGGCACCCTCCCAGATGATGAGGTTACCGCAAGGCAGATTCAGAGAAGATCCAAGGGCTACACCATCTTCAGAGAGGTGCTGCATAAAAGAAGTCCCACTGGCGTGCTGCAACGCTGTGTGGAACCGGAAGAAGGAGAATAAATTCTGGTGGAAATACATCAAGGGGAATGCGGGCATCACGCCTCTTCTCGGTCTCTAGTCAAGAAGGCTTTTCGGCATGGTTTTTTCTGGCTCATTGCTTTGAAGCAAGCTGAAGATATCGTGAGGAAGTGCAACGACTGCCAGAGATTCGCGAGTAAGATCCACATGCCTGCTTCCGAGTTGAAAACAATTCCCATCACTTGGCCATTTGCTGTTTGGTGTCTGGATATGGTTGGTCCCTTCAAACCGGATAGAGGCAACATGACACACATCTTGGTCATGGTTGATAAATTCACCAAGTGGATTGAAGTGAAGCCTATTCGGAAGTGTGATGGAGCTACTGCTGTGAGTTTCCTGAAGGATGTGATCCTAAGATACGGCTACCCGCACAGCATTATCACAGATAATGGCATGAATTTTGCTGAGGGAGCCATGGTGAGATTCTGCAGAGATAAGCACATCCGACTAGATGTCGCGTCTGTCGCGCATCCCGCATCCAATGGGAAGGTGGAAAGAGCAAATGGCATGGTGCTTGCAGGCATAAAGCCTAGGCTGATTGAGCCGCTGCTGAAAACACCAGGGTGTTGGCTAGACGAGTTGCCAGCGGTGTTGTGGAGTCTAAGGACTACCCCTAACCGGTCAACCGGCTACACACCATTCTTCTTGGTTTATGGGGCTGAGGCCGTGTTGCCAATCGACCTAGAGCATGACTCCCCCCCGAGTAACCCTCTACACTGAGGCGGAGGCGAGAGAAGCTCGAGAAGATGACGTTGACCTGCTAGAAGAAGCAAGAGAGCTTACTCTGTCACGTTCAGTTGTTTACCAGCAAAACCTGAGGCGTTATCACAGCCGAAAAGTGAACCCAAGGGTTTTCCGAGAAGGAGACATGGTCCTTAGGCTTGTGCAGCGCACAGCCGGGATGCACAAGCTATCCCCTCCGTGGGAAGGGCTGTTCATTGTGAGCAAGGATCTACACAATGACGCATACTACCTTGTAGATGCGCAACCATTGCAGAAGAACAGGCAGGATAAAGCTGGGGAGGAATCTAAACGCCCCTGGAATGTAGCTCTACTTCGTCGCTTTCATTCATGAGCAAAAGTGTGTATGTACTCTCTTACCCGACTTAAACCCCTACTCTGCAATCTAAAATTGAACTCGGGGACTGCCCTCGTCCAAAATGGCTCCAAGTGTTTCTATTCTGCTGTATCTTTGTCTACTCGGGTGCTATGCTTGGAATTTCAAAAGCATACAAAGTAATGTGTTTACACTCACCGGACACTCTGCGACTCTGCTGCTGTCCGCAACCCGGCTTCATGGCAAGCCAGAGAACAAGCCAAAGAGTCAATGAACACATGAAAAATTGCAAAGGGAAGGACGCGTGTGGCAACCGAATAGAGTGTTTTTTACTGTTTTTTGTTAACTTTTTTCGGCTATGTGGTGGGTAGCGTTACTATGACTGTTTCTAAGTGGCTGAGTATTTGAAACTCCAACTTTGAACTCTTGTGACTCGAATACCAAAAAAGCAACAAGTTGCAGGTAAGAGCTGAGATGAAAAGGAAGAGTGGATGAAAAATGCAACTCGGGGACTCGCATGATAACGCAACCCGGCATCGAGCCAAAGCTGCTCAATTTACTAAGTATAAAACATCAAGTGGAATAAAAACTTAGTAGCAACAGGAAAGATAAATTGTTTGATACATATGCGCCCGGCATCCCGGGGATCTGATGAATGTTTCAAAGCGTAAGTGTTTCAGGAAGGAACTAGCTCGAGGTAGCGGTATTCTCCAAGTTGGCGGTGGCGGCTTCCGCTTCAGGGTTGGCAGCAGCTTGATCTGAGGTGGCAGTGGCCACCGAGATGGGGTCGGACTGAGTGCGGGGTAGCACCGCGTCGCCGGTTGCCGTGCCGGAAGATGAGCCCATCTCGGGAGCTGCACCCTGGGTGGCGTCCTGGCTCTCGATCTCTTCGTCGCTACCCGCGACGGCCTTGCCCTTCCCCTTCTCGGCGCTCGTCTCTTCAAAGCAGCCCAAGTCTTCCGACTCGGTTTCCTCGTCGTCATCTTCATCACCCTCTCTTTCCGCCTCCGTGTCAGGCTCAGTGAGGCCCTCGATGAAGCGCGCGGTATCGGCGTAGGAGGCGATCTCGTACGCGACGGCCTGGCGCGGGTCACGCACTCGGGATCTTTCTCCCACTTCGAGTCCCGGCGCATCTCAAGGATGGTATTGAGATTTAGATTCTCATACCAGCTGCAGATGAAGAGGAGAAGTATGTCGGCGCCTGCCCGAGCTCCGGATGCCCGCCACTTCTTCAACTCGGCCTTGGCACCGTTAAGTTTCTCGGTGAGCGCGCGGATGGTTGCCGGCGCGGCATCTTGTGGCCAGAACAGAGAGTGCAGATTGAAGGCAGTGCGCACCAAGTCAGTGCCTAAGCCCCTAAGTTGCTGAAGCTGTGTCTGCATGCTCGAAAGGTTATCTTCAATTGAAGACTTGGTGTCCGTGGGCAGTCCTTTCTCTGCTCGAAACTTTTGCGCCTTAGCCAAGGCAGGCGTGCAAGTCGAGTAGAGGTCAGGGAAGGTTTCTACAATTGCTATCAGAAAAATATTAGAAACAGAGGCATAAAGGAGATGCAAATCAAGCCAAACAGAAGAAGACGGAAACAAGCAGATGCTAAGAAGCGAGAACTTACTGTTGAGCTCGCAGAGTAGCGATTCCAGCTTCTTTCTCCAGGCCTCCTCATACGCAATGTGCTTCTCTTCAACCTTGCGGAACTCGGCCAGCTGGCTCATGAGGTCCACATTGCTCTTCTTCAGCACCTCGTTCTGCAACTCGAGGGCCCGCTGCTTGGCCTTGAAGGCTGCCTCCATCTTGTCCTTCTCGCCGGTTAGGTCTATGGCGTCCTGGAGGGCAGTCCTTAATTGGACTTGCAGCGGTTCCATCTCGGCGAGGTGTCTGTCCCTGAACTCTACCTCTAGGCTCTCAATCTGCTGCTTCAACTCGGCGGGCTTCAGACAGTCAATATGCTCCTCACGGAACTTCTTGTACTCTTCTGCGGACAGAAGCGGCACAGTAAGCAGGGTAGCCAAGAGAAAGGAGTAAAATAACCAAGAAGACGGCAACCCACCTTCAAGTTCCTTAATCTTGCTTTCAGCAGAATCAACGAAGACATGGCAGTGTTTGTGTTCCTCTGTCAGCGTCTCAAGTTTGCCTACAGAGTAGAAGGAGTTAGAGCAAAGAGCACATACGGGCGTAAACAAAAAACGCGTTAACCGAATAGCTAGAAGCTTACTCTCGAGTGCTGAAATTTGGAGGGCACGATCTAGGGCTGCTTTCTCCGTTTCAGCATCGGTCTTGCGCTCCGCTTCCAGGGCCTCAAGGCGCCTCTTGGCGATGGAGTGGCTCCAGAGTAGCCGCCGGTAAAGGGTTGTCCTCTTCAAGAGGCTATTCTGAGAAGGAGAAAGAAAAGGAGTTAGACATTGTTTTGAAGATTTGGCCCGAGAAGACGGCAACTCGGTTGAGTACCCGTCTACTCGGCCCGAATCTCGGGGACTGGATGATGGATAAGGAGAAAGAGAAGAATAGAAGAATAAGGAAAATTGCAACTCGGAACAAGAAACCGCAACTCGAAAAAAGCAAACAAAACTTACAGCATAGGTTTGTTCGAGATCTTCAGCGGCCTTGCGGTGGACATACATCTTTGCGGCCAGCGTGCTGGTGGTGGACGAAATGGTCATGGGATTGTAGCCCATGTCCGCCTTGTTCCAATCAATGCGCCAGTGATCCAGCGGGCCCAAGGCCAGGCCGTTCAGGGTCTTGTTGACAAGGGCCTCGCTATTCCACTCCGCTTCAATGAAGCCTACCCGGTCGATCATTTGCTCGAGCCCCTGGGACACCACCTCAGTCTCTTGGACCTCCCGCGAGTAGATCGAGAGGAGCTTGTGCTTTGCTGGCAACTTGGAGTCCACCGCCGTGGCCTGCTTGCCCTTCGTAATAGCAAGCCGCTGCTCGGTTTTGCTCAGACTGATGTTATGCTGCTTGCTCATCTGCACCATGTAGGGCAGGTAGCTAGGCGGTTCCTGAGCGCTTGATCCCGCGGCTGCGCCTGCAGAGCTGCCAGTAGCGCCGATGGTGAGCTGCCCAGTCCTCGCGGCAGGCTTCACGGGTAGTTTTGGTGGCGGCATCTTGGCAGAGTCCAGCGCAGCGTTGCGCGGTGGGTTCTTGCGGACTGGAGCATCAGGCTGGATGGCCTGCTTACTGGCGGCATCTGCTTTCTTGGTGACCTGCTTGGCTGGAGGGCTCGGTGCAGTCTTGGTCTTCTTCGCGGGCGGCGGAGAGCTTGGTGAAGCGGGTGGAGCAGCCCGCTGGGTAGGCGGCACTGGAGGCTGGCTACCCGGCGCAGCGTCCGGCTGCGCTTGGCTCTGCGGGTTCTGCTCCACCGCGGTCGTCTCAACCCACTGCTCGGCAGTGGGATCTTGTGGTACATCTTCTGTTACCTCTACCTGCGGCTGGGCCGCGGGGTCATCTTGGACAGCAGCCTTAGCTTCCGGCTGCTCCTGGTTCTCTTCCTGCCGCTCAAGGGCGGCACGGTCTTGGTACTCGGCGCCTGGTTCAGCGTTCTCCTCAGCTGCGGCAGCTGGAGGAGAAGAGGACTGCCCATCTTGAGCAGCATCCTGCGCATCTGGTTCTGCGCGGGCCTGCTGCTCCGTGTCCATGTCTTGAACACCAGCGCCCGTGTCCTGGGCATTGGTGCCTTCTTCTTCTTCCTTCGCGGGAGAGGACTCACGCGACCTATCCCGTGCGGCTGGCTCCTCCTCGTCCTCATCAAGATCGATGAGCGACTCGGGGTCGACAGGTGTTTTCTTCTTGGACTTGGCGGGGGCAGCAGCAGCATCGACGTTCAAAGGATCGCTGAAGAGAAGGAGGAGCTTAGAAAAAGAGAAGGGGAAGAAGAAGGCCGAGAAGCAGCAACAAGATATAAGTTAGAGGGAAGTTACTAACCCTTTCCGGGTAGGGATTGGCCTCCTGGTGGAAACTTTCTTTTTCTTCTCGGCTTTCGGCTTCTTGGCGGGGGGGGCTCTTGAGCACCGCTACCCGTCCTCTTCCGGGTAGAAGGAGCAGCCACCGCAACCGTATCGACGTCGAGGACGTCTTCGTCGCCCTCATCAGCATCGGCATCATCTGCAGAGTAGAGAAGCAACGGTTGAGAAGCGGAAAGAAAGGATAGATTGCGCTACCCGCAACTGCAGAGGCGAGCTCAGTCACCTTCTTCATCGTCCTCGGACCAATCCCGAATGGACGCATAGACGTGGTGCTTACCCTGCTGTTCGGTGTGAGGGACACAGAGGGTAGCGTGGGTGTCATAGGCGGTCTCGTCGTCTTCCTTTCGGTCTGGGTCCCAGTTGGCCTCAAGGAGCTCTTGGTTCTCGGCGAGCTGGCGATCAAGATGCTGGAAACACAAGCAGGCAATACAAATCAGTTGAGCAATATAAGGCGTGCAAACATAAAGCACATAAAGCCTAGCAGATACTAGTGAGTGTTTCTACTTGGTGCAGCGTGCAAAGACTAAAGCACACTAAGCTGGGAAGCCACCTACTCGGTATCAGGATGCATAGATAAAGTATGAAGTACTAACCTGCCTGATTGGCTTCTCGCGGCTATACGGCACGAAGCCGTATTGCCAGTTGTCGGTGAGGCCGGTACTCATGATGGATCCCGCCCAAACGGCCACATCCGCGTTGCTCAACTCGAACGTGGTGGTCCTCGTGCAGTCCCTATTGCCTCCCATGTAGCACATGAGGTGCGCACGGCGCTGTAGCGGGAGCACTCGCCTGGAAATCCAGCAGGCGATGGGATCGTCGCTTTTGAGTCCCATATCCTTCAGCTTGATGAGGCGCTTGTTGATCTGGAACACGTCGCCTTCCAATTTTGGCTTGAATCCCCAATTCTGTTGGGTGGGCGCCGTGTTCGTCCACTTGGGGAGCAAGATCCTATCCACGATTGGCGCTCCTTCTTCGTCAGGGACGTTCTTCACGTAGAAGAAGGTCCGCTGCCACTTGCGCACCGAGTCGAGGCCCTTGATGCGCGGGTGAGGGGTGGAGCCGCGCTGCAGGATCATCGCGCTGCCGGTCTTGGTCATGTTGCGGGCGCTCTCCGTGCTTCCCGGCTTGGGCACGCTCTGCTTCCGGAAGAAGAAGTAGCGCGCCCACGTGTGCACCGTGGGGCGCACACCCAGGAACGCCTCGCACACCACGGCGTGGTATGCGAGCATCACCATGGCGTTGGGCGGCAGGTGATGCGGCTGGAGCCCGAAGTGGTCGAGGAAGGACTTGAAGAAGTCCGAGACGGGAAGCCCGAATCCCCGCTTGAAGTGAGCGAGGAAGACGATGAACTCGTCCGCCTCCGGTGTGGGGACGAGCTCGCCGTCCGGCTGCCGGCAGCGCACGCCGGGAGGGACCCGGCGGGTATTCACCAGCCACTGGCAATCCGCCAGGGTGACCTCGGATCCAGCCCATCCGGCGCGGGTGTCATCATCGCGGGCCATCGATGCGAGGGGATTTGGTGGAGATTCATGGAAAATTGATAGGATTTGCTAGCCTTCCGGCGTCGCAGGGAGCAGCGGCGCGGTGAGAAGTGCGGCGGCGGAAGCACTCTGTGGCGGCGGAGATGTGAATGAGAGCAGGAAGAGGAAAGAGGAGTTACCGAGGGGGTATTTATCCCCCCCCCTCGGGTAGCCGTTACTGATGGAGTTAATGGGATCAGTTTGTGCGCGGAAATCGTGCGACGTGGGGTGTGGGCCGGTTAGAAACGCACACAACACAGTTTGCGCGCGTAACGGCCGCAATCGATCCCACGTCGAGATCGTGGGCGAATAACTGCACTTGATGTGACCCAACGGGCCGGTGGGCCCAGGTCGCAGTGATGGGCGCGTGGCCTGCCATATCCCGGGCACCGAGGCGAAGGGGGTACGAGAACGTGACACGTGCCCAGTTTGCAGTGCGGAAAGGTGGATTTGGTCTGCCACGCCGAGATTCTCTCCAGGAATTCCGCGAAGTCATTTTACTCGGCGACAGAGAAGAGAAATAGTTCTATTCGGAAGAGAAGAGACTCGAGCCAGAATTGGGGGCTACTCGGAGGTTCTACTCAGCAACCTAAGGTTCAAAGGCAAGATTGGTTTTAAGCTGGCAGAGCCCAGTGAACGAGTTCACATGACTCTACCAGCTTCGGGGACTAATGTCGGGGGGTTACCCCCGAGTAGGGTAAAGGCAAGTGCTAAGGGCAAGATCAGAAGAAACGTTTGGCAGCGTAGCTGGCTACCCGGTACTCACTACCCGGTCGACTGCTATTCGGCCGTACACACTGATGGCCAGGAGGAAGAATCAAGGAAGTTATTCTCCTCCGAGTAGAGGAAGTGGTCCGAGTAGAAATGGCGGTCTCCTACCCGGGCCAGAAGTCAAAGGAGCCGTTCTGACACAGGATCCCGCGTATCCTGGGTCCGTACTGGAGCACTGTTCATCTGCAGAGCGCGTGCTTATCCGCGCCAGGGTGTCAGCAGGGCATCGCAGGTTAGGGGGGCCTACCCCGTGACAGTGTCAGTGATAACAGATCAGCTTCTTGGTTTTGCACAACGACTTTCCACACGGAGACAAACTAGGAAGCCAAAGCTGTCAGCGGGAAGCTGGAAGTGTGCAGTGTGCACACTATGTCGACATCTTGGCTGTATCCGGCTGGGCACCAGTATATAAGGTGCCCTGCCTCCTCCTGCGCGAGGGACGACACTACGAGAGGCTACAGTTGCATAGAGAGAAGAGTGGCTACTCGGTTGTAAGCAAAACTTGTACTGTGGCTACTCGGTGACACACGAATACAAAGAGAGAGAGAGGCAGGAGTAGGGGTTTTACCTCCACACGAGGGCCCCGAACCTGGGTAGATCTTGTTGTTTGCAGTGCTAGATTCATCCTCACGTGGCTACTCGCTGCGTGATCCCTCCCCGAGCGCCTCCAGCGTCCGTCGTCCCCACATCTTTAGCCATCCTATGGCAACTGCCGTGACACCACCACGACACATGTTTAGGGATTTATTTTAGTGTATTAACTTTCTCATGCATATATATTGTGCATTGCATCGATGCCATGTGTTGATTGTTGTTCTTCTTTTCGGTGTTGTTCCCCCTCGGTAGAATCCGACTCCGAAGTGAAGGCCAACAACTCCATGACGAATACTTGATCTTAACCGACAAGTCAAGCACTTATCCCAGAAGATATCTTTATTGGTTTTCTTATAACCAAGGCAAGCATTACCTCTTATCTGCTCATATATGGTTTTCGAAGTGTTTTGGATCTCGTATATTGCATGCGTTTTAAAGTATTTATGGTCTTAGATAGAGTTCTCCTATACTTGTTTCATCACCCAAATATTCTGATCCACTGCTCCTAGCAGCTATAGGTTTGTTTGTGCGCACCTCGTTAAATCCTGTGAGTCTTGCTTAGCCATGCTTAGTTGTGATCTGATCCATCCGGTTGATGAATCTGGTCAATGCGTGAATCTACTTTGTCAGGTTGTTGTGTTTGGAATTACCTTTGATAACCTGACTAAATAACGGCATGGATGTGAAGCCACAATGGGTTGTGGCGTTTTGTCCTGTTCATGCCCCTAGGAGCGAGTTCTTGCCTTCGAAGCCAAGACTGAGCGTGCAACCACACGAGCGAGCCAATGAACCTCGCCCGACTAACTAACTTGTTTGTCCACATCCATGAGTCACGTAGTTTGATCTTTCCATCTGCGTGTGAGTCAGAAAACGATTTGGAGAAAACTTAGGGCGTGACCGGGACAAGTGATGGACATACACGGATCTTGATCCCGACTCACAGAACAGGTGCCGTCAGGAGGTGGCCAACTCCCTGTTGACGGGGTGGTCCTGTTTGGGTTGACTCATGGATAGGGTTACGCAAGGTAAAGCTCGGAGCCAACCACCCTCTTCCGCGCTCCCAAGGAGCGTACATGTGGCGTTAAGATTCGGATGGTACGTGTGGGTAAAGTGTACCCCCTGCAGGGATAAATCTCCTCGAGAAGCCGTGTCCACGGTTACGGACGACTTGGCAACAGATTCTGTGATCATAGATAACTTGAACGGAATGGCTAAAACTTGTTAACCATGATTGAAGGGTGCCTCGTCGGAGATGCCAAGAGGGGTGATCCTTGTAGCATGTGAGATGCTGGGAAATGATGTTGGTGGATGAAGAGATGATGATTACCGTACTTGAGTTTCTCATCTGTTTTAAAAACACTCTTTGAGACGTGCTATTCTTCCTCGATTTGGAAAAAAAGATTGCTTTACGCAAAATAGCCTTCATAAAACCCTTTCTAAAGATAGCATATATATAATAGGTTAGCTAAGTCTTGTTGAGTACCTCCCATACTCAACAAGAAAACTTCCATAGGTTTTTTAATTTTCTCTTCAAAAGCATCATGTCCTAATTCAAGATAAAGTTTATAAAGCTCTCTCATATTTTTGTTGTTTTCCATTAAGCCTAAAGATAAAAACAAGGAACAAGTAAACATAAGCCTAACTAGTGAAAATAAAAAAAATAGAAAAAGATATAATTGCAGAATCTAAAGGAAATAACTTCGATCACTCACACAGGATGTGAGTACATTTTACCTTACCTCCCCAGCAACGGCGTAAGAAAAGAGCTTGATGTCTACGCACTCTTCTATTCTTGTAGACAGTGTTGGGACTACAAGTGCAGAGGTTTGTAGAACAACGACAAGTTTCCCTTAAGTGGATCACCCAAGGTTTATCGAACTCAGGGAGGTAGAGGTCAAAGGTATCCCTCTCAAGCAACCGTGCAATTACGATACAAGAAGTCTCTTGTGTCCCCCAACACACCTAATGCAATTGTCAGTTGTATAGGTGCACTAGTTCAGCGAAGAAATAGTGAAATAAAAGTAGTATGGATGATTATAAGTGATAAAAGCAATCTGAAATAAAAATGGCAGCAGGCAAACATGTAGGAGAACTGGTTGTAAACGGTGTTTCCATTCTTAGAAACAAGGCCTAGAGATCATACTTTCACTAGTGTACACTCTCAACAATAATAACATAATTGAATGCATAAATATCATCTCTTCACTATGCTACTCTGAACCACTCTCCGGTCGGTAAACACCAATCATTCTTAGAAACAAGCACTCCTTAGAGTTCGCATTTTCCCATCTAGGTAATCCCCACGCTATCACCATGAGACCTAGATGGTTCCAAACAAACACCACAATTTCATAGGGTCATCGAACACAAAATATAAATATCATGCTAAACCACACGGTGCACACACTGTCACCTTTACACCGTGATCAAAGTGTCTATGGAGATCTCATAACAAAACCACTTGAGTAGCATAACATATGAAGAGTAACATCTACTTATTCAACTAGATTACAACGCTCATGATCACATAAAGATCACACCATGGGAGAGAGAGATGAGACACATATCTACCGGTAGAGCCCTTAGCCCCGGGGGAGAACTACTCCCTCCTCTTCATAGGAGACAGCAACGGTGATGAAGATGGCAGTGGAGTCGACGGAGATGGCTCCGGGGGCACTTCCCTGTCCCGGCAGGGTGCCGGAACAGAGATTCCTGTCCCCAAAACTTGTCGGCGGCGGCGGTGGAGCTACGGAACTTTCCGTGGAAGGGGACCGATTGTTTTAGGGTTTATGCATCAGGGGTATTAAATAGGCGAGAGGGAAACGTCGGTGGGCATCTAGGGGGCCCATACCACCCCTGGGCGCGGCCAGAGGGGGAACCTCGCCCCCCTATGGTGTGGCTCCTCTATGGCCCCCCTCCGTGTCTCCTTTGGACTCCGTTGACGCTCCGGGAGTTCTAAGACTCTAGGATTTTGTTTTGTCCAATTCCGAGAATATTTCCAGAACCACTTTTCTGAAACCAAAAATGGCATAAAACAAGAACTCGCTCTATGACATCTTGTCAATAGGTTAGTTCCAGAAAATCCATAAAAAAGACATAAAGTGTATAGGAAACATGTAGCATATGACATGAAAACAACATGGAACATCAGAAATTATGGATACGTTTGAGACGTATCAAGTCCCTCTTAGCGAAGGGCACTCGGGCACCCGCCTCTGGAAGGGATTGAAGGTGGGCACTAGTAGAAATGGGCCTCTAGTCCCGAGCCATAAGGGGCTATAGTCCCGGATGGCAATTCGGGACTACTTATCCGGGACTAGAGGGCAGCCCACGGGGAGCTCCCGGGGCGCTCTCGGGGCAGGGTTTTTAGTCCCGGGTGGTATTACCACCCGGGACTCGATTTTTTTCTATTTTTTTTTATTTCCGATTTCCCTTTTCATTTAGTCTCTATTATTTCTATCTCTAATCATTCTCCCTTAATCTCAATTATTTTTTAACTCTAATCACTCTACTTTCACTCTAAAATGACACTTCCCAGGAGGTCACTCATCCTCAGACTACTCCACTCTCAGCACGCTTAACTTATGGGTTCCTTCACTCTCAATTTCCAAGAAACAAATCCTGTTTTACTTACAATAGTATGGTGTCAATCATGTTAACCTTTGAGATATGATGTCGCACATCTTTATTTTTTGAATCCAAAAATTATTTACTTAAACATAAATAAATAAGTAATAGTAGTCTTGAATTCAAATAATAATTAATTAATTTAAATAATAATTAATCAATTAATTTAAACAATAATTAATTAGTTTAAACAATAATTAGTTTTCCGAAATTTAAAACATATCTCGGGTGTCAAATGAAATTTCCGAAATCTCATCACATATATACATCAATTGCTTAACTAAGCTTGCTCAAATCGATCATGCATATATATATATATATATATATATAATCAAACAAGGACATTTAAAATAGATATATATATAATTAAAGAAGGACACGTACATACGTCTTCTCTAAGGATCGAATATATAAACATCCCAGTACATCAAGAAATACATAATATGGCACCATACTATAAACATCATATCTAGAGTGAGGGCTCCCATGCATCTACACCTCGTCCTCCAAATCAGAAACAGGAGGAGATGGGGGGGTGGGGGGCAAGGTGACGCTACCCATAGCCGAATACACCGATGATACGGTACAGCTTGTAGTAAAGGTACCCATCGAAAAATGTGTAATCAATGTTGATCTGGTCAAGTGTGCTCTTCTCCCAAAAGTTGTGCCTCCAACTGTGGAAATCTTTCTTCATGGTACTGTACTTCTCGTCGATTAGTGCGGCTGCCATATCAGCCATGGAAGTCCTCTCATACTGAAGCTGGAACAGGTCCTGGATATCAATATGGCACGGAGATGGTATCTCAATACGCCAGGTGGTCCATATCTTCGACTTGTCATTCCTTATATCAACGCTAGTAAAACGTATGCCGCTGTTGACAAGGAAATCCATCAGTTCTGGACAATGTTTGTCACTACCGCAACAAAAAAAATTGAACAAATTTTAAACAAATAATGTTATGCAACAACAAATTGGATCAAATGTTATGAAACAAGTATAAGTTTCAGTGCAACAAGTATATTGTTTCGATGCAACAAGTATATTGTTTCAATACAACAAATTTATTCTTTCCATTGCACGTACGTACATATAGCTAGGATTCAAATGGGAACATTTATGAATACACATGGATACAATGCAATTTCGGCCAATATATATGAATACAAATACATACATGTTGCTATCCTATACAATTTTCGATCCAATGCAGTTTCGGCCAATATATTATTTTGCTATATGAATACAATGAATTCCAACACACATTGCTATATATGAATACAAATGGATACACACGTACATGTTGCTATCCTATACACTTTCCGATCCAATGCAATTTCGGCCAATATAATATTTTTCTATATGAATACAAATGGATACACACGTACATGTTGCTATCCTATACAATTTCCGATCCAATGCAATTTCGGCCAATATATTATTTTGTTATATGAATACAAATGGATTTAAATACACATTGCTATATATGAATACAAATGGATACACATATCCTATACAATTTACGATCCAATCAAAATATAAGATCAAGAAGAGAAACATGGGAAAAGAGAAAGAGAGGAGAAGATCGGCCGGAGTGTGCTTATTACCTTCCCCATTGGAAGAGAAATACACACCTCTTGTGAGCGAGTTGGATGAGAGTCACTTCCTTTTGATCGGTCGTGTACTCAAGACCAAGGCCTAGAAAACCCCCGCCATCCTCGCGAAGCCATGTCTTCAAGAGATCAATGTAGGCCGGAACCCTCCTACTCTCGTTGGTGTATGCCACTTCGATGGTCCGACCATGCGAGTTCACGTCCATAATCTCTAATCCCATGGTGGAGAATATAGAAGAATGAAGAGATGAGAGCAAGAGGGAGAAGAGAGGGCCGCTCGGTACTGTAGAAAATGGAGGCGTTTCTCTGTTTTACTGCCTCCCCGACGATGGAACAAGTTCCGAAGCGCGGGAAGCAAACAGTTTGGGCATTTAGTCCCGGACCGTAACACGACCCGGGACTAAATGCTCTCCGGCTAGTCGAACGGTTGCCACGACGACTTTTAGTCTCGGGCCATGTTACGACCCGGGACTAAAGGTATGCGAGGCGACGGGAACGGTTGCAAGAGGACTTTTAGTCCCGGGCCGTGTTACGACGCGGGACTAACAGCTTTCGAGGCGAGGCGGGTCGTTGCCCTACCCCGCTCTGGTCCCGGTTGGTAGACTCATGGGGACTAGAGCTAAAAACCGTTGGGGATTTTTTCTACTAGTGGGGCCACCGCCACGAGGAGATAGGCCGGACCTGCAGTAGACGGCCGAGTATACCCTGGTATCTATGGGCCCGACACACACATAGATTTGATAGAAAATACCCCATTATTTGTTAACTTCCACACAAAAGAATATGACTCATCTTTGTACAAACATTTCCGAGATCTCACTTCATGGGGAGTTGGCGGGTGTATATCATCTTTATACAAACATTTCTCGCAAATGTTTTTTTTTATAAAGGGCTTTTATTACTTAAAAAGTTAAGCATTACACTCGGCCTCTGCATCGTAAAATACACACAGCCGAAATCCAAATAAAATAAAAACAAATGGACGACAAGCCTAAACAAATCATTAAAAGACGTAGACTATCGACCCTATGGAGCTGCTATCCGTAGATGAAAATATCTCTCGCCACCTGCTCCGGACGTGCCACATGCCTGCGTAAAAACCGCTGTAATATGGACCACAGACGGAGTATACCTGTGCATCGGAATAGAACCTTCATCGAAAATGTTTATTGTATTTCACCAATTTTAATGATAATTTATCATAATCTCAATACATTTTATAGTTGCGCACCGAATGAGTATTAGCTGTTAAGTTACACATGCGGCAGTAAAAGAAACTGGAGGCAAAGACGGAGGGGACAATTCACCCGCATCAGTTTCTCCAGGAGCACGTCCTTACAGAGACCATAGCACGTAAGAACGTGAGGCGGACCACGCGACGAAGCGCGCATATCCGTCCAGTTTTATTCATTGTCTAGCTGATACTAATCCGATTGCACAGATAGTTTTATTCATTGTCTAGCTGATACAGATCCGATTGCACAGATGCAATCAGAAACAGAGGGATTACAACGAAGAAATGGTGCGTTATCTGAGATCTCACTTCTTGCGGAGTTGGCGGGTGGATATTCGATAATTGTAGGACGTGACAGCAAACACTGGGAACCTGGATTTTCAAGCAGCTGGAAGACCTCTGCATGCTATCCATCTCACGGAACAAACATTGCCCGGCACATTTTGGCCATTGATTGCAGCACTGTGAACTCTGATGCTGGCCGTTAATTTTGCCAGTGATTATCACGCAGCCTTGGGTGTCAAGTTTCCGGCAGGTCCAGCTCCGTGCTCTTCGCGTCTTTACTGATATTCTTGGAATGTTGTTAATAAACCTGCTCATTTTTATTTTTCTGAAGATAACCAGCTCATATGCTTTGGGTGGCCGAGGGAGTTCACCGAGACCATGCGACGCGGTTGACAGGCGATTTAGTCATGTCTTAATGATCCACTAAAAAAAGGGAAACGTAGGGGCTAAGTAGGACCCGCGTACATACTACGACTTGCCTCGTACTATCTATTCTTGGCTCCCCAAATATAATCGATCACACCAACAAGTTCTTCGTTTCGATTACATTCCGTCGAGTCGAGTGTGCCCAGGCTGCAGAAATGGCCGCCGTCTCACTGGATGCACTGTTGACCTCGCCCTTCCTCCTCACCGCCGTCGCCTTCCTTCTCTTCACCGCCCTCCTCTCCAAGAAGCGCAGCAATGTTGCTGCCGAAAGAACGCTGCCTCCGTCGCCGCCCAGCCTTCCGGTCGTCGGCCACCTTCGTCTACTCGGGAGCCTGCCGCACAGGAGTCTCCGGTCACTCGCCGCGTCCTACGGCCCGGTCATGTACCTACGTCTCGGGCGTGTGCCCACCGTCGTGGCGTGCTCCGCGGCTGCGGCGGAGGAGGCCATGAAGACCCGCGACCTGGCCTTTGCCAGCCGCCCCAGGCTGTTCATGGTCGACCGCTTCTACTACGGCACCGGCGGCATCGGCTTCGCGCCGTACGGCGAGCACTGGCGCCAGGCGCGCCGCGTCTGCGTGACCCACATGCTCAACCCGCGTCGCATCGTCTCCTTCGGACGCGTGCGGGGGCAGGAGGTGCGCGCCCTCGTCGAACGGGTCCGCTCCGCCGGCGCCGTCGTCAACCTGAGCGACAACCTCATCATCTTCTCCAACACGGTCATCTCCCGCGTCATGTTCGGCGACACCGACTACAGGATGGACGGCGACGAGGGGGGAGCCAGGCTAAGGAAGGTGTTCGCCGAGATCGAGGAGCTTCTCGGCACGGTCCCCATGCGGGAGAAAGCGCCTTGGCTGTGGTGGGTGGACGTCGTGACGGGGCTGGAGCGGAAGACGAGGAATGCATTTGAGGCCATGGATACACTACTCGAGCGGGTCATCGCGGATCATCGCGACAGGCGCGGCGCCGGGGAAGAAGATTGCCGCGACTTCGTCGACGTGCTGCTAAATAACGCCGACGACCTCGACATGGGCGGCATCAAGGCCATTATCCTGGACATGCTTGCTGCCGCCACAGACTCAACCTTCACGCTGCTCGAGTGGGCTATGGCCGAGCTCATCAACAACTCAGAAAAAATGCGCAGGCTCCAGGACGAGATCCGAGCGGCCGTTGGTGCCGCCGGCCACGTCACCGAGGACCATCTCCCTGATCTGCGCTACCTGAAGGCCGTGGTCAAGGAGACGCTCAGGCTCCACCCTCCCACGCCGCTCCTCCTGCCCCGGGAGACGCTCCAGGACACCCAGCTGCTCGGATATCACGTTCCCGCGGGCACACGGGTCCTTATCCACGCCTGGGCCATCGGCCGTGACCCGGCGACGTGGGGCGACCGCGCTGAGGAGTTCTTGCCGGAGAGGTTCTTGGATTACCATCACGAAATGGGACAAGATTTCAGGTTTTTGCCCTTCGGCGCCGGGAGGAGGGGCTGCCCAGGTGTTAAATTCGCCATGCTGTCCAACGAGCTGGCGCTCGCGAGCCTCGTGTACCACTTCGACTGGGAAGTAGCCGACGAGAGGAAGCCCCCGGTGGACATGACCGAGCTGCATGGCCTCTCTGTGCGCCTCAAGACGGCTCTGCTGCTTGTTGCTAAGCCTTGGTCAGGCTGCGCCGTTGAATGAAGCAGCAGCAGAATTCTATTTGCATCAACATTGGGGCTTCTTGTATTGCAATAATAAACTCAAACGGCGTCCCTGTATGACAGAGTCTTGATTGTAGTTTCTAGTTTTACTGTGGCCCTTATCGTGTTATGTACTTCCACCGTACAGGAATCAATGAAGCTCTATGTCCTTTGGGACCACCCCCTGTTATAAAATCACCTTTTCTAATCTTCAGCTAGCTGATTTTAGATTTTGCCATCGGTCACATTTGTGGCCGTTCGATCGAGTCATCCGGCGGGAATCCGACACGCATGGGTGGTTTACTAGTTTTACTGGGTCAGCTCCGATTTTTGTTGGGTTTTTCCCTAGTCCGCCCAAGCTTGTTTTCCTCTCCGAAAACTCAAAGCCACACTTCCATGGATTTCCCATATCTACGAGGGGGTCGAACATATAAAGTCTAAAAAATTTGAAAGCACAAAAGGAGTCTATACAACAACAAAAAAAAGTCTAGAAGATCCAATATTCATCATTTATATAATATAACTACCAAAAACATGAAAACCCCTCTAAATGAGTATCGTACCATTAAGTTGTATTTATGCCAGGTAGACGAAAGTGTCGAGGTAGATGGCCTCGACGTTCCTTGTAGGAATGAAACCGCAACATAATCTTCTTGTCATCAATTTTTTGTAAATATCTCTTTCTCAACATAGCAAATCATCAAGTCATTGAGCCAATCATCACCCATCCTGTTTCGGAGATCTGTCTTTATAACATTCATGGCCGAGAAAGCTCTCTCAACTGATGTTGTGGCCACTGGTAATGTCAATGCAAGTGTAATGAGGCGATATACCAATGGAAAGATCAAATGATGTCCAGTTTGAACAAACTTGAGAGCCAGGACACTCAGACTATCACAAGCTAGAAACTCATGGCTTCTCTTCATGACATCAATGTATATGTTGAGTTGGTCACTTAAGAGATAGCAATCATATGAAGAGAAATCAACAGAGTACATACTTGCAAGCTCAACTAGCTTGTCATGATCAAATCTGCTAAATGAGTCTCTAGGATCAAGACATGATGTGCACATTAATAGACGTGTAGAAGTTTCACCAAATCTGTTGTTCATCTCAACTATGTTTCTACCAAGAACCTCATTAAAGATTTGTACCTTATAATAATGCAATCAAGTAACCATCTTGCGTGAGCTCCTTGAATAACCCCTGGCACAAATGTTATCATCCATATTTGGCATTACAATATTTCTTCCACCACAAAATATAGTAGCGGCCAACAAGAGAGGCTCCCATCCATTATCTCTCAATTTCTGCAATAGACTTTTCACAGAGACAATCATATTCATAGCGCAAACTATGTTCTGATCTTTTTGTTGCAATGCATATGAGAGATCATTTGTCACACCAAGAACTCGAAGCATCAAATGCGAGATAAAACAAATTCAAAAGTTTCCATGTTGATCATATAACCTGAAGCCAAACCTCTCTCCTCTGTGTCCGTCCCATCATGAGAAATACTATCTAGAACTGAAATCACTGCATCCCACATTTGATGAATCCGGATTAGAGTTCGATGGTGTGACCCCCAAAGGGTATCACCCGGTCTTGCCAAACTTGTTTCTTGATGTTGGCCTCTTCATGGCAAGATCTCCCCATTCTCAAGTAATGATACCATATGGTCATGATGCTTTTGCAACAATGCATCTTTCTTCTTACAAGAGGCACTCGTCTACAAAAATGTGCAATTATAAATTAGAATGCCATATAGAGTGACCATGTTGACAAATGACAATGACAAAAAAAAATATGCGCAGTATAAGGACTAACCATGTTGACAATCTTGTTTAAATGACCGAAAAAATTACCAACAGCTAGAACTCCTTTCACAACAGCCACAACCACCAACTGAAGTTGGTGGGCAAAGCAATGCACATAAAAAGCATGAGGATTGTCTGCCAACACTAATGTTTTTAAACCATGTAGCTCCCCACGCATATTCGATGCCCCATCATATCCTTTTCCTCTTAATCTAGACATGGACAAATCATATTTGGCAAACATTGCATCCAAAGATGCTTTCAAAGAAGCCGATCTAGTATCAACAACATGCATAACACCAAGCAATCTCTCTAAAATCTCTCCTTTTATGTTCACAAACCTGCAATCAAGGCCATATATTATAAGTTGTGAGAGTATAATAAATAGAACTAGCAACTAGAATTTGCAAGTAGAGATACTAGACTAGATGTGTAATAAGAAAAAACTAACCTCACCATCACAGCCATTTGCTCTTTAACCGATACATCACGAGACTCATCAACAAGTAGAGAGAAACTAGCATTTCCAAGCTCACTCATTATGACTTCCATAGTCTCTTCGGCACATGCTTGTGTAATATCTTGTTGAATTTCATGAGATGTCAATTGACAATTGCCAGGAGCATTTTCATTGATCACATCCGCTACATCCTTGCATCTTGCACCATACCAATCCAACAATTCCCGAAAATTACCCTTGTTCTTGGAAGTGCTAGACTCATCATGCCCACGGAAAGCTAGACCTTGTTCAATAAGAAACCGTACAACACCTACAACAGCCCTCAAACCAATTTCATAATCAATATCTGATTTCTCATCATGAGAAGTGATAGCATATGAAACACTTTGCTTTCTATTTTTTAAATCTTCACAACTTTTTCTTGCATTGTTGTGAATGCTAGTTGGCCCACCCACATGAGAGATGAAATTTTCTGATGCTTCCTTCCAATTTTTAAACCCCTTCTTTGTGAAAACATCATGTCCATGTGAAGTATTGCTTGAAGATTTGAAAAGGAAACAATAAACATAATGCAGCATCCTTCTCCACACTATACTCTAGCCAATCATATTTGGTATACCATACATCTTAAAACCTCCGCCAATCCGGACCAAATTTGGTTTTCGGAAAGTCATGACCAATCAAACGACTCCGGCCTCTAGACAAATATGCCCATCTCATTTTATCTCTGACTTCTGAGGTACAAAATTCATCAATTGGTCTTCGAATTCCAGGGTCAGAGATGACATTTGCTAGATCAAATATTTCAGGAACATTTGATTGTTGAGTATTCTACAAATAGTAAGACACTAGTGAGCAATATCTTACACAAATAGACATCAACACAAAGTTACAAACTAAAACCAGAGAGGGAAATCAACCTCTTGAGACCTCTTGTTTCTTGAAGTTGAAGACCCGAGCTGGAGCACTCCTTCCTCTGCCTCCCCTGCAGCTTCCTCTTCCTCAGATGTTTCTTCTTCCTCTTGCTCTCTGACCCAATTTGCCTCCTTGTCTGTAAGATTGGCGTCCATCAGTGCTCCCTGGCCCAAACTGCAGGACCAGACGGATGGGGCGGGGCGGGACAGGATTCACGGCGACAGCCAACAGGAGGGGAGGTGCGGCGACAGCGGCGTGGCGGGTGGGCGGCGGCGTTCTGCGGTGTGCGGCAGTGCGGGGCGGATGGGGCGGTGGCCGGAGAGGAGAGGAGGTCTGCGGGGCGGATGGGGCGGGCGGGAGAGGAATCACGGCAGCGTCCGGCGGGAGAGGAGCTGCGGCGGCCGGCGGCCTTCCCTGGCGGGCGGCGGCGGCTAGCGAAGGACAGGCGAGGCGCGAGGGGATTAGGTCGCGTGAGGCAGAGGACGTGAGGCGAGCGAGCAAGCGATTGCGTCTGTTTTTTTTCGTGCCTTATCGATGCAGTCCAGCCGGGTGGGGTTGAATTTTTTGCGCGTGTCCAGCCGGGTCGGCCGACCCGGCTCGACCCCCTAGTGGCGCCGCCGTTGCCCACTATCCATTTCATCAAGATTCGTGCTACTAGTTTTGCAGTCAACCCCCCAAATTTAAAATGTAGACCCAGGTGCAACAGTGAACTGACGCTCGACATGAGCTCTCCCTCCTCCTCCCCCTCGGCCGCGGCCGTAAGGCCTCCACCCCCACCGCCGGTGAGCCCTCTTCCACCCTGCCCACCGTACATCTCCTCCTCCCTTGTTGTGTTCAAAGTCGCATTCGGCCTTGGCCGCTTCCCCTCGATCTGCCTGCCACCCATAAAATATCCTCCTCGGTCCTCTCTTCCTCAACGCAGCTCTTTGTCTCGCTGTATGGGTGTGACTCCCCCCTCTCCAACTCTGATGTTGCTGCCATCCTACAAGCTCTCATTGGCGGCTCTGCCCATGAATTCTGCGTTCACAAGATCACTTCGGTATGCTTCCGCTTCTTGGTCGCCTCCGAACGGGTCGCTGACCTGCTCATTTCACTCGACCCTATCAAAACAAAAGCCTTCACCGCGATCTTCGAGCATATTTCTCTCTCGCCTACTCGCCATCTCCTTGCCACAGATACCCGGTTCGGCTGTCATAGCCTCCACTACCTGCTGCGGATTCCTCTTGACTTGGGGCTCGACTTTCAGCTGTCCACGGCCTTCCGTCTAAACTCCGGGGTCAATGCTTCTGATACCTCGCAGATCCATGTTGTCGTCTGCATCGTTAAGTTCCCCTGCCCTATCAACTCATAACTCATGGACCTCATTCTCAATTGCCTTTTCGGTGGATCCGCCACGTTGTTTGGCTCCGCTGCGGAAGAAGAGTGTTGCTTATCCTTCGCTGTGGCGTCGCAAGAGGTCGCCGCCCTCATCCAGTCATTCGGTGACTTCAGTCGCGGGATTCTGCTGCGCTTCCGTGTCGACTGCCCCGATCGCCGGCTGACACTCCTCCGGACTCGTCCCCGGCTGCCCCTGCCCGAGAGCTTCGGAGAAAGATCATGCCTCCCACCAGCGCTAAGGTTAGTCTGTCACGCCCTAGTTTCAAATTTTGATCCCGTATGCTACGTCACTTCCACTTACATGTTGTCCCTGTTAGTGGCCATTTAGCCTCTCAAAAAACTCTCGAACCTACCACCTTTTGGATTTGTTTCGTTTCAGCAACAGTCAAACCTTCTAAACCCCTGGTTAATAATGCCCTTAATCGCTTCTTCTCTAGGACTAGAGCTTCTGATGTCCAAAGCGACCTTACGTCCGTGTTCCACGCGCACGTCTCATCCCCGTCCATCTGCGACAAATTTTGAAAACCACTCTGATCGAGTTACCCGCCGTTACGCTCCTACTGCTCCCTTCGCTCGATGCTGCGCGTCTTAGTGCAGATTCAAATGTTCAGCTACAGAGTCCTCCACGTCTCCATGTAGAAAAGCATGCGGCTCACTGCTTCGCCTCTCCTCTCTCCATCCTTGGCCCACCTCCTCCCGTCCAAAAAGCCGGAAGGTCAAACCTTCCCTCTGTCAGAGCCCCTGTTTCGGCCACACACGACGAGACTGAACAAGCTTCCACCGTCCCCCAAGCCCATACGTCCTACGCTAGCTCGGAAACTGATTTCATCAAAGACCTTTCCGCCCATGCCCCCGCCACTCCCCCGCGGCATGGCTTTTGGAAATAGACTCGACCCCCCCCCCCCCGCCGCTCCCATCCCACTGCTGCGCATGAACCCGTCCATGTGCTCCGCGCGCACGGACCTCCTGCTCTCCCCTGCATGCATGACGCTTGCGCTAGCGTTATTTTGGCGCCTCCCGAATCCAGGGAACGGTTCACTGCTGGCGTGAGACCACACATTCGTTGGGAGACCCCAAGAGGAAGGTATGATGTAGCATAACAGTTGTTCTCCCCAGTTATAGAACTAGTGTTATAAATCCAGTAGGATTTTAAAGTTTCTCAGTAGGTTTCTTGTTGTCTGGCGCTTCAACAAGCATGGACCTGCACACAAACACAAACTCTCTCTTACTCCCAACTTTCCAAGAAGGTCGTCAATCTTCCCATTTTGCTGAAAATTAGAGAATTAATTGTATCGAATAGTTGGAGATTATTAAATGAAAATGGAACAACGAGAAAGTGATGATGAAAGTTAATTACATGACGTTGTAATCAATGAGGAAAATAGCACCGGGGGCCATAGTTTCACTAGTGGTGTCTCTCCTAAGAACAATAAGCATGCTGGGTAAAAGAATTACAGCTCAACAATTTACAAATCATGAACATATAACAATACTATTATGAAGAGATAAAGTTCACAATTTATAATATTGTAGGCACTATGTCAAGATAAATAGCCCATCATCCGACAACATCTCTTACTAAAACTCCACCTTAAGACATGAAACATCCCAAGTATGAAAACACCCTTAGCATGTTTTATTTCTTGTTAATTTATGGTTAATGCATCATGTCATCATAAGCATTGCATGTGGTATGTGTTTCAAATTTGAAATTCAAATCAAATCATTTCATACTTGGCATGTTCCAATTGTGGTTTAAAATTAAAATCTTGCAAACATTCAAATTCAATAAGCTTTTCATAATTGGTTGAACTTATTGAATAAAACTGATCATTTCAAAAATCAAATCCTTATGAAACCCTATTTGAATTTTAAATAGCAATTTCAAATCATTTGGCAATTTCAAAGTTTTGAAAATAAGTACACATACCTTTGATCCCCGCCGCTCTCCTCCCCTCTCCTTCTCTTCGATGTGGCCTCGTTCTCTGAACTTTCTGAACCCGAGCCCGCAGCCCCGACGCCGTCAGACGCCGTTGTCACCTCGGACCTCCTCGAGCCATGCCGTGAGCGGGAATGGAAACCCCACGCCTCCTTCGTCTTCTACGTGGGAAATTCGGGGCTGGAACGGCCTAGGAGCGCCGCGAGCTTCCCTTCTTCGTCGTCAACCCCTACTGCCGCCGCGCCACCGTCGTCGTTCCCCCGTCTTCCCCGAGCCCTGCTTCGACGACCACCGGGGTGAGCACGCCCCTGCCTCTCTCCTCCTCCCCTATGCATTCGCGAGCAGGACCGCACCACCCAGTGCCGCGCGGCACAGCTTTCGCACGCCGGCAGCAGTCGTCGCCGTCGTTTTCTGTTTCCCGTTCGCGTTCAGTTAACTGAACGTAGTTCAGTTTCGTCAGAATTGTTAAAGCCCGAATATTTTACCTCAAAACCAAGCGCCTCCTCTATCCATCACCAGCCGCAGCAGCAGCCCAACTGGTAACGCCCCGTGCGCGCGCACCAGGAGGGCGCGGGATCGAATCCCCCCCCCCCCCCCCGCGCGATTAAAAACCCACTTTTTTTTATTTCTCTATACAGATCCAGATCCTTTTCCTTATCGCACAAAGGTCCCTGAGGCTTACAGTTCAGTCCCTATAATTATTTTCTATGCCCCTGGTTATTTTAATAAACCATAAAAATGCTTAAAACTTTGTAATTTAATAACTTTTGCTAGGAAACTCAAAATGCAAAACTTTCAACATGAAAACCACTCCATTTTAAATGCTCTACACTAATATCAACTTTATTTCTGTTTTTGAATAATTGAAAATGCTGAAAACATTTATTACTTGTTAAATGCTTTAAATATTGCAAAATTCATAACTTGGGCATAAAAATTCCAAATTCAACAAAAAAAATATGTTTTCCATACCAAATTAAATTCTCTACATGTTAAAACCATTTTTATACTGTTTTGAACATTTCAAATGGTTTCAAAAATTCAAATTCAAACAACTCTCTCAAATTTGGTCAAATTCATAACTAATTCAAATTTAATTCAAATGGCACATGTAAAATATGTTTTCCATGCAAAATTGAACAAGATTTCCAAATATAAACTTTGTTTCCTGTTTTGAATAATTAAAATTGGTTCAATAATTTAAATCTTGTTTAAATCATTTAAAATTGCTAAATTAATAACTTGGTCAAACTAAATTCTTTTTGAACATATAAAATATGTTTTCCGTTCCATTTTTCATGAACTATGCAAATATCAACTTTGTGTTCTGTTTTAAATAAATTAAATTGCTGAAAACAACTGTTTCTTAATTAATACATTTAAAATTGTCAACTTAATAAGTTGCTCATTTTAAATCCATTTTCAACAAATGAAATATGTATTCCATCTAAAATTTTGTGTCCTTTCCAAATATGAATTTTGTTATCTGTTTTGAACAATTAAAATGGGTGAAAACAATAAATGGTTGTGTAACTCATTTAAGAAGCCAAATTTCCTAACTTAGTAAATAAAATTCCAAACTTGGTAAACAACATTTCAAAGTGAAGCTATTGTTGTTTTCTTATTATTTTCATCATCCATGCATCATTCTAATCAACTTTCACATGATGGTTATTTGTAGAACACTTAATTCAACTTTAATTCTTGGGCTTTTCTATATGCAACCCAAATTGCATATGGGCCCATTTAATTATGTTACCATGTCAACTAGCTTATCTTTGATGCATCAATTAAATTGTCATGCATCATCCCATGTTTGTGCATTATGCCATGTTATTGATTGTTTGTCTCTCTGCGTTGTTTGTTTGCTTCTTCTCGAATAAACGACAACGTTGAGACAGACGAGGTTTACGACACTACTTCAGAGGAGTTAGCCCAGTACCAGGCTACTGAGTTTGCAGGAAGGTATTCACTCACCTGAACCATTGTGTCCTTTCCACACTGGATACCGATACTTTCCGTTGTCTAATCTGCTAGCCTTAAGATTCGTTGCTTGTGTTCCGATCCTATCACATGTTATCCTGTAACCCTGATGATGGAGGGATGATAACCGGGTAGGCCAACGCCAAGGAGTAACTCGGCCCAAAGGACGCTGTGCAAGACCCGGCTTAAGATAAAGGAGTTTCTAGAAGGCCCAGGAACGTAGGCCTCATAACCCGGATTGTGGGTTCCGATAAGGAAGGTTAGGGTTTGTAAGCAGTGTCCGGGTAGGATTAAGAGTGCGCCTTGGAGAGTAGGCCAGGGGGTCCGGATATTATATAAGCCAGCCCCTAGGGTTAGACCAAGAGAGATCCAAGAGTTTGAGCAATATCGCTAGGTATCGAGTATCCAGTGTAACACGAGAGTTGAAATAATATATTTAGATCGGAGACTCGGCGACTTGATTGCCGGCTACCAGATCGCATATCATCATGTTTTCCCTTGAGCTAAACCCTCTCCCAAACACCAGAGTCGAATTGCCCCAAGACAAGTTACCCCCGGTAACGTCTGCCGTGATTATCCCACGACAGTTGGCGCCCACCGTGGGGCCTACGTCCAAGGGTGTTTACATCACGGGAGAAGCTCGGAAGAACATGGAGAACCTTGTCATCGGAGAGATCTACACCGACCCCGAAGGAGAGAAGATGGTGGACGATTCCGGCTGGGGGCCAGAGTCGGATCTGCTCGAATCCGGATCTGTCGTGACAATCGGCCAGATCAACGTCTTCATCGGCATGGTACGTACGTCCGGTTCAATCCCTGACGATTTCGGATTTGATTCTGTGTCAGGGGAGGCCACCTGCGTTCAATCAGATGGAGAAGAATCGGTCGGGACGGTAGATCCGATAGAAGAGCCCTCCACGAAGAGGGAACAACCGGAGGAGCCGGTATGGACCCCGCGTGGCCGGGTTGCGAGAGAAGATGATACCGAGTCTATCTTGCATCTGCTGGAGGAACGGTACGAGGAAAATAGCAGCGAAGAGGAAGAGTACGAATCTGCGCCAAGCATTGCGCGCCAGGTTGCGGTTTACACGGCCCCTGCGATCAATCTCAATCAGGGGAACGTGACCGCGGCCACAGTCGGAGCAGCACAAGCATTGGCCCAGCAGCAAGGTCCGGTTGACGGAAATCCGGTTCTCACCCGGGTTGATGGAGAATCGGCATCAGTTACCAACCACGCGGCGGATAGCGAGTTGCAGGCAAACATGTTCGGATATCTGGCAAACCGGACGCCAGGGGCGGGTCCTTCAAACCCGCAACACCCGGCCCTATTCAACAACAACTTGATTCTGGACCCAACCGTTCTAGCCACAGTCATAACTCTGGAAAACGCGGCGGAACGTGTTAGAGATCTGGACGTAGCCCGTCGTGCATTGGAGCAACAGAGAAGGCAAGTAGAAGCAGAGAGACAAGGGATGGCCACACGCCAACGTGAGCTGGATGCATTGGAAACCCGGCTCCGAGAAGAAACAACTAGGGTGCGTCAAAGGCATCAAACCAGATTACCGGCAACGGGTGGAGTTCTAAACCCGACCACACTATTTATCACACCTCAGGATCAACCGATTCCAGCAGCAAACCAAGGAACTGTACATCAACCTGCAACTGGAGGAGCACAACCGGCAAACATACAAGCCGGGTTACCCATACTGCAGACCGGAGTCACTGCCGGCAATACATTACCACCACCACCACCATCGCGATTTCGCACACCAGCAGGTCACTACAACAACCCCATGGATAATGTGTATGCAACAACCCTCGCATTGAATCAAATCCCCGTGAGAGAGTCACCCCACGCAGAGGAGACCCGGCGGGCGATAGATCTATTACGCACTGCGGTAGCGCAACAAGTTAAGTACCCGGATCACAGAAGTGGAATGCATGGGACACCATATATCAGCCAGCAACGAGGCAATACCGGCAATATCCAGACAAGTTCAGCGCGGCGGAGGGAAGAGCAGCAGCGCCCCCTGCAGCGTCGCATGTTTCCCGAGTGAGGCCAGTTCAGACTAATCTCGCTGGGCCTAAGTGTCTGTCGGCTGACATCAGGGCTGAGCCTTACCCGGATAAATTCAAGGAACCGGGTAAAGTTGTGAATTATGAGCCGACTATGGATCCAGAAACATGGTTGAGCAGTTATGAGATGGCTATGTCGATTCGCAATGCATCCGAAAATCTTCAAGCCAAGGTCATGTACTTGATGATGTCAGAAGGAGCAGCAAAGTTATGGTTCAATAATTTACCGGAGGGATCTATCAAGTCATGGGAGGAGTTGAAAACTGCGTTTATCAAGCACTTTCATGGGACATGCAGAAAGCTATTTACTATTGATGACCTAGAGCGATGTGTCCAAAAGAAGGGAGAATCGGCGCGCAGCTGGGTGCGCCAGGTTATGGAGATACTTCACTCATCTACGGATATTCAGCCCAAAGATGCGCTACAAGCTATGGCAAAGACGTGCAAGTACATACCTTTAGTGCAAAAGTTAACTCGCATGAAATCTAGTCGAAATGCTTCAGAGGTTACGATGGGAGAGCTAATGGATGCATGCAACAAACACGCTGCAACAGATACTACAGAAGAGGATGTCGATGACAAGAAAGCAAAAGCAAATACAAATAATAGTGGAAGAACCGGCAATGGATCAACGCCGGGTAACAATGGAGGTAACAATGGGAACAACCAGAACAAGCACCCGTTTGAAGGAGGCTCCGAGTTTGTCGCTAGCAAAGAAGCCGGGTCTTCGAGACCTAGGGCAGAAGGAAATTTCAATGCTGGAAACCACAATGGAGGAAATTATCAAGGGCCACCGAGGCCGGGTAACAATTGGGATATCTTCAGAATGGCGTGTCCAAAGCACAGCAGGAACGGTAGGCCGGCTAACCACTCATTGGAGCAGTGCGCGGACCTACAGAGATGGAAGAATGAGGAGATAAACAAGGCTATGCGAGGTGCAAGTCGGGGAGGAGGACCGGGTCCGGGTGGAAACCCGGGCAACGACCCACCCCCAGCCGGTAACCCGACAGGCGGAAATCCGGGTAACAACCAAGGGGGGCTGGAGGTTTCCAAGCTAACCCCAAGCAATTGGGACAATATCACGTGCATACCACAGGAATTTCTAACAAGGATAAAAAGATACTGAAACAAGCGGTAAACTCGGTTTCTTCGGCTGTTCCGAGATACCTGAGATGGTCAGAGCAGGACGTAACGTGGAGCAGAAGAGATCACCCGGAAAGGATAGAACACCCGGGAGTCTTAGCATTGGTGGTGGCACCACAAGTTAATGGTTATGAGCTGAAAAAGGTCCTAATGGACGGTGGAAGTAGCATCAATATCTTGTATTGGGAAACCTTTCTACGCATGGGCCTCAAGGAGTCTCAGCTACAGAAGAGTTCAACAGTTTTTCATGGGATTGTGCCGGGCCACTCAGCGTGCCCCGAGGGAAAGATCACGTTGGAGGTAGCTTTTGGAGAATCGAAGGATAATTACCGAGTCGAGTGGCTTACTTTCGAGGTGGTTAAGTTGCGCAGTCCTTATCACGCGCTATTCGGAAGGCCGGCTTATGCTAAGTTCATGGCCAGGCCGTGTTATGTGTATCTACAACTAAAAATCCCGGGGTCCAAGCAGACCATCACCATACATGGGAGCCGTGATATAGCAGCTGAGTGCGACGAAGGAGATGCAGCCATGGCGGAGCAAGCTTGCAGAAAAGAGGAACTCAAGTATTACCGGTCTCAAGTAGACCCGGATGACAGAACAGCATTAAAAAGGCCGAATACCGAAGATGAGAGGGCGAAATTCAAGGCAGCACAGGACACCAAGATGGTAGCTTTTGTCGAGGGTGATCCCTCTAAGCAATTTGCTATAGGATCTAACTTGGACAGCGAGCAGGAGAAAGCACTTGTGGAGTTCATTCGTTCAAATCAGGATGTGTTCGCCTGGACGCCTAGCGATATGCCGGGTATCCCCACAGAGTTGGCAGAGCACAGTTTGCACGTCGATCCCAAGTCCAGACCTGTGAAGCAGGGCTTGAGAAAGATGAATGAGGAAAGAAGGAAAGCTATAGGGGAAGAAATTGCTCGGCTGCTGACAGCCGGCTTTATCATGGAAGTGTTTCACCCGGACTGGTTAGCAAATCCGGTTCTCGTGATGAAAAAGACCAATGAGTGGAGGATGTGCATTGATTACACGAGTCTCAACAAGCATTGCCCAAAGGATCCGTTTGCACTACGAAGGATAGATCAGATCATAGACGCAGTAGCTGGAAGCGACCTATTATGTTTCCTGGATGCATATTCCGGGTATCATCAAATCAAGCTCAAGAAGGAGGATTGGGAGAAAACATCATTCATAACCCCTTTTGGGGCCTTTTGTTACAAGACCATGACATTTGGATTGAAGAACGCTGGCGCAACCTATCAACGGTGTATTCAGAAGTGCTTCGAGGACCAAATTGGACGCAACGTACATGCTTATGTAGACGATGTGGTGATCAAGACCAGAAAGGCGGAGACATTTATTGATGATCTAAAGGAAACGTTCAAGAACTTGAGAAGGTATCAGACGAAACTCAACCCGACAAAGTGTGTTTTTGGAGTCCCAGCCGGGAAATTACTCGGCTTTATCGTTTCTGAGAGAGGAATTGAGGAAAACCCGGACAAAATCAAAGCCATCCAGAGTCTGAAAAAGCCGGAAAATTTGAAACATGTTCAGAAGCTCACAGGGTGCGTAGCAGCGCTGAGCCGGTTTATATCCAGACTCGGAGAAAAGGCAATACCCTTGTACCGGCTCTTGAAAAAATCTGATAAATTCGTATGGGATCAAGAGGCGGACGAGGCGTTCGAGGCACTAAAAAAGCAGCTATCTGAGGCACCAGTCCTAGCAGCTCCGGGTCCTAAAGAGCCTATGTTACTATACGTTGCAGCAGGGCCCCGGGCGGTTAGCGCAGTGGTCGTTGTCGAGCGAAAAGAAGATGGAAAGGAGTACCCGGTGCAGAGGCCGGTTTACTACGTCAGTGAGGTATTATCAGAGGCAAAACAACGCTATCCACATTGGCAAAAGCTGGTTTTCGGGGTCTTCATGGCCAGCCGGAAATTAAAGCCATATTTTCAGGAACACCCCATAACAGTGGTTAGTTCTATACCAATGTCGGATATCATCAGAAACTCGGATGGAACAGGTAGAATAGCCAAGTGGGCGATCGAGATGGGGGATTATCATATCAATTACGAGTCAAGGTCAGTAATCAAATCTCAAGCTCTAGTCGATTTTATTAATGATTGGACACACACAGGCATGCCCACCATGGCTCCAAACTCCGAGTCTTGGATCATGCACTTCGATGGCTCCAAGCAATACGAGGGGTCAGGAGCTGGAGTGGTGCTAACATCACCCAAAGGAGACAAGTTGAGCTACGTGCTGCAGATTCACTTTGATTGTTCCAACAACGTGGCCGAGTATGAGGCCTTATTGCATGGCTTAAAGGTAGCCAAGGAGATGAACATTAAGAGGATACGATGCTTTGGAGATTCGGACCTTGTGGTACAGCAGGTCTCAGGAACTTGGGATAGAAAAGATGCAACTATGGCAGCATACCGCAGAGAGGTTGATAGAGTTGCCGGGTGTTTCTCCGGGTACGAGGTGGAGCACATAGACAGAAGAAAAAACGAGGCAGCAGATGCACTCGCCAGACTCGGCTCGCGCAGAGAGCCGGTTCCACCTAATGTTTTCCTGGATGAACTATGGCGACCATCAGTTAAAACCGAGTCTGAGGAAGAACTGGCAAATCAAGACCCGGATTTGGAGCTCGTGGCCACATTACGTGCTGTTCCCGAGTGGACAAAGCCGTTCTTGGCCTACCTATCACGGGGCGAGTTACCGCAGCAGGAAGTATTAGCAAGACAAATTCTGAGGCGAGCAAAAGGATATTCTATCATCAATGGAGAGTTATACAAGAGAAGTGCAGCAGTAGTCTTTTTGCGTTGTGTAGCACCAGAAGAAGGCCGACAGATCCTCAAGGAAATCCATGAAGGTGATTGTGGGCATCATGCATCCACAAGATCCCTTGTGGCCAAAGCCTATCCACATGGTTTTTTCTGGCTCACGGCCCTAGCAGACGCGGAGCGCTTAGTGGCAAGGTGTGACGGATGCCAAAGGTACGCTCACCAAACCCATGTGCCGGCTATGGAACTGCGGACTATCCCGCTAACCTGGCCGTTCGCTGTTTGGGGTATGGACATGGTTGGCCCCTTTCACATGTCACCTTGCAAAAAGACACATCTCTTGGTGGCTATTGATAAGTTTACCAAGTGGGTTGAGGTTATGCCAGTTACCAACTGTGAAGCAATTACAGCAGTCAAGTTCCTGAAAAAGATTATTTATCGGTTTGGGTATCCCCATAGCATAATTACCGACAATGGAACCAACATGTCCCTTGGCGAGATGGAAAATTTTTGTGGTAACAACGGAATCCGGCTTGACATAGCTTCAGTGGCCCATCCACAGGCTAATGGACAAGTGGAGAGGGCAAATCAAGAGCTGCTTCGTGGATTAAAGACACGATTGCGAGTCCCGTGTATCAGAGCTGCTGGTGCATGGGTTGAAGAATTACCCGCAGTGGTTTGGGGTATCAACACAACACCTAACAGATCTACTCAGATGACACCGTTTTTCATGGTTTATGGTGCAGAGGCCGTGTTGCCGAGTGATATCATCCATGACTCGCCTCGAGTGTCGGCTTACGTCGAGGTGGAGAACGAGAAAACCCGGCAGGACGCCGTGGATATGTTAGAAGAGCATAGGGAACAAGCTTTGGAGTGATCAGCCATATATCAGCAGGATCTGCGGAGATATCATAGCCGGCGCGTGAAAACCCGTGTCTTCCAGGAAGGAGACCTGGTTCTGCGCCTGGTACAGTCAAAGGAAGGAAAACACAAGTTATCACCGCCATGGGAAGGACCGTTCATCATAAGCCGGAATTTGCACAATGGATCATATTACTTGATAGATGCAAGGGAAGAGTCGGCTACGGTTAACGACACCGCTCATACCACTTCATCTATGCAAGAGAGAGAAAGACCATGGAACGTAGCTCAGCTGCGTCCCTACTATACCTAGTATAGACCAGACTCACAAGTGGAATTACACGATGTAACAGGCAGCAGGTTTCAGACGCAGTCTTTTCCTATCCAGGGTACCTAAGAGGACTGGAGGGTTTTTAATGAGGCGGCTTGCTGACCTAACTTTCTCATATCAATAAAGAGATGGTTAAGCAATATATCTTTTTCACATGTTTTATCAAGTTTTATTGTTCTGATATGTTTTTTACTTTTCTTCCAGGTAAGTATTATTTATTGTTTTCTTAGTGCATTAGTTTCTTTAGTATGTTGCATGTATTTAGGTCTTGGGGGCTGATTGCTTGAATAGCACAGTTACAAACTCAAAGACCCGTCCACGATGCCTATGAGTTATAAGGGCCGATTACTCGCAAACGAGTACGGCTGCAATCTTATAACCGGACAAAGGAGCCAAATTTCTTGACTTTTCTTACTTAAGCTCGATGTGACTCGCACTAAAGTGCCATGCTTTGCTCGCTTACGATTACAATCAGCCATGATGCCCAATGGGACTTGCCTGACCCTGTATTCGTACAGATGTAGCAACATGGTTATCCACGCGAAAGCCGGCTTACAGTACAAGAGAGTCAAAAGGGTCATCTAAACCACAAGTTATGCAGAGTACAGGGTTAATAACCGGAAACTCAAAGTCTATTAAGCATAACTTCAAAACCTATGTGAAACAGCTCTAGATTCTGGGCTTAGCAGAAACAACTTGTTTTCTTTGAAAGACCTCACATCCCTAGATTCGGAATTTCGGGCCTTGGGGACTGGGGATTTTTGAAAAAAGAGGCAAGTTATCTAGCTATTAAGCACAAAAACCCAAAAATCTGAGTCTTGGGGACTTGGGGACTTAGAGAAAAGTCCACCTGTCAAAACCCACGAGACCCGGAAACCGAGTCTCACAAAAGGAACCATAAAGTAAGTCGGAATATCAAGAATAAACAAACTCAAAAGCAGATAGATATCAAATTCATCCAAAGGCCGGAGGGGCCAAGAAAGCTATTAAAGTTTCATAATGTATTTACATGATGCGATGGTACTGTCAAAAGTGCACATGTGCACTGTCAAAAGAATATCTGTTTTTACAAGGGCATCGAGCGAACAAGGTATTAGGATGGCATCAGATAATAATTTACTCGGCCTCCTGGGTCGGGTCCACATCCTTACCCTTGCCCTCCGAGTCTTGGTCTTGGGTTTGCTCCTTAGAAGCGTTCCCAGCATCATCATCCGGTTTTTCAGCATCAGGACGAACAGGCGGACGGACAACTGGCGTAGAGGAAGTTGGTGCTGATTGCAAGTCGGCTTCCCTCTTTGTGGCTTCCTCCCTCCTCCTGGCCGAGTCAGCATTCCACTTTTCCAAAATGTCGAATGGCACGGGCGTCTCTTCATTCACAGCTTTGTCCTCAGCGTTGTATGGAGACATAAACCTACTCAAGTCCATTCTATCGGCAAGAGCAGTTGCCGAGTGACGTACCTCGGTTTGTACGGCCTTGAAGTCCTTAGGGGAAAACCTCGAGCCATCTGCCTTGAATTCTGGAAATTCGGCTACCACAGTTGCCGGCTCAAGCTTAGGAAAATAAGCTTTCGCCAACATAAGTCCCCGGGTCATCCCAACCCGGCATGTCGAGCGTTTCCAGAGCTCAATCCATGCAGGGACAGTAGAACATGCATGGATTAAGGTCTCCATACCCGGATAGAGTTCAGTCGGCCACTGAATGGCGTCTAGGATCCATTTAGTGCCGGAACAGAATCTCCGAAGGACATTCTTCAATTTCTTTACCTTTTGAATGTCATCTTCTTCTGAGGGCGCAAGGTTGGAAGCTGCAATACAAACAGCAAAGGTTACATCAACGTATTTCGGATATCATGTATCAAGAAAACAAAAAATCAAGACACGAACCAGTAAATAGCAAAATCTCACCAACAAGGACACGATAAGTGTCGGCAACTTGAGCTGATAGCTTCTTCAGCGCAGCTTGAGCAGTGGTGTATTTCTCTTTGTATTTCGTGACATCTTTCTCCAAGCTTTCCACCTCAGCTTCAAGTGCTTCTCTCAGCTTTACCTCGGTGTCCAGGAGTTGTTTGGTCTTGGCCAAAATCTCCTCGGACCGAGACGCCTGCGCCTAAAGGAATGGAAAGTTAAACATTAGTCGGATATCGCAAGCAGCCGAGTATTGAAAGGAGTACCGAGTGTAACTTCGATAAGTTAGACTCGAAACTTGGGGACTAGGAGGATACTATGATATCAATTAACGTACCTGATGCTCCACGGCCATGCGTTCTAACATGCTGCTCTCTAAGGCCTTCATGGCGAGGAGGGCACTCATCATTTGGTCGAAGGAATGGTTGCCCAAATTGGAAGACCCGGGGTCTTGACAACTCGGAGTGGAGGTTTTCTCCTTGGCAGGGGAAGGCACCCGAGTCGTCCGGATGTCGGAGTTCGGTGCACCTCCTCCCGTGCCCAAGACTGCGGCCTCTTCCTCCTCGTGTGCATGTGAGGCTATCGGGTACTCGGCTTCCTGACCAGCCGGGTGTGTTGGTGGCACTTGTTGTTCTTCTTCGCCGCCAGCTGCAGCCGTCATATCATCAATCGGGTTCTCCTTACCCGGATCATCGGTCTCCATATTTTCTTGGTCACTGATAGTGACCGTGGCTCTGTGGACAGTATAAGTAAGCGGTCAGCATGTAAACTGGAGAAAATTATGGAAAAGTGATAGAACATCAGGAAAAGAACCTTACCCGGGATTCACCGCGAAATCCGAGGGAAATGCGCTGCTGGACCCGGATGAAGCTGATAAATATCGAGAAAGGTAAGACATGGAGCTGCCCTGCTAAAGGATGATTCAGAAAGGAAAAACTTCGATATTTGGGAAAAGATTGACAAATACCAGCGCGTCGAGGAGGGGATGATGGAATACCCGGATTAAGTGCGGATTCACCCGGAAAGTTCCGAGTCATTCTGCGCTTGGTCATGGGCGGATCCTTCAGGTACGACCAGTTAGATAACTCTCGGTTTAGCTCGCACATGTTAGCAAAGGAGTATGGTTTAGAAGCAAGGGAGCGGTATGGCACCTTAAAGACGACCCCTCGGGGTTTCCTCTTTGCTCCGACCTTGACTGTCGGCTCAGCTTCATCTTCATCGCTTGCTGTTTCCACCCTGCCTTCCGGTTCTTCTTCTTCTTCGTCCTTGTCCTCTGGCTCTGAAAGTTATCAAGGTATACTGTCGGAAAAACAGAGAATGAACAGCAATGAGCTTGCATAATCTAAGTGAGACTCGGAATGTACCTTCCTCCGAGTTAACTACGTCCTCTTCCTCCTCTGGACTTTCGGAGTTAGGGGGCGTTACGATGTTCCAAAAGACGTTATCAGCCTGAGATAAAGGCACGAGGGTAAGGATCAATAGTTGTATCGAGAGAAAAGTATGAAAGTAAAAGTATGAGAACTGGATTTTACCTCGGGAGCTGGGTTCTCACGAGTAAATGGTTCCAACCCGGCTATGTTCCGGATTACCTCCAACTTCTCCGTCAAGAAACTCTTGATGGTCTTGTTGGTGTCACCGGCCGGGTAGTTCTTGGAAGAGTATCGGAGGGAATCCGTAGAGTGCCCCGAATACTCGCACATCAATTTTGAGCGGATGGAGTTGGGTTGAATGCGAAAGTTCACCCAAGTTTTGACTAGGTTGAGCCCAAGGAGACCTTGGGCGGAGAGGACAGCTATCCTAGATAGGTAGGGTTGAATAGTTTCCCTGTCCGACTCAGGGGCGAAGGCGTTGAAGTTTTCAGAGATATCTAGAAGACCCTCCGAATAACCCAGTAGTTTCCTTTCGCCGGGTGGGGAGGTGTCTCGGCAGTAGAAGAAGGAGAGTTGCCAATGCTTAACGTGAGAGTTCAAGTTAAGAGTCGGCATTGGCGAGTTCTTGCGGCGCTGGATGGAAACCCCGCCGCAAGCAAGAAGCGCCCCATCACCGCTTTCACAGCACAGTTTGCATTGGAAAAGTTCAATAAAAAGAGCCAGATTTGGCGGAATGCACAAATAAGACTCGCAAAGGACGATAAAATGGGTAATTTTCAACATAGAGTTAGGCCCTATGTTGAACACCCGGAAGCCATAGTGGCTCAAGACCTCGCGGAAAAAAGGATGACCCGGAGGGCGAAACCCCCGGGTCACATGCTCGATGAAGCAGATTACCTCGTCGGCAGCAGGTGTAGGCCGGGTCTCATCACCCGGCACTCTCCAGTGGATATCTTCCTGAGGGGGGAGGACCCCTAACTCGGCCAGCTCTTCTAGCTTGGCCTTGGTGACGGTGGATCGCGCCCAGTTGGCGGATATTGATTGGATCGTCCTTGTTTTGGCTTGCTGCTTCCCTTGCTTCTTGGGAGCCATGGGTTCAGTCTGCAAAACACGAGGCGAAAAGGTACAAGACAGAAGACTCGGAAATCATGGGTTATCCGGATATATGCAAGCAGTATCAAAAAGAGGTATGGGAACTATGAGTTGTCCGGGTATCGCTGGACGGAGCGAAAGTTACAGATTATCCGAGTATCGAGTAGCAGTACAGAGAATACGGGATATTTACGTGTTGGCGAACATTCATGGAAAAAGATTGACTGCTTATGTATCTAGCGCAAGTAAATGAACCGGAAGAAGTGGATTTCCCGAGTATTGGTGGCAGTTGCGGAAAATTTTGGCGGACCGAGCCTAGATTGGACATTTCATTTTCGAATTCGTGGTGAAATTAGTGACTACAAGCAATATAAGAACGAAGTGGAACCAATATTCAAGCAGTTGGATGAACTAGTGTGAATCTATGCGACTTAATCCGGCGCGGGGCGAGAAATGGCCCGCGGTTGACCTAGATCCAATCTAGAACGAATCAAGAAATTGTGAGGCTAATTCAATGGGAGCAAGAAGCTTACCGGAGGAGATTGGAGCAGAGCACGAAGGCGGCAGATGGCACAATACAAATGCCCCTTTGCGATTCCCGGCGGGCAAGATGAGGGCGCAGCGGCGGAGTTTTGCGGCGGCGCGGGGCGAACGGTGGATGAACGCAGCCGGCGGCGGCTCTGCTCCGGTGGCGCGCTCGAGGTTCCCGTGGTGGTGTTGCGCAAGCGCGAGCGAGAAAGTGATGAAGAGGAAGAAGAAGATGGAATGGGCCGTTGGGGTTAGGTTATCCCCTAGGTACCTATTTATAGGTACGGATGGGAAAACCTAGGCCAACGGGCGGGAATCGGAAATTCCGGGATAGGGGATATCCATCCTGATTTTCTGAGATATGCGTTAAGTGCTGGGCGGGATATCCGGAATGGATAGGAGACAAATCCCTTCTGTGACGCCTGGATCGATTAACGGGTGAAGTAAGCCGGATCTTTGGCGTCTTTATCAGGACACTGACCCGGAAAAGTAAACATTGGACTTGGAGAAAGCCGGGTTACTATATGGCCACCATGGAGTTAGGCCTAGTTGTTTATCAAAGCAACCAAACCCGGCCTCTGTGGACTTGAATGTTTGTTATTTTTGCAGGGAATAGCATGCGCTTCAAGGAGGATCCCATGAAGCCCAAGCTATTCTGGGGACTACTGATGGAGGGATGATAACCGGGTAGGCCAACGCCAAGGAGTAACTCGGCCCAAAGGACGCTGTGCAAGACCCGGCTTAAGATAAAGGAGTTTCTAGAAGGCCTAGGAACGTAGGCCTCGTAACCCGGATTGTGGGTTCCGATAAGGAAGGTTAGGGTTTGTAAGCAGTGTCCGGGTAGGATTCAGAGTGCGCCTTGGAGAGTAGGCCAGGGGGGCCGGATATTATATAAGCCAGCCCCTAGGGTTAGACCAAGAGAGATCCAAGAGTTTGAGTAATATCGCTAGGTATCGAGTATCCAGTGTAACACGAGAGTTGAATTAATATATTTAGATCGGAGACTCGGCGACTTGATTGCCGGCTACCAGATCGCATATCATCATGTTTTCCCTTGAGCTAAACCCTCTCCCAAACACGAGAGTCGAATTGCCCCAAGACAAGTTACCCCCGGTAACGTCTGCCGTGATTATCCCACGACACCTGATATAGCCTATCCTCCACAGCTATAACACCGTTGCTTGTTGCCTGTGTCTTACTAGCATGCTTAGGGTTGTTTATGCTCGAGTCTGATGTCCGTTATTTCCTTTACCATATTTATTATGTTCTGGGGGCTCGATGTTTAAACAACAACCTGTTAATGTTTGAGGTAATGCTAATTTGATGATAAGGCACCGGCAGGAGGCCGGGTATGGTTTTGAGGCCTGCTAGTGTCGAACTCAGGAAAAGTTCTTGTCCTCCGGATCCATGTTGAGCGCGCTAACCTCATGTGGGAAGCGTGTATGGGCGCCCCCCGCAACTCTTATTCGATTCGCATCTCGTCCAAATCGCCACACTTAGTTCGGGCTTTCCATTTGATGCACGCATATGCAGGTACGAACCCTCGGCGCCAGGGTGGAACTTTTGTAGTCGGCATTTAGGGCGGCGTGGTCTTCCAGTGCTATGAGGGTCCCCCTTTTCTTCGTGGGGGCTCGATTAGCCGCGCACGCACAGCACGTGGTTCTTTGGGCTTGATGCGAAGAAGAGTTGGGTTGTGTTGAGTGCCTCGCTTGGTGGGTTTGATCCCCGTCTGGCGGGATATTCTTACGTGTACGGCCAAATTGGTGCCTCGCTTGGTGGGTTTGATCCTCGGATTGCTTCTTTAGATAAGGGGCGAGATCCAGGATGGGTTTGTTTGAGGTTAGTGGTAGTTGGTTCCGATGCGCTATCTTATCCCTTTCTTTTAGCCGGATGTTGTAGCGTGTCTCTGTAGTTGGTTAGGGCAGCCCGCTGCCGCACCTTTGTATCCCCTATCTTCCGTTGAACCCAAAGCATATGTACTTGGTGTTGCCGGGTACACTTTGGTATCTTGTGCGTCTTGCTTTCCAGTACTCGTCTGTACTGACCCCTTTGGGGCTGCGTGTTCTGCAGACTACGTTTCCGAGGATCCCCATGGTGGCTACTACGTGGAGTATGACGAGCCTGTTGACGAGTAGATAGCGGACCCGGGCAGGATCCGAGACTTCGTGGATGGGCTTCATACTTTTCGTTTCCGGCCTCTTAGGCCTATTTGGATCTTGTCTGTACTCAGACACTTTGGATGCTTCCGTTGTGATGTAATGATGACTTGTTGGGACATGTGTCCTCTGCATGACTGTATTTGCTATCTCTGCTCTAGTGAGAGCTTTTGCCACTTATTTCTATTTCTTTGTGTCTTAGAGATTTGTTGTGATATCACTTGTTCAAATACCGTTGACGTACCATGTGTGTATGTTATGAAGTACGTCAATGGAAGTATTCGGATTTCTATTGGATGGTTTCACAGACGATGAATAGTAGAGGATGGTTGTCACACGTTTACGTGTTGGCCTACTCATATTGAGATGCGGGTGCAGGTAGGCCCCGTAAGCCATTTGTCTACTGTTTAGCGGGCTGTGAGTATCCTCTAAAAGTCCGGGTGCGACAAATGGTATCAGAGCCTGTCTGCCTGTAGGATCCCTTTTACTGGTCGCAGTTGAGTCTAGAAACTATTTTGTAGCTATATAGGAAAAATGAAACGTGAGAGTAGGAATTCTGTTCTTTTATTTCTTTCCCCGCCCACCCTCCCCTTTTCTGGTAAGGAAGTGCAACGTTGTTTTCTCTTCTCATCTAAACTTTCAAGTTAGGATTTCACGTATCCTGGTTTCTCTAGGATAGTTATATCTACTAGACCATAGGAATGGAGGTGGTTGTGACATGATTTTCATGTTGCCTACTCACGATTGAGAACGGAGGCACATAAGCCCCGGAAGCAGATCCTCTATTCCTTAAGCAGTAGATATTGATCCTTTAGAAGCCCGGATGGGTTTTTCCGTAGTACCTCAGGAGTGTTTGGTCTCGTGTTTCCCGAATGTTGCTTCGATATCCTGTTCTTCTCAAGATCCTTTTCATCCGTTGGAACCTTGTTGTTGCTTGCCACTTTAGTTTTTCTACCGGCGTCTAATCAATCTTCCCCGATCATATGCAGATGGATCTCAGGTTCTACCCGCAGGTGGTTCGTATGACTCGTTGCGAGAGCACTGCCGGTTATCCGGAGATGCTGAGAGACATGGTCACTTTTCTGGGATTCCGTTGGGCACCAGAGTACCAGGTCTACGAGCAGCAGCGAGAGTTTGAGCAGACCTACTACCAGGCTATCGTCTACATTCTGTCAGATGATGGCATGAGCGTAGTCCACCGCTACGAGGCAGTGGGTTCCACAGTGGATATGGCTGTGCAGCAGGCAGCTTATGTGAGTCTCACCGTCCTTCGTGCTGTCAACTGGGGATTTGACGATTCTATCTATCGCCACATCCCCCGTGGTTACATCACTTCGGAGGGAGCTCACTTCACTCTCTACGACAACTTGGATGTTTACGAGCATGATAACTCCAGGTTGCACACCACCGCTCAGTTTGTGAGACACAGTGACGCAGTTGCCCGCACACTATCTCAGGAGTTGGCTTCAGTCAGAGAGCAGCTTTACCTTGCTTTGACTCGTCTGGCGACTTACACCATAGACTTTGTTGGACACGAGCGCTTTGCACGTTTCGATCAGCCAGTTGGGCGTCGTCTGCCACATGCTGGAGGTTACGAGCCGATCAGAGGTCCACTCCTTAACCTTGGTGCTGGTTACACTGGGATTCCCCGCTTTGGAGCACAGGGAGTCGACGCTATGTACTTCACCACGCCTAGAGTCGGTCTCAGACCACGTCAGATCTACGTGGATCGTCGTTCCACCTACTTTCGTGGGCGTGCTCCTCACCGTACCTCTCTCCGTACTCCTCGCCGCCGTCCTGCGTGATGAGCATGGCAGTACCGATGTATCCATCCTTAGCTATGTTTAGTTATCCTTTGGCATTCGAACCATTTATGGTGTATTGGATATTCTGATGTATTTGAACATGTGATGGTGAACCTTGTGGTTGTCTATTCATGCGTCGGAATAATCTCTCTTTCGGTTGCCAAGTCTATCCTTTTCTGTTGTTGTGCTCAAATGCATTTCCATTCAGGATGCCGCCAACAAGGAACAACACGCCTGAACCACCGCCAATCGCGGAGCTGTTGACTCAGATGACCCAAGTCATGACGCAGATGGCCCAGTTTTAGGCTAATCAGCACATCAACCAGACAGCTCCACGAGTCAGCATCAAGGAGATTCTCAGTCTGGGCCCAAGAGCTTTCGTGGCCACACGCGAGCCTCTGGACGCTGATGACTGGATCCGTGAGATAGCCAAGGCTCTGGAGATTGCGCACGTAGCTGAAGAAGACAAGGTCAAGTATGCCTCCTATCTTCTGAAGGGTCAGGCAGCTACTTGGTGGGAAAATTTCCAGGCCATGAGAACTGGGATGCCAGTCACGTGGAAATGTTTCAAGGAAGCCTTCATGAAGCACCACATTCCAGATGGTCTCATGGAAAGGATGCGTGAAGAGTTTTGCTCTCCTAAGCAGGGCAAGTTGGACGTCTTCGGGTATCAGAGTGAGTTCAATCGCCTCGCTCGGTACGCTGGAGATGAGGTGTCCACTGAAGCTAAGAAGATGGCAAGGTTCCGCAGAGGTTTTAACCCGGAACTCAAGTATGCCCTCACCAATGTCAAGGCCAACAGCTTCGAGGATCTCGTTAACACCGCGCTCAATGAAGAAAATGGGCGCAAGGCGTTCGAGGAGTCTCGCAAGCACTCGCGTGAGGGTGGTTCCTCCTCCAACATGACCACCCCTCCGCAGAAGCGCCGCATCTCGGTACCAAATGGTGCTGTCACTCGGGCTCCATACGCCCAAACTTCTCCAGGCTTCGCTCCCCGCCCACCCAACCCTGCTCAGATGCAAGATCAAAGGGCTTCGATGGGGGGCAGCCAAGGCCAGGGCCTCCTCGTGTCGTCGCATGCTACAAGTGCAAGCAGACGGGACACTACACCGACAAGTGCACGCAGAGGCAGCTACCTCCACCACCACCTCGTCCTAACACAAACCAGGCAATGGTGCGCGCTCCCCCGCCTAAGGCCTTCAACTCCAACAACGGGCCTGTCGGGAGGACCGCAAGGGTGAATCATGTCAAGATCGACAAAGCTGAGGAAGCTCCTGACGTCGTTCTCGGTACATTTCCCGTAAACTCTAATCCAGCTAAAGTGTTGTTTGATACCGGAGCATCACATTCTTTCGTGTCAAAGATCTTTCCGACAGCAATTAAACTCCCTTTTGTTGGTTTGGGTTCCCCGCTAGTGGTAAACTCCCCTGGAGCAACTATGCAAACGTCCAAGATCAGTCACAAAAATCAAATTCTAATTAGAGGCCACATATTCCTTGCTTCTCTCATACTGCTTGGCAATTCTGACATTGATGTCATTCTTGGTATGGATTGGCTGAAGGCCAATAAAGCAAGAATTGACTGTGCTCAAAAGTCAATAACTCTGTCCCACCCTTCTGGCCAGATAATCTATTCTCCACATGAATCAAGTTCCATTCAGCTATGCACCCTCAATGCAAAACCTCTACCTTCACTTGAAAATGTTCCGGTGGTTTGCGACTTCCCTGACGTCTTTCCAGAAGAGTTGCCAGGAATGCCTCCGGACAGAGCTGTTGAGTTCGTGATCAAACTTGAACCAGGTACTGCTCCAATCTCTAAGCATCCCTACAAGATAGGAACTCCCGAGCTGAAGTTGTTGAAGGAACAAATTGATATGTACATGGAAAAAGGTTACATTCAACCTAGTTCCTCGGCTTGGGGATGCCCAACTCTATTCGTTGCGAAGAAGGATCAAAAAAAGAGACTCGTGGTTGACTATCGTCCTCTTAACGAGAAGACCATCAAAAATAAGTATCCAATTCCTCGCATCGATGATCTTTTTGATCAACTTGCTGGAGCCTCTATATTCTCCAAGTTGGACTTGAGAATGGGTTACCATCAAATAAAGATCAGAAAAGAGGATATTCCAAAGACAGCCTTCACCACTTGCTACGGTCCATATGAATTCACCGTCATGTCCTTTGGTCTCACCAATGCACCGGCGACCTTCTCTCGACTCATGAATTATGTCTTCCATGAATACCTCGACAAGTTCGTTGTGGTATATCTTGATGACATTCTTGTCTACTCAAAATCCGAGGAAGAGCATGAAGAACATCTTCGTCTCACTCTCATGAAGCTTCGCGAGCATCGTTTCTATGCCAAATTCTCTAAATGTGAGTTTTGGATTTCCGAAGTCGTTTATCTTGGTCATGTCATCTCTGCCAAGGGCATAGCCATTGATCCAGAAAAGGTTAAAGCAATTGTTGATTGGAAACCTCCAAAGACGGTGAAGCAAGTAAGAAGTTTTCTTGGCTTGGCTAGCTATTGCCGTCGCTTCGTCCAAAACTTCTCCAAGATTGCCAAACCTCTCACTGACTTCACAAAGAAGGACAAGAAGTTCGTCTGGTCTCCACAATGTGATGAAAGTTTCAATCTCCTGAAGACTAGACTCACTTCTACACCAGTTCTGGTTGGCCCAGATCCTTCCAAACCTTTCCAAATATTCTGTGATGCTTCTCTCCAAGGTCTAGGTGCAGTTCTTATGCAAGAACGTCAAGTTGTGGCTTATGCTTCACGTCAGTTGAACACACATAAGCTCAATTATCCCACTCATGACCTTGAACTTGCAGCAGTTGTGTTTGCCCTCAAGAAATGGAGACAATACTTGTTGGGTAATCGCACTGAAATCTTTTCCGATCATAAAAGTCTGAAGTACATCTTCACTCAACCAGATCTAAACCTCAGACAAAGAAGATGGATTGAAAAGATTAAAGACTTTGATCTTACCATTTCTTACACTCCAGGCAAGGCTAATGTTATGGCCGATGCTCTCAGTCGCAAGTCGTATTGCAATAATCTCATGATCATGGAAAGCCAACCTCCTCTTCATGAAGAATTCCAGAAGCTCAACCTTGGTCTTGTTCCTCAAGGCTATCTTGCAAACTTGACAGCCAGTCCAACTCTCGAGGACAAGATTCGTTCTGAGCAACTTCGTGATGCTGAAATCAAGAAGATTGTAGAACACATCAAAGAAGGCAAGGAGAAATTTAAGTCCTTCTCAGTTGATGACAAGGGAACTGTGTTCTTCGAAGGACGCATTGCAGTTCCTCAAATTCAAAGTCTCAAAGATGTCATTCTCAAGGAGGCTCATGAAACTCCTCTCTCCATACACCCTGGAAGTACAAAGATGTACGAGGATCTCAAGACAGTGTATTGGTGGCCTAGCATGAAACGTGAAATTGCTCAATACGTTTCTGAATGCGACGTTTGTCAACGTGTCAAGGCAGTTCATCAGAAAACAGCCGGTCTTCTCCAACCTCTGAAAATCCCTGAATGGAAGTGGGACATGATTGAAATGGACTTCGTCACTGGTTTTCCAAAGTCCAAGAGGGGCAACGATGCAATCTTCGTTGTCATTGATCGACTCACTAAAGTCGCTCACTTCTTTCCTGTCAAAGAGACAATCTCAGCTAGTCAGTTAGCAGAGCTCTACACAGCAAATATTGTTCCTCTTCATGGTGTTCCATTGGAAATAATCTCAGACCGTGGAAGCATCTTCACTTCTCATTTCTGGAAAAGCTTTCAAGAAGCCCTGGGCACCAAGCTTCTGTTCAGCACAGCCTACCATCCTCAGTCTCAAGGGCAAGTCGAAAGAGTCAATCAGATTCTCGAGGATATGCTCAGAGCATGTGGTATCTCTTTTGGCATGAAATGGGAGGAATGTCTTCCATATGTTGAATTCTCCTACAACAACAGCTTCCAGGCAAGCCTAGGCATGGCACCATTTGAGGCTCTCTATGGCCGCAGATGCAGGAGACCAATCAATTGGTCTGGAGCTGGTGAACGTTCACTCTTAGGCCCTGACATTGTTAAGGAGGCCGAAGAGAAAGTTCGCATCATTCGTGACAATCTCAAGATTGCTCAGTCTCGTCAGAAAAGCTACTATGACAGCAAACACAGGGACATGGTCTATGCAGCTGGAGACAAAGCATATCTCCGTGTAACTCCCCTCAGAGGCACTCATCGTTTTGGTGTCAAAGGAAAGCTTGCACCAAGATATATTGGTCCCTTCAACATTCTCTCAAGGCGTGCAGAAAATGCCTATCGTCTTGAACTTCCAGAAAAGCTATCCAAGGTGCACGATGTCTTTCACGTGTCACAGCTCAAGAAATGCTTCAAAGATCCAGGTCGTGCAGTTGATCATGATTAAATTGATCTGCAAGAAGACCTCTCTTATGAAGAGCATCATGTTCGCATTCTCGATGAGACCGAGCGCAAAACTCGCAACAAGAGCACCAAGTTCTTAAAAGTGCAGTGGTCTCATCATTCCGATAAAGAGGCAACGTGGGAGACCGAAGAGGATCTTCGCAAGAAGTATCCGGACCTTTTCTCTTCTCAGCAGGAATCTCGGGGCGCGATTCCTTCAAGGGGGGGGGGGGCGTTTTGTAACATCCCAAGTATGAAAACACCCTTAGCATGTTTTATTTCTTGTTAATTTATGGTTAATGCATCATGTCATCATAAGCATTGCATGTGGTATGTGTTTCAAATTTGAAATTCAAATCAAATCATTTCATACTTGGCATGTTCCAATTGTGGTTTAAAATTAAAATCTTGCAAACATTCAAATTCAATAAGATTTTCATAATTGGTTGAACTTATTGAATAAAACTGATTATTTCAAAAATCAAATCCTTATGAAACCCTATTTGAATTTTAAATAGCAATTTCAAATCATTTGGCAATTTCAAAGTTTTGAAAATAAGTACACATACCTTTGATCTTGCTGTTTTGTAATTCAATAAAAATTATTGTTAAAATAAAAGCACCAAAAATCCTATTTCTTTTTCTTTTCTTTCCTACAAAAAAAAAGAAAAGGTGAACAGAAAAAAAATAGAAAGAGAAAACAAAAAAAAGGGGGGAGGGCAGGCCAGCCAAGTGGGCTGAGCCCACCACACCCCCACGAGGCCCAGCCCCCACGTTCGGTGTCGTCTTCCTCCTCTGTACGGAGACAGAGGAGGGGAGACCATCCCCCACCGAGCAGAGCTCGCCCTGCTCCCCCTCCTCCTTAAAAACCCCCTCTCCCCTCCGAAACCCTAGCTTTCTCCTTCCTCCTCTTGCCTCCGCCGCCGCTCTCCTCCCCTCTCCTTCTCTTCGCTGTGGCCTCGTTCTCTGAACTTTCTGAACCCGAGCCCGCAGCCCCGACGCCGTCAGACGCCGTCGTCGCCTCGGACCTCCTCGAGCCATGCCGTGAGCGGGAATGGAAACCCCACTCCTCCTTCGTCTTCTACGTGGGAAATTCGGGGCCGGAACGGCCTAGGAGCGCCGCGAGCTTCCCTTCTTCGTCGTCAACCCCTACTGCCGCTGCGCCACCGTCGTCGTTCCCCCGTCTTCCCCGAGCCCTGCTTCGACGACCACCGGGGGTGAGCACGCCCCTGCCTTTCTCCTCCTCCCCTATGAATTCGCGAGCAGGACCGCACCACCCAGTGCCGCGCGCCACAGCCCTCGCACGCCGGCAGCAGTCGTCGCCGTCGTTTTCTGTTTCCCGTTCGCGTTCAGTTAACTGAACGTAGTTCAGTTTCGTCAGAATTGTTAAAGCCCGAAGATTTTACCTCAAAACCAAGCGCCTCCTCTATCCATCACCAGCCGCAGCAGCAGCCCAACTGGTAACGCCCCGTGCGCGCGCACCAGGAGGGCGCGGGATCGAATCCCCCCCCCCCCCCCGCGCGATTAAAAACCCACTTTTTTTATTTCTCTTTACAGATCCAGATCCTTTTCCTTATCGCACAAAGGTCCCTGAGGCTTATAGTTCAGTCCCTGTAATTATTTTCTATGCCCCTGGTTATTTTAATAAACCATAAAAATGCTTAAAACTTTGTAATTTAATAACTTTTGCTAGGAAACTCAAAATGCAAAACTTTCAACATGAAAACCACTCCATTTTAAATGATCTACACTAATATCAACTTTATTTCTGTTTTTGAATAATTGAAAATGTTGAAAACATTTATTACTTGTTAAATGCTTTAAATATTGCAAAATTCATAACTTGGGCATGAAAATTCCAAATTCAACAAATAAAATATGTTTTCCATACCAAATTAAATTCTCTACATGTTAAAACCATTTTTATACTGTTTTGAACATTTCAAATGGTTTCAAAATTCAAATTCAAACAACTCTCTCAAATTTGGTCAAATTCATAACTAATTCAAATTTAATTCAAATGGCACATGTAAAATATGTTTTCCATGCAAAATTGAACAAGCTTTCCAAATAAACTTTGTTTCCTGTTTTGAATAATTAAAATTGGTTAAATAATTTAAATCTTGTTTAAATCATTTAAAATTGCTAAATTAATAACTTGGTCAAACTAAATTCTTTTTGAACATATAAAATATGTTTTCCATTCCATTTTTCATGAACTATGCAAATATCAACTTTATGTTCTGTTTTAAATAAATTAAATTGCTGAAAACAACTGTTTCTTAATTAATACATTTAAAATTGTCAACTTAATAAGTTGCTCATTTTAAATCCATTTTCAACAAATGAAATATATATTCCATCTAAAATTTTGTGTCCTTTCCAAATATGAATTTTGTTATATGTTTTGAACAATTAAAATGGGTGAAACCAATAAATGGTTATGTAACTCATTTAAGAAGCCAAATTTCCTAACTTAGTAAATAAAATTCTAAACTTGGTAAACAACATTTCAAAGTGAAGCTATTGTTGTTTTCTTATTGTTTTCATCATCCATGCATCATTCTAATCAACTTTCACATGATGGTTATTTGTAGAACACTTAATTCAACTTTAATTCTTGGGCTTTTCTATATGCAACCCAAATTGCATATGGGCCCATTTAATTATGTTACCATGTCAACTAGCTTATCTTTGATGCATCAATTAAATTGTCATGCATCATCCCATGTTTGTGCATTATGCCATGTTATTGATTGTTTGTCTCTCTGCGTTATTTGTTTGCTTCTTCTCGAATAGACGACGACGTTGAGACAGACGAGGTTTACGACACTACTTCAGAGGAGTTAGCCCAGTACCAGGCTACTGAGTTTGCAGGCAAGTATTCACTCACCTGAACCATTGTGTCCTTTCCACACTGGATACCGATACTTTCCGTTGTCTAATCTGCTAGCCTTAAGATTCGTTGCTTGTGTTCCGATCCTATCACATGTTATCCTGTAACCCTGATATAGCCTATCCTCCACACCTATAACATCGTTGCTTGTTGCCTGTGTCTTACTAGCATGCTTAGGGTTGTTTATGCTCGAGTCTGATGTCCGTTATTTCCTTTACCATATTTATTATGTTCTGGGGGCTCGATGTTTAAACAACAACCTGTTAATGTCTGAGGTAATGCTAATTTGATGATAAGGCACCGGCAGGAGGCCGGGTATGGTTTTGAGGCCTGCTAGTGTCGAACTCCGGAAAAGTTCTTGTCCTCTGGATCCATGTTGAGCGCGCTAACCGCATGTAGGAAGCGTGTATGGGCGCCCCCCCGCAACTCTGATTCGATTCACATCTCGTCCAAATCGCCACACTTAGTTCGGGCTTTCCATTTGATGCACGCATATGCAGGTACGAACCCTCGGCGCCAGGGTGGAACTTTTGTAGTCGGCATTTAGGGCGGCGTGGTCTTCCAGTGCTATGAGGGTCCCCCTTTTCTTAGTGGGGGCTCGATTAGCCGCGCACGCAAAGCACGTGGTTCTTTGGGCTTGATGCGAAGAAGAGTTGGATTGTGTTGAGTGCCTCGCTTGGTGGGTTTGATCCCCCGTCTGGCGGGATATTCTTACGTGTACGGCCAAATTGGTGCACCCCTGCAGGGTTAAATCTTCTCGAGAAGCCGTGTTGTCCGCGGTTATGGATGACTTGGTGATAGGGCTGGCTAACAAGGATTAAACAACTTACACCTAATTAATAATAATTTGACTAGTAATAGGCTTATTGACACCATAACTTGAACCTTCATTAATCCAACTGTGTGAGTTATCCTCGGATTGCTTCTTTAGATAAGGGGCGAGATCCAGGATGGGTTTGTTTGAGGTTAGTGGTAGTTGGTTCCGATGCGCTATCTTATCCCTTTCTTTTAGCCGGATGTTGTAGCGTGTCTCTGTAGTTGGTTAGGGCAGCCCGCTGCCGCACCTTTGTATCCCCTATCTTCCGTTGAACCCAAAGCATCTGTACTTGGTGTTGCCGGGTACACTTTGGTATCTTGTGCGTCTTGCTTGCCAGTACTCGTCTGTACTGACCCCTTTGGGGCTGCGTGTTCTGCAGACTACGTTTCCGAGGATCCCCATGGTGGCTACTACGTGGAGTGTGACGAGGCTGTTGACGAGTAGATAGCGGACCCGGGCAGGATCCGAGACTTCGTGGATGGGCTCCATACTTTTCGTTTCCGGCCTCTTAGGCCTATTTGGATCTTGTCTGTACTCAGACACTTTGGATGCTTCCGCTGTGATGTAATGATGACTTGTTGGGACATGTGTCCTCTGCATGACTGTATTTGCTATCTCTGCTCTAGTGAGAGCTTTTGCCACTTATTTCTATTTCTTTGTGTCTTAGAGATTTGTTGTGATATCACTTGTTCAAATGCCGTTGACGTACCATGTGTGTATGTTATGAAGTACGTCAATGGAAGTATTCAGATTTCTATTGGATGGTTTCACAGACAATGAATAGTAGAGGATGGTTGTCACACGTTTACGTGTTGGCCTACTCATATTGAGATGCGGGTGCAGGTAGGCCCCGTAAGCCATTTGTCTACTGTTTAGCGGGCTGTGAGTATCCTCTAAAAGTCCAGGTGCGACAAGACAACAATCCAGCAAATCTCGCTGGTTTTAAGTTGCATCAACGAAATGATTGCTTGTGTGCAATAGACGAATGCATTAAGAACAATATGTAATGTAATAAATAATTCTCATCCGTAGATGAGAACACCGCTGTTTTATCCCTAATGGCAACAACACATCCCCTCCTACACATTTCTGTCACTCGGGCACAGGTCAAAGGAGGCATGAACCCACTATCTAGCATATAAACCCTCTCTTGGAGGTGCATACAATAACTTGGCCAAGGAAAACATACACACTATGGAGCATTGAAAAACAAGATTAAAACTCTTTAAAGATATAAGTGAACCATTTCAATATGACATGAACAAAATAATTATAATCTCATGGTTCATCGGATCCTAGCAAACACAACATGTAGAAATTACATAATGGTGATCTTGATCATGTAGGACAACTCACAAGATCTAAACATGGTGGCACAAAGTGGAGAAAACACCATCTAGCTACTGTTATGGATCCGTAGTTCCGGGATGAACTACTCACACATCTGTCCGGAGGCAATCTTGGCTATGTAGAGGCCTCCGGTGACGACCCCCCTCTCTGAAAGGGTGCCGGAGCAGGACTCCAGAAGTCTTAGATTGGACTTTCGAGGTGACAACGCCTTTTTATCTGTTTCGTGGAAAATTTCTCCGCCCCCCGATGTTTTTACGGTTAAAGTGAATTTATAGCCAAAGAGGCGATGCCCGAGGCCACGGGATGACCACATGGTGCGTCCAAGGGGGCGCCTGGCACCCCTCTGGTGGCCCCAGGGATCCCCTCCGGCTCTCCTTTGGGCTCTGTCTTCGTTCCGGGCAAAAACTAATCTCCGTGGATTTTCAGGACTTTTGGCGAATATTTTCTTCAGAACTTTTCTAAAACATAACAACATCAGAAAAGTAGGAACTCACTCTGAGCATCTTGTTAATATGTTAGTCCATGAGAACATCCGGAAAACGAAGTAAAAACATGTGGAAAACATGGAAGAAAATTTAGAACAAGCACATAGCATAAAAAATTATAGATATGTTTGGGACGTATCAGTCACGTTCCTGGATATCATGAACCGAGGACTCTCCTTTCCAGTCCATCCCTTCTTACGGGGGGCTGTTGTTCATCCATGGACTGCAACTCCACGACATCACCCCCAACTCCATCATCCATATTGTTGTCTTCGTTACCCTGTTCTAGTGCTATCTAGGGGTAAAAACCCCACTAGGGCCTCTGGAAGCATCTTTTCTTCATCAGAAGGCAAGCTGAAAGTGGAGAATTCTATAAAGTCGGGGGCGTGAGTATCCAAGATCGAACGGACGTCGGGTGTTCCGATCTGCGAAAGAGGGACTATGTCCAGAACTAGTGCAAGAAGTGGTTCTACATCCGCGATGAACCCAACGACGGGATGGAGCAGTGACTGCCCAAAATTTCCTTGAATAAAGAGGTTGTCTCCAAGAGGTCTTGGAAGCACAAATTGTTGGCTCTTGAGATAGCGGAATCCGATAGCCATCTACGCAAGATCTTCATGCTCCAGAATACCGCGAACTTTTAGGTGAGCGACATTCACCTTATTTCCACATTCCTCAAGTGGAGAATCTAGCCACTCCAAGCTAGAGATCATCCCATGAAAATGTACATCGGAGTGGAGGACCTGAAAAACACTTGAAAGGAGGATCCTTCCACCGACGAACTTGAGACTTGAGTTCGAGGGATCACTGGCTTGACCGCCAAGGACGTGTACACCTTACTGCCTCTATTGGATCCATACGGGGGGAGGGAAGCATCTTAGCGAGGTAAACTGTGTAACTTTATCTTTTCTCTAATCTGTCTTCGATTTATTTTCATATTCGAGTGCATTATATAAACACGCGATGATAGGAACACGTCATGCTCATGAGTTACCTTACCTTGAGGAATCCGCAACTTTAGTGCAAAACGCATCCGGGAAATCGCTACCTGCGGATGAATTAGATGAAGAAATATTGGGTCCTCGTCGTGCCTCCGCCAATAATTCTTGGAAGCTTAGTCGCTCCCCCACAGGACAAGAAGAGCAAATTTAAGTCAAGCAAGATGAGACCCCGATTGGAGCTCAATGACCGTGGACTCACTCGTCGGTGCTCAATATGTGACTCCCCCGAGATCGGCCTCTACAGAGAAGAAGACTCTCCAGGAGGCTACCTTCTTTAGTATTATGCCTGATGTCGAAGTCAGTTCTGACGGGTAAGCACATAAAGCCTCTCCTTTTCCGTACAATTTTTCCGGGGCTTCCGCTTTGACCGTCAATGGAATATTTTAGCAACGACGACGGGGATGACAATGATACCGACAAGTTCCACACTGAGGCCAACAAGCCTAAGGAAATAACCACAGATGCAGCAGGGGAATAGGAGAATCCATCGAGGAAGGACTCTGCGCCAGGAGGCAAGGCCTTGGAGCTGCGAGCAACAGAGTTGGATCTGACAGCTAAGCCTAGAGTGGATGTTCAGCCTTCAAAGCCACCATCCCATGTTATCCATCAGGCTGACAAACAGGTTGCAAGGCCTTCGACTTCGCAAGCTACACCTAAGACTTCTTGGGAGCACGTAAGTATCAAACTCGACTCCTTCATGCTTCAACTAAAATTCTGTTCCATTTTCATCGGGTGTGCGATCAGCTCTCCTGATGGGAGTAGCCTTCGAGGTTATGTTCAACTATTTATAGTTGGACATAGGCTCAAATTGTCTGCGATTTTTCTTGACACGATTTATTTTTGTTGGACAGCCGGATTTCCGTCCCTTGCAGGAATTATGCGACAAGTACGTTCGTCGGGAGTCAGAGCGTGACCAGCTGCAAGTGGAGCTGGACAACGCGAACACAGAATGGGCCGAACCACAGGTACACAATCGTTTTCTAGGTCATACCTATGTATCACCATTATGATCTCCAATTACAACAACACTGTTGATGATATCCAAATTATAACTTTCCATTATGCGGTCACTAGATATTCTCGTAGTATAGGAATTATAGTCAATGTTAACAAATACATTATGATTGTTTAGTATCTTTTAGTAACAACATACACTTGGGTCGGTTCAGTACTATTGTTACCCTAACAATAAACTTTATGTCTTTCTAGACTTTCATCCAAATCCATGATCAGGAAAATGTGATCATCTCACAAACTATAAGATAATCTTAGAGACAAGATTAGGAACTTTATGTCTTCACACCGGCACAAAGATTTTCCTTTGAAAACTCACTTTTCAAGTGCTATAGCAGTTGTAGCATAATGACATAAACTCAATTCTGAACTTGGAGATAGAATAATAACTGAGTACCTCCCACAGGAAGATTCATTGTGACAACAATGGTGCCATTGCTCGATTTAAAGAACCAATGTCCCACAAGAAGAACAGACATGTAAAACGTCAATTTCATCTCATACATCAATTCGTGGGTGATGGTGACATCAGTATGTGAAAAATTTAGACAGGCCTAAATGTATCCGCCGTCGCAAGTGATCGCGGAGAATTTCAGGATCTTCATAGACACATTCTCGCTTCGTCCGTGTGCTTGATCACACTATGACGCGGCGCCTCTAACATCGTACGTGTGGATACCGTGGAGGTGTTGCACGTGCGACACTAGTTCCTGGGATAATACATCTCCTCGCGACTAGACAAGTCTAGTTGCGGGGATCAACTACGTTTACGTCAACCCCGTCATCGACAAACTTCTTCTAGTTCGATCTATGATGGTATGTTCCGTTGTCTCTCCCTCTCGCATATGATCTTGGTTATGTGCTATAAATTTTTGATGGCCTGAGAATTAGGCTCTGTCGGTTGAAATGACACTGGGACCGACGGTGGCCGGTTGAACCGACACTGGCACCGACATGCTCTTTCAGCTTCTATTTTGATTATCCGTTTCTTCCTCCTCTTACACAAGTATACCTTGGATGGCTTGAATTCTTGGGATTCATACTCATCGTGACAAACCTATCAATGCAAGAGGGTCGATGGTAAGTAGTATACCATCCAAAGGAGATGTGTAGGGGTTTTCATAGAGGAATGAGTTCGCCTTTGAGATCCATGGTGACTTTGACCTAACATATGTTAAGAGTGAGAGACATGCCCGGTTGGATGGTCGGGCTGCATCAGAGTGCCTGTGAGTCACTGGTAAGATACGAATCTGGTATACGATCAACGACCAATCAAAACACGCAAGCCGCAAATATGTATCCGGTAGCCCATGGGTCTCTTTCCTTCTCAGAATGGAGGTAGGGGGAGGGGGGCCGTCGTCGGCATAGGAGAGGGAGACCCGAGTACGACCGCCGCTGCTACCTCCACATCCATTTTCTTCTCACTCCTCGACGAGCCCCACCCCACATCCCTAATGTCGTTGCTATTGGCGGCTCGCTCTATCCTTGTTGGCGCCTTCTCGGTTGTGCCTCCTTGGTGGTTGTCAGGGCGTCGTCGACATCGGCTCGGTATGGGTTGTGAGGGGGTGGGGGCGCTAGGGCTGTGGTGCAAAAATGTGCGGGTGGTGGGAGGAGGAACTACAGAATAAAGAGGGGAGGGATAAAGAGAAGAGTGGCTTGGGCGCCACCGCGGATGCACCACATTGTGTCCATGCTCAAGATCACTCGGTAATTGCTAGGCGAATTGTTCGCGCTATCCTTGTTTAGGGACAGACCCGGGGTGCGGGCTAGGGCCGTGGCTCCCCCGTGCTGGATTTTTGTAAAGCCCCCTTATTAATATATGTGGATTTCACCTCTAAATTTACCTAAAATTACCGGTTAGCCCCCATCCTAGTTAAATAATAGTGTAATTTTCCGTGTCCCGTCCCCGGCCTTGTTGTGGAGAAGATTCACACCACTGGTTCTCGAAAGACCATTATTCGACTGAACCGGAAAAACACCTGAACCGGGAGGAGCGTATTGCTTCTGATAGAAGCTCCTTTCTGAAATCGACAACCTGAGATCTACCTTGGCTCATAAGGTACTACACTGTATGTACGTACGAAAAATGTACTGTACGTAACAGTTTTGGTACGCTATTGCAGTTCCACGCCGCATATGTACCCAAAACCCTCTGCCACCTTGGTAAGCATAGCCATAAGTTAACACTTGCGCCTCTTGTTGCGTAGTAGTTTCTTCGCTGTCAAGTTGGAGAAAAGTTCAGCGATATTTGTCTTTCTCAGCTGCTGCACATGCCACAAATAGCACCCAAGATCACGCAAAGCTGCACGTGGGGGAAAAGAAGAAGAAACGCTGCTCGGCTCGGCGCTTTGTCACCTTGCCGAAATGGTGTGCGGCTCGCGGTCTCCTGCCACTCCGGCCGCTAGCTCACTCCCCTCTCACCGCACGCATCGGCAAAGCGCGCCCGACCGCCCGTCCAGACTGGACGCCACGCTAGCATCCGCGTGGAGCTGCCAGCTCGCGAGCGATCACGCCGGCCGCGGGCGATGGAGAAGCCTTTTCCCTCCTCGGACGGAATTAACCAGCGCTCAACTGGCGCAAGGCACGCATGGAGAAGCGGACACCCACCCCGGCCGAGGCGTGCGGGCCACACCGACTTTGGGTTTCCCAGCGTGGCACACGGGGCCAACGGCCAGGAGCTTTATATGCCCCGCCATTGCCGCCCTCTCCACCCTCGCACATCCACGATCCGTCTCTCCGTCCCGCACCGCCTCTCCTGGGAGGTTAATTCTTGGATCCCCAGTAACAAACGCCGATCGTAGAGTCTATCTGTCCGGCTGCGAGGATGACGCCGCCGTGCATGGTTGGCATGCCCAAGAGCCCCCGGTCGATGCCGTTCACGGCACCGTTCGGGGAGCGGTGCAAGCCCCGGTTCTGCGTCGCGGCGTGCGGCAGGGACGATCAGCATCATCAGCCGGCGCTCCCGTCGATGGCCGCCATGCCGGCGTCGCTGCGGGCGATCCAGGCCAAGAGGAAGATGGCAGCGGCGCGCGGGGTGCCGCGGGCGACGAGCGCGGCCGGGTGCGCGGTAGCGGCGCTGGCCGCGGCCGTGGAGGCGGTGCAGGGCGCGGCGGCTGGCGGGGCCTCGGGCGCCGCGCGCGGCGCCGGGGACGCCGTGGCCTGGGTCTTCCAGAAGGTGCACTTCGAGTCTCCCGAACTCGCCGTGGGCCTGCTCGGGCTCGTCGCCTCATGCCTCGGCACCGCCGTGGAGATGGAGATGGAACGAATGAGGGCTAGGGAGGCCGAGGCTTCGGCCAGAAAGCTGGAACCCTCTCCCGCCGCCGCCGACGCCCACGACGGAGACGACGCGGAGGAGGCCGACGATGTGCCGATGATGGTGGGGCTGGACGTGGAGAAGGAGCTCTGGGCCAGGATCGGCATCCAGCATGGCGACGACGTGCCGCCGCTGGGCGTGACCGAGGCCGAGCAGGATGCCATCAACATTGCCCGCGCCCAGCTACGGAAGGCCGCGTACGAGCGGATCATCGCCACCTCCGAGGCCAGCTCGCTCATCCTCTCCAACTACGCGCAGCTCCTTTACGAGTTCGACAAGGATCTAGACAGGTACACATACCTACATTATGAACGTGATCGTGAACCTCCATTCGCGTCTCGATCAATCTCGATGATGATCACTGCAGGGCCGAGGACTACTTTAAGCGCGCGGTGGCCATCGAGCCGCCCGACGGCGAGGCGATGCGAAGGTACGCCATGTTTCTCTGGCAAGCCCGCGGCGACCTCGTCGGCGCGGAGGACATGTTCACCGGCGCCATCGACGAGGAGCCGGACAGCAGCCACCACCGGAGCAGCTACGCGTGGTTCCTCTGGATGACCGGCGGCGTCGAGACCTGCGTCATCGACTCAGGCAGCAACAACGACTCCGAATGAAAAGCCAATCGTCCGCCACAATCTGGAGCCAAAGACAATCAAAGACCGACCTCACCGGCAGGTGCCCGGCGAGGCTGCCGGCCATTTTAGATGGTGCATCTAGGCATATATTGTGCACCGTCCATGAGTAGCATCGGCCCTTGTAGGGGCCATGTTATACTACTAGGCTGCGCGCGAGCATGGCAGGACCAGCCAACCAAGGAGGAGGCAAATAAAATGTTGGCAAGCCAAGCAAGCGCACATAGTACACTAGGGCATAAGATTACTTCCTGTGTAAATTGGAATAAACCATGCATGCGTCATCCAGCCCATGCATCATCAGATGACATGCTGTTGCTGAATTGTGAACGACATCTATAAACAAAATATATGGGAAGCATAAGGTTCTTCCTTTGGTGGTGTGAGGTGTTTGCACACAGATTAAGACCAAATCTGTGGTATACATTGCTGAATATTTACGGCATACAGAGGGCTGTACTTGTACATACACATATTGAAGAGGGGGGGAAAGGGCAGAGATGTTGTCATCCTGGTGCTCTATAGACAGACCTGACTTACTAACGGTTACCGAAACGTCGTGTCATAAATCGTGACTATGATTAATTGGTGGAAATGTGGGAACTCGGTTGAATCACCTGCAGCCCAGCTCCAGTCTCGTGTCTTCGTTGATGCTGGTGTTTCTGCATAGCTTCTGAAGGTCAATGTAGCCAATGAGCGTGTCCTCGAACACGACATCCTTCAAATTAGCGTCGTCAAAGGTTGATCCTGACAAGACAGTGTTCTTGAAGATTGCACCTTCAAGGTCGGCCTTTGCGAAAACGGCACGGTCTATAACTGCATTCGTGAAGTCCGTACCTGAAAATATTTTGAATGGAACTAATTATATCTATGCCCATACTTTAGTATGATCAACACGGAGGTTCAGTATTCGGGAGCAATTGCAACGATGTGTTATGGTGAAATAAGTAACACAAGCTTTTACTTCCTGTCTATACTACACAATGTAGCCATGATGAAGGAAAATAATTCTATACGACCCAATCTGTGGACCACGTCTACCATCACACACGTGGCAAATCAGATATTAATCCTCAATCGAAAACTGCTGCTAGGAGGTTTTTTGCAACGTGTACGCACTTGGATTGGGTCCAGGAAAGGTCGTACCAGGAGAGGTCGTATAGGATTATTTTCCCATGATGAATGCAAAGGTACATCCGGAAGGGTCATTATTTGGCAATGTAACAATTAATAATTCAGTGTGGTAAAGAACCCATTAAGGCGTGTAGTTCTGTTTCTGTTACCTTTGAAACTTGCACTGACAGCATAGGCCTTGGACATGACAACTTCTGTCATGTCAGCGCCATCAAACTTTGCTTCCGACATCAAAGCTGCAGATAGAGTCTTGCCTTTCAGATTAGTTTTATCATTTGAGAAATCGCAGAACCGCAGATCAAGCACCTTGTCATACACCCCATTCGCCTGACCGATTGTGTTACCAACAAATGCAGCCTCGCATCTGTTTGGATCTCTTGATAGTGGAGGCAACCTCTAACAACAGCAAACACGGAATAATGTTATCTAAGAAAAGTTTTTCTACTCAACATACTATCTCAGAATAGTTTATAAACCGTGGAAAAAGAAAGTTATGCTCGGATGATAGAATGCAGTTTTCAAGAATAATACTATAGTGCCAAACTGTCAACTTACATATTCACGTTATATTTGTAGGACCCTAAAATGAAGTGTGCTTTGTACTTCACTCCAACAAAAATCACACTGGTTTTTAGACAAAATGTGGCTTCACAACACATAAGACATTATCATATATAGTGTACTTCTATACTAAACATTGGCACGCATTAATCGGTTAATCTGATTACTGTATGAAAAAAGACGGTGATTATTACAACAGATGGTAATTCCCCGCATCTCCAGAGTTGTATCAGTACCTGAACATTGGCACGCATTAATCGGTTAATCTGATTACTGTATGCAAAAGGACGATGGTTATTACAATAGATGGTAATTTCCCGCATCTCCAGAGTTGTATCGGTACCTGTTTCTAGATGCACATTCAACCCTGATTTAACGTATATCATCTGTAAAGTATAACATAGGTCCTCACATAGGTTCCGGAACTTGAAAATCTTTACCCCAGACCCCGTGGTGCAGTTGGTGTCTCATCTAGGTCCAAAACTGCCCCAACACTATTTGTCCGAGTGCCCCCAATGATCGTGCAGTGGTACAGACTAGAGGGAGGACGGCAGTGGCCTCGTGAAGCCAAACTGATAGTTGTAACGTGGCCTGGCAGGCGGACCACCGAGGCATGGAAGATGGACTCCGAGGTGTCATCGTTGTCCTCAACCGCCAGGTCACGTGCCGAGGAGTCTGTCTCGCCTAAACTCTAGCTTCTGTGCATGTCCATCACTGAGGCACAGGCTACTCTCATGGCGGAGGCTACCATAGATCAATGCCTTTTTGCAAATATTCAGTCCTGGAGCATGTCCCCTGTCCAACGTGTCACCAGTGACCTCAACAAAGTGTGATGGTAAAATGGCATCAGGGTGGATTTGGACCTAGATGATTCACTAACTAACAGCATTTTCAGGACTGGATGACAATTGTTGAAGTTCCGGGAGACTGCTGGAATAGTTTAGGTATCTATGATGCATGTTACTCTGTAATTAATACAACAAGGTTTTGGTAAATTTAAGGTGCCCTATAGAGAATGAAGTATAACACAATTACATAACAAAATTGCAGTGGTCCACATCACATGTTGTGGTAATTGTAGTACTTTATGTTAAAAAATCTTTAAACCCTTTTAAGGTTAATTCAGATCACTATTTCCAGAACCATTTTTTCTTCAGGGTAACACTTCTCTTTAAACAAGCCTAAATATAGCTAACGTCCAACTGTTGTTCCAGATTACTTCAAAAAAAGAGAAAAACTGTTGTTCCAGATTAGCATTTGTATGGAGAGAATTGAACCCAGTATTTACAAATTTACAAAGAAATTCTCGCACTGGCCATATATATTTATTTAGTTTGACAAGCATATTGGCTATATTTGATCGAAGGTAAGCGAAACCCAATGCATTTCCTAATAAAATACATGGTAACTTCACAAGAGTTGGCGTTTCTCAAAGGAGAAAATTTGCATCAGAATTGCGCGACTTCCCCTTATCTGCAACTAAATCCTAGACAAAGGCGACGCGAGTCTATATACTACTCCAAATGTATTTCTATACATTTCTGTATCCATTAATTAAGTAGAAAGGCCTCAGCTCGATACGCTTGACAAATTAATTCGAATCGCACAATGCCCGTGGAGACGGAGAAAAGCACCAACCTGACCGGCGGCGATCACCGGGCTGGGCGCGGACGCGACGGCCCACGCTGCAAGCAAGCCGCACGCGAACCCTCCCGCCGCCTTGGCGCGGCTCCCGGCGCCCCCAGCGTCGGCCAGGCAGGTTACGCGGCATCCCCTGGGCTGCTGCTGCAGGCGGAGAGCGGAGCCACCGCGCGCGGCGGCCGGCGAGGTGAGGCAGGACGAGACCATGACAAAGCAATGTGGGGGCACGCGCTCCGCTGCCTGGCTGAGAGGAGGGTGGAGGGGAGAAGAGAGGGTAGGGTAGGGGCGGCTGTGTGCGGCGTGGTGAGGAGGAAGGCGGAGATACGTACAAGGGATCATGCTCTTATCCTTCCCCGAAAGCTTATCCCTCTTCTCCCGGTTTCGGCTCTCGGCCGCTTGACGACCACGGGGCCCACGTGAGTCGCGGACCCAACAGAGTTTTAAGTGAGTGTGGATACCCAACTCCTCCTCCCAAATTTGGAACACAGCCACAACTGTCCCAGCAAAAACAAAACAATTGGCCACCGATTCTACCTCCATTCCCCCGCTCTTTTCGTTCCGCTCTTGATCGGATGGCAGCCATGGACGTCGGCAACGACGGCGGCGGCGGGATCCTGTCCTTCGAGAAGCTGGAGGGGTACGCGATCTGGGTTGGCGGGAGCGTGGCCGCGGCGTTCTTCACCTCCATGGAGCGCTGCTCCTGCATCCACCTCCACACCGTCGACGACGACGGCGACGACGACCCCGAGGAGGCCAAGGACCGCCCCCTCATGCTCTCCCAACCCCAGGCCCTCCCGGAGTACTACTACGATCGAACCGGCTCCTCCGCCTCCTTCGCCAAGATGTGACCACCTCCTTCAACCCGTATATTGCGGTCGGCGGATCATCTTTGCGCGATCTGTCAGCATTTCTTTGATATGTTTCTTGATTAGATTTTTTCTTTTCTTTGTGTCCTCTTGTGATTCGGCCGTGTTATATGATCTTACCGCGTCCTATTCTGTGAGGAAATTCAGCCCTGCATTGTTTTCGTGACCCCCGAACAGCTAATTATCATCTCTATGATTTTGTACCGTTTGTTCGTGAATCTTTAAATTGATTCCACGACGGTCATATGTCCTGTATCTTTGGATCCTGTCCTATGTGCTTCTCAGCTTCATTTCTACCAAGGGGGTGCAGATTGTGCACACATGTTAAAATTGGGCACGCGGCACCATGGTGTTGATTGTTCTAACACCTAGCTAGAAACTAATATTTCGAGGATGACTAGTTTCAGATTGATACTACTCCCTCCGATCCATATTAATAGGTCCTAAAGTGGATGTATCTAGCAATAAAACATGTCTAAATACATCCACTTCAACACCTATTAATATGGATCGGAGGGAGTACTTGTTTGATTTCTGTATCTCAAGGGTTCCAGCTTCCGTATCTGAAGGTTATTCTTCTCTTTGTTATGCAATCTGCAACACCGGCCTTGCATTGGCTCTTGTAAAATGCACTTATCAATTACACACGGAACGCGGCTTGTTGTGTAGCACTTGTTCATCGTCATCATTCGGTAACCCTGTTTAGTCGGCTTGGTAAATTATGGCGCCTCAATATCTGTTGCTGGACAACCAGGTAAGTACGCTTGTTTGTTTAAACTTACCAAATTATCTCAGAGCTGTGAGGTGTATGTTTGCAATTACTAGATTGCGAGCTGTGTGGATTTTCAGGAGTACAGCAGAACGAGGTGGCGCAAGTGCAAGTATATATGCTGAGATAATATGTAGCATGTTATGGCAAGCGAAGCGTTTTTTTTTAGATAAAAGGCTTAAAGCCCAGTTTTGAGTTAACAAAGCTCGACAGTTCACATTCTTACAAGTGTTGGGCATACAGCTTCGTCAAGGAAATAAACCACAAAGGTGATACAGGCCGAGGCATACAACTTTGCCAAACGGAAAGAAAAAGCTAGTCAAGAGGCAGCTAGCTACTTGAACTGGGGCTTGCGGGGAAGCGGCATGAGCAGTGAGCTAATTTGAGATCGCACACAAGACGTATTGCCTCCTCCTTGTCTTCAGGCTTCAAAGCCGGGATCCAAAGCTGTAGGAAAATCAAGCATTTGAAGATAATGTCAGCGGGATGGTTAATAATAATGCCCTCGATAGCGTGTTTATTTCTAATATGCCAGAGCGTCCAAGCTAAAGCAAGAAAAAACATCCAAACCAGTCTGCAAAAACCCCCAACCAGGGAGGCGAGAATAGTATGGAATTGCGAGAAATTGGCGGGGGACCAGGCTCTCCCAAGAACCTGCCGCACCACACTCCAAGCGAACTGAGCTAAAGAGCACATAAAGAAAATGTGATCCGTGCTTTCCTGAGCAGCAAAGAGGGGGCACTTCCCGTCCGAAGGGCCGAAACGAGAAGCAATCTGGATGCCAGACGGGAGCCTGTCGATGATTAATTGCCAGGCAAAGATTTTGATCTTAAAAGGGAGGCAGGCATTCCAAAGGTCGTCGGCATAGGCCACTGTGACCCCACGGGATAAGGTTGCGTACATCGACTTAACCGAAAAGGATCCAGAGGGTTCCAAGGACCAGGAGATGGCATTTAAACCCTCTAACAACATCGTGGAGGAAATGACCCCGTCGAGCTCAACCCATTGAGCCAGACCAGCAGTGTCCAGCGACCTACGGAAACGGCAACCAGCCCGCAAGATCTGAGCCACCGTTGCCGTTTGATCGTCGCAGATGCTAAAGAGAAGGGGGAATCGAAGGCATAGGGGGCCCTCCCTATGCCACCAGTCTGTCCAAAACCTGGTTCTGAGCCCGTTCTTGACCTTATGCTTGGCGCCGACCTTGAAGAGGTGCTTTATTTTATGGAGGCTCTTCCAAAATTGCGATCCCCCTAGGAGAGCAAGAGAAGATGTCCCCAGAGGGAGAGTACTTATTACGGATGACGGACACCCAGATTATGTCATCCATCTGGCAAAGCTTCCAAATCCATTTGAGCAAGAGGGCCTCATTCATCTTGCGCGAGTTAATCAACCCGAGACCCCCAATGTCCTTAGGGCGGCATACTGTCGGCCAGTTGACCATGTGGTATTTTCTGTCCGTCCCAGATCCTTCCCAAAAGAATCTAGATCTGACAGAGTCGATTTGTTTGTGGGTGTCGAGGTGCAGGAGGAAGAGGCCCATAACGTACATGGGGAGATTGTCAAGGCAAGCATTGGACAGTATCAGGCGCCCACCCGAGGACAAGAACCTCCCCATCCATGGTTCAATCTTACGGGCCAACTTATGAATAAGCGAGGCGTTTGACCGAGCACAAGGATGGTGGTTCGGTGTTGATGAATGACGACTTGCTTTGGCGGACGGCGGAGAAATATTTGTGGAGACAAGATGAACGGGAATAACGACTGACTGTAGGCGCTGAATTTGAATTATGCCATGTGCCTTGGGTGTTTCCTTTTTTTTAGACTAAAAGGGGCGCTTCCCCGATTTTATTGAAATCAAAACGAAGCAGGTTTAGGCATTACAAACGTTTCAAAGCATTCGAGCTCCACCGACATGTGCGAGCTGGAAACAGCAGAGAGGAAACTACAAAGAGAAACCTCAAGGTTTATACGGAGGACTAAACTAAAGAATAGACAACTAGGGCGCAACAAAGGAAAACGGGGGTTAGGCAGTCATCAGCAGGAGCAATCAGCGCTTCAGCAGGAACTTGGGGAGCAACTTCTGACAAGTTTCTTCCTGGGCGTCTTCAGCACTAGGGATGGCATCAGTGTTCTTCCACGAGCAAGGGATCAACGACAAGCGATCCGCAAAAGCTCGCCTCGCCTTTTGTTCAGCTTCAGAATACTTTGGTTCAGCAGACTCGAGACGCCTGCGTTTTCCAGGACCTTCCACTGCGACAGTTCCATGACCATCCTTCGCCAAATGTCCCGAACACCTGGCTAGCATATGCCCTGAAAACAGATATCATTATGTTAGTTTCCAAATCGACCAAAGTACAGTAGTGCACATCACATTAATGAAAGAATTCTTATTTTCACTAAGCCACCACCGATCAATCGATTCAAAATTCTTTCCAACTGGAACTGCAATGAGTTCAGAAACGAACTCCTACACCAGCTTAGCAACAAAACACCCAAAAACAGGTGGTGGTTGGTTTCAGCTTCAGAATAGAAAAGGCAAGTCATATCAGGAACCATTCTTCATTTAGCCAGGTTATCTCGAGTTAGTATCCTATTTTTGGCCAGAAGCCAAAGAAATATATGTAACCTGGGAGGGACTTTGATGCTACAAACAACAGGGATATGAACTGGGGTAACCCCACAGTTATTAACCAGAGCATAAAAGGACCTAACACTATATTTTCCTGAAGACTCAAACATCCAAATAGTATGGTCCACCTCATTAGAATGAGAGATAGTAGAAACAAGTTGACATAATTCTTCCCATTGAGCCACATGGCTGGGGACACAGTCCTAAAGGTTAGCCTAAGCTCCCCGCCCTGATAGGCTTGAGCAACATTTATATCCTGTTCATTGGAAATCTCAAACAAATTCTAATAGCAGACATCTAAACTGTAATTCCCAATCCAAACATCACTCCAGAACTTGACTTTTTGGCCATTCCCTACTTTCCATTTGAAACCACACTGGGCAGACCTAGCAGCCCACATAACTCCTTTCCAAAAGGGGGAGCAACCAATGGGGACATAAGAGAAGATGTTTGGATTATGATTGTATTTGAAATCAACAATTTCTTTCCAAATTTTATGTTCATCTTTATGATACATGTTAACCCAAGAGGCCGCAAGCAAAGATTAAAATCTTCTAAGTTTTGAACACCAAGGCCCCCAAAGTCTTTTTTTTCAATGTCACCAAATCCCAATTAGCAAGATGTATTTCTTGTTTCCATCTGTATCACTCCAAAGGAAGTGAGACATTTGGGAGTTAATGGCAGCAATAGCCCATTTTGGGAATTTAATGACAGAAAGAAGGTAGAGAGGAATACTAGCAATGCAGGCTTTTAATAGGACAAGCCTACTTTGATAATTCAGGAGCTTCCCTCTCCGGCCAGAGAAGCTTTTTAAAGTTTTATCCACTACAGGTTGAAGGTCCTCCCTCCTAAGTTTAGAGAAGTGGAGGGGAACACCTAAATATTTATAAGGAAAATCAGAGATTTTGCAACAGAAAACCTGTGCAAAAACATTCATATCCTCCTCCCCCACATGGATCCCCATAATGTCAGTCTTATGATAATTAATTTTCATACCTGACATGTTTTCAAAGCAAGCCAGCAGCCATTTCAGGTTCCTAGCAAACTCAATCTTGGCATCAAGAAATAGAATGGTGTCATCAGCATACTGAAGGATGATGACCCCAACAGGAACAACTTGAGGGAGAAAACCATGGATTAAACCAGAATTAGCTGCCTTAGACAGCATTTTAGAAAAGACATCAGCAACAAAATTAAAGAGAATGGGAGAGCTTGGATCCCCTTGCTTTAAACATTTGCCTACTTTAAAGTAGGAACTATTTTCATCATTCACTCTAATGCACAGAGATCCCCCAACCAAAAGGGATTTGATCCAGGCCCTAACAGTAGTGCCAAAACCCCTAGCTAAAAGCATATCATCTAAAAAATTCCCAGTTTACTCTATCATAGGCTTTCTCATAATCAATTTTCAACACAAGAGAAGGATCCCCCCTAGAGTGAGCAGCATGTATAAGTTCTTGAGCAGAAACCTCACTCTCAAGGATAAACCACCCCTTAATAAAGGCAGTTTGGTTATTAGAGATGAGTCTACTGCCCACTATAGAGAGTCTATTATTAAGAGCCTTAGAAATAATTTTTAGGCTGCAATTGCCCAAACTAATAGGTCTAAATTTTTTAAGATCCCTGGCATGAGGTTCTTTTGGGATGTGGGTCACAATGGCATAGTTCAGTCTGGCAACAGACATTCTACCTTATTCAAATTCCTTAACTAGAGCCATAAAGTCTAGTTTAATTAAATACCAAAACTTTTGGTAGAATAGGAAGGAGAACCCATCAGGCCCAGGGGCACCCCCAGCATAAGAGCTAAAGACAGCATCCTTAATCTCTTCAACACTAAAGGGCTTTTGAAGGAGATCATTCTCCTCAGGAGTAACAAGGTCCCCTGGACCCCAAAAGTCAGGGCCCATAGAGATGTTGGCTTTAGGTTCAACAACAAACATGGTTTTATAAAATCCCAAAGCAACTTTAATCATTTCAGGGGTGCTATCTACAGGGCCCAAAGGACCATCTAGGACAGTAATCTGTTTTTCCTCCTTCTCTGATTGGCAACAACATGAAAGTAAGTAGTATTCCTGTCACCTTCTTTGATATATCTGTCCCTAGACCTTTGCCAAGCTTTAGTCTCTTCATCTCTAAGAATTCTATAAAGGTCAACCTTGATTTGTTTCAACCTAGTATTTTCAGCTTCAGAGAGAAGACAAGACTCAGAGAAAGTGTCAAGAATATCAAATTCTTGGAGAAGGTCCACTTTAGCTTTCCTGTTAGCAGCATCAAGATGCTCCAACCTTTACAATGCCTCCTCAGCAGCCTAAGTTTAAATTGCCATCTATCTACAAGGTTGGACAGATTACATGGAGTATTCCAGGTTCTATGAACCATATATGAAAAATCAGGGTAATCCAACCACCATTTCTCAAATCTGAAGAGTCTAGGTGCTATGGAACTAGCAGAGCCAGAGTCCAGGAGAAGAGGGGCATGGTCACTAATTGGTCGAGGCAATGTTCTAACAGTACTAAGTGGGAATTTAGCTTCCCAGTCAGTACTGACTAAAATCCTATCAAGAGTTGCCATAACAGGGTCATCGTGATTATTAGACCAAGTAAATGTCATGTTAGCAGGTTTGATTTCCAAAAGAGCCCACCTATTAATTCAATCATTAAAAAACATAGTATGATTAGTATTAATCACACCATTATTCTTTTCATGAGCACCCCTTACTAAGTTAAAATCACCTCCTAAAAGAGTAGGAAGGGAGCTCTGTTCCATAATATCATGCAGTTCAGCAATGAACTCCAGTTTTCTCTCCTGATATGGAGACCCATAAACAACAAAAATTTGCCAAGAAAAATCCTCTAAATAGTCTCTCACAACAATGGATATAGAAAATTCCTAGCAAGAATGACTAACAACCTCAAATCTATCTTTTTTGAATCCCACAAGAATACCACCAGCAGTATTTTTTGGAGGGAGGGAGAGCCAGGCAAACTCACAAGGGCTAGCAATATAGTTCAAGAAATGATCAGGGAAAACCCTTCTCTTAGTTTCTTAGATACCAACAAAATCAAGATTTTGTTTAATAATAAAATCAACTAAGGCTTGTTTTCGTCCAGGTCTCCCTGTGCCTCTACTGTTCAAAAGGCCTCCTAGCATGATATAGTTTAGATTTAGTTTTTCTATGGGAAACTACTGTCCATGGAGTGTTGTTATCATCATGACCCAAGGAAGGTAACTTACTGGGACTTGATCCAACAGACACTATGGAAGTGATAGGCATGCAGCTATCATTAGCAACATCAACCTCTAAAGAAACAGGAAGCACCAAAACAGGATTATCAACAACATATGAATGATTGAGAGCAATCGCATGTTCAACTAACTTATTAATAATATCCAACTTCTCACTAGGTGAACAACCACACACAAGGTCCACTGACTCTAGAACATCACCAAGGACTTGAGAGTCAAGGACAGCAAAAGAGTTACCTTTGAAGCTGGTTGGAATTTCAAGATTCCTCTTCATCTTATATTTCTCGGCTTTTTCAACAATACTCTAGGCTCCATGATTCCTAGCACTCCTCCTTGTAGAAACCACATGAACCCATTTGGAAGCTTTAGGAATATTGGCTTTGTGAGAAGGAGCAGAAGAAGCATCATCCAGGAAGGGGAGAAGAGTTTTGTTAACTCCACCAAGTTTCTTGACAGTTGCATCTTCCAAGCACTCAGTACAGTCATCTTGATTTGAGTTTCCATCCAATTCATCAACATCAGAATCCATACCAGCTTCAAAGAGATGTTTGAAGTAAGCAATGTTGATGGAGGTAGAGCCCACTTTGAGGATGCATTCCTTCTCCACTTCTTCAGGATCAAGCACAAAAGGTTTCTTGGGTAGAGTTGTAGGTTCCCAGTCCCAAACATCATCATCCAGAGCATTGTAATCAAATCTATCAGGGAGAGGTAAGGTGGACTTCGAGCACCAATCCAAGGCAGTTAACTCCTGGCAACTCACACGATCATCTTCCATATGCTGTTTGCCTTTATGAACTGAAGGGATGGGTGTAGGGTGTAGAGAAAGAGCAAGAAGGGCAGCAGGTGGGAGATTGCCATTGACTGACTGATCTATTTCCATTTCACTAGCAGATGGGGCCTTCACGGAGTCAGAGCCATCTGGGTCATCACCAGGGCCAGAGCTAACATCATCAGAGGATGGCTCCACTATGATAGTGAGAAGATAAGGATCCTGATTCATCTCAACCACACGCCGGGGTGGAATATTGGATTTGTCCTTCAGAGCCACTAACATTCGAACCTCAGCAAAGAAAGATTTGAACAAAGAAGCCCGGACCAAATCCATCACAACACCCATAATAGACGCCACCTGACCAAAAGTCTTCCATGCACACCATTTAGGGGGGATCCCTCTCACTGTCACCCAGATCGCATCAAGAACACCATAGGTCTGCACCTCTCTGGTTCATGCAGTAATTTTGATAGTCACTCCTTCTTTCTCCAGGTCAAACGCAGGAAACTCACTGAGATCAGACACCTTCTTCCAAGGGGAAACGCACCAGGTAAGAATTGGGCTCAAGCTCTCTCATCTGTCATGGCCACCTCCTCTCTTTGAAGAAGATGGACTTGAAATTTGTTTCCAGTTCAGCAAGAGTAATCTCGCCCTTCTTGACAGTGACAACACCACAGTTGGAAAGATTCAACCACTTCATCTCAGCATCTGAAGGAACCTCCACGTGGTAAAACCCTAGCCCAGAATTGCCACTACCAAAGTATTCCGCAGACGGATGCACACTCTTCCACTCCTTGCACGCTTGAACAGGATGCCCAGGCAGATTGCAGATGAAGCATAAACGCGCCTTGATGCAGTTCCCCACGAAGTGCCCAGGATCACCACAGTTAAAGCAAATCAGTTTGTTGTACCGAGGATCGAGAATCTGTTCTCGGACTGGACTTGGAGGAACCTCAGAACTAGCCGATTGAGAAGAGCCAGAGCGATCAGACGAAGAAGATACGATCTGAGGCACGCCTCCGTTGCTACCAGACCTAGGACCATTCCCCCCAGAGCTGCTCGGGAAGCTAGGGTTACACGGCTGGAAGCGAGGCTGAGCCCTGACGTACCTCTAATTGACCCGTGGCGGAGCCATCCCTTGCTGCTTGGGGGGATCAGCAGGCTGGGCTGTCGTAGGAGGTGTAGGAGCCGCGACGATAGGTCCGTGAGGGCCACGCCCTCCGCGTGCCCTACCAGCACCGCCACACCCCAATTGCATCGGTTTGAGAAGCACCTCCGCAAAGGAAGGTTGAGCAGCAGCCACCGCGAGGAGGATGGGTCGAGGACGATGGTGGAGGAGCGCGGACTTTGTGGCAGGGAAGCAATCACCGAGGGTGAGCTCCATATCTGGAACCCCTTTCCTCACCCAGCACAGGACACTGCGGGGATAAGGCTTGGAGCCGGGGCGAGAAGACAAAATTTCCCTCAACTGGCCAAAATGTTCCTCGACCACGTCATCTTCAAGCTCGACGACACTGGAAACTGGGGCCGCACAGGAACTGGGCCCACTAGAAACAGAGTTCCGACCCATAGCCGCCTTGGTGATCGTCGAAAATGCCACGCGATCAGCAGGCCAAGGGGGAGGAGCGCAACCGCAACTGCTCCAACGATGACCTCCTCGCGACAATCACGGGACGCAAACGGAGATGTGAAACACGAACCATCTCTGAGAGGACGAGCAACCACGGGAGATCCCCTTCCCGAGCAGCGCGACTGCTGAATCAGCACCGATGCCTCGCGGCCACAGACTGGAGAGAGAGGCCTCCAGACGAAGTAGAGGCGCAGGAAGCACGGTCGAACTCATCGTCGGGGTGGAAGGCAGAGCATGGGGTCGGGCGACCTCCCTCAAATCCCAGGCCAGCAGCGGGGGAGACGAGAGTGGAGTGTGGAGGCGCGCGGCCGAGAGGCTCAGTGAAGCCCCTATCGGCAGCAGTGGGGAGGGAGGTGTGGGAGGGGCGTGGAGTCGCCCTGCGAGGGGACGGGAAAGCGAGAGAGGCAGTCATCCCCCCAAAGGACACTTGTGCTGCACACAAGCTCAATTCTACTCTACCAAAGGACCTACTCAAAATCGAGCTAGCTAGCCGCCACGCAGTATCAACTGCGAAACAAGTAAATCTGAAAGCATGCATTAATCCACTAGAAGAGTTGCAGATACGAAATCTTAATTCCATCCGTGCACGGGGGAGATGTCGAAGTATACTGAACTTTCAAAGTCTTTCTGAACAAATTCAAAATAAATATGAAGAGTTTTGGTTCCTCCAAAAATCCATGATCATTCCTATGGGTTTCTGCTCATCGTGTTTCCTTCTTTCCGTTTCTTAGTTTCGCTTCATGTACTTGATGATTTCCATACCATGGAATAGTAGCTTTGATTACATAATATGGGAGGAGCCCTTCCCGTTGTCTAAATGATGGAGCTAAGAATTCATTTGAATGAAGAAGGTTTTACTGAGCTACCCATGAGCGGGGTGCGACTAAACTTGTCCTGTCAGGTGAAAAGGCAGTTCTATTGCACTCAGGGTTAGAGGTTTAATTTGTGAAGCCCTATCCAGCGCATCTTACTTTGTGGCAGCTGTACTGATTTTTTCTATGTTGTATGTAACCTTTTCCTTCTGGCTAAGTTCTATTTAAGGCTGGTGTCTTGTACCAACTTGACGAGATGATATTTGGTTACCCAGTTTAAGATTGTTGAATTATACTGTTGCAACATGTTTGTAACAAGCTAGTACTTGTCGCTAAATTTGTTTGTGCATTCTACAAATGTTCTTGAAAATGTGATTTGGCCTCTATGCTTCTCCATCCTTCTATTTTCCAAACGACTACCACCGGAGCTGGGTTCCATTACCACAAGGGACAACAGAACAAGTGTCCAGGCTTTATGTACAACAACAACAAGAAGAAATAAAGAAAATAAAAGACGCACATCCCCCCTCTCACAGGAGGAGAAGAAAAGGACCAGGTAACCTGAGTTCTGACCACCAACATGAACTACCGTACTAAAACACTTCAGAAGGGCAACCCGCCCAGGAAGAGCACAAGTTTTGAACGAGCAAAAGCAGGTCAACTACGGACCAAGATACTCCAAACACCAAACCACTACGTCAAACTTAGAACCACGCAAATGATCAGCAACCACGAGATTCTTTCTCCCGAGACACGATCCGACAAAACTTTTGAATCAATTGTCTTGCCCTTCTTCAGCCACTTCCCTTGAGATACGATACTCAGAGATCGCAACCCCACTAGGAATGCGAGTCGCCACCTCCTGAATCCGCTTGGAACCTTCTTCCAGCATCTGCCTCTCATCCTCCGTTTGCAGACATGCCCAATAACGAAGAAACACACACAAATAGCAAATTAATTCGACAGGAGATGATATGAATATGTTTTCGAAACATGCATTATTCCGAGCCTTCCAGATTGCCCAGCAAAAGGCAGCAACCCCGATAATGTGGATATTTGAACTAACGGGCAGAAATTTCCGAACCACCAAAAATACTGAGAAAAACAAGATGTCGTGTATCGGCGCCCAAAGCAGTGCTGATCACAATCCACATGAAAACAGATGCAAGGCATTGAAAAAGAGGTGGGGAATTGTTTCCAAGGCCAGAAAAAACCTACATGAACATTCACCCACCCATTTCCTTTTTTATGTTATCCTTAGTAGCAATAGCGTTATGCCAGATCAACCACTACCAGATTTTGATGTTTAGAGGGATCCTGGCTTTCCAGAGCTAGGAAAAGGATGTATCTGTAGCTGGGGATGCTAATTTGTTATAGAGTGATTTCATTGTAAAAATACCAGATTTAGTCTATTTCCATGTTGGTATGTCTCTGCCAGTTCCAATAGCAACTGTTAGCAAGAGATTGCACATTTTTGACATTTGAACGTGCAACAAGGGATCAAGCCATCTTCTGAAGGTCATTTGCCAACCTCTCTCCCACATTTCCTTAATAGTATATATCTGTACCTGACACACATCAAACATCTGTGGGAACTGATAACGAAAGGGATCAGGGCCACACTGGCTATCATGCCAAAAGTTTGTACTTGCACCATCACCCTACCTTGCAAATATATGTGCTTCACTTTAATCAGGTCTTTCCACACAGGGGAATCATTCTGTTTTACTTTGATCCTCCACAACCCATGATCTATGTTGTACTTAGGTCTCACTAATTTCTGCCACAGACCATCCTCCTTTTCCAATCTCCACCACCACTTGCACAACAAGCTAATGTTGAACAACCTAAAGTTTTTGATACCCAAACCCCCCTTTTTTTCTTGGGCTTGTTGATAATTGGCCACCTGACTAGGTAATATTTCTTTTTAGTAGCATTCCTTGTCAGAAAAACTACCTCATGATTTTAGTCAGCTCTTCAATACAAGTCCCAGGAAGGAGATACATGGATATGGTATAGATTGGTACCCCACTAAAGGAGGATCGAATCAGGATATACCTCCCACCAATAGAAGATTTGTTGCCCATCCAACCTTCCAAAAAATTTCCCAACTTTTCCTTGAGAGGTACAAAGTCATACACATGAAGTCATACACAAAAGTTTATTCTAGCCAGATTTAGAGTACCCATGAACCATTCCTAGAACATATTCATAACATATGCTTTAATAACCTGCCAGCATGCCTCGTAAAACTCAATAGGAATTTCATCCGGACCTGGTGCTTTATTTTTCACCATGGAGTCAATTGCACTTTTAATCTCTTCCTCAGAAAATGATTTGTCAAGATCCGCATCGTCTTCACTTGAGAGTATCTCTTCGACTGCCCACAACCCTAACTCAAACCCACCTGGTTACCTTCACCAGGCCCAAACAATTGTTTATAGTATTTAGTGGTATGATACAAAAGGTCCCCAGTGCCTTGAACTTTAAGATATCCATCCTGAAGTGAGTTCATTGTGTTCTTCCTCCTCCTTCCATTAGAAACTCTATGGAAAAAGTTGTATTTGCATCCCCCTCAAGTAGCCAGATTTCTCACTGGATCTGATGAACCAAATTCTCTCCTCCTCCTTATAAATGTGCAAGAGTTACTGTCGGGGGGTTACCCCCGAGTAGGGTAAAGGCAAGTGGTAAAGGCATCAGTCAGAAGGGAAGTTTGGTCGAGTAGCCGCCTACCCGGTACTTGCTACCCGGTTGGCTGCTACTCGGTCTTACGAAAGGATTACCAGAAGGAGATATTAAGCGAGTTATGTCCGTTCGAGTAGAAGAGCTGGTCCGAGTAAGATTGGCGGGAATCTACTCGGGCCAGAAGTCAAAGGAGCCGTTCTGACACAGGATCCCGCGTATCCTGGGTCCGTACTTGGCACTATTCAAACTACTGTTCATCTGGGACCGGCCTGCCTGACAGTGACAGTGTGGAAGCAGGCGGTCGCAGGATAAGGGGGCCCTACTCTGTGTTTGGCACAGTGATACCAGACTGTCCCCTTGGTTTTGCCCAACGACTTTCCGGATGCAGCCAAGATTAGGAACCAAATCTGTCAGCGGGAACTCGGAAGAAGGACGATGTGCACACTATGTCGACACTTGTCCGTGTTTGGACGTACCTGGCTGGGCACCGTGTATATAAGGTGCCCCGCCGCCTCCTGCGTGAGGGATCGAATGCTGGGACACAAGGAAACCCTAGATTCTTGACCTAGTTCATCACGTAGAGAGAAGAGTTGCTACTCGGTAGCAAGAACATTGTACTGTGGCTACTCGGTGAGACACCAGAATACATAGAGAAAGGCAGGAGTAGGGGTTTTACCTCCTCACGAGGGCCCTGAACCTGGGTAGATCGTGTTGTTTGCAGTGTTTAGTTCTTACCTCACGCGGCTACTCGTCGCGTGATCCCTCCCCGAGCACCTCCAGCGTCCATCGTTCCCACATCTTTAGCCATCCTATGGCATCTGCCGTGACACCACCACGACAGTTGGCGCCCACCGTGGGGCAACCAGCGGCGCTGGCTGGAGTTTCTGTTCGGACGGGATCTTCTTCAGCGGAGCGCGTAGTCTGTGGCCTTGTCCACAGATTCGGCTCCTTCGACTTCGTCACCGACAACGCCGGCGACTTCGGTGGCAAGGCCATGCCGGAGGGCGGCACGGTGATCTCCTTCGGCGCGCACCTCGTCTACGTCGCCACCGTCACTGACCATGTCTACCCCGAGCTGGTGCATGACGCGGAGGACCCTCCTGCGGTGATCGCTGCTCGCGGAAGGCCCGCGTGCCGCTCTGTGGACCGCGCTGAGGTGATGGTGACCGGCTTGGCGGCAAACGCTGGCGCGGCTGCTACTGGCGCCGCGGCCGTCGTCGAGGATCTTGCTACCACGAGCGCTGGTGGCAGGACTCACAGGCCTTACGAGAAGGAGTGTAACCTCCCTCCCTCCACCACTCCGACTATTCCCGCTTCGGCTGGGCGGAATGGCATGCCGTCTCCCACCGACCTCGAGCTCCTGAGCATGAAGGAGCAGCTCGAGCGGCAACGCCAGGAGCAGCTCGCCGAGCAGGCGGAGTTGGACAAGGTTAGGCTTGAGTTGAGTCTAGACCAGCTTGAGTACAACAAGGCTCACGGCTTCACCCCAGTCACTAGGAGAGCTAGCAGAGTAGGCGCCACGCGGCGTAATCTTGGTGCCGAGATGGCGACAGTGGTAGAGGTTCCTGCTCAGTCCGCCACCGCAAACACTTCCACTAGGCCTAGGTATAGCACACCTGCCAAGACACTTAGAGCTGCAGAGGCTGTAGCTACCGAGTTGCCTCGTCTCGACGGCGACGCACGTGTTAGGCAGCAGGAAAGGCTCAACGAGTTGGTGTTGGAGGCTGCTAGGCAAAATGAGGAGTTCAGGAAGGCCAACCCGGGTGCTGGGGCTTCGCAGGTGGTGCACTCGCACGCGGCTAGATCTAACGATCAGGCCTCGTCTCCGCATCCCAGCCGCGAGAAGAGCCGCAGCGGACGTTCGGCCAGAGATAGGCAAATGCAGGTGTATGACCCGTCTGCTGCCGCGAGACAGCTTGCTGTGCCGCAGCAGCCCGGGCAGGAACACAACGTTGCAAGAGCAGGCTCTCAAGCCCATCAAGCTCAAAGCCAGGCCCGAGATGGAGCGCGCCCAGGTCCTCCTCAGCGTCCCGCTGCTCCGCCTACTCGGCAGAGGCAGCAGCCGCGCGCAGTGGCGCAAGTCGTCAACCCGGTGGAGCAGCCTGCAGCTGTGCAGGTGATATGGGCTTGGCCTCTAGGGTGGCCCGATCTTCACGAATCGACGGAGAACACGAAGAACACGAGGAACTCGATGAACACACGAGGGGGAAACGAGGGGGAAATCGAGGGCAACGCAAACAAACACAAGGATAACTAGTAAGAACCGAAGAACCCCAAATCTTCCGTCAACTAACTGTAACATCCCAAGTATGAAAACCATCCCCTTAGAATGTTTGTTGCATGTTTATTTAAGTATTGCATCATATCATCATGTTGTTCTATGTTGTTTGCATTTGTTTCCTAATTATTGCAGTTGTTTTCCACTGTTTTCACAAATCAAATTCAAACTTTATTCAAACAATGTTTTCATACTTGTTCTGTTACAACTTTTGGAATAAAAATAACAAATAAAAACAACCATTTTAATCCTTGTTTTTCACTCCTTAATTTGTTGGTTTTAATCAAACCATTAATTCAAGCAATTATTTCTAAAACATATTCAAATTCAAACAAATTCTCCAAAATCAGTACCTTTTGAATCCATAAAATTCACCACACATTGGTATCCTTTAATTCATCCTAAAACCCTAGGGGAAACTCTATTGAAATTACTTTGTTTTCTATTATTAATTAATATTGCAATTTCAATCATTTTGGTTCAATTTTCAAACAGCAAGCAAATGTTTGAATTTTTGAAAACAGAAGCCACCAAGTGTTTGCTTTTGGCCTAAGAAAACTCCCCAAATTTTTCCAAATTTTTCTATAAATTAAAACATAGCTTTTTCTTCCAAAAGCAAAAGGTACAAAAAAAAACAGTAAAACAAAAATAGAAAAAAAACGAGCGGCAGCTAAGCTTAGACCCCGACCCAGCCCACCTAAGCACCTACAGCGCGCAAGGCCCAGCCCAACCTAGCTACTTACCGCTTCGAAGCGCGTGCGTCCCATCTTCAACACGTACGGCAGCCATCGGAGGCATCCACCGCGGCATCGTCGACCACCTGACGGCGATCCTAGCTCCTACGGCCCTACAAATAGCCCTAGGGCCCTCCCTGGCCTGCCCTAACCCTAGGCTACTTCTTCCCCTCGCGCCGCCGCTGTTTCTCCCTCTCTCCCGGCGAAACCATCCTCTGAATCTCACCGCTGCAACCCCGTCGCCACTTCACTGTTTAATTCCGGCGATCGACGCCTCCGTTGCCTCGAGGCGTGAGCTAGCGAGGGGAGCGGAGCTACCACAACTCCAGCTACGCCCTCGACCTCTCATCACCCCCGGAGCCCCACGATTTCCACGCCGCCGAGCACTCCTCTGTCGCCGGCCACCGTGGCCTTCTTCTCTGAAGCCGAGCTCGCCGCCGTCGCAGGAGGCCACCGTCGACCACGCTGAACGCGGGAACGACGTCGCCACTCCTTCCTCTACTCGTTGAACACCTGCGGGAGCCCAGAGCGCTGCTGAGTCCTCGCCGTCGTCTTCAACATCGCCGCGGCCGCCGTCGTCATCGGACGTCACCGCCCTCTGCTTCCATCTACCACGCCGGTGAGCCTCCACGTTCCTCCTCTCTGTCGTGCTCACATTGCACGCATTTCCGCACCTGCACACCGTCTCCACGACGCACACATCGAGCACCACATCCGCGCACCGCGTTCGGTTGATCAACGCCGGCGTTCTCCTCTGTCAGGTTGAGGAAGGGTTTGGTCGTCAGTTAAATTCAGACCACACGCAAACTGAACCTCAAACAGTTCGCCTCCTGCTATCTGTCACGAAACACACGAGCACCCCACTGGCGTTGTTCCATCCGCGCGAGCAGCGCGTCCCCGGGTCGAATCCCGCGGGCGCAATTTCCCCCCCCCCCTTTTTGCAATTCCACCGCGCGCGCGCAGGCCCACTGGGCAGTCACTCCCTGTGCCACGCTGGCCAATGGCCCACAGTCAGTGGCTGCAGTTGGGTCAACACGCGGTAACAAGACTTTTCTGCACATTTCTTTTAAAATCTAAGTCCCTAAAAATAACAAATTGGTCCCCTGTTTTAATCTGCTAATAACTTTTAAAATATGAATCCAAATCAAAAACTCTAAACATGTCTATTGCTTTACATAAAATTGTCTATCTAATGGTACCATTTGTTCACTGTTTTGAAACTTCAAAATGCAATTTAAATTTGAATCCAAATAATTCAAATGCAAATTGCTAAATTCAATAACTTGCTCATTCTTAATCCAATAAATGCAAATAAAATATGTTTTCCATGCTATTTCAAATACCCTTTTCAAATATAATTTTTGTTTCCTGGTTTGAATAATTTAAATTGCCTAAATAAATTACTTCTTGTTTAATTCCATTAAAATTGCTAAAATCTTAACTTGCTCAAAATAAAATAATTTTGAACATGCAAAATATGTTTTCAAACCATCAAAGTGTGAACTTTTCAAATGTGAGTTTGAATTTATGTTTTGAACAAATAAAACTTCAATTAAGTTCAAACTTGTTTTAAATTCATTTAAAACTTGTTTACTATTGTTTAATTCATAATTAAATTATCCTAATTCCAATTTCAATATTTGAAACATGTAATCCAACTAAAATTTGATGTTCTTTTCAAATATAAACTTTGTTATTTGTTTTGCACACTTTAAATTGATGAAAACAACAGTTGCTTGTGTGGCAAGGTTAAGTAACCACATTTTCCAAACTTAATCAATGATTTCCAAAACTTGTTCCAATCCTTTTTCACTTGCAACTATCATTGTTATTTGTTGTTATTTTGTTGTTATCATCATGCAAGCATCATTCTAACAACTCTCAGATAATAATTAATTGTAAATCATTTGTTTCCACTTATTTCAATGGATCTTTTCCATATGCAATCCAATTGCATATGGGTCCAATTAAATTGTGTTATCTTGTCAATTAGTTTATTCTGATGCATTTATTAACATGACATGCATCATCCCATGTTTGTGCACCTATGCCATGATAATGATTGTTTATCTTTCTGCAATGTTTGTTTGCTTCTTCTCGGATATACGACGACGTTGAGACCGACGATACGTACGACACCCCTTCTAAGGAGTTAGCTCAGTACCAGGCTACTGGGTTTTGCAGGCAAGTTATCACTCACATGAACCACTGTGTTCCTTTCAACATTGATTACCGATACTTTCCGTTGTTCTTTTCTGCTAGCCTTAGTAGTAGTTGATTCTGTTACGAACCCATCACATGAATCCCTTAACCTTGATATTGCCTCACCTCCATACCTATAACCATTGTTTGAGCCCGTGTCTTACTAGCATGCTTAGGTTGTTTTTGCTCGAGTCTGTTACCCGTTACTTACTGTTACTATTTCTATTACGTTGTGGGGGCTCGATGTTTAATCAATCAATCAATCATGCTACCGTTATTGTTAAATACTAAACTTGATGTTAAGGCACCGGCAGGAGGCCCTTTGTGGTTTTGAGGCCTGCTAGTGTCGACCCTAATAGGAAAAGGGTCTTGTCTACTGATCCATGATGAGCGCACTAACCGCATGTGGGAAGCGAGTATGGGCGCCCCCCTCAATTTGACTCGATTCGCATCTCGTCCAAATCGCCTCATTTAGTTCGGGTTTTCCATTTGCTGCATGCATGATCTTGCGAGCCCTTGGTACCCGGGTGGAACTTTCGTAGTCGGCATATAGGGGGACACGGTCTTAGAGTGCTATGATGGTCCATTTTCTTCTGGGCTTGATTAGCCGTGCGCCCAAGGTTCTTTGGGCTTGATGCGAAGAAGAGTCGAGTTGTGTAGAGTACCTCGCTTGGTGGGTTTGATTCCCGTCTGGCGGGCTATTCTTGCGTGTACGGCCAAATTGGTGCAACCCTGCAGGGATAATCTTCTCGAGAAGCCATGTTTTCCGCGGTTATGGATTACTTGGTGAAAGTACTGGCTAACAAGTACTCAGGACAACTTAAACCTAATGATTAACAATCTTTCACCCCATGATTAACAACTTGACTAGTAATAGACTTATTGACACAATAATCTGACCCATCATTAATAAAACTGTGTGAGTTATCCTCGGATTGCTTCTTCGGATAAGGGGCGAGATCCAGGATGGGTTTGTTTGAAGTTATCTTTCAGTTGGTTACAATCCTCGATCTTATCTCCTTTCTGTTAGCCCGAAGTGGTAGAATCTCTGTAGTTGGTTAGCGCAGCCAGTTGCAGCATCTTTTATATCCACTCTCTTCCGTTGAACCCAAGGCATCTGTGCTTGGTGTTGACGGGTTACACTTTGGTGAACTGTGAGTCTTGCTTGCCAGTACGTTTATGTACTGACCCCTTTGGGGCTGTGGTTTACGCAGACGACGTTTCCGAGGATCTCCATGGTGGCTACTACGTGGAGTACGACGAGACTGCTGACGAGTAGATAGCGGACCCGCGCAGGATCCGAGACTTCGTGGATGGGCTCCGTCTGTTTGTTTCCGGCCTCTTAGGCCTATTTGGTTCTTGTCTGTACTCAGACATGTTGAATGCTTCCGCTGTGATGTAATGATGAATTGTTGGGGCATGTGCCCTCTGAATGATTGTATTTGCTATCTCTGCTCTAATGAGAGCCATTTGCAACTTATTTCAATCTTTTGTGTCGTAGAGATCTGTTGTGATATCAGTTGTTCAACGCCGTTGACGTACCATGTGTGTATGGTTTGAAGTACGTCGACGGAAGTGCCTTTGATCTCTAGTGGATAGTTTACATCGACGATGGAATAGCAGGGCTTGTGTTGTCGCGCATAAGCGCAGGCCTACCAGGAAGCTGGGACGTGGGAGCAGTTATGCCCCATAATCCAAGCATCTGCTATCCAGTTCGTACGGTGAGTATCCCCTAGGAATCAGGGTGCGACACTAACCCCGAGGGCCGCCTACGGAACGATCGATTCAACTGAGCTCACCTTGATTGAAACCGCTTTACACCCGTAGCCGGTCCACTACGCCAATAGAACCTCAAGATAATCGAGAGGAAGATTGGACAAGTACTTGATAGAAACCCAAAGGGAGAGATCAAGTAGTTGGATGATCCTTGATACAATCCTCGACGATGTCGGAGGGATGGTTCCTCAAAGAGGGATACAAGAGAGCTGAGCTCCAAATGTTCTTAATTCAACTCTAAACCCTAGATCTAGCTTGGGGGCGTCCTTATATAGCCGGGGGTCAAAGTAGGTGGAAACAGGAGCGAAAACAGTGCATTTCCGGGCATTTTCGGTTCCACCCCGGCCTAGGGGCCGGCCTGGCCGGCCTGGAACCCAGCCTGGGGCCAGGGTGGGCGCCTGGAGGGGGGCCAGCCTGGGGCCGGGGTGGGGAGGGGGCAGGCCGGCCCCCAGGCTGGGTGCCCGGCCTAGGGCCGGGGTGGGAGGAGAGCAGGCCGGCCTTGAGGCCGGGGTGCTCTGGAGGGGGCCCGGCCTGAGGGGGGGCGCCGAGGCCGGCCCGAGGCCGAGGTGGAGGCCGGCCCATTCGGGTGGGGGTCCGGCCTGGGGGTGAGGGAGGCCAGCCTGGCCGGCCCCCGAGGCCGGGAAGGGGTTTTTCGCCCCTAACTTCTTCGTCGGAACTCCGAATTGGACGCCGTCTTCACCGCTGTTCTCCGTATCTTCTTGCGCATCGTCTCGGGTACTTTTCGGTGACTCCGTGGTGGGTTTGAACCTGAGCACGCAAAGTGTGGAAACATGAGGTAGCGCACCATCCTCCACGTGACCGAAAGTATAGAGCGAGAGGAGCGAGTTCACCTTATCCTTGATGGCCTTTGCGCGTGATCTTGTCATCGGTCCACTTGGAGTAGATGGTTGGGCTACATCATCTCCCCCCCCCCCTTGAAAAAGAGTCGACCTCGACTCGGCGTCGTCTTCATCACTTGGGTATCCATGGAAGGGAGAGAGGTCCTTGACATTGAAGGAGTTGTGGACGAGGTACTTGGATTGCGGTAAGTCGAGCTTGTAGGCGTTGTTGTTGATGCGCTTGGTGACCTTGAAGGGACCGTCACCTCTTGGCTTGAGCTTGGAGTTGCGCTCTTCGGGGAACCGGTCCTTGCGCAAGTGTAGCCACACGAGGTCACCTTCTTGGAACACCATGGGTTTCTTGTTCTTGTTCATGATAGAGGCTCGGTGCTCGGAATGCTTCTCAAGCGTAGCTCTTGTGGAGTCGTGTAGCTTCGTGATGTAGTCGGTGCGCTTGTCGATGTCCATGTTTGCTCGCTCGCGTAGAGGCAAAGGGAGTATGTCGAGGGCGGTGTTGGGGTTGAAGCCGTAGACGATCTCGAAAGGACTCTTCTTGGTAGCTTGATGGAGAGCACGGTTGTAGGCGAACTCGGCGTGTGGGATGCATTCCTCCCAATTCTTCAAGTTGGGCTTGATCAATGCTCGAAGTAGTGAAGAGAGTGTGCGGTTGACGACCTCGGTTTGTCCATCCGTTTGTGGGTGATAGGCGGTGGAGAATAGTAGCTTGACGCCGAGCTTGGCCATCAATGTCTTCCAAAAGTAGGAGGTGAACTTGACGTCGCGGTCCGAGACAATTGAAGTAGGTACACCATGTAAACGCACAATTTCCCTGAAAAACAAAGTAGCAACATGTGAAGCATCGTCGGTTCGGTTACAAGGAATGAAATGTGCCATCTTAGAGAAACGATCCACAACTACAAAGATTGAATCCATGTTGGTTTTAGTTCGTGGAAGGCCTAACACAAAGTCCATGCTAATATCACTCCAAGGTGCATGTGGGATAGGTAATGGCATGTAAAGACCATGAGGGTTGGAAGTGGACTTAGCTCGGAGGCATGTCGAACATCTCTTGACGTGTCTCTCAACGTGATGCTTCATCTTGGGCCAATAGTAGTTGGTGGAGAGCATGGCATAGGTCTTGTCGCGTCCAAAGTGTCCCATGAGGCCTCCTTCATGTGATTCCTTCAATAACAACAAACGAAGAGAAGACTCGGGGATACACAATTTGTTAGCCTTAAACAAGAAACCTTTGTGAAGATAGTAATCATCGAAACCTCGGTTAGGCAAGCACTTCTCAAATATAGGACCAAAGAAAGCATCGGAAGCATATAAGTCTTTGATTTCATCCAAACCAATCACATTGATGTCAAGACGTGTAAGAAGGCATTCTTTCCTAGACAAGGCATCGGCTACCACATTCTCTTTACCTTTCTTGTACTTAATGACATAAGGAAAAGATTCAATGAATTCAACCCACTTAGCATGCCTTTTGTTCAAATTGGTTTGGCTTTTTAAGTATTTCAATGATTCGTGATCGGAATGAATGACAAATTCTTTTGGCCAAAGGTAGGGTTGCCAAACTTCTAGCACTCGAACCAAAGCAAAAAGTTCCTTATCATAGATGGGGTAATTGAGTTTAGCACCATCAAGTTTTTCACTATGGTAAGCAACGGGGCGTCCGTTTTGCATGAGAACGCCACCAATTTCTATACCACTAGCATCACATTCAATCTCAAAAGTTTTCTCAAAATCCGGTAAGACAAGCAAAGGAGCTTCGGTTAAGCATTTCTTAAGTGTGTCAAAAGCTTTTTGTTGCGCATTGCCCCAAACAAAAGGTACATTCTTTTTGGTGAGTTCATTCAAAGGGCAAGCAATAGTTGAAAAATCTTTGACAAAGCGGCGATAGAAACCGGCAAGGCCATGAAAGCGCCTTATCTCACCGACGGAGGTAGGGTTAGGCCAATTCCTAATTGCCTCAATTTTCTTGTTATCTACTTCAATACCATTGGAAGAGATCACAAAACCCAAGAAAACAAGCTTGTTGGTGCAAAAATTGCATTTGGAAAGATTGGCGAAAAGTTTTGCGTTGCGAAGAGCCAACAATACTTGTGAAACATGATCAAGGTGATCTTCCAAAGATTTGCTATAAATGAGAATATCGTCGAAGTAAACCACAACAAATTTGCCAATGAAAGGACGTAGAACTTCATTCATGAGACGCATGAAGGTAGATGGGGCATTCGAAAGACCAAAGGGCATAACAAGCCATTCATACAAGCCAAGTTTTGTTTTAAAAGCCGTTTTCCATTCATCACCTATACTCATACGAATTTGATGGTAACCACTTTTAAGATCAATTTTGGAAAAGATAGTAGCACCACTCAATTCATCAAGCATGTCATCGAGCCTAGGAATAGGATGTCTATATCTAACGGTGATAGCATTGATAGGGCGACAATCCATACACATGCGGGAAGTAGAATCTTGCTTTGGAACAAGGATAACCGGCACGGCACAAGGGCTAAGGGATTCGCGAATAAAACCTTTTTCGAGTAGCTCTTGGATTTGGCGCTCAATCTCCTTAGTCTCCTCGGGATTGGTGCGGTAAGGAGCGCGGTTTGGAAGGGGCGCGCCCGGAATGAGGTCAATACGGTGCTCGATTCCTCGAAGGGGAGGAAGGCCCGGAGGGAGCTCATCGGGAAAGACGTCTTCAAATTCCTGCAACAAAGGCAACAAAGATGGAGGTAGATTTGTCATGTCGTTAGTTTCAAATGCTTCCCCTTTGCACAATAGGACAAAGTGAAGTATGGTTGGGTCATCTCTTAGCGCTCGCATCTCTCTTTTGGTGGCAAGTAAGGCAAAGCCTTTGGCATCACTCGGAATTTTTCCACTCATATTTGGCTTGTGGCTCTCACTCACTTTTTGGTGGATCACTCTCTCACCACTCATCTCACGAGATTTGAGCTCTTCTTGTCTACGTGCAAGAGTCTTGGCGTTGTCGGTGATCACTTGGCTAGGAGACATGGGACGAAGAACAAATGTCTTGTTATTCCACTTGAAGCTATAGTGATTGGTACGCCCATCATGGATAGCACTCTTGTCGTATTGCCAAGGTCGACCAAGAAGAAGATGACACACGGTCATAGGAACAACGTCACAATCTACCGTGTCTTCATAAGGACCAATCTTGAAAGTCACGGAGACCATGTGTTGAATCTTGAAGGTGCCGGAGTCACTAAGCCATTGGACATGGTATGGGTGAGGATGTTGCTTGTAAGGCAATTTGAGTTTGTCACAAAGCTCTTTGCTAGCCAAGTTGTGGCAACTTCCACCGTCGATGATGACCTTGATTGACTTGCCATCAATACCGGCTCTTGTTTGAAAGAGATTGCACCGTTGATCTTGCTCATCTTGAGGAGAAGAAGTGAGGACTCTTGTGACCACTAGTGATGGATTCTTGTCCTCGTCGCAATACACACTTTCTTCATCATCGTTGGAGACGTCCAAAGGATTGAGAGCAACTTGATGCAAGGCATAGTATTCGCCTTCGCTCATGGAATCACGTTCACCGTCTTGGTTGACAATCATGATCATCTTGTTGGAACATTCAAAGGACTTGTGTCCACTACCACCACACTTGAAGCAAGTAATAGTGCTTGACTTGACTTGAGGAGCACTTGAGGATGAGGTTGGAGGAGCTTGCTTCTTGAATGGTTGGGAAGACTTGTTGGGAGCACTAGAGGCTCGCGTGTTGCTCTTGGTGGTAGTTGGAGGAGGAACTTGTGTCATTGGAGTTGACGATGATGGTCTTGAGTTGAAGAAAGCCTTTTGCTTGCTATATTTGAGATCTTCCGCAATTTGGCGTTCCGCCTTGAGTGCTTGGTGGACAAGGGCCACAATGTTGTCATACGGTTGATACTCGACGATCTTCCTTATAGGATAGTTGAGGCCATTGAGGAAGCGGGCCATTGTTTGCTCTTGAGATTCTATCACATGAGCGCGGATCAAAGATGTCTCCATTTCCTTGTAGTACTCATCAACGGACTTCACACCTTGACGAAGTTCTTGAAGCTTCTTGAAGAGGTCACGCTTGTAGTGAGGAGGAACGAATCGAGCATGCATGAATTGCTTCATCTCATTCCAAGTGGCAATAGGAGCAACGCGATTGCGGACTCGTTCGGCTTGTAGGCGATCCCACCATAAGAGTGCATAGCCTTCGAATTCCAAAGATGCTAGAGCAACCATCTTCTTGTCGGTGAAGTTGTGAATGCCGAAGATCTTGTCAACCTTGAGAGCCCAAGCAAGATAGTCTTCGGGATCATTCTCACCATTGAACTTTGGGACATTGAAGCGGAGAGCACTCATGTTGTTGTCCTCTTGCGGACGATGGGGGCGCGCATGTTGGCGCTCATGGGGGTCTTCATCATACATGGGAGGTGAATCATCATAGGGGTCATCCTCATTGTCTTGGCGGTGGCGATCATGATGGGGAGGATGACGCCGGTGGTCATTAGGTGGTGGTGGTTGGTGGTGACGGAGCCTAGCTTCACGGCGTTCACTATCATCATGGCCATTGTGATGTTGTTGAGGACGATCATGTTCTTGGCGGTCATTGTTGTTGGGACGCGCATGGCGCCTAGGTGGCCTTCGATGTTGACGAGCATCTTCCACGAAATCAGTGTGGCCATAGTCTTGAGCGTGGCCTTGTGGAGGTGGAGGATGATGGTGTTGTCGAAGGTCCGGGCGTTGCGGTTGTTGAAGAGGGTCACCACGGCCTTGGCGATGTCGAGGTGGTGGTGATGGCGAGCTATCCTCATACCGATTGCGTCGCGGAGGTTGTTGAGGTTGTGGAGGAGGTGGTGGTGGTTGTTGAGGTTGTCCACCCTCCTCCATGTTGTGGCGATCATGGCGATCGTGGGGACGAGGTTGGTGAGGATCTTGATTGTGGTGGCTTGAGCGACGAGACCTTGAGGACGATGATGAATGACGGCGATTGGCAAGATTAGCCAAGTTGATGTTGATGCGCGTCATTTGATCATTCAATCGAGCCTCTTGCTCTTGGAGTCGACGCTCATAGCGTTGCAACCCGTCCTTGACGAGTTCGCGGAGTTGAAAGTGGTCATTGTGGGTGACGAAGTTGGCGTAGTCATTGTCGTTGTAGAATGGATTGCCTTCGTCTTCCGAGCTCGGACTTGTGAATACTCCTTCCCTAGCCATCTCAAAAACACACACAAGGGTGATATTGAAGAAATGGACGCCTCACTTACCCAACGTTACCTTTCTTGGTCGTATTGAGGCTAGTGGACGAGCCTAGGTGTAGGGCGGTATGTCAAGAGCGAATCCAAAAGATCGAAAGAAACCGCAAATGGCAACACACACACTTTATATGGAAGGCAAATAGGTTAGGAAAGTGGCGAGGAAAAATCGACCAAAACCGAAGAAAAGTTTGTTGTCAATCGTGGAGAAAATTCAAAGAAAAGTTAGCACAAAAACCAAACCTATAGGATGGAAATATGGTGGAACACACACACGCAAGGGAAAAATGGGGTTAGTGCGACCAATGGACGAGCGAAGAACGAAATGGCCCTAACGTAGACTAATGCTCAATGCCACACTAACTCAAGGAGGACGCTAGCTCAAACCGCAAAGTTGAAAAGGCAACAAGATTCGCACCGTGGCAATCGGTCACTCTTTCTCTTTTGCGACGCAAAGCTACACGTTCCTACAATGGAAAGCAATTGGCACCGATCCTTTTGCTTCTTTTTCTATTTTCTCTTTTTCTCTTTTTTTTTTGATTTTCTCTTTTTGATGGATTCCAAAGTGCCAATGCCTACTCGGTGGCTAATCTCTCACAAGCGCTAACCTCGCACTCTCGATGCCACAAATGTGATGCCAAGCGGTGTAAAAAGAACTAGTCCGATAGGTAAGTAACACAATGGGATGGGGTGGTGCAAGCGGAAGCAAGTTATACCTCTCTTTATTTGATGATCACGGACTTGCGGCCGTGGGGGAGTCGATGGCGTGGCGATCCGTTGATGTGGAAGCGTAGGTGATGTCGTGGGCGTCGCGTAGCAACTCGTTGCACTCAATTTGGATCACAAACGACAAAGAAAAACAAGTTCCAAAATCTGTCGGAGAATCGAAGAGCTGAAATTTTCTGAGTTTTTGGCTCAAATTCGAAATTCCCACAAAATCAAGAAAAATTTTGGGCGAAATTGGAAAAATTGGCTGAATAGAAAGTTGTGGAATGGTGTTTGGCAACAAATCTATGAAGAAAAACCACGAAAAACTCAACGAGTCAACAGATCGGTCAAATTCCCTTTTGGCTATTTTTTGAGGATTTTCGAAATTCTTGGTGGAAAAAGAAAAATTGGTGGATGGGGAGGGGTATGGGTGTCGGATTCGTGTCAATCTAGCTCTGGATACCAGATGATATGGGCTTGGCCTCTAGGGTGGCCCGATCTTCACGAATCGACGGAGAACACGAAGAACACGAGGAACTCGATGAACACACGAGGGGGAAACGAGGGGGAAATCGAGGGCAACGCAAACAAACACAAGGATAACTAGTAAGAACCGAAGAACCCCAAATCTTCCGTCAACTAACCCTGAGGGCCGCCTACGGAACGATCGATTCAACTGAGCTCACCTTGATTGAAACCTCTTTACACCCGTAGTCGGTCCACTACGCCAATAGAACCTCAAGATAATCGAGAGGAAGATTGGACAAGTACTTGATAGAAACCCAAAGGGAGAGATCAAGTAGTTGGATGATCCTTGATACAATCCTCGACGATGTCGGAGGGATGGTTCCTCAAAGAGGGATACAAGAGAGCTGAGCTCCAAATGTTCTTAATTCAACTCTAAACCCTAGATCTAGCTTGGGGGCGTCCTTATATAGCCGGGGGTCGAAGTAGGTGGAAACAGGAGCGAAAACAGTGCATTTCCGGGCATTTTCGGTTCCACCCCGGCCTAGGGGCCGGCCTGGAACCCAGCCTGGGGCCAGGGTGGGCGCCTGGAGGGGGGGGCCAGCCTGGGGCCGGGGTGGGGAGGGGGCAGGCCGGCCCCCAGGCTGGGTGCCCGGCCTGGGGCCGGGGTGGGAGGAGAGCAGGCCGGCCTTGAGGCCGGGGTGCTCTGGAGGGGGCCCGGCCTGAGGGGGGCGTCGAGGCCGGCCCGAGGCCGAGGTGGAGGCCGGCCCCTTCGGGTGGGGGTCCGGCCCCCGAGGCCGGGAAGGGGTTTTTCGCCCCTAACTTCTTCGTCGGAACTCCGAATTGGACGCCGTCTTCACCGCTGTTCTCCGTATCTTCTTGCGCATCGTCTCGGGTACTTTTCGGTGACTCCGTGGTGGGTTTGAACCTGAGCACGCAAAGTGTGGAAACATGAGGTAGCGCACCATCCTCCACGTGACCGAAAGTATAGAGCGAGAGGAGCGAGTTCACCTTATCCTTGATGGCCTTTGCGCGTGATCTTGTCATCGGTCCACTTGGAGTAGATGGTTGGGCTACATCAGCAGGTGGACAGATATGATGACGGCTACTCGGCCATGGAGATGGCTGGCTATGACATTCAGGACCGTGTTGGCGAGCGCGTGTTGGCGCCTGGAGACGCGAGGCATCAGCTGGATCGGATCAACTTGTCAGCTCGGTTGGAGAACACGGGTTCCCCTGGCCCCGAGTGCTTTGGCCCGCGTATCATGAACGAGCCATCCGTGAAGAACTTTCAGCTCGCAAGGGGCACCAAGAGCTACAATGGCAGCACCAAGCCCGAAGATTGGCTCAATGATTACGTGTCGTGGTGGTGTCACGGCAGATGCCATAGGATGGCTAAAGTTGTGGGGACGATGGACGCTGGAGGTATTCGGGGAGGGATCACGCGACGAGTAGACGCGTGAGGTAAGAACAACACACTGCAAACAACACGATCTACCCAGGTTCGGGGCCCTCGTGAGGAGGTAAAACCCCTACTCCTGCCTCTCTGTATGTAATATGATGTCTCTCCGAGTAGCCACAGTACAAATGATATCTCTACCGAGTAGCCTCTTGCTCCTCTCCGGGTAGAGCTAGGTCAAGAACTTAGGGTTTTCTAGGATGAAAGTGTTCGTCATCTTCGCCGTCGTCGTCCCTCGCGCAGGAGGCGGCTGGGCACCTTATATACACGATGCCCAGCCGGATACGTCCAAATACGAACAAGTGTCGACATAGTGTGCACACTGTCCTTCCTCCGGGTTCCCGCTGACAGCTTTGGCTCCCAGCCTTGGCTTCATCCGGAAAGTCGTTGGGCAAAACTAGGGAACAGGCGGCTATCACTGTACCTAGGCACAGGGTAGACCCCCCATATCCTGCCACAGCATGCTCCCATGCTGTCACTGTCAGGCACGTCGTCCCCAAATGAACAGTAGTTCGCATACTGCCAAGTACGGACCCAGGATACGCGGGATCTTGTGTCAGAACGGCTCCTTTGACTTTGTGGCCGGGTAGGTTCCCGCCAATTGTTCCCGCCAATTGTACTCGGGTCAACCTTCTACTCGAAAGGATAGAACTTGCTTAATTTCTCCTTCTGGTCATCTTGAGGTGAGACCGAGTAGCCGTCGACCGGGTAGCGAGTACCAGGTAGTCGGCTACTCGACCAAACCTCTCTTCTGTAAGCTGCCTTTACCACTTGTCTTTACCCTACTCGGGGGTAGCCCCCCGACAGCAGTCCCCGAAGCTGGTTGAGTCTTGCGAACTTGTTCACTAGGCTCATCCAGCTTTAAAACCAATCTTTGCCTCTCAGCCCTTGAACCTCAAGATGCCGAGAAGAGCCTCCGAGTAGCTGTCTGGAAAGTACCTTGAGTTTTCTCTCTTCCGAGTATCACTTGCTTTCTGCTCCGTAACCGAGTAAAAAGACTCATGGAAAGTACCTTGGGTTTCCTCTTTTCCAAGTATCACTTGCTTTCTACTCTGTAACCGAGTAAAAAGACTTAGAGAATTTTCTGGAAACGAGCCGTTGCGGCACAGAGCACGATCCAGCCCTTCGCGCAGCAACTGCCCACGTGTCAAGCATCCACGACCTTGTCGTTTCGATGCCCAGGACACGACCTGCCACGCGTCCAGTTTTCACGCGGTGGGCCCACCGGCCGTCATGTCCCATCAAGTGCAGTTATAGGCCACGATTCGGTGGTGGGATCCAATGCGGTCACTACGCGCGCAACCTGCGCTTGTGTGCGTTTCTAACCGGCCACAGGATCCACCACACGCCACAATCGATCCCACTCCCACGATGGTAACGGTAAATCCGCGGAGGAGATATAAATACCTCCTTGGTAATTTCCTTTTCCCCTTCCTCGCACTTTTCCTCCTTTGCCTCCTGCGCTTCTCCGCCACCGTGCTCTCCGCCGCCGCGCAGGCTCTCGCGCCGCCGCGAAACCAATCTCTCCACCAAATCCTTCAACACCTCTCACTCCCCCCACCCGCAGCAATGGCCAAGGCTGGCTGGGCCGGTTCCTCCGTCACGGCTGAGGACTGCGCGTGGCTCGTCAACACCCGGCGGGTGCCTCCCGGCGTGGAGTGCCGGGCTCCAGGCAGCGAGCTCGTGCCCACTCCGCGGGAGGGAGAGCGGGTGGTCTTCATGTCGCACTTCGAGCGCGGCTTTGGACTGCCCGCCTCCGACTTCCTGAGGAACTTCCTCAACCACTTCGGCATCCAGATGCACCACCTTCCCCCCAACGCCGTCGTCTTCCTCGCCTACCACGCCGTGGTCTGCGAGGCCTTCCTCGGCGTCCGGCCCACATGGGAGACGTGGCTCAGGTATTTCCACCTGCGCCAACAATCTACCGGGAAGAAGGACTCCGCGGGCAATGCCCGCGCCACGGACACCGGCTGCGCCATGATGGTGCAGCGGTCCGGGACACACCACCCCCGCATCAAGGGGCTAGACTCCGTCAAGCTCTGGCAGAAGACGTTCCTGTATGTCAAGAATGTTGCCGCCGCGGAAGGAGCCCGAGTAGATGACCGCATCAACCTGCCGGTTTGGAGCAATCGCGCTCCAATCGGCCTGTACTGGAAGGACAAGCCCGTCAACGACGACGACGCCATCGAGATGGAGGATCGACTCAGCTGGCTGAAGGCGCAAGGCCTCAAGAATGACGATCCAGTGGCGTGCTGGATCCAGCGCCGAGTGCTGCCCTTGCAGGAGCGCAGCCATCTCATGTGTTACATGGGAGGCCCCCGCGACTGCACCAGGACCACCACCATCGAGATCGACAACATCGATGTCCCTCTGCATGCCAGGAACATCCTGACGACAAGCCTTGGCGACCACTGGCAGTACGGGTTTGTCCCGTACAGCCGTACCAAGCCGATTGAGCGGGTACGCCTTTCTTTCTCTGCTCTCTGCACTACTTTCTGACTAGATAAATCCTTCCCTTGCCGCGAGTAGTGATCGCCTTCTGCACTGAGTAGGGTAGTTAGCCGGGTTGCGTAGGCTTAATGTGCTTCATGCTTGCACGCCTTGCCGGGTAGCCTATTCGAGAACAACTCCTAGGCTTGACGTGCTTTAGACCTGCACGCCCTTCCGAGTAATTCCCTCCCGCAAACATGCTTAGGCTTAGTATGCTTTGTGCTTGCACGCCTATCCGAGTAGAATGCTTAGTACCTTGCCTAGGCTTTGTGTGCTTTGTACCTGCACGCCCGTCCGGGTAGAATTTCTTCCTGGTACTCGGCCAGTCTGTGATCTTTTTCTGGTTTTCAGGTTCTTACGCGCCAGCTCATCGAGAGCCACGATGTTTTCGAGAGCAACTGGTCTGCTGATCGTGAGGAGGACAATGTGCCTTCTCACGATGCCGCGGAGCAGTCCAACCCCTCTCGCTCCCCCGTTGCTGACAAGCGTGACGCTCTCCGCACCTGGTCCGATGAGGACTTTGATGGTAAGTTCACTTTCACTCTGGTTGCTTCCGAGAAGGACCAATCCCTTGTTTGCTGTTTCTGATTCCTTCCCCTTTCTCTTGTATTCTCAGATGAGGGTGCCGCGGAGAAGGATGACGAGGACGAAGGCGAGAACGAGGGCGCGGCGCCCCTAGCCGCCAAGCCTCTGTCCGTCGCTGCTCCTGAGACCCGCAAGCGGACCGGTAGTGGGGCACCAGCACCTCCTGCCAAGAGAAAGAAGCCCACCGAGAAGAAGGTGGTAGTGAAGAGGTCCAGGCGAGAGCTCAAGTCTACCACAGCGTAAGCCCTCTTCCCGGTCGCTTCCCTTCTCACGCTGTGCTAATCCTCCAAATCCCTTCTAATTTCTGATTTCTTCCTTCTCTACAGACCTCCCATGAATGCGGACGCAGCTCTCGCGTCCAGCCAGGCTAGGGAACCACCAGTTCCTCTCATCAATCTTGATGATGACGAGGACCACACCGCCCGTGCTGCTGCTGCCAATCCGCAGACTACTGATGCACAAAGAGCAGCGGCCGAGCCAGCAGCACAGGACGCTACCGTCCGCCAAGACAGACCTCCTTCTCCTCCGGCTAGCAATGCCGAGGAGAACCAGGATCAAGAGATGCGAGACAACACCGCCGAGGAGCGGCCAGAGGCAGAGCAAGAGCAGCCATCCACAGGGGCTGCTGCACAAGATCATCCTGCTGCCGAGCAGCGAGTGGAAGCCACCACCGCCGTGGACGTACAAGGCGATGGATCCGTGGCGCCGCCCGTGGCGCCACCTGCAGCGCAAGGCCCTACACCGCCCAGCCTCTCCTCGTCTCCGCAACCCAAGGATGCACCTAGCTCCCCTGCCGGGCGAGTGACCAGGCAGCAAGCCGCCCTGGACGCTCTGAGGAGCGAGGTTGACAGAAGGGCAGCCGAGAAAGAAGCTGCGGAGAAGGCCGAGGCGGAGAAATAAGCCGCTAAGAAGGCCAAGGCCGAGAAGGAAGCCGCCGAGAAGGCGAAGGCCATAGCTGATGGGAAGAAGGTTGCAGATCCCGAGAAGCAGCGGGCCGAGAAGGAAAGGGCGAAGAAGCGAGCCAGAGACCAAGTGCCGCCACCAACCTCAGGTGGAGCGCTCATGATCCGCGAGTCTGGCCCAATTCCCGCCGCGCTCTCGGCGGATGCTCGCGCTGCTGGCCAGCCCTCCTACCCGGAGTATATGATTGAGGTTAGCCACCAGCACTCAATCGGCTTCCCTCCCCAGGACAAAACCCTAGCTATCCAGCACGGAAGGAAGGCCGTTGCCATGAACTCCCCTCCTCCAGATCCAAGCCAACAGCAGACTGCCAATATTGCTTCTCGCGGAGTCCAAGATAAACCAATAACATCCAAAGGCCTTGAGCAGGTACTGGACACCGTTGGCTTCATCGACGCCAAATGGGACAGCAAGGTTCTCGGCGTGGAGAAGTGGCATGGTCTCACCCTTGGCGGCCTCGACCACATGCGCGTGGACTGGAACAAGGTCGATCTGGGACACAAGCCCATGACCGTCTCCACCGAGACCGCGACCCTTGCAGCCAAGATGTTCTTGCATCGCAAGAATGCCGAGGACGTCGAGCAGGCCTACGCAGTAAGTTTTTCTTATCTTTTCCGAGTTGAATTTTCCGAGTTGAATTTCCCTCTCTTCCATTCGCCTTTCTGTTCCTGACCATCACTCCCAGTCCCCGAGATTCTAGCCGAGTAGGTGGATACTCTCCGAGTAGCCTCCTACTCGGGTTGAATCTACTCTGCTTTTTCTAACTCTCTTCTTCTTCTCGCTTCTCAGGACAGCGTCCTGAAAAGGACTAATTTGTACCGCCATCTCCTCTGGAACCATTCCATCGCCAGGCGGCGCATTGCTGCTTTGGAGAAGGAAAAGGGAGCTGCGGAGGCAGCCAGCAAGGACGCCAACGCTAACACTCAGCAGCTGACTGAAGTGCAAGGTACACTTTTAGCTGCGCGATTCGTGCGTTTTATGTTTACGCTCGCTTATGCTTTCTTTTGTGCTAACCTTTCTTCTCTGCAGAGAAACTGAAGAGCCTCGCCGAGGAGCACAGCAAATGCCGTGCTTTCGTGCAGAACGCCGAAGCCACCATCCAAAGGCTAGATGGTGAGTTTGTCGTCCACTCGGTTTAATCTTGAATCCATGTCATCATTACTTCTGTTCTGATCTTGTCTGGCTCTTCGCAGAAGATCACAAGGTGTTTGCTGCAGCACACCGAGAGTGTGTCCAGCCGGCCGAGTTGCAGCAGCAACTGTCCGAGCAGGCTGCTGTGTTGCTGAACCATCATGCCACCGAAACCGAGAAACTGCAACTCCAGTTGCAACAGGCACTCCAGGACGCCATCAACATTGGCGCCGAGAGAGACAGAGCCATTGCCGAGAAGGCCAAGGCCGAGGGCACTTTCAGAGCCAAGGAGAGGGCCCTTGAGCAGGAATGTGAAACTCTGAAGAAGGCCAATGCTGATCTCTTTGCACAGATGAATGGCTTGCGCATGATCCAAGAGAGGCACATTTCCAACGAGGAGTCCTGGAAGAAAAGATTGTAGCGGCTGCGCAACGAACTCTCCGGTAAGTCTTTTCTTCGCTGCTTCTTTTCTTCTCGGTCACATTTCTTCTCGGTCACATTTCTTCTCGGTCCCATTTCTTCTCGGTTCTTCTCTTCTTGATTCTGAAGTTGCCACATGTTATTTCAGAGATCTGGCCTCATCTCGACTCTCCTTCTGCGCCTACGCTGGCCAAGACGAAAGCGGCTCGCATTGCGAAAGGTGAAGCAGCAGATACCCGAGCCGAGATCGAGGACAGCTTGCTGGTGCTCAAAGGCTACTTCGAACAACTAGCTGGCTTCGGAACTGATCTGATGCACGAGGGCTTTGAGCTTCACAAGCTTTTTTGGCCTAATGATTCTCCGCCAAAGTCCATGAAGGGCCTAGCCCTCAAGCTGAAGAATGTGAAGAAGGAGCTGAAGAAGTGGCGCGCTTCGGGAGCCCGTGCCGGTGCGGATGTGATGCTTCTCTGCATCGCATCCTGGTACGAAAACCTCAACATGCAGCTCATCCGCGGGAAGCGCAATGATTCCAAGTGGGAGCTAGATCCCGACTGCGTGGCCACTCGCAAGCAAGTCGCCTACGAGGTCGCGGAGTGCGCCGAGACAGAGACCTACATCGATGGCCTCCCGGAGCCCGACACCGACTATGAAGACGAAGGGGAAGCTGAGGAAGAAGTTGACTCCGAGCTGGAGGACTTCTTCGACTCTCCTGAGGGCAAGGCCGGGAAGGGGAAAGGCACGGCCGTCTCGGGTAGTGATGAGGAGGCTGAGCACATCGAGACTGCTCCACTCGAGTTCGGCACCTCCTCAGGCGCTGCCCTCGATGACACGGTGCCCCCTCCTGGCCAGGCTTCAGGATCCTCCTCGGCTCCTGGTCCCGTCTCGGCGGCCACAGCCACTTCCGAGCAGACAGCCACCCAGCAAGCTGCCGAGATGTCGGGATCCGCCCCCGTCCAGACGGAAGCGGACGCCACCCATGCAAGCCCCGAGGAAACGGCCACCGCGACCGCCACTGAAGAAGCAGCAGCCAAGGCCAGCACCGAGAATATTGCCTCCTCCTCTTAGATCAACCTGCAATCTTTTTTACTTAAAATATTTATCAGATCCCCGGGATGCCGGGAGCAAATGTCATATACTATCTTTGTCTTGCTTGCTACACAGTTTTTATGCCCACCTTGTTTATTTCAATCATTAATCAATTTGAGTAACTCTAGCTCAATGCCGAGTTGCGTTTCCATGCGAGTCCCCGAGAAGCATTTCTTATTCACCCTATCCTTTCATCTTTGCTCTACCCGCGACTTGTCGCTTGTTTGGTATTCGAGTCACAAGAGTCAAGGAGTAGGGCTGCAAATACTTAGCCGCTTAGAAACAATCATAGTAACGCAGCTCACCACTTAGCCGAGAAGACGAAAACAGGGAACAAAAGTAACAAACAGTCTACTCGGTTCCTGCACCCTTTCTTCCTTAGTGATTTTCGTGTGCTCATTGACCCTTTGCTTGTTCTCTTGCTTGCCATGAAGCCGGGTTTCGGACAGCAGCAGAGTCGAAGAGTTGGCATATAGGTTTAAACACAGTACTCGATGCACTTATGAGTTCTGAAGTGGAGCAACCGAGTAGAGAAACAGTAAAGCCGAGTAAGAAAAACACTTAGAGCAGTTTTGGACGAGGGCAGTCCCCGAGAACAATTTCAGATTGCAGAGTAGAATTTCAACTCGGATAAGAGGGTACATACACATCTTTGCTCACGAATGAAAGCGACGAAGTAGAGCTACATTCCAGGGGCGCTTGGTTTCCTCTCCAGCTTTATCTGCCCTGTTCGCCTGCGATGGGCGCACATCTACAAGGTAGTACGCATCATTGTGCAGCGCTTTGCTCACAATGAAAGGCCCTTCCCAAGGAGGAGACAACTTGTGCATCCCGGCTGTGCGCTGCACAAGCCTAAGGACCATGTCTCCTTCTCGGAAAACCCTTGGGTTCACCTTTCGGCTATGATAGCGCCGCAGGTTTTGCTGGTAGATAGCCGAACGTGACAGAGTCAGCTCTCTTGCTTCTTCAAGCAGGTCAACGTCGTCTTCTCGAGCTTCTCTCGCCTCCACCTCAGTGTAGAGGGTTACTCGGGGGGAGTCATGCTCTAAGTCCATTGGCAACACGGCTTCAGCCCCGTATACCAAGAAGAATGGCGTGTAGCCGGTTGACCGGTTAGGGGTAGTCTTTAGACTCCACAACACCGCTGGCAACTCTTCTAGCCAACACCCAGGTGTTTTCAGCAACGGCTCGATCAGCCTTGGCTTTATGCCTGCCAGTACCATTCCATTTGCTCTCTCAACTTGCCCATTGGAGGCAGGGTGCGCGACTGACGCAACGTCTAGTCGGATATGCTTATCTCTGCAGAATCGCACCATTGCCCCCTCTGCAAAGTTGGTGCCATTGTCGGTGATGATACTGTGCGGGTAGCCGTATCTCATGATCACATCCTTCACAAACCTCACAGCTGTGACTCCATCACATTTCCGAATAGGTTTCACCTCAATCCACTTGGTGAACTTGTCCACCATGACCAAGATATGCGTCATGTTGCCTTTAGCCGGCTTGAAGGGACCAACCATGTCCAAGCACCAAACAGCAAATGGCCATGTGATGGGAATTGTTTTCAACTCGGAAGCAGGCATGTGAATCTTACTTGCAAACATTTGGCAGCCGTTGCACTTCCTCACAATATCTTCAGCTTGCTGCAGTGCCGTGAGCCAGTAAAAGCCATGCCGAAAAGCTTTCTTGACCAATGCCCGAGAAGAGGCATGATGCCCACATTCCCCTTGATGTATCTCCACCAGTATTTCTTCTCCCTCTTCTGGGCTCACACAACGCTGCAGCACACCAGTGGCACTTCTCTTATGCAGTACATCTCGGACTATAGTGTAGCCCTTGGACTTTCTCTGAATCTGCCTCGCAGTCACTTCATCTTCAGGCAGAGCACCGTCCCTTAGAAAGGATAATATGGGCATAGCCCAACTCGGTGTCTCCCGTATGGGAAACACTGGTTCGTCCAGTTCCATAGGGACAGGCTCTTGCGGTTGCACAGGAGGAGTAGGAGTGCTTCTTTGCAGCCCGGACCGATTGGCGAGAACTTCTTCAATGAATGCGACAGCTTCTGGGTTGAGGGCGGCAGTCCCCGAGTAGGGAATGGCAGTCCCCGAGTAGGGAACGGCAGTCCCCGGGTAGGGAGCGGCAGTCCCCGGGTAGGGAGCGGCAGTCCCCGGGTAGGGAGCGACAGTCCCCGAGTAGGGAGCGGCAGTCCCCGAGTAGGGAGCAGCAGTCCCCGAGTAGGGAACGGCAGTCCCTGGGTTCCCTGCAGCACTTTCCCAGTCAATTTCCATTGGGTCAGATTCTTCATTTGGCAGAGAAGGAACAAAGATGGATTCCGAGTTGGGGGAAGGCTTGATGGATGGCTTCCTCAAATGTTCCAAGGCAACCCCTGCCGGGATGGACTGCCGAGAAGATCCCAACTTGGAAAGCTCATCTGCTGCTTCGTTCTCTGCTCGGTGAATGTGCTGGAACTCACAGCCTTCGAAGAACCCCGTCATAGACTGTACCAGGAAGCGATACGATGCCATATTGGCATCCAAGGCATCCCAAGTACCCGAAACTTGCTGCACCACCAAATCTGAATCGCCATAGCATATAATGCGCTGCACACCAACCTCCTTGGCTACTCGCAAACCATGCACCACTGCCTCGTACTCGGCTACATTGTTGGATGCCTTGAAGTGAATTTGCAGCACGTACTTGAGTTGATCCCGCTTGGGTGAGGTAAGCACAACACCAGCGCCAAGGCCTTCTTTCACCTTTGAGCCATCGAAATGCATCCTCCAATAATTGGATACTGGAGCGGGAGGTTCATACTGCATCTCGGCCCAGTCCACAAGAAACTCTGCCAAGACCTGAGACTTGATCGCTTCTCTTCTTGCGTACGCAGGAGCATACGCAGCTAGCTCAATCGCCCACTTGGCCACTCTGCCACTCGCCTCCTTGTTACCCATGATGTCCGAGATGGGAGCTGAACTCACAACAGTGACGGGATGCTCCTGGAAATAATGCTTCAGCTTCCTGGCGCCCAGGTACACACCATATGTCATCTTCTGGTAGTGCGGATAATTTTGCTTGGAACTGGACAGCACTTCACTGAGATAATAGACTGGGCGCTGCACACTCTTGCCTTCTTCTTCTCGCTCCACCACAATCACCACGCTGACTACTCGGTTAGTCGCCGCAATGTACAGCAGCATAGGTTCCTTGGGTAGCGGACTAGCCAAGACGGGAGCAGTAGCCAGCATTGCCTTCAGCTCATTGAATGCCACATCCGCCTGCGGGGTCCAGACAAACTTGTCACTCTTCTTCATCAGCTGGTACAGAGGCAAGGCCTTCTCGCCCATTCGTCCCAGAAAACGGCTCAGAGATGCCAAACAACCCGTGAACTTCTGCACATCTTTCAGTGATCTCGGCAAAGACATGCTCTCAATAGCTTTTATCTTTGAAGGATTAGCTTCAATGCCACGGCTAGAAACTAGAAATCCGAGTAGCTTTCCAGCTGGTACACCAAAGGTGCACTTACTCGGATTCAGTTTCATTTTGTACTTGCGTAGGTTAGCAAAGGTTTCCTCCAGGTCGGCAAGCAGAGTATGTGTTTCATTCTTTTTGATGACAATGTCATCTACGTACACCTGCACATTCTTGCCGAGCTGGTCGTGCAAGCATTTCTGCATGCACCTCTGATAGGTTGCACCCGCATTCCTCAAGCCAAAACACATGACACGATAGCAATAAGCCCCGTACGGGGTAATGAAAGCAGTCTTTATTTGATCAGCAGGGTTGAGTGCAATCTGATGAAAACCCGAGTAGGCATCTATGAAAGATAACAGTTCACAGCCAGCAGTGGAATCGATCACCTGATCGATGCGAGGCAGCGGGAAAGGATCCTTGGGGCACGCCTTGTTCAGGTCGGTGTAGTCGACGCACATGCGCCATGCAGTGGCAGCCTTGGGATCCTCCTTCTTCTTCTCGACCATGACCGGGTTGGCTAGCCAATCCGGATGCAGCACTTCCATGATGAAGTTACTTATCAGCAGCTTGGTGATCTGATCACCGATGGCCTTCCTCCTCTCATCTCCGAAGCGGCGCATAGCCTGCTTCACGGGCTTGGCGTCAGGACGCACATGCAAAGAGTGCTCAACCAACTCCCTCGGGACTCCTGGCAAATCTTCATTGGTCCAGGCAAAGACATCCCGATTCTCACGGAGGAAGTGGATGAGCTCGCTTTCCTATTTCTCCGCCAACCCGGAGCCAATAATGGCTACGCGGTCGGGGAACTCAGGGTCGACCTGAATCTTCTTCGTCTCCTTGGCAGCTTGGAAAGCAGTGCCCTGCTGGATACTCGGCACACCTTGCGCGCCAGCCTGAGCGGACTGAGCCATGGCCACCACCTCGTACATCTTCCTCTTCTCGGCAGCAATCACCATTGACTCCGCCAACTGGGAACCAGCAGAGGCACACTCAATGGATTTCTTGTAATCCCCCGAGATGGTGATGATGCCATTGGGACCAGGGATCTTCATCTTCAGATAAGCCACATGGGTGGAGGCCATGAATTTGCTCAGAGCAGGCCTGCCGAGTAGAGCGTGATAGGGGCTCCGATGGTCCACCACCTCGAACTGCAGGCGCTCTGTGCGGCAGTTCTCCCGAGTGCCGAATAGCACATCAATCCATACTCGGCCGATCGGGTTGCATGAGATCCCGGGCACAATGCCATGGAAGGTAGTCTTGCTAGGCAGCATCATGTTCTCGGCCATGCCAAGCTTCTCGAGTGTATCCCTGTACACAATGTTGATGCTGCTGCCGTTGTCAATCAGCACCTTGCTGAACCTCACATTCTTCACGGGACCCAAGAAGGTAGGATCCAGCACCAAGGCATAGCTACCCGGATTGGGCATCACCTTGGGGTGATCTACTCGGGACCACCGGATCTCCTTGTCGCACCAGTACATGTAGTGAGGAACAGCAGGAATTACTGCATTGACCTCCATGGCCCGCCTGTGCTGCGACTGCTTGTCGTCAGGCTCAGAAGTGAAGATCATGTAGCTCTCGTGGTGCTCTTGGTACTGATTGGAGCCATTGCCCCCATCGTTGCCATTGTTGTTGTTGCCCTGGTAGTTGTTGTTGTTGCCTCTGTTGTTGTTGTTGTTGCGGTTGTAGTTGTTGTTGTTGTTGTTGCGGTATCGCTCGTTGTTGAAGTACTGGTTGGCTCCTAAAGCCACCTGGTTGACGTTTTCCCTTCTCGGGTACACTGGCGGCCGAGCTGCAGGTGCACGAGCAGGCTGCACATTGTCATTGGCATTGACGGCTGGCAGGGGAGGAGGAGGAGGCAAGCCATCACTCTTGATTGCCTCCCACCACTCGCATTGCCGAGTAGTGTGGTTAGCAGGCCTCGACGGATGGTGGGTGTGAAAGCTGCATAGGCCATCCTTCATGTCATCGAAGACAAACTTCTTCGGCTGCTCGGAGTTCCCGCTACCCGACTGAGATCCGCGAAATGGTTTCTTGTTGCCTTGGCCCTGGTTCTGGTTTTGCCCGTAGGCTCCAGCAGGTTTTTGCCTCTGGCCACCACTGCCTCCAATATTCACTGCATTGACCTCCTCGGGATCATACCGATTGTCCACTCGGCGCTTGTTGCGGAACTCGTTGCGCTTGCTGCCGTTGAAATTTCTTCTCGGCTCAGAGGAGTCCATCAGTGGCTGAGTAGGATCGCCGAGTGCATACTGATCCGCAATCTTGATGGTCTCGGCCAGGGTGTTCGGCATCTCTCTCTGCAATCTCTGCCAAAGCATGCTGCCATGTCGGCAACCCTGAGCAAACCAAGTGATGGCCTGAGATTCATTCACACCCTCACAGGTGTTCCTCAACGTGCTCCACCGAGTAGGATACTCGCGGTCCGTCTCGTCTTCTCGCTGCTTGCAAGCTGACAGCTGCTGTGGCCTATTCGGCCTCTTGTATGTGCTTGTGAAGTTGCTGATGAATGCATCCGAGAAGTCCAGCCAGCAGTTAATGCTGTTCTTGGGCAGGTTGTTGAGCCAAGTACGGGCTGGACCCTCTAGCATCTGCGGCACATAGCGCACCGCCCATCTTCTGTTACCATTCGCGATGTGGACCGCGGTAACATAATCATTGAGCCAATCTTCAGGCTTGGTGCTACCATTGTAGCTCTTGGTGCCCCTTGCAAGCTGGAAACCCTTCACGGATGGCTCGTTCATGATGCGCGGGCCAAAGCACTCGGGGCCAGGGGGACCCGTGCTCTCCAGCCGCGCCGACAAGCTGATACGGTCCAGCTGGTGCCTCGCATCTCCATCCGCCAGCACACGGTCACCAACACGATCACGAATATCATAGCCAGCCATCTCCATGGCCGAGTTGCCGTCATCATACATGTCCACCTGCACCGCTGCAGGCTGCTCCACCGGGTAGGCGAGTGGCACCACAGCACGCGGCTGCTGCCTCTGCCGAGTAGGCTGAGCTGCGGGTTGCCGAGAAGTACCCGGACGCGCGGCTTCTCGGACACGGCTTTGAGCTTGATGGGCTTGAGAGCCTGCTCTTGCAGCATTGTGTTCTTGCCCGGGCTGCTGCGGCACAGCAATCTGTTTCGCGGCAGCAGCCGGGTCATACACCTGCATCTGCCTGTCTCTGCCCGAGCGGCCGCTGCGGCTCTTCTCGCGGCTGGGATGCGGAGACGAGGCCTGATCGTTAGATCTAGCCGCGTGCGAATGCACCATCTGCGAAGCCCCAGCCCCAGGATTGGCCTTCCGGAACTCCTCGTTCTGCCTAGCAGCCTCCAACACTAACTCATTGAGCCTCTCTTGCTGCCTAACACGCGCATCGCCGTCTAGGCGAGGCAACTCGGCAGCAACCGCCTCTGCAGCTCTAAGGGTTTTGGCGGGTGTACTGTATCTGGGCCTGGTGGAGGTGTTTGCGGTGGCGGACTGAGCGGGAGCCTCTACAACCGTTGCCATCTCGGCACCAAGGTTACGGCGAGTAGCACCTACTCTGCTAGGCCTCCTAACAACCGGCGTGAAACCGTGAGCCCTATTGTACTCGAGCTGATCTAGACTCAGCTCTAACCTCACCTTGTCCAACTCCGCCTGCTCGGCAAGCAGCTCCAAGCGTTGCCGCTCGAGCTGCTCCCTCATGGCCAGGAGCTCGATGTCGGTGGAGGTTGGCATACCAAGCCGCGTAGCAGACGCGGGAATGGCCGCAGACGTGGAGGGCGGCATGTTGCTATCCTTCTCGTAGGGCCGGTGTACCCTGCCACCAGCCGGTATGTCCACCTCCTCGACGACGGCCGCAGCGCCAGTAGCGGCTGCGCCGGCGTTTGCCGTCAAGCCCGTCACCAGCACCTCAGCGCAGTTCGCAGAGCGAGACGCGGGCCTTCCGCGAGCAGCAATCACCGCGGGAGGATCCTCCGCGTCTTGCACCTGCTCAGGATACGCGTGGTTGACGACGGTGGCGATGTAGACGAGATGAGAGCCGAAGGAGACCACCGAGCCGCCTTCCGGCATGGCCTTGCCGCTGAAACAGCCGGCGTTGTCGGTGACGAAGTCGAAGGAGCCGAATCTGTGGACAAGGCCACAGACCACGCGCTCCGCTGAAGAAGATCCCGTCCGAACAGTAACTCCAACCAGCGCCGCTGGTTGCCCCACGGTGGGCGCCAACTGTCGTGGTGGTGTCACGGCAGATGCCATAGGATGGCTAAAGTTGTGGGGACGATGGACGCTGGAGGTATTCGGGGAGGGATCACGCGACGAGTAGACGCGTGAGGTAAGAACAACACACTGCAAACAACACGATCTACCCAGGTTCGGGGCCCTCGTGAGGAGGTAAAACCCCTACTCCTGCCTCTCTGTATGTAATATGATGTCTCTCCGAGTAGCCACAGTACAAATGATATCTCTACCGAGTAGCCTCTTGCTCCTCTCCGGGTAGAGCTAGGTCAAGAACTTAGGGTTTTCTAGGATGAAAGTGTTCGTCGTCTTCGCCGTCGTCGTCCCTCGCGCAGGAGGCGGCTGGGCACCTTATATACACGATGCCCAGCCGGATACGTCCAAATACGAACAAGTGTCGACATAGTGTGCACACTGTCCTTCCTCCGGGTTCCCGCTGACAGCTTTGGCTCCCAGCCTTGGCTTCATCCGGAAAGTCGTTGGGCAAAACTAGGGAACAGGCGGCTATCACTGTACCTAGGCACAGGGTAGACCCCCCATATCCTGCCACAGCATGCTCCCATGCTGTCACTGTCAGGCACGTCGTCCCCAAATGAACAGTAGTTCGCATGCTGCCAAGTACGGACCCAGGATACGCGGGATCTTGTGTCAGAACGGCTCCTTTGACTTTGTGGCCGGGTAGGTTCCCGCCAATTGTTCCCGCCAATTGTACTCGGGTCAACCTTCTACTCGAAAGGATAGAACTTGCTTAATTTCTCCTTCTGGTCATCTTGAGGTGAGACCGAGTAGCCGTCGACCGGGTAGCGAGTACCAGGTAGTCGGCTACTCGACCAAACCTCTCTTCTGTAAGCTGCCTTTACCACTTGTCTTTACCCTACTCGGGGGTAGCCCCCCGACATTACGTCACCGCAGTCCACATTGCGGGTGGCAACAGGAGATGGGCAGTGCGGTACGTCCCGCAGATGCTAGAGGGTCCAGCTCGCACTTGGCTCAACAACTTGCCCAAGCACAACATAAATTGCTGGCTGGATTTCTCGGACGCCTTCGTCAGCAACTTCACCAGCACCTACAAGAGGCCGAATAGGCCACAGCAGCTGTCCGCTTGCAGACAGCGAGAAGACGAGACGGATCGCGAGTACCTTACTCGGTGGAGTACATTGAGGAACACCTGTGAGGGTGTGAATGAAGCTCAGGCCATCACTTGGTTTGCGCAGGGATGCAGGCATGGCAGCATGTTGTGGCAGAGATTGCAGAGGGAGATGCCAAACACTCTGGCGGAGACCATCAAGATTGCGGATCAGTACGCACTCGGTGATCATACTCAGCCTCTGATGGACTCCTCTGAGCCGAGAAGAAACTTCAGTAACAGCAAGCGCAACGAGTTCCGCAACAAGCGCAGGGGTGACCGAATAGATACTCGGTACGACCCTGAGGAGGTGAATGCAGTGACTGTTGGAGCTGGTGGTAGCCAAAGGCAGAAACCTGCTGGAGCCTACGGGCAGAACCAGAACCAGGGCCAAGGCAACAAGAAACCATTCCGTACTCCTCAGTCGAGTAGCGGCAACTCCGAGCAGCCGAGGAAGTTCGTCTTTGACGACATGAAGGATGGCCCATGCAGTTTTCACACTCACCACCCCTCGAGGCCTGCTAACCACACTACTCGGCAGTGCGAGTGGTGGGATGTGATCAAGAATGATGGCCTGCCTCCCCCTCCTCCTCTGCCAGCGGCCAATGCCAATGTGCAGCCTACTCGCGCACCCGCAGCTCGGCCGCCAGTGTACCCGAGAAGAGAAAATGTGAACCAGGTGGCTTTAGGAGCCAACCGTCACTTCAACAATGAGAGCTACCGCAACAACAACAACAACTACAACCGCAACAACAACAGAGGCAACAACAACTACCAGGGCAACAACAACAACGGCAACAATGGGGACGGAGGCTCCAACCAGTACCAAGAGCACCACGAGAGCTACATGATCTTCACCTCTGAGCCAGTCGACAAGCAATCACAGCACAGACGGGCCATGGAGGTCAATGCAGTGATTCCTGCTGTCCCTCACTACATGTATTGGTGTGACCAGGAGATCAGGTGGTCCCGAGTAGATCATCCCAAGGTGATGCCCAATCCGGGTAGCTATGCCTTGGTGCTGGATCCTACCTTCCTAGGTCCCGAGAAGAATGTGAGGTTCAGCAAGGTGCTAATCGACAACGGCAGCAGCATCAACATTGTGTACAAAGACACACTTGAGAAGCTTGGCCTGGCCGAGAACATGATGCTGCCCAGCAAGACTACTTTCCATGGCATTGTGCCCGGGATCTCGTGCAACCCGATTGGCCGAGTGTGGATAGATGTGCTATTCGGCACCAGGGAGAACTGCCGCACAGAGCGCCTACAGTTCAAAGTGGTTGATCATCAGAGCCCTTACCATGCTCTACTCGGCAGGCCTGCTCTGAGAAAGTTTATGGCCTCTACTCATGTCGCGTATCTGTAGATGAAGATCCCTGGTCCCAATGGCATAATTACTATCTCTGGTGATTACAAGAAGTCCATGGAGTGTGCCTCTGCTGGTTCCCAGTTGGCGGAGTCGATGGTGATTGCTGCCGAGAAGAAGAAGATGTATGAGGTGGTGGCTATGGCGCAATCCGCGCAAGCTGGCGCGCAAGGTGTGCCGAGTACCCAGCACGGGACCGTGTTCCAGGCATCTCAGGAGACCAAGAAGGTCCAGGTCGACCCCGAGTTCCCCGACCGCGTAGCCATCATTGGCTCTGGGTTGGCGAAGAAATAGGAAAGCGAGCTCATCCACTTCCTCCGTGAGAATCGGGATGTATTCGCCTGGTCCAATAAAGATCTACCAGGAGTCCCGAGGGAGTTGGTTGAGCACTCATTACATGTGCGTCCTGACGCCAAGCCAGTGAAGCAGGCTATGCGCCGCTTCGGAGATGAGAGAAGGAAAGCCATTGGTGACCAGATCACCAAGCTGCTGATAAGCAATTTCATCATGGAGGTGTTGCATCCGGATTGGCTAGCCAACCCGGTCATGGTCGAGAAGAAGAAGGAGGATCCCAAGGCTGCCACTGCATGGCGCATGTGTGTCGACTACACCGACCTGAACAAAGCATGCCCCAAGGATCCTTTCCCGCTACCTCGCATCGATCAGGTGATCGATTCCACTGCTGGTTGTGAACGGTTGTCTTTCATAGATGCCTACTCTGGTTTCCACCAGATTGCACTCAATCCTGCTGATCAAATAAAGACTGCTTTCATTACCCCGTATGGGGCTTATTGCTATTGTGTCATGTGTTTTGGCTTGAGGAATGCGGGTGCAACCTATCAGAGATGCATGCAGAAATGCTTGCACGACCAGCTCGGCAAGAATGTGCAGGTGTACGTAGATGACATTGTCATCAAAACGAATAAAACACATACTCTTCTTGCCGACCTGGAGGAAACCTTTGCTAACCTACGCAAGTACAAAATGAAGCTGAATCCGAGTAAATGCACCTTTGGTGTCCCGGCCGGCAAGCTACTCGGCTTCCTGGTGTCTAGTCGAGGCATTGAAGCCAATCCTTCAAAGATAAAAGCTATTGAGAGCATGTCTTTGCCGAGATCCCTGAAAGACGTGCAGAAATTCACTGGTTGCTTGGCATCCCGGCCGGCAAGCTACTCGGCTTCCTGGTGTCTAGTCGAGGCATTGAAGCCAATCCTTCAAAGCTAAAAGCTATTGAGAGCATGTCTTTGCCGAGATCCCTGAAAGACGTGCAGAAATTCACTGGTTGCTTGGCATCTCTGAGCCGTTTTCTGGGCCGAATGGGCGAGAAGGCCCTGCCTCTGTACCAATTGATGAAGAAAAGTGACAAGTTTGTCTGGACTCCGCAAGAGGATGTGGCATTCAACGAGCTGAAAGCAATGCTGGCTAGCGCTCCCATCTTGGCTAGTCCGCTACCCAAGGAGCCAATGCTGCTGTACATTGCTGCGACTAACCGAGTAGTCAGTGTGGTGATTGTGGTGGAACGAGAAGAAGAAGGCAAGAGTGTGCAGCGCCCAGTGTACTATCTTAATGAAGTGCTGTCTAGCTCCAAGCAAAACTACCCGCACTACCAGAAGATGACCTACGGCGTGTACCTGGGCGCCAAGAAGCTAAAGCATTACTTCCAAGAGCATCCTATCACGGTTGTGAGCTCTGCTCCCATCTCGGATATCATGGGTAACAAGGAGGCGAGTGGCAGAGTAGCCAAGTGGGCGATCAAGCTGGCCGCGTATGCACCCGCGTACGCGAGAAGAGAAGCCATCAAGTCTCAGATTCTGGCGGAATTCCTGGTGGATTGGGCCGAGGTGCAGTATGAACCTCCTGCTCCAGTTTCTAATTACTGGAAAATGCACTTTGATGGCTCGAAGGTGAAGGAAGGCCTTGGCGCTGGCGTAGTGCTTACGTCACCCAAGCGAGATCAACTCAAATATGTGCTGCAGATTCACTTCAAGGCGTCCAACAACGTAGCAGAGTACGAGGCAGTGGTGCATGGCTTGCGAGTAGCCAAGGAGGTTGGCGTGCAGCGCATTATATGCTATGGCGATTCAGATCTGGTGGTGCAGCAAGTCTCTGGTACATGGGATGCTCTGGATGCCAACATGGCATCATATCGCTTCCTGGTACAGTCTATGACTGGATTCTTCGAAGGCTGCGAGTTCCAGCACATTCACCAAGCAGAGAACGAAGCAGCAGACGAGCTGTCCAAGTTGGGATCTTCTCGGCAATCCATCCCGGCGGGGGTTGCCTTGGAGCATTTGAGGAAGCCATCCATCAAGCCCTCTCCCAACTCGGAGTCCATATTTGTTCCTTCTCTGCCAAGTGAGGAATCTGATCCCATGGAGATTGACTGGGAGAATGCTACAGGAAACCCGGGGACTGCCGTCCTCTACTCGGGGACTGCCATTCCTTACTCGGGGACTGCCACTCCTTATTCGGGGACTGCCACTCCTTACTCGGGGACTGCCACTCCTTACTCGGGGACTGCCACTCCTTACTCGGGGACTGCCAATCCCTACCCGGGGACTGCTGTCCTTAACCCGGGGACTGTCGCATTCATTGAGGAAGTCTTTGCCAATCGGTCTGGGCTTCAGAAAAGTGCTCCCATCCCTAAAGAGCAACCAGAGGTGCCTGTCTCGATGGAAGAGGACGAACCAGTGTTTCCCACACGGGAGACACCGAGTTGGGCCATGCCCATATTATCCTTTCTAAGGGACGGCACTCTGCCAGAAGATGAAGTGGCTGCAAGACAGATTCAGAGAAGATCCAAGGGCTACACTATAGTCCGAGATGTGCTGCATAAGAGAAGTGCCACTGGCGTGCTGCAACGCTGTGTGGACCCAGCAGAAGGAGAAGAAATTCTGGTAGAGATACACCAAGGAGAATGCGGGCACCATGCCTCTTCTCGGGCATTGGTCAAGAAAGCTTTTCGGCATGGCTTCTACTGGCTCACAGCTCTGCAGCAAGCCGAAGATATCGTGAGGAAGTGCAATGGCTGCCAGATGTTCGCGAGTAAGATTCACATGCCTGCTTCCGAGTTGAAGACAATTCCTATCACTTGGCCGTTTGCTGTTTGGTGCTTGGACATGGTCGGTCCCTTCCAGCCGGCTAGAGGCAACATGACTCACATCTTGGTCATGGTGGACAAGTTCACCAAGTGGATCGAGGTGAAGCCTATTCGGAGGTGCAATGGGGCCACAGCTGTGAAATTCGTGAAGGATGTGATCCTGAGATACGGCTACCCGCACAGCATCATCACCGACAACGGCACAAACTTCGCAGAGGGAGCGATGGTGCGGTTCTGCAGAGATAAGCACATCCGACTAGATGTTGCGTCTGTTGCGCATCCCGTCTCCAATGGGCAGGTTGAAAGAGCAAATGGCATGGTGCTAGCTGGCATAAAGCCAAGGCTGATGGAGCCACTGCTGAAAACACCTAGGTGTTGGCTAGACGAGTTGCCAGCGGTGTTGTGGAGTCTACGGACTACCCCTAACCGGTCAACCGGCTACACACCATTCTTCTTGGTATACGGGACTGAGGCCGTGTTGCCAATAGACCTAGAGCATGACTCCCCCCGAGTAACCCTCTACACTGAGGTGGAGGCGAGAGAAGCTCGAGAAGACGACGTTGACCTGCTTGAAGAAGCAAGAGAGCTGACTCTGTCACGTTCGGCTATCTACCAGCAAAACCTGCGGCATTATCATAGCCGAAAGGTGAACCCAAGGGTTTTCCGAGAAGGAGACTTGGTCCTTAGGCTCGTGCAGCGCACAGCCGGGATGCACAAGTTGTCTCCTCCATGGGAAGGGCCCTTCATTGTGAGCAAAGCGCTGCACAACGATGCTTACTATCTTATAGATGCACGCCCACCACAGGCGAACAGGGCAGATAAAGCTGGAGAGGAAACCATGCGCCCTTGGAAAGTAGCTCTACTCCGTCGTTTTCATTCGTGAGCAAAGATGTGTATGTACCCTCTTATCCGAGTTGAAATTCTATTCTGCAATCTGAAATTGAACTCGGGGACTGCCCTCGTCCAAAATTGCTCTAAGTGTTTTTACTCGGCTTTACCTTTTGCCTATTCGGTTGCTCTACTTCAAAATTCAAAGGTACGTTGAGTACTGTGTTTAAACCTACATGCCAACTCTTTGACTTTGCTGCTGTCCGAAACCCGGCTTCATGGCAAGCAAGAGAACAAGCAAAAGGTCCATGAGCACAAGAAAAATTACTAAGGAAAGGAAGAGTGCAGGAACCGAGTAGGGTGCTCTTGTTACTGTTCTGTGTCTTATCTTTTCGGCTAAGTGGTGGGCTGCGTTACTATGATTGTTTCTAAGCGGCTAAGTATTTGCAGCTTTACTCTTTAACTCTTGTGACTCGAATACCAAAAAGCAACAAGTTGCGGGTAGAGCTGAGACGAAAAGAGAGAGTGAATAAGAAATGCAACTCGGGGACTCGCATGATAACGCAACTCGGCATCGAGCCCAGGCTGAACAAACTGATTAAGTTGAAAATAACAAGTGGGAATAAAAATGAGTAGCAACGGAATAAAATAGTCTGATACATTTGCACCCGGCATCCCGGGGATCTAATAAGTGTTTGAGAAATAAAGTTGCAGGATAAACTCAGGTTGAGGCGGCGTTCTCGGTGCTAGCCTTAGCCGCCTCTTCTTCAGCAGTGGTCTTGGTCGCGTCCGCTTCCTGGCCGGCGTCAACAGACTTCGCTGTTTCGTCCTCGGCGTTGAGCTCGGTGGCTACCTGGTCTGAGGTGGCCGTGGCCACCGAGACGGGCGTTGTCGCAGAGGTGGAGCCGCTGGCTTGGGCGCGAAGGTTGACGGTGTCGTCAAGGGCAGCTCCCGACGAGGTGCCGAACCCGAGCGCGGAGGTGTCGATCGACATCTCCACGTTCTCGTCCTCCTCATCGCTACCCGCGATGACCGCGGCCTTCCCCTTCCCGTCCTTGGCAGCTGGAGAGTCGAAGTAGCTCAGGTCCGGCTCGTCGGTGTCTGTCTCCTCGTCTTCATCCTCCTCCTCGTCCTCGTCCACCTCGGTGTCGGGCTCGGTGAGGCCGTCGATGAAGGTCGCTGTGTCGGCGTACTGCGCGATCTCGTGAGCAATCACCTGGCGAATAGCCACGCATTCGGGGTCCTTCTCCCACTTGGAGTCTTGGCGCATCTCGCGGATGATCTGCATATTCAGGTTCTCGTACCAAGTGGTGACAAAGAGCAGCATCATGTCCGCGCCTGCCCGAGCTCCCGAGACGCGCCATTTCTTCAATTCAGCTTTCACGCGCTGCAGCTTCAAGGCAAGCCCAGAGATCGTTGTCGGCGCGGAGTCCTCAGGCCAGAAGACGCTGTGGATCTGGAAGGCGACGCGCACCAACTCGGTGCCCACGCCCGCTAGCCGCGGACACTGGCTCTGCATAATCGGGATACTCTCCTTGATTTCTGCCCTGGTGTCCATAGGCTCGGCCTTCTCAGCACGAGCTGCTCGGATCTTTTCCAAGGCGGGCACGCTAGAAGATTCAAGGTTGGGAAAGATTCCTGCAAGAGCTATCGAGAAGATCAGAAACGATAACAGAGTGGAAGCATGAAACGAGAAGCAGAGAAGAAAGGCGCAGCCGAGTAGCGGAGAAGCGGAGAAAAGGGAACACTTACTGTTCAAATCGTGGCGCCGTCCTAACAGCTGGGTCTTCCATGTTTCCTCGTTGGAGGTATGCTTCTCTTGGATCAAGCGGAGCTCCTCGAGCTGAGTAAAGAGCCCAGCGTTGGTCTTCGTTAGCACCTCACACTCCTGTTTGAGGGTTCTCTCCCTGGCCTTGGCTGCTGCTTCGCTCTTTGCCTTCTCGGCGATTACTCGGTCCCTCTCAGCACCAATATTGATAGCATCCCGGAGTGCAGTCTGCAGCTGAACTTGGAGCTTCTCCATCTCGGTAGTATGCTCTTTCAGCAACTCGACAGCCTGGCTGGACAGTTGCTGCTGCACCTCAGCCGGTTTGAGGCAATCCTGATGTTCTTCAACAAACTTCTTATGATCTTCTGAAAAGAGCAGGGCACGGTTAGCAGAGAAGCGAAAGAAAGAAGTACAGGAAAGGCCGAGTAGACGGCAACGTACCTTCCAATCTCTTAATGGTGGCCTGGCCACTCTCGACGAAGGCACGACAGTTCTCGTGCTCGTCAGTTAGGGCTTTCAGCTTCCCTGCAGAGTAAAATTAGTTAGCGCAAAAAGAAAAAGCGGGCGTAAACATCAAACGCAAGAACCGCGCAGCTAGAGGCGTACCTTCAACTTCAGACAACCTCAGAGTGTTGTTCATCACTTCCTTGTCGGCTTCCTCGGCGATCGTCTTCTCTTTTTCCAAGGCGGCAATGCGCCTCTTGGCAATGGCATGATTCCAGAGTAGCCGACGATGCAAGTTAGTCCGTTTCAGTACGCTATTCTGAGAAGCAAAAGAAACAAGAATCAGGCAAAGTACTTGAGATTCAACCCGAGAAGGCGGCTACTCGGGAGAGTGTCCGCCTACTCGGCCAGAATCTCGGGGACTGGGTAATGGATAAGGAAAAGAGGAAGAGTAGAAAAGAAGTGAAAATGCAACTCGGAGAGGATGAGTAGGAACTTACCGCGTAGGATTGCTCGAGGTCCTCGGCGTTCTTGCGGTGGACAAACATCTTGGCAGCAAGTGTAGCGGAGGTGGTCGAGACGGTCATGGGTTTGCAACCCAAGTCCACCTTGTTCCAATCCTGACGAATATGGTCGATGTCGCCCAGATCGATGCCGTTCCAGTTGGGGTTGCCGAGAACTTTGCTGTCCCACTTGGCGTCGATGAAGCCGATCAGGTCGAGTACTTGCTCGAGGCTCTGGGACGTTATCGCCTGGTCTTGGACTCCCCGAGAAGCAATGGAGACGGACTTGTCTTGATTTGGGGCCGGGGGCCTGGAATCCACTGCCACGGCTTTCCTCCCTTTCTGAAGTGCAAGATTCCGGTCCTTGGGGGAAAAGCCGACCTGGTGCTGATGGCTAACCTTCACCATGTAGTCGGGGTAGCAGGGCTGATCAGCCGCAGCGGCGGCGGCAGCAACCGCGTTGGGATCACGAATAACCATCTGACTGGACTGGCCAGTTGATGTTGGCGGCGGCATGTCGGCAGCCCGCTTCTTTGTCTTCTCCTTCTGGGCAGTTGGCTTCGCGGCGACTGGCTTCTCGGTTTTCTGCTTCTCGGTCTTCTTCTCCTCAGCTTTCTCCTTCTCGGCGGCTTTCTTCTCGGCTGCCTCCTTCTCTGCAGCATCTTGGGCACTCTTCCTTGTAAGCGGCCTGGCCGGAGGGCTGGGTGCAGCATCGGTTGTCTGCACCGAGGAGGAATCCGGCTGAGCGCTACCCTGATCTGTTGGTGGCGCCAGGGGCGCGCTACCCGGTGCGGCATCAGGCTGGGCGCTACCCTGCGCGGCGACTGGTTGCACGTCGCTCAGAGGGTAATGCCCAGTCGCGTCTTCTACCCGCTGCTCGGCAGCGGGATCTGGCTGTGAGGCATCCATTTCTTCTACCCGCGGCTGGGCCGCGGGGTCTTCTTGTCCAGCAGCCCCTGTTGCTGGCTGCTCCTCTCCTTCTTCCTGCCGCTCAAGGGCGGCGTCGTGGTGCATCTCTGTATCTTGATCTTGGTTCCCCTCGGCGGTGTTGGCCGGAGGGGAAAGTGGCTTCTCTTGGTGAGCAGCGTCCTGCGCCTCCTGCTCGGCGCGGGACTGCGGCTCCGGCTCAGCGTTCTGGGCATCAGTGCCCTCTGATCGTGCGTTGGCGGCGTCGTTCTCATCGCCGTCGAGGTCGATTAGATTGTCGACATCGATGGCAGCCTTCTTCTGAGTCTCGGTGGACGCAAGAGCGGCATCCGCGTCCAAGGGGGCTCTGAAGAGAAAATTGGGGTCAGAAATAAGAAGAGGGCAGAGGAAATCAAGAGAAAACAGCGAGGCAAAAGGATTGGGAGTCAACCGAGAAGAACAAAGTAAACAGAAACATGCAACCGAGAAGGAACTTACCCCTTGCGGGAAGGAATCGCTGGCTTCTTTCTCTTCACGACCTTCTTGGTCGCTTTCTCGGTCGCTTTCTCGGTCGCCTTCTTCTTCTTGGCGGGAGGTTCTTGGGCGCCACTGCCTGTCCGTTTGCGGGTGGCAGGAGCGGCAACTGCAAGAGGCTTGACGACCTGGGCCGCCTCGTCCTCATCATCATCCTCGTCTTCGCCGCCAGCATCAGCGACATCTGTGAAATAGAAAGGAAGAAAAGCACTTCAGAAGCAGAAAGCAATGGGTTTGCGCTACTCGCGGTCAGAGGGGATAAGTTCAAATTACCTTCAACTTCATCATCAGACCAGTCGTGAAGGGACGATTCTGCGGGAGGATCACCCGCCTGGGCGGCGTCAGAAGGATCGAGCTGGTCCGTGGTCTCGAAGGAAGCCTGGTCATCTTCCTCTCGGTCAGATGACCAGTTGCCCTCGAAGCGCTCACAGCTCTCAGCGAGCTGGCGGTCAAGGACCTGAAAGACAGAGGAACATTGCAAGTTAGCCGAGTAGCGTGAAGGCATTCTACCCGGATGGGCGTGCAAACACAAAGCACACTAAGCCTAGGGAAATTTGCTAAGTGTCTTACTCGGCAAGGCGTGCAAACAACAAGCACATTAAGCCTAAGTATTTCTCCTAAGTATGCTACTCGGCAAGGCGTGCAAACATCAAGCATACTAAGCCTAGGCGGTTCTGCAGAGTGCGCTACTCGGCGCGGAATGCAATTGCTAGTCGCGGCAAGGAGAGAAGGCTATCTACTCGGATTACATATATACTGGAAGCAGAGTAAGGAGAACGTACCCGTGGAATCGGCTTCGTGCGGCTGAAGGGGATGAACCCGTACTGCCAGTTATCTCGGAGTCCTGTGGTCAGGATGGACCTTGCGTGCGCGGCGACTTCCGCGTTGCTGAGCTCGAACGTGGTCGTCCGAGTGCAGTCGCGGGGGCCCCCCAAGTAGCACATTGGGTGGGAGCGCTGCTGCAGAGGCAGCACCCGGTTCCGGATCCAGCAGGCGACGGGGTCATCGCTCTTGAGGCCCTCTCCGATTAGCTCAGCGAGCCGCTCCTCCATCTGCACGGCGTTGCGGTCGTTGGAGGGCTTCGTCTTCCAATTCTGCCCGGATGGAGCTCGGTTGCTCCAAGCAGGCAGGTTGATGCGGTCCGTTACCTTTCCCCCCTTCGTGGCGGGGATATTCTTCACGTAGAGGAAGGATTTTTGCCACATACGGACGGAATCCAAGCCCTTGATGCGAGGGTGATTGGTTCCCGTCCACTGCACCATCATGGCGCTGCCGGTATCGGTTACCCGGCTGCCAGTGGCCGCGCCGTCCTTCTTCCCGGTGCTCTGCTGACGGAGGTGGAAGTACTTCAGCCATGTCTGCACCGTGGGGCGGACGCCGAGAAAGGCCTCGCACACCACGGTGTGATAGGCGAGGAAGACGACTGCGTTTGGGGGGAGGTGGTGCATCTGAACACCGAAGTGGTCCAGAAAGGAGCGGAGGAAATCGGATGCCGGCAGGCCGAATCCTCGCGCGAAGTGCGCGAGGAAGACGACATGCTCGCCCTCCCGCGGGGCCGGAACGAGTTCGCCGTCGGACGGCCGGCACTGAACACCAGGAGGAACCCTCCGGGTGTTCACGAGCCAGGAGCAGTCATCGACGGTGACATCAGAACCAGCCCAGCCGGCGCGAGCAGCCATGGCACCGAGTGAGGAGACGGTGAAAACTTAGGAAGAATCGGGTGGAGAGAGTGAATCCGCGGCGGCGCAAAGAATTGCGAGGCGGCGGAGAGCTCGGCGGCGGAGAAGAAACAGAGAGGCAAAAGAAGAAAGTACGGAGGAAGGAGAAAAGGAAGTTACCGATGCGGGTATTTATACCCTCTCCTCAGATTACCGTTACCATCGGGGTAGTGGGATCGATCGTGGCCATAACTCTCATGTGGTGGGGCATGTGGCCGGTTAGAAACGCACGCAAGCGCGGGACGCGTGCGTAACTGCCACAGTTGATCCCACGACCAGATCGTGGCCTATTACTGCACTTGATGGGACATGACGAGCCGGTGGGCCCACTCCGTGAAAACTGGGCGCGTGGCACGTCGTGTCCTGGGCAGCGAGACGTCGGGGTCGCGGATGCTTGACACGTGTCCAGTTGCAACACGGAAGGCTGGATTGTGCTCTGCGCTGCAGAGACTTTGCTTGAAGAAATTCTCTAAGTCCTTTTACTCGGACGCAGAGAAGGAGACTAGCCCTATTCGGAAGAAAAGAGACCCAAGGCACTTTCCAGAGTGCTACTCGGAGTTTTCACTCGGCATCTTGAGGCTCAAGGGCTGTGGTGCAAAGATTGGTTTTAAGCTGGCAGAGCCTAGTGAACGAGTTCACAAGACTCTACCAGCTTCGGGGACTGCTGTCGGGGGGTTACCCCCGAGTAGGGTAAAGGCAAGTGGTAAAGGCATCAGTCAGAAGGGAAGTTTGGTCGAGTAGCCGCCTACCCGGTACTTGCTACCCGGTTGGCTGCTACTCGGTCTTACAAAAGGATGACCAGAAGGAGATATTAAGCGAGTTATGTCCGTTCGAGTAGAAGAGCTGGTCCGAGTAAGATTGGCGGAAATCTACTCGGGCCAGAAGTCAAAGGAGCCGTCCTGACACAGGATCCCGCGTATCCTGGGTCCGTACTTGGCACTATTCAAACTACTGTTCATCTGGGACCGGCCTGCCTGACAGTGACAGTGTGGAAGCAGGCGGTCGCAGGATAAGGGGGCCCTACTCTGTGTTTGGCACAGTGATACCAGACTGTCCCCTTGGTTTTGCCCAACGACTTTCCGGATGCAGCCAAGATTAGGAACCAAAGCTGTCAGCGGGAACTCGGAAGAAGGACGATGTGCACACTATGTCGACACTTGTCCGTGTTTGGACGTACCTGGCTGGGCACCGTGTATATAAGGTGCCCCGCCGCCTCCTGCGTGAGGGATCGCATGCTGGGACACAAGGAAACCCTAGATTCTTGACCTAGTTCATCACGTAGAGAGAAGAGTGGCTACTCGGTAGCAAGAACATTGTACTGTGGCTACTCGGTGAGACACCAGAATACATAGAGAAAGGCAGGAGTAGGGGTTTTACCTCCTCACGAGGGCCATGAACCTGGGTAGATCGTGTTGTTTGCAGTGTTTAGTTCTTACCTCACGCGGCTACTCGTCGCGTGATCCCTCCCCGAGCACCTCCAGCGTCCATCGTTCCCACATCTTTAGCCATCCTATGGCATCTGCCGTGACACCACCACGACAGTTACAGCTGCACCTCCCCTTTTCTAACACATTGTTCTATGGACAAGATCCAATGTTCCTCCCAGCCCTCTAGTAACTCCATCTCACTAGCCACCTCTTTTTCAGCTTGATGGATTCACCCCTAACATTATGTCCCCAACCCTTGATACTATTCTTCACATTTCTAATTCTATGTTGGAAGACACTGATAGCATCAGCTGCCTGAACTGGAATAGACCATGCCCTACTCACCCTCAAATGAAATTTGGGGTGTTGTATCCGGGATTTCTCAAATCTATATTCTTTACTCTTATGAATAAAGCCTTCTTGAGTATCCACAATCAAAGGATTGTGGTCAGACATTAATCTGGGATTTTTCTTGACCATGGATAGAGGAAACAAGCTTTCCCAACTAGAATTGATCAGGATCCTATCCAACTTTTCCAAATTGGGATTTTGCTGGTTATTGGACCAAGTGTACTGCCCCTAGGGAACTGAACTTCTCTGAGAGCATTAGAATTAATAATGGCAGCAAACAAATCAGAGTACTTATTTACCGCCATCCTCTTTGTTTTTTTCATTGGCAAATCTCAAGATATTAAAATACCCTCCAATTAAAGCAGGATAAGGCAAATGAGCACAAAGAGCAGCAAGGGCAGTAAGGAAATCAAGTTTATCTTTACATGAGCTGCTTCATAAACAACTAGTAGGATCAGATCTTTTTTAAGTTTTTGTCATGCACACGAGCTTTCACAAAGAACCTATCAGTGGTGGCATTAATCACATAAAATCTAGAGGCCTTGATTCCACATAACATCCCTCCAGACCTGCCAATAGAAGGTGACTAGTGCCACATGTAATAATTTTTAGGATCAAGTTTCCTCCACACTGAGGGGGAGATAGTTTTCTTCGTGGTTTCTTGGAAGCCAACAAAGTCAAAGTTAAACTCGCCGGAAATATGTCTAAACCAAAAGGAAAAAACCTTCCTTCCCCACGCCCCTGCAATTCATTACGAGACCTAACATCTATATCTAATGGGTTTGTTTATGTGCCTAGGTCCACAAATAAACCATTCAAAGGATGGTTAAGCTGGACCTTTTTAAGGGAAGATGTACCACCAAGAGGTACCCCTTGAGTCAACATCCTAGAAGAAGAATTCCTTTTTTTTGAGTTCTTCTTGATACAACTGTAGTAAATCCATCCTCATCAATATTAGTAACTGTTTTTTCTCATCATTATTAGTAGGGGGTCACAAAAAGAGTGATCCCTTCACCACATGGAGGAATATGAGAGTCGCCAACCATGAGTAATAATGGTTTTTCTTTATCAATTGGTGCAGGATTGGACATAATTATTGTCTTCTGGAGCAAGTTTGATCTAGCAGTTTCTAAATCTTTCCAAAAATGAATTGACTACAAAGATAAAGTAGAAATATCAATCCCTATTTCCAAAGATTTATCCATGATGTCATTATCACCAAGAATTGCAAAGTAATTGAGAGAGTAGGTGAACGATCCTCTTTCGTTTTGGTAATTAATGACAACACAATTAAAGGACTAATCCCCATGTGGAGTTTATGCAGGAGTATTTTGCAGCCTATTGTGCCTCGCATTTCTTATAAGTATCCATAAGGCACCGTTGCCTGGGGTTTCCAGCTTTGGCCCAGCCACTCTGCCTGGCGCCTGGCAGCCACCAGTGGCGGTACCGGTGGTGGTACCACCAAAATGATGTTCGTTTACCAACTGGCGGAGGTTCCAGCGGAGGACACCGGTGGTACCGGTGAATGAAAGTGGTGCAGAGGGGCCATGCACCACCGGTAGCGGTACCGCCAAAATGATCTTCGGGTTGCTACTGGCGGAAGTTCCAGCGGAAGGAACGGTAGTACCTCTACTACCACCGGTGGTATCTGTAGTGCGGAACCAGGATCACACCCAGAGAGCCGTTGTGTGTTGTGGAGTCTGACCCTAGCAGTGGTACCGGTGGAAACACCGGTAGTACCGCTACTGCGAGAAAGAGCCCAACAACTGGTTGGAAGAGGAGGGGTATTTATTGCACTCCTTCTTACCCCACTAGCTCAAGCTTCACTCCATTCTCTCTCCTCCATTAATGCGAGTTTCAACATACTAGATCTCCCACTCCGTCCACCCAATCGACACCATACTTCGTGGAGTGCTTGAGGAGAGCCAGATCTATGATTCCACCAAACTAATTGCAAATCCATTCACCAAATCATAGTAGATCTTGAAATCTCTTTGGGGCCTAGAAACCCTAGAAGAATCCTTAGTGCTTGGAGCGTCCACCTTGTTGCAAGATGCTTCGGATTGTTGAGAGCCTCCATCTATCTTGTGGAGTAGCCTAAACCTTGTGTAAAGGTTTGGTCAACACCTTCAAGTCTACCTCATAGTGGAAACGAGAAGCTCCCTCATCGGAGAAGCTCAAGGAGAACAAGGTGTGCACATCCGTGCTATTGCAGTGTCTAGGTGGATCCACACCTCTCCAACATAGACGTACTTCCCTTGGGAAGGAACTAAGGGAAACATATCCTTGTCTCCTTGTTTACACTTGTGGTTTATCTTGTGCTTTACATATTGCTTCCGTTGTGTACTTTGTATCGTAACACATAGGTTGTTCACCTAGTTGAACATCTAGATAACATTGTGTTTTACTTGTTTAGCCCAATCTAAAAAGGAAAAGAAGAAAAATTGTTATTCACCTCCCCTTCTAGTTAACCATACCGTACTTTCAATTGGTATCAAAGCCTCGACTCTTATATAGGGCTTAACCGCCTAAGAGTATTATGGTGAACGGAGATGACCCCAAGTCTTCTAAGGAAGAGATCTCCAAAATGGCCGACACTATAGCTAACCTACAAATGACGGCTGGAACCATCCAAACCGAATTGTCCAAATTTAGCTCTGGTGTTGGCTCGAAGGTCTCTAGCATTAAGAAGATGTTGGAGGACATGATGGGTAAACCTAAGGGACCCAAGGAACCTCCCCAAGTTTCCGATGAGGTGAATTTGGAAGCCGAAATGGAAGCTAACATTGCCAAAGCAAAGGCAAAAGCCGCAAAAAAGGCTAAGGTAGGGGACAATTCTTGAGGCTTCAAGTCTCAGTCGGCTAATGGTTCAGGGATTAACTCAAAAGTTACACCAACTTCCAACTATGAATCTATCCATCCCATTGTTTCAATGCCACACATTTTAAATTTTGGACTTCCTCACATGCTTAACAGTGATGAATTTTCCTCTTGGAAGTTTGAAATGGAGTCTCACATTTCTGGTTAATGCACCTCCTTGTGGAGAATTGTGGTTCATGGATTTGATCATCACGATGCAATAAATTTGACTCCAAGATAAGACATTGAGTCTTAGCTCAACAAGACCGCCCTCAATATCATTCAAAAGGCTCTCCCACGGGAGCATCTCACTCACATCCGAGGATGCAAGACCTCCAAGGAGGCTTGAGATATCCTCGACACTTTGTTTCAAGGAAATGAAAGCATACAATCCTCCAAGTATGATATTGCTCTTGACAAGGCCGAAAACTTTTTCATGAAAGAGGATGAGACTCCGGAAGAGCTCTATAGAATAACTGTCACCCTCGCAAATCAATTGAGGGATTTCAGAAAAGAGTAGAACACCGATGGGTGGATAAAGAGAAAGTTTGTTAAGGCCATTACTCCTTTCGAGAAGAACCTCTTCACGAGCATTCGTACAAGGTCGTACTATAACTCTATCAATTCCATTGGTGTTTTTAGTGAGTTTATTGCCATATCTCTATCTCACTAGAGTGCCGATGACGCCCTTGCCCGCTCATCAGGAATGGGAAATTCTCCCAACCTAGCTTTGAAGTCAAAAGTGTTTGCTCGAGTAGAATAGGTTGAAGAGTATGATGATGAGGAGGAGGACTATGAGGACACATATAAGGGTGCTCACAAGTGCATTTCTCTTGTTATGCATGGCTATTAGAAGAGACGGGAAGCTCATAAGGCCGGTGCCCAAAGACCCCCAAGAAACAAGAGCTATAAGAAGAAGGGGGAGCGGCCAAGGACATGCTACAATTGTGAAAGTGCAAATCACTTTGTCAAAGAGTGTCCTTTTGAGCCAATAAAAGAAAATGAAGGCAAGCTTGTTTGCAAAGACAAGACCGAAGCTCCACAAAACAAGAACTATGCAAGAAGAGTCCCAAGGGCTCTATATGTTCAAGAAGGGGCCATGTTGAAAACATACATCTCCGGAGATGAAGGAGAATATGCAGTTGTAGGTGTTGTCCACGTCGCCATAGCTACATCTTCCTCTTCGCCAGTCTCTCTATTTGAATCCCCCAATGAGAACACGCCTATCCTACCTACATGTCTCATGGCAAAAGCCACTTCAGTAATTTCTTCCACGTCCAAAACTATTGTCACTAATCCCCCTCTCTATTGTATTGTGTTGGAAATGATGGTAAGGAGGATGATGATTCTAAAGAGCTAGGATCTTTGTTGGCGAGCCTTGAAGGTGAAACCAAAGAATAAGTGAATGCCCTTTTGATGCAACTTGATGATGCTAACTCTCTTGTAGATGAAAAGGAAGAAATTAAAATGTCTTTGGAAAGTTATGGTGGAGGTCATTCTAGCAATGACAAAGAGCTTGAAGAGGCTCTTGAGAAAGAGCGTTCCATTAGATCTTCTCTTGAGGAGAAACTATCTAGTCTTGAAGAGACTTACGCTATGTGTGTTTCTAATATTAGGAAGGATAATGAACTATCTCTTACTCTTGCTAAAACTCGTGAAAATGAAAATATTGAGCTAGGAATATCTCGTGATAGACTTGCTGATAGTCATGAAAAACTAGAAAAGGAGCTCATGTCTCTTACAGAAATTCATGACAAACTTACCAAGTCTCCTGATAAACTTCTAGCTAAATGATCTAATAAGCAAGGTGTAACTCTTGTGCTACAGCTAACATTGTAGCAAGTGAGAATGTTCTCAATAATGCTATAAACTATCAAAGGGTTGTTAATGGAAAGGAGGGACTTGGGTTTGTTGCTAAGTCAAAGAAGAAGAACAAGAAGAAGGCAACTTCTCCTTCACAAAATATGACCTTTGTGAAAGAAAGAGAGGCGATCAGGAGAAGGAGACCAAAACCATTGTGGGTGGTGAAACCTCTAGGGGGAGCACCACTCACAATGACTTTGCCAGAACATAAAACCCCTCTTATGTTCTTATGAAATATAGAGATGGTCATGTTTATGATAAATATGTTGGTACTTCTTATGGTGATGGTTATCATTGGACTATTTGGGTTCCTAAGACCCTTGTTCCTAAAAAAAGAGGACCCATTGAAGGATGGGTACCTAAATCAAGAAATTGATCTCTTGTAGGGAAGTGCTTCCAGGTCGGGTAAATGGACGGTGGATAGTGGTGCATCCCAACATATGACCGGAAGAAAATACGCAATGAGTGATCTTAATCCTCCTTCACCATACCTCAATTGCGTCACTATTGGTGATAACTCTGAGCTAAAGTGTAACACCTGGGGTGTTACCCTGAGTAGAAAGTTGTTTGTTTTCTTTTGCTTTGCATCACATGCATCATATACATTGCACCATGTTTTTCAAAACAACTCAAAATTCAAACCACTTTAAACTTTCACACATGTCCAAAATTCCCAATTAAAAAGTGCAAACTAAACCACTCAACTTGTTTTCAAATAGTTTGAAGTTGAAATTTATTTAATTTGCTTGTCAATAAAAAATTCCCTTGTATTAACACCCAAATGGTAATTTCAAATTCAAAGCAAATCCATTCATAATTGACATGATCCAATTGTGGTGTAACAATTAAAAATCTTCCAAACATTTTTTAAACTCACTAAGTTTTCATAGTGTTTGATTTTATTGAATAAAACTCGTCAAAACTCCAATTGAAAACCCTATATGAAATTCAAATAACAAATTAAAATCACATTAATATTTCAAATTTTTGGGAATAATGTTAACATTGCTTTTACTCACTGTTTTGCAAATTAACAAAAGTCATTCATAAAAATAAAAACCCCTAAGAATATATCCTTTTCCCTCTCTCTTTTCTTTCCTACTTACAAAAAAAAAGAGGAAGAAAAATAAAAAGAGAAAAGGGTGAGCTAGGTGGAGGCAGGCCAAAGCCCACCACCTCAGCCCACCTCCCTCAGCCCACCAATCTCCATCTTCCACCTCTGTCCGTACAGGGGGGGGGGAGAGGTCGCTGTCACCGAGCTCCCCCACCTCACCTGCTCCCTCCTCCATATATCTAGTCCCTAGGGTTCCTCCCCTAGCCTCTCTGCTCCCTTCCTCCTACTTCCAGCCGCCGCCATCCTTCCTTTCCCCCTCGGAATCCCTCCCCTCCAAACTCTGAATTTTTTTCTCTGTCTGTGAAGTTCACCATGGCTGTAGATGGAGCTTCCCAAGGTGGCCGCTGTGGTCGTGGTCCCCTCCTCCAAGGCGCGGGAATGGAACCGCCGCTGCATCCTCGTCCTCCTCGTCTCCTCGCCGGGCGCTGGGAGCCACCGGGGTGGCGCCGCCGTGGACGACTTCCTCCCGGCGCGCACCTGCTGCGCCACCGTCCCCTCCTCCTTCCGCCCCGAGGTGAGCGCCTCCCTCCTTCCTCTCCCCCTCCCGCTCCGATCTGCCGCCTCCACACACATCGCACGCACCATTGCCCCGCGCCTGCACGCACACACGCTCACGCCCGGCCGCATCTCTATAGTCGCCGCCGGCCGCTGTCCTCGACAAGGTTCAGACAACTGAACTTAGTTCAGTTAGTAGCCCGAAAGCCACCTCAAAAATCAATCTCCTCTGTACCCTCAACAAACACAGCGATAGCGCACTGGTTAGGACCCTTTCGCGCAAGCCCCAGGTCCAGGGTTCGATTCCCCCCCAGGAAGAAAAAGCAACACCTTTTTTTCTGCTTTTTCTTTTTCTGCCCGAATTTCAGAAACTCAGATCTGAGCAATTAATTCTAAAATCAATATAAAATTGAATTTTGCTCCAAATTTAATGATTCAAATTCCTGTGGATTCAAAATTTCATGCTCTTCCTGTCCATGTCAAGTTTGCAATATGTTGCTGTAACAATTTTTGCACTAAATAATTAATTACTGAAAATGCAATAAAAATTGGAAACTTTGGAATTTCATAACTTTAGTTCTGCTCATCCAATTTAAGCAAACTTGGACTCTAAAAATTTGTCTTAACAAACTCTACACATTGGTATTTTATTTGGGCACAATTGAGTTAATTTTGAACATGTTTTCCTCTGTTTACTAAAAATGGCAGAATAAGAATGATTATGGAAAATTGCATAATAAATTCAATAACAACCCAAAAATTATGTTTGATAGCTCACAATGTTCAGTGAAACATTTTCTACATGTTTTAAATCTTTTCAATGCAATTTGTTTATTGTTTTCCCTAATTAAAAGTGGTGCAATAATTCAATGCTTTAATTAAACCCTTTTAAATTGCAAAATTCATAACTTGGGCAATTCAAATCCAATTCCAACATGTAAAATATGTTTTCCATCCCATTTTTCATGAACTTTGCAAATATCAACTTTGTTTGCTGTTTTGAATAATTTAAATTGCTGAAAACAACTGTTTCTCATTTAATGCAATTTAAATTGCCAAATTCATAACTAATTCATTTTAATTCCAATTTCAACAAATAAAATATGTTTTCCAATTAAAATAAAATGCTCTACCCAAATATAAAATTTGTTTACTGTTTTGAACAATTAAAATTGATGCAACATTTATTTCCCCATTTAATTCATTTAATATTGTTAAATTGGCAACTTGCTCAATTAAATTCCAAATTGGACAATTAAAATATGTTTGCATATCAGAAACATGCCATTAACATGTTCATGCCATTCATATCTCTGTTTGCATCTTATCTTGTGCATTTTAGGTTTTGTTATGCATGTTCATCTATATGACAACATATGGAATGTGTGGGCTAATTAATTCCAATTGTTGCCCTATTCCATTTAATCTTGCTTAACTCACCTATTTACTGTTTTCCATGCTAAACAACATTTAACTTGATGGTTAGCTAAACAACTTGAACCAATTCCTATTTCTCCGGACTCCGGTTCCGATTAAATTGCTTAAGTTGTTTCCCCTGTTGCATCTTGCCATGCCATGCATATAAAATAGGATCATGCTGGATCTTTTGCCGTAGTAGTAATTGTTGCATCCGGTGTTTGTTCGAGGTTCGTTGCTTCTTCGCGGATAGGACGTTGAGATGATGTGAGCAACGACAAGTTCTTCGGATGTACCTCTACTTGCTGGATTCCAGGCAAGTATACTCACTTGCTGCCAAATGGCTGCCTTTCATCACTTGTTACCGATTCTTTCCGTTGTTCTTATTCTAGCCTTTTGATGCGATGCTTGTGTCTCGATCCTGTTATATGTTTACCTTGCAGCCCTGATATAGCCTTTCCTTCCACTTCCTATTAACTGTTGCTTGTTTACCCTGTTGGCCCCCCGAGTCGTAGTTGCATGCTTAGGGTTGTTTGTGCTCAAGTCTTGTTGTCCGTCTTATCACCTGTTTAGTTGATAGTTGGGTTTCAATTCAATCAACAACATGTTAATGTTTTGGGTAATAATAATTTGATGTTAAGGCACCGGCAGGAGGCTCGGGTTAGGGTTTTGAGGCCTGCTAGTGTCGAATTTAATTAGGAAAAGAGTCTTGTCTACTGATCCATGATGAGCGTGCTCACCGCATCCGGGTGGTGGTATGGAACCCCCCTCGACTTAGACCTGATCTGCAGCTTGTCTGAAGAGCCACACTTAGTTCAGGTGTTCCATTTGCTCCTTGCATAATGGGTTGATCCCCCATGGTTACTGATGATGATGATGATGATGCATATAGGGCGAGGCCTGTATTGCCGGGGTGTTGTGTCCTGCGGGAGTTTTGCACACCTGCGCTGAGTATTCGGCTGCGTGGCTGGGACCTTATAGCTCCGTGGCTCCTAGGATGGGTTGTAGAGACGGTTTGGGTCGTGTCAAGCCAACCTGAGTTTTAGTTGGTGGCTTGAGTGTGTACGGGTACTGGAGCACACCCTGCAGGGATAAATATTCTCGAGAAGCCGTGTTGTCCGCGGTTATGTGACGACTTGGTGAAAGTGCTGGCTAACAAGTACTCAGAGAACTTACACCTAATGATAATAACTTGATTAGTAATATAGATTACCTCCACCATATAAATGATGTCACCCTAATCAACAGTGTGAGTTATCCTTGGGTTGCTTCCTTAGTAGGGGGTAACATTGGATGGGTTTGTTTGGTGGTTAGTTGTAGTTGGTTACGATACGCTATCTTATCCCCCTCTTTTAGCCGGAAGTTGTAGTGTGTTTCTGTAGTTGGTTAGTGCAGCCCGCTGCCGCTTCTTTGCAATAATCCCTTCCTTTCCGTTGAACCCAAAGTATTAGTATCTTGTGATGACTGGTTACGCCGGTATCTTGTGAGTATGGTTTATCCACTTGCCAGTACTTAACCGTACTGACCCACGAATCCTTGTTTTCGTGGCTGCATATTCAACATTACAGTCAACAGGTTTGAAGTCTGACGACGTTAGCTTGGGAATCCCGCCGGCTTGGCCTGGGCAGGGATTGGACGCTCTCGGTTATCTTCAGGACCCTTAGTCCAATTTGTATCTTGTCCGTAGTCGGACTCTATGTTGTTTCTTCCGCTGTTATTTGGATCTTTGTATTGTATCAGTTGTATCCTTGGCTCGTTTGAGTCCTCTTGTATATATCTCATTCTGTTGTTGTTGTGGATTATTCGTGAACTGTTGTAATGTTATCACAAGTGGCAACCTGGAATCGGTTATTATGCGGATTTTGGCGGAAATGCTGAAATCTGCATAGTGCCCGATCCCGGGGCGTCACAAATGGTATCAGAGCCTTGGTTCCGATTCCCGAGATTGTTTTGATACGAATGGTTATCGAAGCAACGGGTCCGCAAAGCCTGTAGGTTAACCTCGCTAACGGTCGTTGTTTCTAGAGTGTCAAAAACTATTTCTGCTAAGCTATTTTGGAAAAACATCTCAATAGGATTCTTGTTTTCTCCTTATCTCTATTCCGTTTCCCCTCCCATCTTATTTGTTTTGGAGTCTCCCCCCTTGTCTATCTTTCAAAGTGTTAGGATCCTACATGGGTGGACGTTTTCTGAGCCTTTAACCTAATAGGTTCGATCATCGGAAGATTCCTGGTGGAAGAACATCGTCATCACTCCGAGCAAGAATCTCTTGTTAGTGGTGTCGAGAAACCCTTGTTAGCGGTGTCGCGGAGATCAACTGGAAGCAAGAAGAATCGATAGTCGAACTTCTTTCCCCTCCCGGGTTAGCAGGTGGATTGCGAGGGCGCAATCCCTTGTTAGTGGTGTCGTCTGTAACACCTGGGGTGTTACCCTGAGTAGAAAGTTGTTTGTTTTCTTTTGCTTTGCATCACATGCATCATATGCATTGCACCATGTTTTTCAAAACAACTCAAAATTCAAACCACTTTAAACTTTCACACATGTCCAAAATTCCCAATTAAAAAGTGCAAACTAAACCACTCAACTTGTTTTCAAATAGTTTGAAGTTGAAATTTATTTAATTTGCTTGTCAATAAAAAATTCCCTTCTATTAACACCCAAATGGTAATTTCAAATTCAAAGCAAATCCATTCATAATTGACATGATCCAATTGTGGTGTAACAATTAAAAATCTTCCAAACATTTTTTAAACTCACTAAGTTTTCATAGTGTTTGATTTTATTGAATAAAACTTGTTATTTCAAAACTCCAATTGAAAACCCTATATGAAATTCAACTAACAAATTAAAATCACATTAATATTTCAAATTTTTGGGAATAATGTTAACATTGCTTTTACTCACTGTTTTGCAAATTAACAAAAGTCATTCATAAAAATAAAAACCCCTAAGAATCTATCCTTTTCCCTCTCTCTTTTCTTTCCTACTTACAAAAAAAAAAGAGGAAGAAAAATAAAAAGAGAAAAGGGTGAGCTAGGTGGAGGCAGGCCAAAGCCCACCACCTCAGCCCACCTCCCTCAGCCCACCAATCTCCATCTTCCACCTCTGTCCGTACAGGGGGGGGGGGAGGTCGCTGTCACCGAGCTCCCCCACCCATCCTGCTCCCTTCTCCATATATCTATTCCCTAGGGTTCCTCCCCTAGCCTCTCTGCTCCCTTCCTCCTACCTCCAGCCGCCGCCATCCTTCCTTTCCCCCTCGAAATCCCTCCCCTCCAAACTCTGAATTTTTTCTCTGTCTGTGAAGTTCACCATGGCTGTAGATGGAGCTTCCCAAGGTGGCCGCTGTGGTCGTGTTCCCCTCCTCCAAGGCGCGGGAATGGAACCGCCGCTGCATCCTCGTCCTCCTCGTCTCCTCGCCGGGCGCTGGGAGCCACCGGGGAGGCGCGGCCGTGGACGACTTCCTCCCGGCGCGCACCTGCTGCGCCACCGTCCCCTCCTCCTTCCGCCCCGAGGTGAGCGCCTCCCTCCTTCCTCTCCCCCTCCCGCTCCGATCTGCCGCCTCCACACACATCGCACGCACCATTGCCCCGCGCCTGCACGCACACACGCTCACGCCCGGCCGCATCTCTATAGTCGCCGCCGGCCGCTGTCCTCGACAAGGTTCAGACAACTGAACTTAGTTCAGTTAGTAGCCCGAAAGCCACCTCAAAAATCAATCTCCTCTGTACCCTCAACAAACACAGCGATATCGCACTGGTTAGGACCCTTTCGCGCAAGCCCCAGGTCCAGGGTTCGATTCCCCCCCAGGAAGAAAAAGCAACACCTTTTTTTCTGCTTTTTCTTTTTCTGCCCGAATTTCAGAAACTCAGATCTGAGCAATTAATTCTAAAATCAATATAAAATTGAATTTTGCTCCAAATTGAATGATTCAAATTCCTGTGGATTCAAAATTTCATGCTCTTCCTGTGCATGTCAAGTTTGCAATATGTTGCTGTAACAATTTTTGCACTAAATAATTAATTACTGAAAATGCAATAAAAATTGGAAACTTTGGAATTTCATAACTTTAGTTCTGCTCATCCAATTTAAGCAAACTTGGACTCTAAAAATTTGTCTTAACAAACTCTACACATTGGTATTTTATTTGGGCACAATTGAGTTAATTTTGAACATGTTTTCCTCTGTTTACTAAAAATGGCAGAATAAGAATGATTATGGAAAATTGCATAATAAATTCAATAACAACCCAAAAATTATGTTTGATAGCTCACAATGTTCAGTGAAACATTTTCTACATGTTTTAAATCTTTTCAATGCAATTTGTTTATTGTTTTCCCTAATTAAAAGTGGTGCAATAATTCAATGCTTTAATTAAACCCTTTTAAATTGCAAAATTCATAACTTGGGCAATTCAAATCCAATTCCAACATGTAAAATATGTTTTCCATCCCATTTTTCATGAACTTTGCAAATATCAACTTTGTTTGCTGTTTTGAATAATTTAAATTGCTGAAAACAACTGTTTCTCATTTAATGCAATTTAAATTGCCAAATTCATAACTAATTCATTTTAATTCCAATTTCAACAAATAAAATATGTTTTCCAATTAAAATCAAATGCTCTACCCAAATATAAAATTTGTTTACTGTTTTGAACAATTAAAATTGATGCAACATTTATTTCCCCATTTAATTCATTTAATATTGTTAAATTGGCAACTTGCTCAATTAAATTCCAAATTGGACAATTAAAATATGTTTGCATATCAGAAACATGCCATTAACATGTTCATGCCATTCATATCTCTGTTTGCATCTTATATTGTGAATTTTAGGTTTTGTTATGCATGTTCATCTATATGACAACATATGGAATGTGTGGGCTAATTAATTCCAATTGTTGCCCTATTCCATTTAATCTTGCTTAACTCACCTATTTACTGTTTTCCATGCTAAACAACATTTAACTTGATGGTTAGATAAACAACTTGAACCAATTCCTATTTCTCCGGACTCCGGTTCCGATTAAATTGCTTAAGTTGTTTCCCCTGTTGCATCTTGCCATGCCATGCATATAAAATAGGATCATGCTGGATCTTTTGCCGTAGTAGTAATTGTTGCATCCGGTGTTTGTTCGAGGTTCGTTGCTTCTTCGCGGATAGGACGTTGAGATGATGTGAGCAACGACAAGTTCTTCGGATGTACCTCTACTTGCTGGATTCCAGGCAAGTATACTCACTTGCTGCCAAATGGCTGCCTTTCATCACTTGTTACCGATTCTTTCCGTTGTTCTTATTCTAGCCTTTTGATGCGATGCTTGTGTCTCGATCCTGTTATATGTTTACCTTGCAGCCCTGATATAGCCTTTCCTTCCACTTCCTATTAACTGTTGCTTGTTTACCCTGTTGGCCCCCCGAGTCGTAGTTGCATGCTTAGGGTTGTTTGTGCTCAAGTCTTGTTGTCCGTCTTATCACCTGTTTAGTTGATAGTTGGGTTTCAATTCAATCAACAACATGTTAATGTTTTGGGTAATAATAATTTGATGTTAAGGCACCGGCAGGAGGCCCGGGTTAGGGTTTTGAGGCCTGCTAGTGTCGAACTTAATTAGGAAAAGAGTCTTGTCTACTGATCCATGATGAGCGTGCTCACCGCATCCGGGTGGTGGTATGGAACCCCCCTCGACTTAGACCTAATCTGCAGCTTGTCCGAAGAGCCACACTTAGTTCGGGTGTTCCATTTGCTCCTTGCATAATGGGTTGATCCCCCATGGTTACTGATGATGATGATGATGCATATAGGGCGAGGCCTGTATTGCCGGGGTGTTGTGTCTTGCGGGAGTTTTGCACACCTGCGCTGAGTATTCGGCTGCGTGGCTGGGACCTTATAGCTCCGTGGCTCCTAGGATGGGTTGTAGAGACGGTTTGGGTCGTGTCAAGCCAACCTGAGTTTTAGTTGGTGGCTTGAGTGTGTACGGGTACTGGAGCACACCCTACAGGGATAAATCTTCTCGAGAAGCCGTGTTGTCCGTGGTTATGTGACGACTTGGTGAAAGTGCTGGCTAACAAGTACTCAGACAACTTACACCTAATGATAATAACTTGATTAGTAATATAGATTACCTCCACCATATAAATGATGTCACCCTAATCAACAGTGTGAGTTATCCTTGGGTTGCTTCCTTAGTAGGGGGTAACATTGGATGGGTTTGTTTGGTGGTTAGTTGTAGTTGGTTACGATACGCTATCTTATCCCCCTCTTTTAGCCGGAAGTTGTAGTGTGTTTGTCTAGTTGGTTAGTGCAGCCCGCTGCCGCTTCTTTGCAATAATCCCTTCCTTTCCGTTGAACCCAAAGTATTAGTATCTTGTGATGAATGGTTATGCCGGTATCTTGTGAGTATGGTTTATCCACTTGCCAGTACTTAACCGTACTGACCCATGAATCCTTGTTTTCGTGGCTGCATATTCAACATTGCAGTCAACAGGTTTGAAGTCTGACGACGTTAGCTTGGGAATCCCGCCGGCTTGGCCTGGGCAGGGATTGGACGCTCTCGGTTATCTTCAGGACTCTTAGTCCAATTTGTATCTTGTCCGTAGTCGGACGCTATGTTGTTTCTTCCGCTGTTATTTGGATCTTTGTATTGTATCAGTTGTATCCTTGGCTCGTTTGAGTCCTCTTGTATATATCTCATTCTGTTGTTGTTGTGGATTATTCGTGAACTGTTGTAATGTTATCACAAGTGGCAACCTGGAATCAGTTATTATGCGGATTTTGGCGGAAATGCTGAAATCTGCATAGTGCCCGATCCCGGGGCATCACATAAAGGTATTAGGACGAGGCAAGGTGGCTATCTCAAATGATTTATCAATTGAGAATGTCCTCCTTGTTGAATCCCTTAGCTATTATCTTATGTCGGTTATTCAAATTGCAAATTGTGGCTTTACCTCTTTCTTTAATAAAGAGAACGTGATTGTCACTTGGGAAACGACTCTTGAAGTAGCCTTTGTTGGGCATGTAGATAACTTCATGTATGTATTGGACTTCTCTAAAGGAGACACCAATATGAGATGTTGTATGATCTTGAAACTGATAATCGGGTTCTAGGAATAACGAATGCTAAGTTTTCCAAAGATCTTGTGTGTAGATCTTGCATTCTTGGAAAGCAACACGGAGAGAACCCCATCCTAGCAAGACCACCATCACCACCTCAAGAATTCTCGAGTTTATTCATTTGGATCGTTTTGGTTTAATATCTTATGATAGTCTTGGAGGAAAAAAGTATTGCTTGGTGATTGTGGATGATTATTCAACATATTTTTGGGTGTATTTATTCAAGAGGAAGAGCGAGACTCAAAAGAGAGTCATTGAATTTATCACTTTGGTTGAGCGCCAACATAATGCAAACATCATGACCATCCAGAGTGATAATGCTTCCGAGTTCAAGAACTACACCGTGGAGGGTCTTCTTAGTGAAGAGGGGATTGCTCGTTAATATTCTACTCCCTATAACCCTCAAAAAAATGGTGTAGCAGGGAGAAAGAACCAGACACTTATGGATGTGGCAAGGACAATGATTGCGGAGTTCTCTTCTCCTTATATTTTTTGGGCCGAAGCCGTCTCCACCGCTTGTCATGCTAGCAGCCCGTTGTATCTCTGCAAGAACTTGAACAAGACTCCCTATGAGATTCTCACGGGCAAGAATCTTGATGTATCTTACTTCAAGTTCTTTGGTTGCAAATGCTTCATTCGTAAGAAAGTTAAACACTTGTCAAAAACCGAGACCAAATCTTATGAGGGTATCTTTGTTCGATATGCCACAAATTCTCGCGCTTGTAGAGTCTACAACAAGTCCACCGGACAATTCGAAGAAGCTATAGTTATGGTGTTTGATGAGGATAATGGCTCCCAAGGGGGCTGCATAGAACATGGTGTTGTAGGAGATGCAATTCCTCCCATCATCATAAAGGGAAAAGTGATTGGTGAAATAATCCCTATTGAGGGACACCTTTTGGCGGAGGGAGAATGACTATGCTCTACTCAAGTGAAACCATTGACTACACCCATTGATACACAAGCTATCTGAACGGATAGTATGGGCACCTAGAGGGGGGTGAATAGGTTATACGACAAATTTATTTTTTCTTCAAATTAAGTCTTGACACAAATATAAATTCTCTAGATAATGCAACTAGGGTGAATTTACCTATATGAAAAGAACAACAATAAACACAATACAAGTACAAAGTAAAGGAGAGGGAACGAGGTAACCGATAACGGAAGCACGCGGAGACACGATGTAATCCCGAGCTCCTCCTTGTTAAGGGAGTATGTCTTGTTGGAGGGGTGTGAGTTTCGCCACGAAGGCCTACTCAGCCACAAAGGCCTCACCCTATTCTCCGATGAATCCCGCCACAAAGTCCTACTCCACCTTCCACTATTTATCCCCTTTGAGGCGGGAATCGAGTCCTTTACAACAAGCTTGAGGAACACACCCACAACCAAATTGGGGGCTCCCAAGAAACACCAACAATCACCAAGAGAGTAGAAATGGATCCTAGGTTTTCCACAAGGAAATCCTAGGCACGAATCCCTCAAGCAAATGAGAGGGGAAATGAAAACCGATTGGTGGTAGATCGGGGGCTTCTCCTTCAATCCTCCAAATATCAACGAGTTTGGTTGGAGGGATTGGAAGATATCTAAGATTTGGTGAGCTCAAAAAATGCACATTAATGGCTTGGATGAACTAGATCACTTAGAGAAGAGGGAGGGGTATTTATATCCCCTCCCAAAATGTGGCCGTTTGAGCAGAAAGTTTGGACCGGAATTTCCGGTTAAGACTTGAACCGTATATTCCGGTTTGCTTCTCCTTCAAATATGGAAATAGGCCGACGTTGACCAAAACCGAATATTCCGGTTTGCTACAAATAATCCCGTCAAATATTTTGGTAGACTCTAGTGCGAAAAATCAGCTCCAACCGGAAATTCCGGTTAGCTCCGAAATTTCCGGTCAAATAATCCAATTAACTCCGGTACCCAAATTGAAGGAAAAACTCCTCAACCGGAATTTTCGGTTGACCCCGAAAAATGCGTTTGAAAAATGCGGTTGGTCACATGCTGATCTATCTTCGTCTTCTTTTTCGGTGTTCGATGTAGGTTACAAATTAACCACCTGCACACTAAACACCTTGATAAAAAATGTCCTTAGTATTGTTAACTAACACAATAACCTTAGGGAAAATGAAATGCACTTTCAATCTCCCCCTTTTTGGTGTTAGATGACAATACCAGGATTTGCAATAAAACAAGATACACCATCATGCTTGTGAATGAGATGGAAATTGATCCCCCTACAAGTATGCATATTTTTGTTTGACTTGATATGCAAAGTACAACCTAAGGGAAGAGTGATTTCCAACACTCAACACAACATGATAAAATGTGACAGATCCAAAATGTTGAGGTAGAGATGGATAGTATACCTTGTGCGGAGAGATAATATGAAGATAATACCGGTGCACAATAAGAGATAACCACAACATAGAAATAACCAACAAGATGATGCAATGATAACGTGATAACAAAGTCTCACAATAACATAAACATAGTTCAAATGATAAAGCAAATAGTTTTAAGAGACAACTAAATGGACACAAACTCTCAAAGAATGGCAGAAGAACATGCATGTGCCCGAACCCATGCAAATCCCGTAGGCCTAATAATACTACTTCGCCCCCTTTGGCATCGAGACACCAAAGAGGAGAGAGGTAGTGATTCTAACGTCCCATGAAAAGCTAAGCATCGGAGTCTAAAGCCTCTCCCGCGGACTGCTTGGACTCTCCTTCAGTGTCCCTCTCCAGATCTTCATCACCATCCTCGTCATCATCAAGATCAATTGGAGCACCAGAGGAAGAAGTTGTGAACCGAAGAGCCTCCTCAAGATGCTCCCATGGAGCTGTGGACTTGGAAGACCACTGAGGGTGTGTTTGGTTCAGTGGCTATCCAGTGGATGGTAAGCGATAGCCAATTTTTTAGTGGTTGCCTTATGTTTGGTTTGTAGGATGGAAGGGATATGGATAGCCAATTTTTGTTGAAAACGGTGGTTGAGCCCATCGTGTGGAAAGTGGCCGACAAGGATAGCCAATTTTGGCTAGCTCAGCTCTTACTTCTTTCACCACATGTCCTGAAAAAAAACACCACATGTTTCCGTTCTCCATCTCTGCGATAATAGCGATGGTGAAGGGAATATGCCCGAGAGGAAATAATAAAGTGGTTATTATCTTATTCCTTGTTTATGATAAATGTTTATTTCTCATGCTAGGATTGTATTAGCCGGAAACGTTGATACATGTGTGTTTAATAAACAAACAATGGTTCCTAGTAAAGCCTCTCTTTTAACTAGCTCGTTGATTAATAGATGATCAAGGTTTCCTGATCATGAACATTGGATGTTGTTAATAACAGGGTCATGTCATTGGTAGAATGATGTGATGAACATAGACCCAATATCAAGATTACAATATGATCAAGTCATTTATTTTATATTGTTATATCTTGCATACGAAGTAACTTATTCCTTAGACCATGGGATCATGCCAATCACTGGTACCGGAAGGGTGCTTTGATGTCATCAAACGTCACACTGTAACATGGTGACTATAAATGTGTCGTTAGGTATTCAGAAAGTATTAGTTGAGGATCATGGATCAAGAGTGGGATTTGTTCATCCAAAATGACGGAGAGATATACTCTGGGCCCTCTCGGTGATATCACATCGACACTGCTTGCAAGCACGTGATATGATCACAAGGATATCATATCACGGAAACGAGAAAAGAGTACTTGTCAGGTAACAATATTGAACAAGATATGGTTGATACTAATGATCGAATCTCGAACAAGTAAAATATCACGAGACAAAGGGAATAGTTCACGACGTTGATGGTTCACACGATTACGAGAGTCATTTTTGAATATATATAGGAGTCATCACGGATCTCCAGATCCCGCTGTTTATTATTGATCGGAGAGGAGTCTCGATCATGTCTATCTTATTCACGAACCATAGGGTGACACACTTAAGGTTCGATGACGCATTTGAGAGGATACGGAATAACGAAGAATGTTTTAATTCGAATTAACAAATGATTCGATGTGCTATATGCAAATGTTTGCTAATAGAATTAACAAATGCTGAAATAAAGAAATAAGGATGTTTTATTTATTTATTAAATAAAAACCTTTGGATTTTCTAAGTGGAGTTTTAAGGGAAAATGAGTGGGTGTGAGTGGAATCGCCACTCACATGATGAGGGAAGAGGTGGGGGCACCTCCCTGGGCTGGCCGCACCACCTTGGGCTGCCTCCCCCTCTCCTATAAATAGGGGGCATGAGCTCCCTCTCTCACACACACTTGCCCACCTCAATTCCTCTCCACCTGCTGCTCCATTCCATGGTCTCCGGCTTGGCGAAGCCCTGACCGTGGGATTCTTCATCACCACCACGTCGTCGTGCTGCTGGAGTTTCGAGGGATCATCTACTTCTGCCTTCCCGCTGGATCAAGGGAACGGAGATTGTCATCAACCGTACATGTGACCGATCACGAAGGCACCGCCGGATTGTGGTGCACATCTTCTCGCTCTCGGGATTGGTGTGAGTACAACTACGCCAACAACGAGATTTGATCTTGTAACGCTTTGTGTCTTCGAGGGTATGTTCTTCTTAAGAATCTCTCTATGCCTGTTGCATTTCGTCTCCTAGATTAGATCTTGGCTTCGGGTGTCTCTCATGTAGGAATTTTTTTGTTTTCTATGCAACGACCCCTTCAGGTGGCTCCAGATTGAGCCGAGAGAGTTGGCGCTTCAAGGGTCGCGACCGTGGCTGGTGCGTCTATTCTACCTCTATTTCCACTGCTTCTTCCATTCTCTAGATCGAGGTGACGGCGGCAGATCGCCAGAGCCGACAGCTGCCGATGGTTGCCTGGAGTTTGATGCTCTCGTCGGGGCGAGGCGATGGGGTGTCGGCCGAAACCGTGCCCAGCACCGAGCAGGCTGCCACAGAATGCCATCAACCGCTGGTTGACTCTATCAAGGAGGCCGGCGATGTACCTGTAGATCCACTAGCGCTACATCTTTCCGCTAGCCGTATACCTCAAATCGTTGAGTTCAACGTCCGCATCATTGGCTAGAGGCGATCATCCTTTATTCAATCTGAACAGGCATATATCTATGTTGTGTCTTTTTTAGTCTAGTTGTGTCAGATTTTCGTGTGCCATGGATTAGTTATAATACATAGAATCTATATGAATACTAGTCGAGTCAAGGACATTGGATCTTTGCTCTATATACATTTGTGATTTGTAAAAGCTAGTGTAGTCATGTTTACATACATTAAATATAATAGATGAATCTTTGCTCTAGTACTATATCGTAGATACGTCCAATCCGAAGAAGTACCGATGGTGTACATTTGTATAGAGAAAAATGATCTATATGCAAATTTCTCATATATGAATTTTCACTAATATACTTATAATTTTTTGTTTCAAACATATAAAATATTTATTTTGCTGAAATGTGAAATATAGAGGTAATCTCACCGACTCAACTAAAGAGAGTCATCACAACAACTTAGTCGCTCACATTCCTCTAACCAAAAAAAAAAATGGTTATCCATAACCACTTCATATCCTTCCAACCAAACATAAACACTGGCTATCCCTAACCAGGTGGTTGGGGATGCCCTCGTCCCCTAAATCCTACCCCTGAAGGAAACACAACCTGAGAGAAGTAGTCTGGAACCAAATCAGTAGGAGGATATCCAGAAGCACCACTGACATGGTGAAGAATCTTCTGCTGAGAGTTATACATTGCAAGGTCCCTACGATAAGACTGATACTGCTCCCTATGGATGTCAACCTTCATGCAAAGCACATTGCGCTGAAGCCAAGACAACTTCCTGACATTGAGCACAGTGGAGGTGTCAGCCTTGGGAGCAGGAGCGTTGGAAGTGGTGGCACTGGCATGAGCGTCCCCCATGAAGGAACTACTCTCAGGGGCAGCAGTATTACCAGGAGCAAACTTCCTCTTGACATACAACTTCTTGAAATGGTGATCTTCCATAGGTAGATCATGAAAGTCCTGCTTCATAGTGTCCTTGATCAACATCATAATATAAGGACCATAAGGAATGGTATTCCCACAAAGCATGGCATTGTCGAGCTCGGGAAGTCCAAAACATCCACCTCATATGACTTTGTGGGGTCCGGATCCTCAGTACACTGCTTGGCAAGAATCAGCAAGTTGCAAAGGGAAGTGGATAAGGCATCATTGTTCCCACCACTTGGAGCAATGAAGGACCGGAAGATACGAACCGGCTAATCATAGAAAGTAAGGAGACCTTCCACCTTACCAAATGGAAATCCTGGAGCATACATCTCAGCCGTATCCCTCTCCCTATGCGGTCTTTCCGCCCCATCCATATGATGGCCAAGAGGATAATCGGAGGACCACTTGTAACCAAGAACTTGAGCAAACTTGAAGAACTGAGCTTCACAGTAGGTAGACCCCGTCATCCACTTCAAGTGACAATGCATATCCTTCCCAAAGACCAAAGTGGACATGAACTGAACCACAAGGTCATGGTTGAAAGGACATCGAGTTTACATGAGATTCACAAGGTTGAACCTTTCCACCACACTAGCATCTTGTGCAAAAACTTTCTTATCCTTGATGTGCTAGAACTTGGTAGGATTCATGGGACGAACGGGATGCTTGTAGTCAAGATAGATGTCAGAGAAAATATGGTATTGCTCCATGCACCAAAAAGAGTATCCTCCATCTCACCAACCTTTTGGGTAGAGTACCAGTCACCCTGACGAATGCGAACGTATTCAGCTGCCGAGACATCATAGCGGTAGTTCTTCCTTGTTTCCTTGTCCTTCTTCCTCTTGGAAACAACCTTCTTGTTTTGACAACTTGCTTGGGGAACCTTGGTTTTTGCCACAGCTTTCCTAGGAGGCCGAGAGTCACTAGGTTCCTCATCACGTGTTTCCTTGTAAGAAGGACTCTTGCGAGAACCACCTGTGAATCAAGCATATAGATGGATAGTATAATATGAGTGCACACAAGCCAAAGTAGGAAAATCCATAAAAATAATAAGAAAGCATCCAAAAATCGATCACGTAACAATCCTAGGAGAAATCAACACAGTCCTGGAATTCGGAAAATTCAGACAGAACTCAACCGGAATTTCCGGTTCAGATCTGAACAGGGTATTCCGGTTCCACGAAAACAGAACTAGACTAATTTTCCAACTAGGGCTAAAACTAGACCGACTAATTGGAGTGTGATACGTCATAAACGTATCCTTAATGTCTGATGTTCCATGTTGTTTTGTTATTGTTTCCCACATGTTTGCTATACACTTTATGTCATTTCTATCGATTTTCCGGACTAACCTATTGACAAGATGCCACAGAGCCAGTTCCCTATTTTCTGTTGTTTTTAGTTTCAGAAAAGTTGTTCTGGAAATATTCTCGGAATTGGAAAATTAGAAGCCCGGAAGTCTTAGAATTCCCGAAGGTTCCACGGAGTTCCGAAGAGACCTGGAGGGCCCCTCAGGGGGCCCACACAATAGGGCGCCCCCCGTTGGCCACGCCGGGGGGTGGTGTGGGGCTCCAAGGCCTCCACCGCCTTTGCCCTTTCGCCTATTTAACCTCCCCGAGACATAAACCCTAAAGAGATTCCACTTTTACCCGAGAAACACCCGAGGCCGCCGTCACCGTCATCCGGAGATCGGGAGCGTTCTGGAGCTCTCTCCGGCACCCTGTCGGAGGGGGAAATCATCACCGGAGGGGTCTACACCACCATGCCCTCCTCGTAAGTGATGCGTGAGTAGTTTATCCCTGGACTACGGATCCATAGAAGTAGCTAGATGGTTTTTCTCTCCACTTTGTACCTCATGTTTAGATCTTGTGAGCTTCCTATCATGATCAAGATCATCTTTATGTAATGCTACATGTTGTGTTTGCTGGGATCTGATGAATGGTGAATGCTATGTCTTCTGATTATCAATCTATCATGTTATCTTCATGCTTATGTTATTTATGATCTTGCATGCTCTCTGTTATTAGTGGATGCTCTGGCCAAGTAGATGCTAGTAACTCCAAGAGGGAGTATTTATGCTCGATAGTGGGTTCATTCCTCCTTTTCATCTGTGCTCGAGTGACAGAAACGTGATGGATGGAGGATGTGTTATTGCCATTAGGGATAAAACAACAATGCTTTGTCTAAGGATGATGTTATTGTTTACATTACACACTTTGCTTACTGCGATTATCTGTTGCTTGCAACTTAATACCCAACGTTTGTTCGGATGATATTCGGAGGGTGGATTTTTAGTCATAGATGCAGTTGGATAACGGTCTATGTATTTTGTTGTAATACCCGCATGAATCACATAGTAATCTTTATGTCTTGCATATGCACTATGGTGCAGCCTTCATTCTGTCAATTGCCCAGCTGCAATTTGTTCACCACACATGTTATTTATCTTTCACGGAGAGATACCACTAGTGAACTGTGGACCCCGGTCCATTTTCCTCATACGGATAAAACACCTACTGCTTTCATACTGCTACTACTGCTTTCATACTGTTGTCCACAACATACGTTTAACCTCTTTGTGTTCAGAAAAACCGGTGAGATTGACAACCTCACTGCTACGTTGGGGCAAAGTGATTTGGTTGGGTTGTGTAGGTTCCACGTTGCTGCTGAACCGGTAGTGCGCCTTGCCACCTCAGCTGCATCAACCTTCATAGATTGCTTGTCCTCCTACTGGTTGATTCAACATTGATTTCTTTTCTGAGGGAAAACTTGTTGCTGTACTCTTCACACCTTGCACTTGGGGTCTACCAACGTTTGTCATCATCAAAGTTTTTTGGCGCCGTTGCCTGGGAGGAAGAGAATTTCTGCAAGGGGAGTCTCTCACTTCTAATATCTTTACTTTGTTTTTGTTTTGCTTAGTTTATTTTATTTTGTCTTGTTTGCTTCTCTTTATCAAAAACACATAAAAAATTAGTTCTTACACTAGTTGTAATTTTATTCCTGTTTTTAGTCTTGTTAAAATGACTACTCCTGAGAACACTAAGTTGTGTGACTTTACTGGCACCAACAACAATGATTTCATTAGCTCACCTATTGCTCCAACTGCTGATTTTTATGAGATAAAACCTGCCCTGTTAAACCTTGTTATGAGAGAGCAATTTTTTGGTGTTAGTACTGCTGCTGCTGCTGCCCATATTAATAATTTTGTTGAACTATGTGAGATACAAAAATATAAAGATGTTGATGATGATATTATCAAACCGAAATTGTTTCAGAATGGTTGCTATCTTTGCCTAGAAATAGTATTGATTCTTGGACTAAGTGTAAAGATGCTTTCATTGGAAAATATTATTCTCCTGCTAAGATTATATCTTTAAGAAGTAGCATTATGAATTTTAAGCAACTTGATAATGAGCATGTTGCTAAAGCTTGGGAAAGAATGAAATCTTTGGTAAAGAATTGTCCCACTCATGGACTGACTACTCGGATGATCATCCAAACCTTTTATGCAGGTCTGAAATTTTCTTTAAAAAACCTTCTAGATTCAGCTGCTCGAGGAACCTTTATGTCCATGACCTTAAGCTTAGCAACAAAGCTTCTTGATGACATGATGGTAAATTATTCTGAGTGGCGTACTGAGAGAGCTACAACTGGTAAGAAGGTAAATTCTCTTGAAGAAACCTCCTTTTTGAATGAAAGACTTGATGCTATTATGTCTATGCTTGTGAATGGCCATGCTCCTATTGATTCAAATAATGTTCGTTTAACCTCTTTGGTTGCTCAAGAGGAGCATGTTGATGTGAATTTCATTAAAAATAATAATTTCAACACCAATGCTTATAGGAATAATTTTGGTAGCAACAATTATAGGCCATATCCTCCCAATAATAGCAATGCTTATGGTAATTCTTATGGTAATTCCTACAACAACAATAAAAGTGTACCCTCTGATCTCGAGAACATGCTTAAGAATTTTATTAGTACACAAAATGCTTTTAATAAATCTGTTGAGGAAAAATTTGGCAAAATTGATGTTCTTGCTTCTAAAGTTGATAGCCTTGCTCTTGATCCTGATTTTATGAAACTAAACGTTATGCCTCGTGATGTTAAAGAAAGTAAAACTTTGAATGCTAATAATGTTAGAATGTTAGCTAAATTGCATGCTAGATGGGAAAGAGAAGACGAAATAGTTAGAAAGAATAATATAGCTAATGTTTGCACCATTACCACCACTAGTAAAACTGAAGCTTCTCGTGCTAGAACTTTAGCGTTCCCACATTTAAATAATGTAAGGACACCTGTGTTGTTGTGCTAGTCCCTTGATCAATTGCTATCACCACAGTACAAAATGAAATATCATGCAAATGCATTAAATTCTATTACATTGCATGATCCAGTCTTTACAAAATAGTATTACAACTTGCATAGTCTTAGAAGACTAGCAGAAAACAAATAAATACAACGAAAACATAGAATAACATTGAGCCCATCTTCTTCATGTGCCACAGGCAAAACATGTTGGCGATAGTCTCGAGATCCTAAACGAAATCCTCACTCGTCTTCAGAATCATCTGCAAGATGGAATATGTAGCCACAAGGGAGTCAATACAATTTAATGTATTGGCAAGTAACACTATGGTGGATATAAATGGCAAGACTAATACTGCATGCTTATTTGGCTGAGTGGAGTTTTGGCTAAGTTTGCATAAAGCCAGTTTTTCTCCTATTACTTTTGTAAAACAAACTTATCTTTTCAAAGGGGTGGCAACATTGGATTAAGATCCAAGCACCACAATACTGTTCACTTGGTCAAAATTTTACTCATGGAAATTGGTGATGAGATTCTTCCGTCAATCCTTGTCCAGCTGCTCATAGTTGTCCATAACCGGGGACACGGCTAAGATCTTAGTTTGTTGACTCTGCAGAGTTTGTGCACTTTCACCCTTTGTCTTCAATTAGCCAAACATCCTATACACCCGGAGTGCATCATGGAAAGGAGAGAATTGAGATGAGATCTTTCAGAAGAAGAAGTTCAACCCACCGGCAATACCCGTTCCACCTATAATTATGCTACATCTTCTTGTCAAGATTGGGCTAAACTCTCACAACTTAGTGAATCAAGACATAGCACATATGTTAAAAGGCTGCACGGGAAGCTACTAGATTTAGAGGGACATAGTAATCTCTTTGTTCCTGGGTGGTGATGCATGTAAAATGCATAGATGAATTTTGCATATTTTCACATGGTTTTCTATTACATATTGCATCATATAAGGGTATAATTCAATGTTTTATAGTATTTTGGGGGTTAAATTACAAAGTCCCCCAACTATTATGGAATTAACCCTGCCTGTCAGAAACCCTGTTTTCTATATTTTTGACGTTTCAGGGGGCAAACTTCCGCGAAATCACCTGAAAATCTGCGGGGGTCATTTTCTTAGAAGGAGAAGACTTGCGGGCGAAGGATCCACGAGAATTGGGCAAGGAGGCCCAAAAGAGGACCCTCCACTCGGCTAGATTCCTTGGCCGCGTGAGAGGCCCCCATTTGGCCCCTGTGACCCCAATTCCTTCCATCTTCGACTTACCGACTCCGTCTTGACCTAAAACCGACTATAAAATGGGTCCCCCGTACCCTTACGGTGAAGAGCGCCGCCGAAACACCGAAACACCAAAAAAGAGACTAGAAGTTCCAGATTGGAGGGGGAAAACTTCGGCGGGGCGCCGCCGGTGTGATCTCCTACCCCTCCAACGTCATCTCCATCGACATCTCCATGAAGAGGGAGTAGTCCACCCCAGGGCTATGTGTTTGTGGAAGTAGCACTCGTATCTCTCTCTCTCCATGTGCTTCACTAATTAGATTCGTATGAGCTGCCTCACATGATTACGGGCATCGTTGTAATTCCTATGTGGTGGATCTTTTCTATGAGTTATTGAATCTGAGATTGCAATTGTTTCTCTTGAGTTATTTGAGTAGATGTATCTTATGCACCCCGTTCTTATTTGCAAGCTTTGATCAATCTAGTTCTTGAGAGCGTGTGTGGGGTGATGGGTGCATTAGTTGGAGTAACGGGAGGGTGGCTAGTGCTATGAAAGTGACAGAAGTTCAGCGATCCACTTTGGTTTTGTTAAACCTTTCTTAGTTACCTCACTAGGGATAAAAAGGAGTACCTTGTTACCGGGGATTTGAAGTGACACTAATCAATCTCCATGACTAGATCTAGCAAGTTCTTACTTCAACTTCATGTCACATTGCTTAAAGCTATACTCTGGTTTTTCCTTAATTATCGAGGTGTTATGATTTATTTCGCATCTTGGTGGAGTATAAGAGGGATCAATATGACCGTAGAGATTTCTATGCTAGGACGTGATGCCCATATGAAAGTACTCAATGTTAGACATGTTATTGTAATCTCACATGTAATTCTTTATGTCCACCGTCTACTACTTTATTCGAGAGAATGCAAGTGTGAAACCATGAACCCCGGTCCTATTTTAAATATAAGAAAACACTCTAGTTACTTTGTTGCAATTTACTTTACTTGCACTTTACTTTACTTGCATCTCCAATTCGAATTTACATTATCTCCATCACCACTTGCATCACAAAAATACAAAAACAATCCATTGCATAATTATTTTCTCATTTGCATTTAGTAGTAGATTTAATTATTGCACATTTACTTTCAGTTTTGCATTGCAATTTAGAAGTCTCACACCTTGTGCTTGACAACCACTTGGTGAGGTTGAGGGCACAAAATTCTCTACTTGTTTGCAGGATCCTGGAGGAAGCTTGGAAGACAACTGCTGAAATACTGGCTCCCCAAGAGTTCGATATAAACCCTTGAGTCACCCTCGTGGGGAAGAAGGCTTGCCACTAGCTACACACTCTGCACTTGGAGTCTCAACCTAGCCATCAAGCGTTTTTCTGGCGCCGTTGCCAGGGAGCCATAGGTGAAGGAGTTGTCCAAGGGAGCTCACAAGAAGTCTTCATCACCAACAAGGTGGGCAAACACCTAAGCTTGGGGAGGTTGCACCTACGTGAGTACCGTCCTTTCTATCTCCACCTTCTTTCAAGTAGATTGTTTTGTTTCTTATCTTGTTTTTGTTTCTGTTTTGTTTTTGTTTTTGTTTTTGTTTTGTCTTGCATATTTTATTTTAGTTTGCATTTTAGTTTTGCATTTAGTTATCTAGTTTATTTTAGTATTTCGAATTTGCCTAGTTACTTTACTTTTCAGTTTTGCATAAAAAATTAAAAACAACATAAAAACTGTTAAAATGGGTGATAGAACTAAATTAAGTGACTACACAAATACACGCAATGACCAATTCATTGCTAGGCCAATTACTACACCTGAAATACAAGCTGAAAGCTATGAAGTAAGTCCTAGTTTATTGAATTTAATTACTAGAGAGAAATTTGGTGGTAGTGCTATGGAGGATGCCTCTATGCATCTTCATGATTTCATGGAAATATGTGATATGCAAAAATTTAAAAATTTGGAAAGTATTGTTTTAAAACTGAAATTATTTCCTTTTTCACTTAGAGGAAAGGCTAAAGAATGGTTACTTTCACTACCTACAGCTAGTATAAAGTCTTGGGATGATTTAAAAGAAGCTTTCATTAAGAAATATTATCCTCCCGTTAAAATTTTGCAAAATAGGAATAATATCCTCTCATTTAGGCAAAATGATAATGAACATGTAGCCATTGCATGGGATAGAATTAAATTAATGCTTAGAACATGCCCATCATATGGAGTAAATGAATGGACCATACTACACTCTTTTTATAATGGTCTAAACTACATGTCTAGAAATATACTTGAGTCTGCTGCTGGAGGTGCCTTTATGAGTAAAACTGTAGGAGAGGCTAAGAGCATATTAGAAAGCATATTGCAAAATTATAGTCAATGGAATACTGAAAGAGCACCCAATCCCACTAAGAAAATAAACTCAATTGAAGAAACCAATGATTTGTCTTCTAAAATGGACACTATTCTTGCTTTTATTAATAAACAAAATATGGAGAATGTGCCTTTGCAGGAGCTAGTTGGTAGTAATTCTGAAAGTGTGGATGTTAATTTTGTTAGGAATTATGGTAGCAATGGTTTTGGTAATGCTTACAATTCATATAGTAAACCTCCTTATGTGCCAAATAAACCTTTTGTTCCATATCCTAATGCTAATGAAAATAAGTGGAAGCCTTCTAGTAAAATTTCTGAATCTAATAAATTGCTTATGGAATAAGTTGCTAGTCACAATGCTATGATACATGAGTTAAATAAGTCTATTGCATCCATTAGTAGTGATATTAAAGGATTGCAACTTCAATCTTCGAATATAGATAAAGCATTGTCAAAATTAGCTGATAATCAAGCAACTCTATTAAGCATGTCAGCAGGAAAGCCACAAGCACAACCTAGTGTAGGAATGAATTCTATTACTATTGCTGCTCCTATTATTGAAAATATTGATCATATTGCTGAGAATACAAGTGAGCATGTCCCTACTAGCTTAGAAGAAACTTTGAATGAAATAGTGAAGTACCCTGAATATTTACTTCCATATATGTCTTATCTTGCTAGCAAAGATGAAATTAGTCCTCATGAATCAAGCATGCTAGCTAAATTAGATAGTAAAGTAGAGGAAATTATGATGCTTACTGAAATTAAGGATCCATTGCTTGATTTAGAAAAAAGTAGCTTGCAAGAACTTATTGCTACTCTACAAAAATTTGCTAGTGATCCCACTATAAATGTTAATCAACCTGGCTTTGGATCTTATATTGATAATCATGTCTTGCAAGAAAAAATTGCTAGGTACAAGAATGAGGCCATGATACCTCCTAATCTTGGGGATGCATGGATCCCCAAGGTGCTAGTTTCAATTGGAAAAGAAATTCACCATGCTATGTTAGATCTAGGTTCTAGTGTATCGGTACTCTCTAAAGAATTATATGAATTGCTAGAACTAGAAAATTTAGAAAAGTGCTCAAGTGAATTTGTCCTTGCTGATAAATCTACTAAACATGCTGTAGGACAAGTAAAAGATGTTATGATTGAATTGCACATGACTTTTGTACCCGTTGATTTCATTATTATGGATATGGGGGATAAATCCCCTAGTCCTATTATTTTGGGTAGACCTTTTCTTCGTACTACAGGTGCAATCATAGACTCCAAGGAAGGGAATGTCAAGTTTCAGTTCCCTCACAATAAAAGCATGGAGCACTTCCCAAGGAAGAGGGGCACGTTCAAGAACAAGCTCCCTCATGAGCTTTATCCCTCTTGATTATCAAGTAAGTAAAGCCTAGCTATATGGCTATAAAGAAAGCGCTTTACGGGAGGCAACCCGGTTGTTTTTGTTTGGATTTTCCTAGTGTCCTCTTTCTGTTTCAAGAGATTAGTTTTTTTGTTTTAATTCTGGAGTTTTCAATAAAGAGTCAAGTCAAACCCATTTGGACTTATAAGTTGCTATCCTAGTGCATGAAATTTCTGTTTCAGCACGAGTCTGCTCACCGTATGATTTTACGTTTTTTATTGGTATGTCGTTTTGAGCTAATTCCTTAGTATGTTCTGCAAATTTTCGTCCTCTATAAGCACAAAAAATTGCTTAATTTTTTGACGAGTCTAGATTAGGCGAAAACGTTCGTTTTGCTTCTGTTGCTTTTCTGGACAGATTCTGCCTTCTTTTGTTTTATGCACTCTTTGGGCTTGGGAATCGAATTTCCATGATTCTTTCAAGCAAGAGAGTGAACATACAACATAATGAACCTTATTGTCTATCTAGTGGAGCATTTGATTTGGAATTTTGCACAGCAAGCATGTGATTTGTTTGTCCTTGATAATCTCACCCCACAGAAAAAGAATGGGAGAAGCATGTTTTGTGAAGTTTTTTCAGAGGGAATAGAGGAGATGCGCCTCAAGACATCCAAGAATGGTGAAAGCCATAATCTTGGGATGTGATGAACACCCCACTGGAGCTACACTCTTTTGGTTAGCACACGTCTACTTTCTGTTTTTCTAAGCAAAGCATTTATCGTAGAGACTTGAAGCGTCTAGTTTTTGTTTTTATTTTTGTTTTGATAAGACCACCACCATCATTTTATATGAGATTGAGCTACTGGAGTTTGGGGTTGGAATGTATTGGATGCTAGTATTATGACTTGGAATAGGGATGCCATGGTTGATTTGAAGAGCTACATATGTTTGCATGATTTATAGGCTTTTGATGTGTAGAAATTTGCAATAATGTTGTCTTGAGCTATCTCTTATTCATGTCCTTGATGTTAATTGCTGGTTTATTTAGTTTGTCATGAAATGAGTAGTTATATGGACATATTCATGCATAGTAGCTGGTCAACTATCTCCCTCTTGCTATCCCAAAAATTTAAAAATTCCAACAAGTAAAAACTTGTTTCCAACACTCCTTAGCCAAGTATTTCCAGTGAGTCCACCATATCTTCCCATTAGTTTCATTGCTATTCCGAGTATGTTCACCATGTTATTGTGTTATTTATGGTCTAAATTAAGATATTCATTTTATTAATTGTCATGGGTTGAACTTGGGATAGGACTCTCACGAACTTTTGAATTCACACTTTACTTTTTATGCATCTAATAAACATGACCCAATAATGGGAGCCAGAAGTTTTGCGTTTGACAAGTGTGTGGTTGGGAGCTAGCTATAAAAGTGTATCACCGGAAAGCTTTCAACATTGCACAAAAAAATTTACATTTGGTTGATATCATGTACTTTTGTTTTTGGACTCCTGCCATGCCGAAATGAAATAGAGGAATAGTAAGTTTTGATGAGTAAGTATCTATATGACTAGAGAAACGCATTGGGCCGCTAACCCAAGCCATGCTTTATCATGGTGGAAATATACTTACAGCTTGAGTGAATCTACAACACATCCTATAATAAAATAAGAAGCGATGCATAATAGTGAATGAAAATAAAAAGGATGATGAGTCTACTCCGTTTGTTCATCTTGTCATTGTAACATGGGCTTGTTTCCATGTCATGGGGCAAGAGGTACCTCTTTGCGGTTCTCTATGATATCATTGATACTTATTATGATTGTACAAAGCTTATTAGGAATCTTAAGTTGAGTAATCATGGAGTAGGTTTTCACACTCACGGGGCATGAGGCTTTCAACCACCTTGTCATTCTCATTACTTCAATACTCACAATTTTAAGATGCTAGTGATAAAGGGGAAATGAGAGTCCTAGACCAATGGATACCACATTTCAATTAGTAATTTTAGTTGAATAATTTAGAGGCTAAATAAGACTTGATCATGTTTTACCTCTACTCAATTTTCTCCAAAGTGTCCACCATATTTTCTATTCTCCATTATGCTATTCTTTGACCAATATAGGATTTTATTTTTCATTTTGTGTATGCATTTGGTCCATAGTGCTTTTATTTCATTATACACTTTGTGAACTTTCATGAAGCATCTTTGCTTGCATATTTGATATTTCTTACAACATGAATTGTATATTGCTACTCATTTCTAGTATTAATCGTTTGATTATATGTAGCATGAATAATCCTCCTTGATATCCCATGATTGTTTCAATATGCAAAACCCATCTTAGTTTTATCACCTTCATACTCGAGGACGAGCATGGGTTAAGCTTGGGGATGTTGATGCATGTAAAATGCATAGATGAATTTTGCATATTTTCACATGGTTTTCTATTCATATTGCATCATATAAGGGTATAATTCAATGTGTTATAGTATTTTGGGGTTAAATTACAAAGTCCCCCAACTTTTATGGAATTAACCCTGCCTGTCAGAAACCCCGTTTTCTATATTTTTGACGTTTCAGGGGGCAAACTTCCGCGAAATCACCTGAAAATCTGTGGGGGTCATTTTCTTGGAAGGATAAGACTTGCGGGCGAAGGATCCACGAGAATTGGGCAAGGAGGCCCAAAAGAGGACCCTCCACGCGGCTAGATTCCTTGGCCGCGTGAGAGGCCCCCTTTTGGGCCCTGTGGCCCCAATTCCTTCCATGTTCGACTTACCGACTCCGTCTTGACCTAAAACGGACTATAAAAAGGGTCCCCCGTACCCTTACGGAGAAGAGCGCCGCCGAAACACCGAAACACCAAAACAGAGACCAGATATTCCAGATTGGAGGGGGAAAACTCCGACGGGGCGCCGCCGGTGTGATCTCCTACCCCTCCAATGTCATCTCCATCGACATCTCCATGAAGAGGGAGTATTCCACCCCAGGGCTATGGGTTTGTGGAAGTAGCACTCATATCTCTCTCTCTATGTGCTTCACTAATTAGATCCGTATGAGCTGCCTCACATGATTACGGGCACCGTTGTAATTCCTATGTGGTGGATCTTTTCTATGAGTTATTGAATCTGAGATTGCAATTGTTTCTCTTGAGTTATTTGAGTAGATGTATCTTATGTACCCCGTTCTTATTTGCTAGCTTTGATCAATCTAGTTCTTGAGAGCGTGTGTGGGGTGATGGGTGCATTAGTTGGAGTAACGGGGGGGGGGGGGTGGCTAGTGCTGTGAAAGTGACAGAAGTTCACCGATCCACTTAGGTTTTGTTAAACCTTTCTTAGTTACCTCACTAGGGATAAAAAGGAGTACCTTGTTACCAGGGATTTGAAGTGACACTAATCAATATCCATGACTAGATCTACCAAGTTCTTACTTCAACTTCATGTCACATTGCTTAAAGCTGTACTCTGGTTTTTCCTTAATTATCGAGGTGTTATGATTTATTTCGCATCTTGGTGGAGTATAAGAGGGATCAATATGACCGTAGAGATCTCTATGCTAGGACGTGATGCCCGTATGAAAGTACTCAATGTTAAACATGTTATTGTAATCTCACATGTAATTCTTTATGTCCACCGTCTACTACTTTATTTGAGAGAATGCAAGTGTGAAACCATGAACCCCGATCCTATTTTAAATATAAGAAAACACTCTAGTTACTTTGTTGCAATTTACTTTACTTGCATCTCCAATTCGAATTTACATTATCTCCATCACCACTTGGATCACAAAAATACAAAAACAATCCATTGCAAATTTATTTTCTCATTTGCATTTAGTAGTAGATTTAATTATTGCACATTTACTTTCATTTTTGCATTGCAATTTGGAAGTCTCACACCTTGTGCTTGACAACCACTTGGTGAGGTTGAGGGCACAAAATTCTCTACTTGTTTGCAGGATCCTGGAGGAAGCTTGGAAGACAACTGCTGAAATACTGGCTCCCCAAGAGTTCGATATAAACCCTCGAGTCACCCTCGTGGGGAAGAAGGCTTGCCACTAGCTACACACTCTGCACTTGGAGTCTCAACCTAGCCATCAGGTGGCCATCCAAAAGTGACAACCTCAAGTGGAATAACCCTTTGACAAGGCCCTAAGGAAACACTCAACATAAACCAATCACGTCCAAATTCCACCCAGGTGTTTCATTGATTAGTTATTCTTAGAATTTTTCCTCAACATATAGTAAAACAACTTGTAATATTGCATAGCATCTACTAAGTTCTAAGGCTATCAAAATAACAAGGGTAAAATATATGTCTACACACTACTAGGATAATAGCATAGCATATCATAACTTAGTAAAATTTCCTATCATGCATACTACTCAAAAATCAACTAATGCATATAGAAAATCATGGGTAGTTGATGGTGTGTTACTTGCCTTGTTGAAGTTGGTGAAGAATTCACACACTCTTCACAAAAGATTGTTGCTCTCCGTACAATCTATTCGTTGAAACCACAATAGCAAAATAACCAAACATTCCAGCAATCAAACACATAAGTGAAGAAAACATACAAAGCAACTAACATAACAACAAGGGTTTAACCAAATTTGTTAGGACAAGTTCAAGGTTTGATTTTGAAAAGATTCATTATCTAATGGTTCAATACATTGTTAAGGAGTTTCCATGGGTTTACTTGTGATGGAATAGGTTGAGTTTGTAGTAATCTACCTTTATTATAAACATACTTGTCGAGGAAGTTCCAAGAGTTCACCAAGGTGATCTCACTATTTCAACTAAAGTAACACATAACCATTTGTAACACTTAGTCATTTTCATCAAGAAATTTGAGTGATCTAAGTTTAGTCTTTCCATTTTGGGTTAAGGTAGTTCTTGTCACACCCCAGTTTTTGGATTCTTGGACTATGCTCAAGAAGACAAAAATTAGGGCCAACAATTTTTTTTTATATGCCAACATGATTGTTTGAACTAAGATATGTTTGTGATCTAGAACATATTTTCAACACAAGTCTTGTTTCTATATAAAACCAATACCCTATGTTTCTGAAAGATATTCCTATTTATTTTTCCCTGATGTTTTTCCTATTATTACTTGAGAGATTTTTATTCCAAGACTTGGATCATTATTGTTTGCATATTAAAACAAACTTTTAACTTTGTTGGATCCAAGAAAACAAGTTTCCAAGATGATCTATGAAAGTTTTCTTTTAACTTTCGTATAGAAAACAATCTCTGAAAAATAATCCAAATACCTGATTTCTACCATTGTTTTCACCAAGCTATAAATTGTTATTTGATGGTTTCTTGACTTTTAATTAATCCTTGAGATATGTACTACAAATCCATAAGCTCACTTTTATTTTTGGGAAAATAAAAAAGCAATCTTTTGCTTGTTGTTTTTGTGGTATAAAATTAAGGCAGAAAAAGGCAGTTTTGAGAAACAGATAAAAAACAGAAAGTATACCTTTTGCCACATTGTTTTCATGGCCTTAAGTGGTTTCAAAATTGTTTTCAAAAGTTGTTTCGGAAAGTATATAACATGGTTAACAAATCCAAACTTTGAAAACCAATTTTGGGAATCATTTGAACCATGAAAACAAACTCAACTTTTTGCACCTTTAATCTGTTTTCAACACTTAGAAAATTTCTAAGTCCTAAAGACTGAATTTTCTGAATTTTTCTGTGAACAGTAGGAGATACAATTTTGCACTTTGATTTCTGGTTGTTTCCTTGATCTTTTGGAAGTGTGTCCAAGCCTAGTGTGTTGACCATAGTTTCTACTCGACCAATAATGCTTTGGATCCCTTCTAGAATCCTTGTGGATGAAGATAAGAGAGGAGAGAGAAGGGTGACTAGGGAAGGTATGGGCACACACATGTGTTGACCCATTTGTCATAGCCACTTTCCTCACTTGCACTCTTTGTCCTGGATAAACCTTTCCCACTCGTGGTCTTGACCTAGGGCATCCATAGAACCAAGTTGGAAATGACTAAAAGCCCTAGGGCTAGCTCATGCCAATGTTTGACATCCACCCGAGCTCCCCAAAATACCCTCAACCTCACTCCCTCTCCTATAAAAGACCACAGGCAATACCCTAGTGCCCTGCACCTCCAACAACCCCTCTCTAGCGCTCCTAGTCAAGATCTGCCCAAGCCCTTTCCCCTAGGGCAACCCTAGCTCGAGTTTAGCCCGCCGGGTGATCATCACGGCCACGGCCATGACATGCCCGATAACCGCTTTTCCACCCCCTCCCTCTAACCTAGGAAGGATTCCCGAGTTCCCGTGAAACTCCTAGACATCACCCCACCCCCTCTAACCCCCGGAGGCGCCGCCGCCATCCACGGGCGCCGCCGCGGACGCCGGCCGCGTTCCGCCGCGTGAGGCCACGCCGGCCGCCGCCGTCGCCTCCCCTCGAAGCCCCAGCCACCCAGCAGCTTCCCACGAGCCGCTCAGCCCTCCCCGAGCCCTCTAAGGTGAGCTACGGCCGCCCCCAATCTTCCTCCTGTTCGGGTAGAGAGAGAGAAAGTCGGGGGGAGGAAGACGCGCAAGCGCCGTCCGATCTGAGATCGACGGCTGCGCTCAAACGACCCCTTTCCCGCGCCCGCGCCCGCGCACGCTGCGCTGCTGTGCTACGCAGCCTCTTGCTGGGCCGCGCCCACGCGGATCCGGCCCGTGTGCAGTTTCTGTTTAATTCATTTAAATTTTCACAGAAATGTGTATCTTCACTTTGGACTTGTGAAAAATTGAAAAGCTGCAAAATAAAATCTGGAAAAATTCATGGACCCTAAGATATAAAATCTAAACCATAGGAAATTTGCAGATCTACTTTTGGACCAATAGTTTGGGCACAAGAACTGTTTTCCCTCAGACTGTTAGTAAGAATGTTTTGACCATAACTTCTAAAATATGTATCCAAATGGAACAAACTAAAATTTTCTTGATAGGTATTGGAAATATCTATCCAATGCAGTTGACCTCACATCAAGGGGAGTTATAGAATGAAAATGCCATCCAGTTTACTAAAAGACCAGTAAGATCTTCTATGATTTTTATAAGGAGTTTAAAAATGATTTTTGTAGCAAATACAATTGGATGACTTTGGTATTGACTAGATCTATCTTATCCCATCCTAGATTAATTTTTGGAGCTCTAGATTATTTTTGGTAGACAGATCTAGAAACAGCAGCTTTTCTGTTTTTGTTTTGGAACGTGTTTTTGTTTGAAATGAAATGTTTGGTTGATATTCTCTTGTTCCCTAGCATGCATAAAGTTGTTGGTACTTGTTATTAAGTTGTTTTCTTACAGTACCTCTACCTTAGAAAGTGTGTGCATGTTTGTAAACTGAAATAAGAATGAAATAGCATATGATACCTTCTAGTTTTATTATTTGGAATTATTGTGAGAGCTAGATCTTTGTGTGAATGCTTTATAAAATTTTGTGCTAGGATTGCTATGGATCCAGTACCATTTTGGTACTGTTATTTTGAAGCTAATGCCTCTGTTAGCTTGCATGCCTTTTTATAGTAAAGCATGTGTAGGTTTTGTTACTCTGATGCACTAGTATTGTTTTCACTAGAATAAATGGCTTTGTATTATTTTATTTTGTTATACCAATTTTTGCCATGAGTAACCAGAGGCTTAGTACCTATTTTGCCTTGGTATTAGTGGGCCCATAGCCCACTGGTCCCATTACATCTTGGTTGTGGATGAAAATCCCCAACCATGCACATGTGAGAAATTTACATGTTTAATTATATAATTGATGGCTATTATTCCACCATGGAAAATATATTTGTTTGTATTCACTTATGCAAGTGAGAAGTTTGTTTCTAATCAGAGGATACTAGTATGTTAGGTGTGATCCTTTTGTTAGCATAATATTCCTTAGGAGTATCATGCTAAGAAATGATTCACTATTGAGTGCTAAATTAAATTATTTGCAAATGAAATAAATTCCTTTTGATTGATAGATTGTTTGTGAATGTTTTTAAATTGAGTGTTTGGATTTTTGAAAAGGTTCAAATGAATTTTCTTGAAGTGCCTAGCTACTGGTTGTGTGAGTTATACATTGTTTGCTTGCTAGTAATTGTTTTAAGAAAACAAAAATTGCTAGAATTAATTTGTGCATGCTTAATAGTTGTATCATGGGATTATTTTGATGTTTGTGTTTACTAGAATGTGTAAGTCTTGTGTACTGTTATTTAGGTACATTTATGATCATGGCATGCTTGTTTAGATGTAAGCATCATGGTAGCCTTGTTTGCCTCTATAGTGTTGAACTAGTGTCACCACTAGGAAATGGTGATTTTTGCTATAGTATTGCCATCTTTTATTCTATGAGTGTATGAGTTTATTATAGCATGTTTAGGAAGTATAACTTCTGTTATGATGCCATGAATTGTTTAGTTGCATGTGCTATGGTTGTAGATTAATAATTATCTATTATATCATGCTTGTGTAGAAATTCACATACTAGTATGCTATTAGTGCAGTCCTGTTTTTATGCGTGTTTGGTAGGAATATTATCTAGGGTGATGATTGTGTTTTAGACTATTTTTATGACTTGATTCATTGGTTATTAGCTACTGGTTGTTTGCTAAATTTTCATGATTTATGGATTCCATAACTTCAAGTAAACACTAGTGTGGTGAATGAATAGTCTATTCAATTGGTGTGTGTAGACCTGCTGTATGAATATTGTCTGAGGGTGTACCTTAGCATAAGTGTCATACTTGTGTTATTTGTTATTATAGTGTTCTTGTTGTGCTTAGGAGTATTTTGTGAACTAAGCATCCAAACTAATCATAACCTTATTAAGTAACTATTGTTTGTGTGTTGCTAATACCCACTGCCATGGGTATTGTTTTGTCTGTTTGTTTTTACCTTAGCGACCTAACCTTTGCACCCACAAGATATATTTCTAGCGTCTTAGATATCTTATTATGAGAGTGGTACACCACTCCCTATATGGTATGTAAGATGTGGGATATGGTTTTCTAAACCATATGTTTGTCTGCCGATAGTTTTGTACCCTGAGAGCTATGTGAGGCAGTTTTCTCGATAACGTTTGTGAGTTTGCGCTATTATGCTTTTGCTTGCTGTATGTGTGGTTTAGCTTAGTTGTGTATCTTTTAGACCTGAGTATGTGTCTTTTATTCTTTTACGGCGCTATAAAACGAAGAAGAAGAAGAAGAAGAAGAAGCAGTTGTGGAGCTGTGCGTCAAGTTGAAGTTACTTCAAGGCCAGGGACATTAAGAGATTAAGGCAAGCCATCCTGATGCTTGCTGTTATAATACACTTATCATTATCTATCATGCATGTTTTACTTCTGAAAAGTTTTACCAAAAACTTTGAGTTCCAAAAACTATTTTTGCGTGAATACTACTATGATTTATACACTGCTATGCCAGTAGTTGAAACTTGGTGTTACCAAGCCCATAAGCCACCATATGGTATTTATTACCATCAAATATATTATTCCCTAAGTGGACACCTTAAAATTGTGCTTTTACAAAACAAAGGCTTTATGGAAAACCCGGAGAAAAGGCGGATCCTTATTCTCCGAAGGAATGTGGAAGTGGTCATTTTTGGGAAAATGGTGTTTTCAAAAATGACACATAACCTAGTCTTCGCCGGACAACCTTTACCGTACTGCCACCCTACCCCAACATGGGCATGGGGCTTAACTGGAAGTTTGTCCTTGTTAGTGTGTGTTCTATCTCAATCGCTATAAGGGACGGACTCCCTCGAACCGATTGTCGTCAAAACTCTCAATGTTGAGACATAAAAAGTGAGGGATTAAGTTCCCCTCCGGTCGCATCAGTTGAGGCATCCTGGCTGGCGGGGAATAGCTCGGTGCCGGGGATGACCGGTAAAACTCGACTGAGGGATAGACACATTCTAGATTGAACATAGTGGAAGGTTATGATCAGTTATCTGATGTTCTACATACTGTTCTTATAGTCTGTGATTGTTCACGGCAGGTGTACTGTATCTGGTGGATGTGTACACCTCTGCAGAGTACAAATTTTTCGAAGAAGCCGCGTCCTCGGATATGGACAGTTGAATGGCCATGTAGCTAGCATTGTGTCAATGTTTTCCAAACGGATGTTTTTCAAAAAAGTGTTGAAATCGGGAAGTTCGGAAAGGAAGAAAACCTTGTACCGTGGAGGTACCGATGATGAAAAGACAGAAGTTGTTTTACAAGAAGTTTTGCAGAGAAAATCTTTCTTCTCTAAGCAAACATATGTAAACTGATTCCAAGAATTTTTGCAAAGAGAAACTTTCTTTTAACAAAGTTTTACAAAACCTCTTGTACATGTGATATCTACAAGAGAAAGAAAAACTATACTATTTTCTTCTGAAGTATCTCCTTCAGCAAAGATACAGATTAACATGACTGCAACTTTGGTGTCATCCTATATGAGCATCATTGATAGTGAACCCTATCTATAGCCTACATATTACACCATATAAGCATACTTGCATTTGGTAAGTTACATGATGGATGTCTTGCTGAGTACATTCAAATGTACTCATTATGGTTTCGCCCTTGGTATCTACTTGCCAGACTTTGAGAAGGAGTCTCGGAAGAAGATCAACAAGGAGGAGTGTGGAGCTGATGGCTTTGCGAACTAGGATCGTCTCCGGCTCAGCAGCCTGTAGGTTAAGGCGTGACTTGGGCTCTACCGCGTTTTGTGTGTGTTTAGTCTTCCGCTGTGTGTGTTGTGTGTTGTCCTGCGTGACAACCGTGTAGTCTTGGTCATGTGACCATGCGTCTTTGTAAGTGTTTGTGTAACAGTGTAATGGATATTGTATCCGTGTACCAGCTTGATATGTTGTTCACGACTGAATTCCTGGGATCGTGAATGTATGCATATCGAGGGCGTCCTTGAACAGTGGTTCGAAGGGCGGGCCCAACAGAGTTGGTATCAGAGCTATCCTGACCTTAGGAGACCTTAGTTAGCATGGACGTTAGCTAGTACTATGACAATTAAAATAAACAAACCAGGTCACTAAGATGACTATTTTTCCAAAAGGAATCTATAATCCATCCCCTCTGTGTTTCAAAAACTCTATTTACACTCAAGTTAAAAAGGAGCATCTTAAAATTTTGCACACTGTTACCTAACTTAAACCACTTTAAAATCTTGTGTAGATGGAAGTTATCTTCACCAAGTCCTTCCGGCTGGGATCGCATGCACCTTGCTACCGCCGTTTTGAGGAGGATTTGATCAAGATGGCTCATCTTAACGGTCGTCCCACACCTGAGTTGAAGGGAGCCTAGATTCACCATGATGGACGAGAGTTGTCCTGGTTGGTGGTCTGCACCATCCGTGCACCTTTGCTAGCACCGTCAACCCCCGAAATCATTTGGGAAGTCGTGGAGAACAGTTGGGAAGATGGTATCCATAGAGTGATGCAGCTGACCATTGCCAAGCTCGCGAACTTCTTTCGCGGCAAGTTTGCAGGAACCCCTTATAGATACTTTGGAAGACGCGACGAAGATGACAGGCCAGTAGAAGTCACTGGAGACTTTGTATTTGCTCGTCACTTCCAGCACCTGGAGGGACAGCTGTACAACACCCAACTCTCCCTTGATAAAGTTAGAGCAGATTATGACCTACGAGGAAGAGAGATAGATCAACTAGAAGCTAGTCTTGGGGCATCTTTGGCTACCGAGCGTCGTCTCAAGGTACTGAAGAAGACCATGAAGTACACTGACTCCCAGCACCGCACACGAGTGAGAGCCCTTCAGCTTCAGCTTGCAGCCAGCAAGACCCGAGTTGAAGATCTAGAGGAACAGCTACGCGCTTCCTCGAGCACTTAGGATGGCCGCAGGATGTTAGGAGTTGTGTTATTTCCACCCGAGACGCTTGTTTGTCTGTATTGTGTGAACTCTGTTAGAGCTTTGTGTGTGCTAGTTGTGTTGTAAGCCTTATGTTGTAGCCTTGCGAACCCTTAAGTTAAGTATGCTTGCTAAGACTCTGTTTCATGCGTATGTTAATCTTGGTCTGAGTTGGCGTTTGTTTCTTCGACGTTTGCTCGTTGTTGTGGTATATGTCGTTCTCATCTCCGTTATGAGCCGGTATGTGTCACCAGTTTTCAAAAGAAAACCAAAACCACCTTTAGTTGCTCTCGCCTTACACCGTTCTTTGTCTTCAGCATGGCCAGCAATCTACCTCCATCACCTGAGCCGACAGTGGCTCAACTGTTTGCTCTGCTGACGGAAGGAAGTGAAGCCGCTTGTGCTGAACACATTGCCACCCATGCTGCTCTGGAACAGTTGACTCAGCTTTTCATCACCAACGCTGAGAATACTGCATTCCTTATGAGAGAATACCAGCAACTGCTTGCTGGAGAGAGCCGCAAAAGGAAGACAGTGACGCCAGGAGAAACTAGTTCATGGGTGACTCGCAGCGTTTTGCCTGCGATGCCACAATCTTCAAGGAGGCGTGTGAAGGTCAAGCCTAGAACCACGGTTTTCTTTACCTGTGGACAGGAAGGACACTTTGCTCGTGATTGCCCCAAGAAGTACCATATTCTAGCTCATCCTGATGAACCCCAAGAACGCCAGGGTCCCTCCCAGAAGAAGTGCAGGACCCTAATGAGTGGACCTCGAGACCAAGCTGATGTTGCAGGAGCATCTGCAACTCACGCTATAGCCAATGGTACGTTTTCGAACCAAACCTGTGAACCCTCTTGCTTGCTTGTCGTCGTACCCTGAGAAACCCGACGTAAATGGAACACTAGAAGTGTCACGTCGGACTAGATAAAATCTAACGATACTAACCAAAACCTCCATCTAATTTTTGTGTAACACCCTACGGAGTAAATTAAATTTTTGCCACATAAAATTGTTGCCATCTTACAGAGTTGGTAGTACACAGAATTGGCTTAACTCTATGATCCTGAAGAACTACAAGTCTTTTAGGAACTCCAAAGAGATGCATTACTCCGGAAATAACATTACACCAACAGGTAAAGGTTTCAGAAAAATAAGATACAAGTCTGTTTCCCAGCACAGACCACTACACCTACTTTGGTGTAGACCCTAACCTTGCCAAGCTCTCACTGATGGGAGCCTAGTTTGAAGGTGAGCCACTCTCACCTGATGCAGAACCTCGAGTCAGTCGACGACGGATTCCCTCCAGTCTTCCAGGCCTAGTGCCACCAGCATGAGCCTCCACTAGCGCAACCACCAGCGCCACAGCTCGTCCTTCTTCCACCACGGTCTTGTCCCGGGGTACCAGACCACCAGTCATGGATGTCCCAGATTGCAAAGATCATGGCCACCAGGATCATGGTGACCGATCCCACCAAGCAACAGCTGAAGAGTAGCACGATGAGGAAGTGCTCCAAGAAATTTGCTCGCTCCAGCAGAGTGACGTACTCCTTGAAGAAGTCATTGATTAACTGGGAAATGAATCTCATCGTGTGGTGCGATTTAGAGAACCTCGGCTACCATTTTTATAGCAGCGAGAGCAGAGCCCTCTCCTTCATCAAGCACTACGTGGGAAGAGCCGAAGAATCCAGCCGCAGTGCTCACAAATGGCGCGAAAACACCCGCGCACCTCTTCCCCAAGTGGCCAAGGCATCAACCTGTCACACTCGCAACAGTCCTACAGCAAGGTGTCAGCCCACCATGAACTCACAGTGGGCGGGACACCCTGATGCTGAAAGTGTGCGCACCAGATGAGAAGGAAAGGCAATAAGGAGAAGGAGAAACAAGAAGGGCATCGACTGCCAAGTGAGCCCAGTCCCACACGTCAGCAAAACACTCAAGAAAAACCTGGGTACATCTAGCTTATGAGCTTTCTTCCAGATCATGGAAAGCCTACTAGCTGTTTGTAGCCTATACCCCTGCCAAACTAGGTTTCTGTGACCACTTATGGGTGGCCAGAATTTTCCTTTCATTTTTAGAAAAGTGAAATTTCTTGTTTTGGGGTACCTAAGAAAAGCAACTTTTTTGGAACAAGTTGGCCTCTCTAACCCTGGTTTAATAACATGGTTTTAAGGAACAATAAGTTCGAGTTTTAGAACATGACACCCAAACCTTTGAAAGGAAAACAAATTTACCTGTGAATGTTGGTAAGATAAATCGAAGGGGGGAAGCCCCTGTAAATAATGTTACAAACCACCAACACATGTTTGTAAACAAATCATCTAACATTGTTATTTCGACCACACCCTCTTCTCGCTTGCCTGCGAATCTCGGGACGAGATTCTTTTAAGGGGGGAATGTCTGTCGCACCACAGTTTTTGGATTCTTGGACTATGCTCAAGAAGACAAAAATTAGGGCCAACATTTTTTTTTATATATATGCCAACATGATTGTTTGAACTAACATATGTTTGTGATCTAAAACATATTTGCAACACAAGTCATGTTTCTATATAAAACCAATACCCTATGTTTCTGAAAGATATTCCTATTTATTTTTCCCTGATGTTTTTCCTATTATTACTTGAGAGATTTTTATTCCAAGACTTGGATCATTATTGTATGCATCTTAAATTTTTTTTTAACTTTGTTGGATCCAAGAAAACAAGTTTCCAAGATGATCTATGAAAGTTTTCTTTTAACTTTCCTATAGAAAACAATCTCTAAAAAATAATCCAAATACCTGATTTCTACCATTGTTTTCACCAAGCTATAAATTGTTATTTGATGGTTTCTTGACTTTTAATTAATCCTTGAGATATGTACTACAAACCCATCAGCTCACTTTTATTTTTGGGAAAATAAAGCTATCTTTTTCTTGTTGTTTTTGTGGTATAAAATTAAGGCAGAAAAAGGCAGTTTTGAGAAACAGATAAAAAAACAAAAAGTATACCTTTTGCCACATTGTTTTCATGTGTAACATCCCAAGTATGAAAATCATCCCCTTAGAATGTTTGTTGCATGTTTATTAAAGTATTGCATCATGTCATCATATTGTTTCTATGTTGTTTGAATTTGTTTCTTAATTGTTACAATTGTTTTCCACTGTTTTCACAACTCAAATTCAAACCTTATTCAAACAATGGTTTCATACTTGCTCTGTTACAACTTTTTGAATAAAATTCACAAATAATAACAACCATTTGGTTCCATGTTTTCCATAGTGATCACTTGTGAAAATAATGGTTTTAAATCAATTATTTATGTTCCAAACACATTTGAAATTCAAATCCAAGCACCCAAAAAAGAACCATTTTGAAATTATGTTGATACCAAAACAAATAAATTCAAATTGCCTAATAACCTTAGGGGTAACCCTATTGAAAATGCTTTGTTTTTCTAATGTTAATTAATATTGAAAATTTCATTCAATTGGGTTTAATTTTCAAACAGCAAGCAAACATTTAAATTTTTGCAAATAAAAGCTACCAAATGTTTGCTTTTGGCCTAAGGAAACTCCCCTAATTTTTCTAATTTTTTCTCTAAACTAAAACCTATGTTTTTCTTCCGAAAGCAAAAGCTACAAAAAAAAAACAGAAAAGGAAAAATAAAAAGGAGCAAAACCTACCGCGCACGTAGCACCTAACGCTACCCAGCCCAACTAAGCCTAGCGCGCGCAGCCCAGCCCGCCTAACCCTCCACTTAACGCTTCAAAAAGTGTGCACTCGATCTGTCTTGTGTACGGCGGCAATCGGCCGGTGCCACGGCGGACGCAGTCATTCCCCGACGGCGATCCGAGCTCGTGGGGGCCTATAAAACCAGCCCTAGGCTTCCGCGCCAACCCTAGACCCCCCTAGGCTCCTATTCCCTCTCCGCCGCCGTCGTTCGCTTCCTCCCCGTCGAGTTTCCTCCTCTGCTCCACCTCGCCGGAATCCGCTCATCTGAACCTCCCGATGGCGCCGCCACCTCCCACTCCTACCTAGCCACCCACCACCTGGAATCGGAAGCCATCTGCTTCCTCTACGGTTTGGACACGAGAGCGCAACCGGAGATCGTCTACCTCCTCGACGCCGTCCACGACACCGCCGCCTCTGTCACGCCGTCGTCAGCAACCTCCGCCACCTCAATCCCCTCCTGGTGAGCTCCACCATCTGCTATCTCTCCCTCTTTCGCTTGCGCACGGTTCAGTGCACGTCCACTCTCTGCACACCACCCAATTTGATCACGGACGCGTCACCTCAACGCCGGCGAGCAGCGCCACCTTGTTCTGTCAGACGAGGAAGAAAACGCTCGTCAGAAAATTCAGTTAACTTGTGCTGAATGTTAACCTGTACGCGTCGCTTACTCTGTCAAACAACTGAACGATAGCGCACTGGTTGCGCTCCTCTGAAACTTGCGCTGGTCACGGGTTCGAGCCCCCGCAAGCGCCCAACTTTTTTGGTTATTTCGCTTCCGCGCGCAGGCCCACCAGTCATTGACTGCCACGGCCACGCAAGCGTGCGCTGCGCCACGCTGGCCTCTGGCGCATGCGGCAGTGGCAGCGTGTAGATGGCAGTGCAGTAGGAAAAGTTTCCTGCGAATTTCTGTTATTTCCAAAATCAATTTAAATAACAGATTTGAACCTAAAAATTCAAACTTTAATAACTTTTATTCTGTAATTCCAATAAATACAAGTTTTATATGTTTTCTGTTCCAAATTTCATAATCTTTCCAAATAATCTATTTCTGTACTGTTGTGAACTTTCAAATTGCAATTCAAATTTAAATTCAAATCATTCAATTGTATTTTACCAAAATTCATAAGTAATTCATAATAATTCCAAATCATGCAAATAAAATATGTTTCCAATGCTATTTCAAATAATCTATTCAAATATAAATTTTGCTTCATGGTTTGAATAATTTAAATTGCCTAAATAATTTAATACTTGTTTAATTCATTTAAATTTGATAAAATCATAACTTGCTCAAAATAAAATAATTTTGAACATGCAAAGTATGTTTTCAAACCACCAAAGTGTGCACTTTTCAAATATGAGTTTGAAATTATGTTTTGAACAAATAAAAATTCAATTAAATTCAAACTTGTTTTAAATTCATTTAAAACTTGTTCAATATTGTTTAATTCATAATTAAATAATCCTAATTCCAACTTCAATATTTGAAACATGTAATCCAACTAAAATTTGATGTTCTTTTCAAATATAAACTTTGTTATTTGTTTTGAACAATTTAAATGGTTGAAAACAACAAATACTTGTGTGTCACCTTTAAGGCACCCAAAGATTCCCTAAATTAATAATAAAATTCTAAATTGCTACACCCTATTTTAATTTGATTCTAATGTTGTTATTTTGCTGTTTTCCTTTTGCATGCATCATACTAAACCACCAGCACCTGTTGATTAGTTGAAAAACCAATAATCTAACCAAAATCCATGGGCTTTTCATATGCAACTCAAAATTGCATATGTGTCCATTTAATTTGTGTTATCATATCAATTAGTTTATTTTGATGCATCTATTAACTTGTCATGCATCATATTTGATTGTGCACTATGCCATGATAATGATTGTTTATATTTCTGCCTTGTTTGTTTGCTCCTTCTCGGATAGACGACGACGTTGATACCGACGACCTTTACGACACCCCTTCTGAGGATCTAGCTCAGTACCCGGCTACTGGGTTTGCAGGCAAGTTATCACTCACATGAACCATTGTGTTCCTTTCAACATTGGTTACCGATACTTTCCGTTGTTCTTTTCTGCTAGCCATAGTGGTAGTTGTTTCTGTTACGAACCTATCACATGATACCCTAAACCCTGATATTGCCACACCTCCAGTCCTAAAACCCCGTTGCTTGGGCCCGTGTCTTACTAGCATGCTTAGGGTTGTTTGCTCGAGTCTGTTATAAGTTACTTTCTGTTATTATATTCTGTTATATTCTGGGCTCGATGTTAAACAACACTTGTTAATTTGAGGTAATAATAAATTGCTGATAAGGCACCGGCAGGAGGCCCGGCGTGGTTTTGAGGCCTGCTAGTGTCGACCCTAATAGGAAAAGGGTCTTGTCTATTGATCCATGATGAGCGCACTATCCGCATGTGGGAAGCGTGTATGGGCGCCCCCCCTCAATTTGACTCGATCCGCATCTCGTCCAAATCACCACACTTAGTTCGGGCTTTCCATTTGATGCACGCATATGCAGGTACGAACCCGAGGCCAGGGTGGAACTTTTGTAGTCGGCATTTAGGGCGGCGTGGTCTTCCAGTGCTATGAGGGTCCTCCTTTTCTTTGGGGGGCTCGATTAGCCGCGCACGCACAGCACGTGGTGCTTTGGGCTTGATGCGAAGAAGAGTTGAGTTGTGTTGAGTGCCCCGCTTGGTGGGAAAGGCCTTCCCATCTGGCGGGTTATTCTTACGTGTACGGCCAAATTGGTGCACCCCTGCAGGGATAAATCTTCTCGAGAAGCCGTGTTTTCCGCGGTTATGGTTGACTTGGTGAAAGTACTGGCTAACAAGTACTCAGAACAACTTACATCTAACTAATGATAACCTGACTAGTAATAGGCTTATTGACACAACAACTTGATCCATCATTAATCCAACTGTGTGAGTTATCCTCGGATTGCTTCTTTGGATAAGGGGCGAGATCCAGGATGGGTTTGTTTGGTGGTTAACTGTAGTTGGTTACGATACACTATCTTACCTCTATCTGTTAGCCCGGAAGTTGTAGTTTGTTCTGTAGTTGGTTAGTGCAGCCAGTTGCAGTATCTGTTATACCCTTTCCTCCGTTGATCCCAAGGCATCTGTGCTTGGTGTTGACGGGCTACACTTTGGTGAACTGTGAGTCTTGCTTGCCAGTACGTTGTTGTACTGACCCCTTTGGGGCTGTGGTTTACGCAGACTACGACTACGGCTACGATGACCACCAGGATGGCTACTTCGTGGAGTTTGACGAGACTGCAGACGAGTAGATAGCTGGACCAGGGCTGGATCCAGGACCTACGTGGATGGGCTTCGTCTTCTTTATTTTCTCCGGCTTCTTAAGCCTGTTGGATTTGTCTGTACCCAGACACCTTTGATTGCTTCCGCTGATGTAATGAATGTTATGTTGGGACATGTGTCCTCTGGATGATTGTATTTGCTATTTCTGCCTTAGTGAAGGCCATTTGCAACCTTATTTCAATCTTTTGTGTCTTAGAGGCATGTTGTGTTATCCTTTTGTTCAAAACCGTTGACGTACCATGTGTGTATGGTATGAAGTACGTCAATGGTAGTATCCTGATTTCTACAGGATAGTTTACATCGACGATGAACAGTAACGGTTGGTTGTCGCACATAAGTGCTGGCCTACCCGTAAGGGGACGCGGGAGCCGTTAAGCCCCGTAATCCAACCAAAATACTGTTCAGTTCGTACGGTGAGTATCCTCTAGAAGTCCGGGTGCGACAAATGGTATCAGAGCCTGTCTGCCTGTAGGATCCCTTTTTACTGGTCGCCGTTGAGTCTAGAAACTATTTTGTAGCTATATAGGAAAAATGAAGCGTGAGAGTAGGAATTCTGCCATTTTTCTTCTTTTCCCACCCACCCACCCTTTTCTGGTAAGGAAGTGCAACGTTGTTTTCTGTTCTCACCTAAACTTTCAAGTTAGGATTTCACGTGTTTTGGGTTCTCCGTAGTACCTCAGGACTTTTGGTCTCGTTTTCCCGATGTTGCTTCGATATCCTGTTCTTCTAAAGAACCTTTCGTCCGTTGAAACCTTGCTGTTGTTTTCCACTTCATTTCTTCTACCGGAGTCTAATCAGAACCTCCCAAATCATCTGCAGATGGATCTCAGGTTCTACCCGCAGGTGGTTCGGATGACTCGCTGTGAGAGCACCGCCGGTTATCCGGAGATGCTGAGAGACATGGTTACCTATCTGGGGTTCCATTAGGCACCAGAGTACCAGGTCTACGAGCAGCAGCGAGAGTTTGACCAGACCTACTACCGGGCTATCGTCTACATTCTGTCGGATGATGGCAGGAGCGTTGTCCACCGCTACGAGGCAGTATGTTCCACAGTGGATATGGCCGTGCAGCAGGCAGCTTACGTGAGTCTCACCGTCCTCCGTGCTGACTACTGGGGGTTTGACGATTCTATCTATCGTCACATCCCCCGTGGTTACATCACGTCGGCGGGAGTTCACTTCACTCTCCACGGCAACCTGGATACCTACGAGTCTGATAGCTCCAGGCTGCACACCACTGCTCAGTTCGTGAGGCACAGTGACGCAGTTGCTTCCACACTTTCTCAGGAGTTAGCCTCAGTCAGGGAGCAGCTCCACCTTGCTCTCACTCGTCTGGCGACGTACACCATAGACTTTGTTGGAGATGAGCGCTTTGCACGTTGCGTTCAGACAGCTGGGTTACCGCTGCCAGATGCTGGAGGTTACGAGCCGATCAGAGGCCCACTTCTCGACCTCGGAGCTGGTTACACAGGGATTCCCCGCTATGGAGCACAGGGAGACGACGCTTTCTACTTCACCACACCGAGAGTTGCTCTCAGAGCAGTCCCGCTCTACGTGGATCGTCGTCATACCTACTTCCGGGGGATTCCTCCGCACCGTATCTCTCGTCGTACTACCCACCGCCGTCCTGCGTGATGAGCATGGGAGTACCGATGTAACCGTTTCTAGCTATGTTTAGTTATCCTGTGGCATTCGAACCATTTATGGTGTGTTGGATATTTTGATGTATTTGAACATGTGATGATGTACCTGTTGGTTATCTATTCATGCGTCGGAATAATCTCTCTTTCGGTTACCAAGTCTATCCTTTGCTGTTATTGTGCTAAAATGCATTTCTGTTCAGGATGCCTCCAACCAGGAACTCCCCGCCTGAGCCACTTCCGCTCACGGAGCTGTTGACTCAGATGACTCAGGTCGTGGCTCAGATGGCCCAGATCCAGGCTAACCAGCACAACAACCAGAATGCTCCGCGAGTCAGCATCAAGGAGTTTCTGAGCATGGGGCCGAGAGCTTTCGTGGCAACACGTGAGCCTCTGGATGCTGATGACTGGATCAGGGAGATGAACAGGGCTCTGGAGATTGCTCATGTTGCTGAGGAAGATAAGGTCAAGTATGCCACCTACCTACTGAAGGGTCAGGCAGCTACCTGGTGGGAGAACTACCAGACCATGAGAGCTGGCTATCCTATCACCTGGGGTTGTTTCAAGGATGCCTTCCTGAAGCACCACATCCCAGATGGTCTCATGGAAAGGATGCGTGAGGAATTCTGCTCTCTCAAACAGGGCAAGCTGGACGTCCTCGGCTACCAGAACGAGTTCAATCGTCTCGCTCGATACGCCGGTGACGAGGTGTCCACTGAAGCCAAGAAGATGGCAAGGTTCCGCCGAGGTTTTAACCCGGAACTGAAGTACGCTCTCACCAACATCAAGTGCAAGGACTTCGTGGAGCTCGTGAACACCGCGCTCAATGAGGAGAATGGGCGCAAGGCGTTCGAAGAGTCGCGCAAGCACTCGCGTGAGGGTGGTTCCTCCTCCAACATGACCACCCCTCCGCAGAAGCGCCGCATCTGGGGTTATCCTTTTGTTCAAAACCGTTGACGTACCATGTGTGTATGGTATGAAGTACGTCAATGGTAGTATCCTGATTTCTACAGGATAGTTTACATCGACGATGAACAGTAACGGTTGGTTGTCGCACATAAGTGCTGGCCTACCCGTAAGGGGACGCGGGAGCCGTTAAGCCCCGTAATCCAACCAAAATACTGTTCAGTTCGTACGGTGAGTATCCTGTAGAAGTCCGGGTGCGACATCATGGCCTTAAGTGGTTTCAAAATTGTTTTCAAAAGTTGTTTCTGAAAGTATATAACATCGTTAACAAATCCAAACTTTGAAAACCAATTTTGGGAATCGTTTGAACCCTGAAAACAAACTCAACTTTTTGCACCTTTAATCTGTTTTCAACACTTTGAAAATTTCTAAGTCCTAAAGACTGAATTTTCTGAATTTTTCTGTGAATAGTAGGAGATAACTTTTGCACTTTGATTTCTAGTTGTTTCCTTGATCTTTTGGAAGTGTGGCCAAGCGTAGTGTGTTGACCATAGTTTCTACTCGACCAATAATGCTTTGGATCCCTTCTAGAAGCCTTGTGGATGAAGATAAGAGAGGTGAGAGAAGGGTGACTAGGACAGGTATGGGCACACACATGTGTTGACCCATTTGTCATAGCCACTTGCCCCACTTTCTCTCTTTGTCCTGGATAAACCTTTCCCACTCGTGGCCTTGACCTAGGGCATCCATAGAACCAAGTTGGAAATGACTAAAAGCCCTAGGGCTAGCTCATGCCAATGTTTGACATCTACCCAAGCTCCCCAAAATACCCTCAACCTCACTCCCTCTTCTATAAAAGACCAGAGGCAATACCCTGGTGCCCTGCACCTCCCACAACCCCTCTCTAGCGCTCCTAGTCAAGATCTGCCCAAGCCCTGTCCCCTAGGGAAACCCTAGCTCGAGTTTAGCCCCCCGGGTGATCATCACGGCCACGGCCATGACATGCCCGATAACCGCTTTTCCACCCCCTCCCTCTAACCTAGGAAGCATTCCCGAGTTCCCGTGAACCTCCCAGACATCACCCCACCCCCTCTAACCCCCGGAGGCGCCGCCGCCATCCACGGGCGCCGCCGCGGACGCCGGCCGCGTTCCGCCGCGTGAGGCCACTCCGGCCGCCGCCGTCGCCGCCCCTCGAAGCCCCAGCCACCCAGCAGCCTCCCCCGAGCCGCTCAGCCCTCCCCGAGCCCTCTAAGGTGAGCTACGGCCGCCCCCAATCTTCCTCCTGTTCGGGTAGAGAGAGAGAAAGTCGGGGGGAGGAAGACGCGCCAGCGCCGTCCGATCTGAGATCGACGGCCGCGCTAAAACGACCCCTTTCCCGCGCCCGCGCCCGCGCGCGCTGCGCTGCTGGGCTGCGCAGCCTCTTGCTGGGCCGCGCCCACGCGGATGCGGCCCGTGTGCAGTTTCTGTTTAATTCATTTAAATTTTCACAGAAATGTGTACCTTCACTTTGGCCTTGTGAAAAATAGTAAAACTGCAAAATAAAATATGGAAAAATTCATGGACCCTAAGATATAAAATCTAAACCATAGGAAATTTGCAGATTTACTTTTGGACCAATAGTTTGGGCACAAGAACTGTTTTGCCTCAGACTGTCAGTAAGAGTGTTTTGACCATAACTTCTAAAATATGTAACCAAATGGAACAAACTAAAATGTTATGGATAGGTATTGGAAATATATATCCAATACAGTTGACCTCACATCAAGGGGAGTTATAGAATGAAAATTCCATCCAGTTTACTAAAAGACCAGTAAGATCTTCTATGATTTTTATAAGGAGTTTAAAAATGATTTTTGTAGCAAATCAAATTGGATGAGTTTGGTATTGACTAGATCTATCTTATCCTAGCCTATATTAAGTTTTGGAGCTTTAGATTATTTTTGGTAGACAGATCTAGAAACAACAGCTTTTCTGTTTTTGTTTTGGAATGTGTTTTTGTTTGAAATGAAATGTTTGGTTGATATTCTCTTGTTCCCTAGCATGCATAAAGTTGTTGGTACTTGTTATTAAGTTGTTTTCTTACAGTACCTCTACCTTAGAAAGTGTGTGCATGTTTGGAAACTAAAATAAGAATGAAATAGCATTTGATACCTTCTAGTTTTATTATTTGGAATTATTGTGAGAGCTAGATCTTTGTTTGAATGCTTTATAAAATTTTGTGCTAGGAATGCTATGGATCCAATACCATTTTGGTACTGTTATTTTGAAGCTAATGCCTCTGTTAGCTTGCATGCCTTTTTATAGTAAAGCATGTGTAGGTTTTGTTACTCTGATGCACTAGTATTGTTTTCACTAGAATAAATGGCTTTGTATTATTTTATTTTGTTATACCAATTTTTTCCATGAGTAACCAGAGGCTTAGTACCTCTTTTGCCTTGGTATTAGTGGGCCCATAACCCACTGGTCCCATTACATATTGGTTGTGGATGAAAATCCCCAACCATGCACATGTGAGAAATTAACATGTTTAATTATATGATTGATGGCTATTATTCCACCATGGAAAATATATTTGTTTGTATTCACTTATGCAAGTGAGAAGTTTGTTTCTTATAAGAGGATACTAGTATGTTAGGTGTGATCCTTTTGTTAGCATAATATTCCTTAGGAGTATCATGCTAAGAAATGATTCACTATTGAGTGCTAAATTAAATTATTTGCAAATGAAATAAATTCCTTTTGATTGATAGATTGTTTGTGAATGTTTTTAAATTGAGTGTTTGGATTTTTGAAAAGGTTCAGATGACTTTTCTTGAAGTTCCTAGCTACTGGTTGTGTGAGTTATACATTGTTTGCTTGCTAGTAATTGTTTTAAGAAAACAGAAATTGCTAGAATTAATTTGTGCATGCTTAATAGTTGTATCATGGGATTATTTTGATGTTTGTGTTTACTAGCATGTGTACGTATTGTGTACTGTTATTTAGGTACATTTATGATCATGGCATGCTTGTTTAGATGTAAGCATCATGGTAGCCTTGTTTGCCTCTATAGTGTTGAACTAGTGTCACCACTAGGAAATGGTGATTTTTGCTATAGTATTGCCATCTTTTATTCTATGAGTGTATGAGTTTATTATAGAATGTTTAGGAAGTATCACTTCTGTTATGATGCCATGAATTGTTTAGTTGCATGTGCTATGGTTGTAGATTAATAATTATCTCTTATATCATGCTTGTGTAGAAATTCACATACTAGTATGCTATTAGTGCAGTCCTGTTTTTATGCGTGTTTGGTAGGAATATTATCTAGGGTGATGATTGTGTTTTAGACTATTTTTATGACTTGATTCATTGGTTATTAGCTACTGGTTGTTTGCTAAATTTTCATGATTGATGGATTCCATAACTTCAAGTAAACACTAGTGTGGTGAATGAATAGTCTATTCAATTGGTGTGTGTAGACCTGTTGTATGAATATTGTCTGAGGGTGTACCTTAGCATGAGTGCCATACTTGTGTTATTTGTTATTCTAGTGTTGTTGTTGTGTTTAGGAGTACTTTGTGAACTAAGCATCCAAACTAATCATAACCTTATTAAGTAACTATTGTTTGTGTGTTGCTAATACCCACTGCCATGGGTATTGTTTTGTCTGTTTGTTTTTACCTTAGCGACCTAACCTTTGCACCCACAAGCTATGTTTCTAGCGTCTTAGATATCTTATTATGAGAGTGGTACACCACTCCCTATATGGTATGTAAGATGTGGGATATGGTTTTCTAAACCATATGTTTGTCTGCCGATAGTTTTGTACCCTGAGAGCTATGTGAGGCAGTTTTCTCGATAACGTTTGTGAGTTTGCGCTATTATGATTTTGCTTGCTGTATGTGTGGTTTAGCTTAGTTGTGTATCTTTTAGACCCGAGTATGTGTCTTTTATTCTTTTACGACGCTATAAAACGAAGAAGAAGAAGAAGCAGTTGTGGAGCTGTGCGTCAAGTTCAAGTTACTTCAAGGCCAGGGACATTAAGAGATTAAGGCAAGCCATCCTGATGCTTGCTGTTATAATACACTTATCATTATCTATCATGCATGTTTTACTTCTGAAAAGTTTTACCAAAAACTTTGAGTTCCAAAAACTATTTTTGCGTGAATACTACTATGATTTATACACTGCTATGCCAGTAGTTGAAACTTGGTGTTACCAAGCCCATAATCCACCATATGGTATTTATTACCATCAAATATATTAGTCCCTAAGTGGACACCTTAAAATTGTGCTTTTATAAAACAAAGGCTTTATGGAAAACCCGTAGAAAAGGCGGATCCTTATTCTCCGAAGGAATGTGGAAGTGGTCATTTTTGGGAAAATGGTGTTTTCAAAAAATGACACATAACCTAGTCTTCGCCGGACAACCTTTACCGTACTGCCACCCTACCCCAACATGGGCACGGGGCTTAACTCGAAGTTTGTCCTTGTTAGTGTGTGTTCTATCTCAATCGCTATAAGGGACGGACTCCCTCGAACCGATTGTCGTCAAAACTCCCAATGTTGTGACATAAAAAGTGAGGGATTAAGTTCCCCTCCTGTCGCATCAGTTGAGGCATCCTGGCTGGCGGGGAATAGCTCGATGCCGGGGATGACTGGTAAAACTCGACTGAGGGATAGACACATTCTATCTTGAAAATAGTGGAAGGTTATGATCAGTTATCTGATGTTCTACATACTGTTGTTATAGTCCGTGGTTGTTCACGGCAGGTGTACTATATCTGGTGGATGTGTACACCTCTGCAGAGTACAACTTTTTCGAAGAAGCCGCGTCCTCGGATATGGACAGTTGAATGGCCATGTAGCTAGCATTGTGTCAATGTTTTCCAAACGGATGTTTTTCAAAAAAGTGTTGAACTCGGGAAGTTCGGAAAGGAAGAAAACCTTGTACCGTGGAGGTACCGATGATCAAAAGCCAGAAGTTGTTTTACAAGAAGTTTTGCAGAGAAAATCTTTCTTCTCTAAGCAAACATCTGGAAACTGATTACAAGAAGTTTTGCAAAGAGAAACTTTCTTTTAACAAAGTTTTACAAAACCTCTTGTACATGTGATATCTACAAGAGAAAGAAAAACTATACTATTTTCTTCTAAAGTATCTCCTTCAGCAAAGATACAGATTAACATGACTGCAACTGTGGTGTCATCCTATATGAGCATCATTGATAGTGAACCCTATCTATAGCCTACCTATTACACCATATAAGCACACTTGCATTTGGTAAGTTACATGATGGATGTATTGCTGAGTACATTCAAATGTACTCATTATGGTTTCACCCCTGGTATCTACTTGCCAGACTTTGAGAAGGAGTCTCGGAAGAAGATCAACAAGGAGGAGTGCGGAGCTGATGGCTTTGCGAACTAGGATCGTCTCCGGGTCAGCAGCCTGTAGGTTTAGGCGTGACTTGGGCTCTACCGCGTTTTGTGTGTGTTTAGTCTTCCGCTGTGTGTGTTGTGTGTTGTCCTGCGTGACAACCGTGTAGTCTTGGTCATGTGACCATGTGTCTTTGTAAGTGTTTGTGTAACCGTGTAATGGATATTGTATCTGTGTACCAGCTTGATATGTTGTTCACGATTGAATTCCTGGGATCGTGAATGTATGCATATCGAGGGCGTCCTTGAACAGTGGTTCGAAGGGCGGGCCCTACAGTTCTAGGTTCAACTAACTTCATAACAATAGGGAAAACAGATAAAGTCTTGGGATTTTCCATTTGGGTCAATGGTTGGACAAAGGCAACTTGTTATTCTTCAACTTGTAGGGATTGCTCCAAGTCTTCACATGCTTGTCATCTTGAATATCATCTTCATGCTCTATTGTAGACTTGTTCCTTCGATGGATTTTTCTCTTGGTTTTGATATATTCTTCATGGATTATCACTAGTTGGTCCAAGGTAGGATGGGCACAAAATACCACTAAGTCAATTTGAAAAGAAAGAAATAGAAAGGATTGAAAGAGAGAGGAAGATGTCTTCCCCTTAATTTTCTCCATACACTTGTACTTCATTGAGTGCTTCTAGTTGCTGTGGAGTCTAAGTCCTTCCTTCAATTTCTTCAATTATCTTCCTTGTAGCTCTACTTGTTGCCACCAAGTTGAAAGTGTAGTGCCTTCTATTGCTTGAGTCTTGTTTTCCATTTGCTAACTTGATGAATTCTTGAAGCAAGAATAAGAGAGTGGAGAAGTAAATGGAAACCAATTGTACTAGTGCTTGAGGTTCACTACTTGGTCTTATATGTGATTGACACATATTAGGGACTTGGTCTTGGCTCCAAAATAGCCATAACAACAAAGGTAACAAGGATAGAAACAATCTAAGACATAATAATATGGGTGGACCACTATGATGGATCCTTGGCTAAAATTATATGGTCATGGTCCAGGGGTGTCCAAAATGTTTAGGCACCGATGTCTCTGGTTCAAGGTTACCAAAAGGATCAATTTTGCAAAAGGAACTATATTGAAAATATTTATAGAATTAAATCTATGTCAAAAAATACACAAATAGACAAATTAATTCTAAATTCATATTTAATTTGTTCAAAAAATATTTTGGGACAGAAAGTATGAAAGTACACATCCTAAGTTTTCCAAATATATTTTATTTGCAATTTTTGGATTTGTAGAATTTGAATCATGCCAAAATTCATCAAACAATCATATTCAAATTCGAACCAATTTAAGGTTTTCAAATTTGAATTTTAACAGTGCTAAAATATTCTACTGATCTAGGGGATTTCAAAAAGTCCAAATTTGCTAAATTTGGAGTTGTGGTTGAAAAGTTATGATGATTTGAAGTTGTAGGGGCTTTTCTGCAAAACTGGCAATTAATTCCAGCAGGAGAAAAATTTCAAATTAAGGCTAGCCACATGGCTCTCTCTGATTGGGCGCTGCTGCTGACTAGGCGCTGGCGTGGCGCGCTAACTGTGTGCTGACTGGGCTGGCTACGTGGCACTGCCCTATTGGCTAATACCTCTTCGTTTTACGTCATCTAATCTGGGCCTTCTAATTCAGATCCGACGGCTGAGACAGAATAGACAGAAGAGAGATCTCACATCGCCGGTGCAGGTGGCCGGAAATGGTGAACATGGTGGCCGGCGACGCATCTGCTTCACCGCGACGGAGTTGGAGACGTCCTGGAGGCTCCAGAATGCACGGGGAGGTGCGGCGCTATGCGAGGATCCCTCTAGTGGTGATGGCGCACCTCCTCTGTTCCTGGATTGACGGCGCCAAGTAGATCTCGAGGAGGTGATGGAGGATAAACTCCGGCGAGCCCGATTTCTGCACTGTGTTGATCAATCGCGCGGACAAAAGGTCAGATAAAGGAGGTGGTTCACGGAGAAGGGAAAACAGGGAAAAGAAGGTCGCTTGGAGCTTGAAACCTCGACGTTGGGCTCGACTAAGCAACAAAGATCTGCGAACTCTGATGAGAAATTGTGCTATCGTGGTTGCACTTAACAGGGAGAGAGAAGAGGGGAAAGAGAGATAAGCTCGATGGCTTTAAGAGGGAGGTAACGGGGAAATTAATCCCGCACTTAACCACGAGAAATCAACGGGCAAAGAAACGGGAGAAAACGGTATCCTTGCCGTTTCCAGAGATTGATGACGAATGACATCACCTCTGACGTTGGCGATGGGTCCCACCTGTCGGACAGAGAGGAGAGGGTTGGGCGGGCTTCTGTTGGGCTGCGACCGGTGCTGGGCTCTGGGTGGCCTTCTGCGTGTGCGAAGAATTGGTGGGCGGGGAAAGGGTAGATGGGCTGGCTTGCTGGGCTAGTTTTCTCCCTTTTTTTGTTCTCTTTTTTCTGTTTCTATTTTCTTTAATAAAACATAACTATTTATTTATAAAACCAAATAAGCTCAAATTTGTTTCTATGGTTTTTGAAAAAAATAAAACCTTTCAATTGAAAACATCTGTGTGATGTTTCAACATACTTAATTTAATTCTATTTTCAAAACATGATTAAATTATTTATATTAACTTATTGTGATTTTTAATTTAGAAATTTAGAAAATATAAATATTTGTCAAATAAAATTTCAGTGACATACTATAAGTTGAAAACTTATTTTTGAAAGTCATTACGTCTTATTTTGTATTGTATATTTTTAAGATATGAGGGGTTTACTAATAGTAACTTAATGCCATTTTAAAATAGAAAATATCAAATAAATAATATTTTTGACAAATAAAATTCTAGAGAGTTACCATTATTAAAAATGTTGTTCCCAAAAGTTTGATTTATTTTCATATCAAAATAATTAATTGGAAAAATTTTAGAGAATAGGGTTTTCTTAAAGAAGGATAATAACTCTTGAATAAAGAAAATTTATTTGAATAAGGTTTAGGGTTTATGAAATAGCGGCATAATTGATTTGCATTTCCAATAATCACTGAATTAATGTGTTATATTGCTTTGCGTTTTAATGTTATTGAGTTTTTGTGGCTTGCATTAACATGAAAACAAAAAGTTTCAATCTTTAGTAATTTTTGCACTTTGCAAAAATCAGGATGTTACAGACTACCACCTTTAAAAGAAATCTCGTCCCGAGATTTGGGAACGCTAGAAAGAAAGATTAGGTCTAGGTGACTGGGTTCTAGAACAACAGGGTGGTCTACCACCCTTAAAACAAACTTTTGTGGGTAGTCTAAAACTCTTGTCTAACATGGTTGCTGGTTTTTACTATATCTTCAGCTGGAGTCATACTTCATCATCCATAGTATTCTTGTACAACATACATCAACTCCTTGTTAGTATTTGGGGTCTTGAATCCAAGTATACAACCTTTAGGGTCCTATGGGTTAAGATTCTCTTCAAATTGGAGGTTTCTATCCACATAGCTTGGAGGGTGGTTTAACTTAAGATGGCTTGAGTAGAAATTTCCCTCATGGTAGGGTTATAAACCAACAGAAATCTGTTGAACTACCTTTGACACTGAGGTGTCACTCTTTCGGTCAATCAAAATTCCTTGGGTCACTCTCAACTTGGTCTTTCGATGTCCTTGGCAATCTTCCATCTTGTTGTTGTCCTCCTTGAAGGCAAACACCATGCTCTTTCTAAGGAAATTCTCATGATAGGCAATAACTTCATTTGTGTGGTACCTCCAAGGTCTAATTTTTTTCTCACCTATGAAAATACGTTTCATCAACACTAACATAGGGTCATTATTGTATTCTACCATTCTATGGTTTAGGCTTAACATCGTCGTCTCTCTAATAGGTATGTCACTCCGATTTACCATTCTTCATTCCAAGAGTGAATAATGTGAGTAGTCATCATGGGGGCCAATCCATGTTTCACTCAATCATTACCTTGTACTTAGGTTGGTGAATCTCGTATAATAACACTAGGTCACCTCACTTGTCTAACAGTAAGTTTCCAATCTGTAAGACAAACCTGAGCTAAACTATCATTTTCCCATACTGTTGGGTTGCGTAAAACTCTTATGTAACACAAACTGGATAGTTGTGTTTCTTCATTGCTTCTTCTTTTGGTGTAGTTGGCTTTGAAATCTTCATAGCTCATGCAACTTGGGGTTCACTTGTCTTTCTCACTTGTTGATTGGCTTGCTGCTCCTTATGATGTAGTTGGCATTGATCATGAATGTGATTGTTCCTTCACACAAATGGATCTTGAAAACATTGACATTCCTCAATTTTATGGCTTGTGTCTCTATAGAGAACTAGTCATGACATTCTTGGGTGAAAGTTTTGTTGTTGCACTTCATATGGTAGCTCTCTATGGCTGATAAATGGGTATTGGGATTTTGTTTGGCTTAGCATGAATGAGTAGAGATTAGAAAGAGACTAAAGAAATTCCTACCCCAACACAACAGATCAAGAAAACTCATCTTGCAAACAACACATAACAAACACATAGCAACACAATCATCACACCAAACAACAAGGTTTTTAGAAAACTCTAATATTGTCATACCACACTCATTGGTACGATCAATATACTAACACGTTACCGTTGTTCTAACAAAGTAACTAGATTGGTGGTCTCATCTATATCTTATTGAGTTATCTTCAGATTCTTCTCTCAATATCTTGAGGTGTTCTTGATTGTTGTGAATTCTATGTTTTTCTTCAAGTTCTTCAATAATCTTGAGTGTAGGTCTTCATGTGGTGAAAATACTTCTTGCACTTCTTGGTGTGGTCATCAACATTCCTGTCTTGATGGTATTGAAGAGGTAGGCCATCTAGAATTTTTTTGAAGGTGAATAATAGATGAGATGATATGAGAAAGATTAAGAGGATTGTTTTGTTTCTAGAAAGTTTGACCATAGAAAATTTTCAATCCTAGGGTCTTTTCCAAACTTAGGGTCTCGAATTCTATAGGCAACACAATGCTTTGATACCATTCTGTAGTGTTCCCACATTAAAAAAATGTAAGGACACCTGTGTTATTGTGCTAGTCCTTGGATCAATTGCTAGCACCAGAGTACAAAATCAAATATCAGGCAAATGCATAAAATTCTATTACATTGCATGATCCAGTCTTTACAAAATAGTATTACAACTTGCATAGTCTTAAAAGACTAGCAGAAAACAAATAAATACAACGAAAACATAGAATAACATAGAGCCCATCTTCTTCATGTGCCACAGGCAAAACATGTTGGCGATAGTCTCGATATCCTAAACGAAATCCTCACTCGTCTTCAGAATCATCTGCAGGATGGAATATGCGGCCACAAGGGAGTCAATACAATTTAATGTATTGGCAAGTAACACTATGGTGGATATAAATGGCAAGACTAATACTACATGCTTATTTGGCTGAGTGAAGGTTTGGCTAAGTTTGCATAAAGCCAATTTTTCTCCTATTACTTTTGTAAAAAAAAACTTTACTTTTCAAAGGGGTGGCAACACTGGATTAAGATCTTTCAAGACATCGTAGTAGAGTTCATAGACGGGGGTGCCATGAGCCTACGGGTAGAGACGTGGGGGGACGTGGTAGTATGACAACCAGGAACACCAAATTTACCCATGTTCAATAAGACGCAACTAGGTGATGTTCCTACTCCTGCAATCTCACTAAATCAGGGCTGAAGCCTGACGTATACAAAGTACAAGGTGAGTCAGGTTTTTCTAACTCAACGAGGATCAACTTCTCGGCGAGTTGGCTTCTAGCTAATTGTCTCTGTTCTTCTCTCCCGTATGGATTTATATAAATAGCCGGGTTAGGGCTTACCGAAAGGAAACCTAGAAGACTACAGAAAGTATCTACCTTGGAAAGGAAGGAATCCGTCTTCTACTCCAAGCCGCACCACTTTGGGACGTGGTCCGGGTTCTTCTAGAATCCGGCTTCCGTGCGTCAGCTTACTGGGCCGCCCAATGGACCGCGGTCCATTACAAAAAGGCCACCCTGGTAATCCGGCTCTTTAGGACAATGCCGGATATACCCCTAATCAGTATATATCCGACAGTAGCCCCCAAGAAGGATTGAGACTTCATTCTGCCACCTTTCATCACTTTGCATTCTTTTCCGAGAAAGGTTGGCGCTTTGTCTCGATTCTTCTTTTTCCCAAAAAACTTTCGTAACACACAACTCGGATCAAAATCCAGCCTTTTCTTCCATGAGCCTTTGGGGGGAAGGAATTCCCTGATGTATAACTCAAAACTCGGATTTACCAAAATCCGGCTTTTCTTCCACGAGCCTTCGTGGAGAAGGAACCTCATGACGTCGGCGATGAAATCGTGATGACATCACGGACGTTTGGGTTCAGTCAAAAACCCTGCAACGTATCTCCTGACAGATTCTTGCGGGATACGAGGAGATAGCACTTATCACTTTATCTCTTCATTTCCTGGAAATCTCGGGCATGACATTCGTCGGCGATCCAACGGCTAAAATAGCCGTTGTAACCAATCTTAACGCGTTTCCGGCTATAAATAGCCGCCTCGGAGGCTCCGTTTCTTCTTCCGCATCATCTCCTTCCTCGAGCCCCCATCGCCATAGCCTGCACGAACTAGAACTAGAGCCCGAGTGAGTGAACGCAGAGAGTGAGCTCTCAACCTTCCCCGGAGAAATCATCGGAGGTTCATCGTCACGGTTGCGTCGCCCGCAAATGGCTGACGAAGAATCTCCCCGCGCCGCAGACGCGACCTATGCCGCCATGGACCTTGAGTCCATAATCAACGATTTAGACCCGCAGCTGGACTCCCCCGTCCGCGCCACCGCAGGCAGACCGGAGGGAAATGATGGCGACGCGGCCCGCGGAGATCTGCCTCCCACGACCATGGACATGCCATCGTTGTGTGCTCCTCCTCCGCCTCTCGTCCATGAGCCCGTAGAGGGAAACACCATTCTTGGCAGCGAGGAGGTCGCCATCTCTGGTGCGGCCGGAGGCTAAGAAGAGACGGAAGAAAACTCCGGGATCTGGAGCCACTGCAACGTGGTTTCCTCCCTCCTTCTGGCAATGGACAAGGAGGGGTTCATTCTGGAGAAAAAATGGTGGTACGACGCGGACGAGTCCGAGCCATCGCCAAAAGCCAGCGAACGGGTTCTCCTCGCGTCGCACATTAACCAAGGTATCGGAATTCCGCCTTCCTCCTTCTTTCTCATGGTCTTATACCACTACCAGATCCATCCACACAACCTCTCTCCAAATTCCATTCTCTACATTGCCAGATTTCAGGCTTTGTTCGAATGATACTTAGGGTTAGAGCCTAGGCTAGATTTCTGGCAGTACTGTTTCGGAGTTAAGCGAAACCCTTCTGAGGGTGCTCTACCCACTTGTGGGACCATCTCCTTCACCCTTCGTAGGTTTAGGGAAGACTGGTTCCCCAAAATAAAAACATCGGAATCTGTCAAATTCTGGATGGGTTACTTCTTCTATCATGAGAATGTCCCGTTTCCTGGAAAGGAAACGGGAATCCCACATTTTATCAATTCTGTGGCCACTCCCTAAGAGAATTGGGCAGTGGACACGGTCGAGACCCTCCCGCCGGATCTGATGAGAATCAAGCGACGCATCGCCAAGCTGGTTTCCGCCTCTCCTCCTCTCACTGGCATGGATATGGTTCTATGCTGGCTTGAAAGGTGGATCCAGCCTCTGGCTAACCGCTGTCCCCGACTAATGTGTGAATACACGGGACCTGGGGACGCGATGAGGGCGACGAACAAGTCCTTGTCAAAAAAAGACTTGAAGAAACGCGCCAACCAGTTGGTCGCAACTTGCGAACAATATGGGGAAAGCCGGCCGATGTATACGGCAGCAAACCCGACTCCAAAGGTATATTTCTAGCATTTTGGGCATTGGTTTTGAGTTTCCTTTTTCTTGGATGTTTTTACTAACCCAGACTTTGTCTTTTATGACAGATTCTGACTCTTCCAGACTCGGAGCTTGCTTCTAATGCCGAGTTGGAACTGCGTGCCAACTTTGCCAGTGGGCGGAAGCGAAAGAAGCCCTCCGCCACTCAGGAGGTGATTGATCTTGACGGCGTAGCCGTCGCAATTTCCAATTAAACATCCGGGTTCTTTCCTCTCTATGCTTTTTGTTGCACGAACTTTTTTCTTTCTCGGAATTCTTATTTCTCGGAATTTCTTTCTAGCCTGGCTCCTACGACTTTGAAGCCAAAGATCCGGAAGAAGCAAAAGGCTGTTGCTAGGAGAGGACCACATCCCTCTCCTGCTACTGCACCTGATACTCCGACTGTGGCTGAGGAGGAGAACTTGGCTGCAAGGGAAGAGGAATACCCTTTGTAGTCTAGCCAACCTATTGCACCTGAGACGGACGCGAGGGAAAGGGCGGTGCCAAAAACAAAGGTCCTTCTCGTGCTCCATAGGAGGAGCCTATCCCGACATTTGACAAAGAGTTCAAGGTAAAGGAAGAGCCCTTCGACGAACACGGGTATATCCATTCGTGGGCGACAAAGCACTTCGCTCCAGCTCCCTTAATCCGTCCTTGGCCGCAAGGCAGACTTATTGTTAAGAATAACTTCGTATTTTCACCTCGGCAGGTCATCCAGGACGGCCTTTGCCACGTCGGGATTATGTTTGCAGACTATGCAAAAGAGTTCAACGAAAATCTGGCAAATCTGACAAAAATGAGCCAGGTAATATCTCTAGCCCCCAAGCATTTGCCAAATATATTCTTTTTTGACTTAATACTTTTTTCATTGACCTTGCTTGTTTTTTGACTTAAGCGTTTTGTCTCTTTTCCATGTTTCAGCAAACTGCCGAAAGCATCAACATGGAAGTTTTTTTTAGTAAACTTACCATCATGAATAAGGAGGTGAAAACTCTCCTTAACATTCTCGAAGAGAAAGACTCGGAACTGGCCTCCATTCAGCATAGGCTGGATGAATCAGCAGGTACATTCGCTGCTGTTTTTGCGAGATAAAATTTTTCTAAGTCTTTTTCCGAGTTTTTAACTCTCCATTTTCCTTGCTTTTCAGCTGCTTTGGCGAAAGCCAAGCAAATAGCTGAAGATGCCGACAATGCCGAGAACCTCCGAAAGGAGAACATGGAACTTCATAAGATCAATATGAAGATCCAAAAGGATCTGGAGGCTAGCCAACTGACTGTCGGAATAGCCGAATCCAAGGCTTCTAGCCAGGATGAGAAGGACAAGGGCACCATCCTGGACTTGGAGAACGCTCTGAATCAACTCCTTGAAGAAGGTGTTGAAATGGACAGGATTCTCGGTAAGTTTATGACACTTTTACCATAATTTTTCTTTTTCCTCTTATGTGTTTTCTAACTTTCCTTTGTTGATTTTAAACAGAAGGTAGCCCCTCGCTTACCCGGATCGAAAGAATCCGGGCTTTCGGGAAGATCTTCACCGCGCTCAAGGCCGCGGGGATGTTACTTGTCCATAAGTACATTCTCGACAAATCAGGAGAATTCTTGGAAGTTAGCAAACTTCCGGAAGCGCTTGAAGACGTGGCAAACCAGAAGGAGTCTTGGTTCCGCTCTGCAGCTCGTGGTGGTGCACGCATGGCTCTTGGGCTAATGCGTATGCACTACACCACTGCCGAGTCTTGGCGCATGGTGGCTAGTATCCCCCAAGGATACTCGGAAGCGCATCGATCCAGCATCTGTAACACCTGGGGTGTTACCCTAATAGAGAGTTGTTTGTTTTCTTTTTGCTTGCATCATATGCATCCCATGAGCATTGCATTCTGTTTTTCAAAACAAATCAAAATTCAAAACAATTTAAACTTTCACCCCCTGCTCAAAATTTCCAATTTCAAAATTTCAAACTAAACCACTCAATTGTTTTTCACTGGTTGAATTTGTTTTAATCAACTTGCCTGTTACTAAAATATTCCCTGTTATTAAAACCCTATTGGCCAATTCCAAAAATTCAAATCAAACTAATATTACCAAATCTTGAAATCAATAACTACACTTGTTTTCAATTATTGTTTTGCAAATTAATAAACTTAATTATCAAATAAACACCCTCACCACCCTATTTGAAGATTTCACTTAACAACTTTAAATCCAATTAAGCTTTCAAACTTGTGAACCAATGTAAACATTTGCTTAAATTTCTATTCTGAACATTAATACAAACAATGCATAAAAGAAAGAAACCCTAAACCCCCCAAATTCTATTCCCTTTCCCTCTTGCATCCTTTACAAAAAAAAGAGAGTTAAAGAAAAATAACAAATAGAAGGAGGCAGCCCACCCCTTTCTTTTCCTTCTCCCACAGCCCACCTCTCTTCTTTTCTGCCCAAGCCCATCTATGTTTTCTCCCCCCAGCCCACCAAACCTTCCAGCCCGATACCCCTCCGTTTTCTGTTGTCGTCTTCCTCCTAGCAGTCGTCATCTCCTGTACGATCGCTCCACCACCACCCGATCAGCTCCCCCCCTCGATGCTGCTCCGTACCAAGCCCCAATCCCCATATAACCACCCACCAACCCTCTGCCCTAGCACGCCCTAGCCCTGCCTCCTCCCACACCGCCGCCACCCTCTCTCCCTCCTCATCCAACTCCCCTCTGCTTGTCTGTTCCTCTGAAACTGCAACTACCTAGCCACCGTCAGACCACCGCCACCGTCCCCTCGCCATGGGCACCTCGAGGAGCCACCGTTCGCGGGAATGGAACCGGGGAGTTCCCCGGCGTCTCCCCGTCCCCTCGCCGCTTGCTGGGACCCACGGTGTGGTCCGCGCCGTCGCCGGCAAGTCTCGCCGTGACTGAACATCGGCATCGGCAGCACCTCCTCGACAAACAGAACGTGGTGAGCGCTCCGTATTCCCCTTCCCCTCTCCTGTCCGCACCCACACCCACCCTAGGCACACACCGCACTCATCGCCAGCACCCGCCCGTCGTGCCCCGCCGGTGATCTGCCGTCGATCGGTACCGTTTCCGTCAGGTTCAGAGTTCATGTCGAACAAAAATTCAGTAAACGCGTCGCCGTTCCCTCTTATTCAGACAGATACCCCTTCAATCACAACAGCGACCGCACCGTAGTGGTACTGCATCCAGCGCGCGAGCCACAGCTCATGGGTTCGATCCCCAGGGGCGCGCCCTCTTCCTTTTATTTTTCCCCTCGCGCACATCCGGCCACACGGGTCATTGACCCCCTCTGCCCAGTCACCTTCCACCCGCGCCACGCTGGCCCCAGGCCCACGCGGCAGTGGCTAGGGTTAGCGGGCAGCGCGGTGCGGGATGTTTTCTTTTCCAGCACGTTTCCCTTTTAACAATCCAGTCCTCCTAATTTACAGATTAGTCCTAAAACTCAAATTGTTAATAACTTTCAAAATATAACTCTAAATAACAAAAGTAAAATATGTTTATTGTTCTAAATTAAATTGTCTACCCAACTATGCCATCTGTTTTGTGTTTTGAATTTTCAAAATGCAATTCAAATTTGAATTCAAATAATTCAATTGTAATTTGCAACAATTCATAAATAATTCATACTATTTCCAAATAAGGCAAATAAAATATGTTTTCCATACCATTTTGAATAACCTTTTCAAATATAAATTTTGTTTCATGGTTTGAATAATTTAAATTGCCTAAATAATTTAATACTTGTTTAATTCATTTAAATTTGATAAAATCATAACTTGCTCAAAATAAAATAATTTTGAACATGCAAAATATGTTTTCAAACCATCAAAGTGTGAACTTTTCAAATGTGAGTTTGAAATTATGTTTTGAACAAATAAAACTTCAATTAAATTCAAACTTGTTTCAAATCCATTTAAAACTTGTTTAATATTGTTTAATTCATAATTAAATTATCCTAATTCCAATTTCAATATTTGAAACATGTAATCCAACTAAAATTTGATGTTCTTTTCAAATACAAATTTTGTTAATTGTTTTGAACACTTTAACTTGATGAAAACAACAATTTCTTGTGTGACATGTTTAAGTAACCAAACTTTCCACACTTAACCAATAATTTCCAAACTTGTTAAACCTTATTTCAATTGGTTCTATTGTTGTTATTTTGCTGTTTTCCTCATCCATGCATCATGCTAATCCACCTTCACCTGTTAATTAGTTGGAAAACAAATCATCTAACCATAATTCATGGGCTGTTCATATGCAACTCAAATTGCATATGGGACCATTTAAATTTGTTTATCTTGTCAACTAGTTTACCTTGATGCATCTTTAAACCTGTCATGCATCCATATCTTGATCATGCTGGATCTTTTGCCGTAGTAGTAATTGTTGCATCCGGTGTTTGTTCGAGGTTCATTGCTTCTTCCCGGATAGGACGTTGAGATGATGTGAGCAACGACAAGTTCTGCTACCTTGCGGGATCTCAGGCAAGTATACTCACTTGCTGCCAAATGGCTGCCTTTCATCACTTGTTACCGATTCTTTCCGTTGTTCTTATTCTAGCCTGTTGATACGATGCTTGTGTCTCGATCCTATCGTATGTTTACCTTGCTGCCATGATATAGCCTTTCCTTCCACTTCCTATTAACTGTTGACTGTTTACCTCGTTGGCCTTCGTGTCGTAGTTGCATGCTTAGGGTTGCTTTTGCTCGAGTCTGTTGTCGGTTACTTCTTTTACTATTATTATCGTTCTGGGGGCTCGATGTTAATCAATCAATCCTGTTAATGCTAATGGTAATAATAATTTGATGATAAGGCACCGGCAGGAGGCCCTTTGTGGTTTTGAGGCCTGCTAGTGTCGACCCTAATAGGAAAAGGGTCTTGTCTACTGATCCATGATGAGCGCACTACCCGCATGTGGGAAGCGAGTATGGGCGCCCCCCTCAATTTGACTCGATTCGCATCTCGTCCAAATCACCTCATTTAGTTCGGGTTTTCCATTTGCTGCATGCATGATCTTGCGAGCCCTTGGATCCCGGGTGGAACTTTCGTAGTCGGCATATAGGAGGACACGTTCTTAGAGTGCTATGAGGGTCCATTTTCTTCTGGGCTCGATTAGCCGTGCGCCAAGGTGCTTTGGGCTTGATGCGAAGAAGAGTTGAGTTGTGTTGAGTACCTCGCTTGGTGGGTTGATCCCCCGTCTGGCGGGTTATTCTTACGTGTACGGCCAAATTGGTGCAACCCTGCAGGGATAATCTTCTCGAGAAGCCGTGTTTTCCGCGGTTATGGATTACTTGGTGAAAGTACTGGCTAACAAGTACTCATGACAACTTAAACCTAATGATTAACAATCTTACACCCAATGATTAACAACTTGACTAGTAATAGGCTTATTGACACAATAATCTGAACCATCATTAATCCAACTGTGTGAGTTATCCCCGAATTGCTTCTTCGGATAAGGGGCGAGATCCAGGATGGGTTTGTTTGAAGTTATCTTTCAGTTGGTTACAATACTCGATCTTATCTTCTTTCTGTTAGCCGGAAGTTGTAGTATCTCTCTGTAGTTGGTTAGTGCAGCCCGCTGTCGCTTATTTGCAATAACCCCTTCCTTTCCGTTGATCCCAAAGTATTTGTATCTTGTGATGACTGGTTACGCCGGTATCTTGTGAGTATGGTTTATCCACTTGCCAGTACTTAACCGTACTGACCCACGAATCTCTTTCGTGGCTGCATATTCAATATTGCAGTCAACAGGTTTGAAGTCTGACGACGTTAGCTTGGGAATCCCTCCGGCTTGGCCTGGGCAGGGATTGGACGCACTCGGTTATCTTCAGGACTCTTAGTCCAATTTGTATCTTGTCCGTAGACGGACGATATGTTGTTTCTTTCGCTGTTATTTGGATCTTTATATTGTATCAGTTGTATCCCTGACTCGTTTGAGTCATCTTGTAAATCTCTTTCTGTTGTTGTTGTGGATTATTCGTGAACTATTGTAATGTTATCACAAGTGGCAACCTGGAATCGGTTATTATGTGGATTTTGGCGGGAATGCTGAAATCTGCATAGTGCCCGATCTCGGGGCGTCACAAATGGTATCAGAGCCTTGGTTCCGATTCCCGAGATTGTTTCGAAACGAATGGTTATCGAAGCAACGGGTCCGCAAAGCCTGTAGGATAACCTAGCTAACGGTTGCTGTTTCTAGAATGTCAAAAACTATTTCTGCTAAACTATTTTGGAAAACACCTCAATAGGATTCTTGTTTTCTCCTTATCCCTATTCTATTTCCCCTCCCATCTTATTTGTTTTGGAGTCTCTCCCCCCTTGTCTATCTTTCAAAGGGTTAGGATCCTACGTGGGTGGACGTTTTCTGAGCCCTTTAACCTAATAGGTTCGATCATCGGAAGATTCCTGGTGGAAGAACATCGTCGTCACTCCGAGCAAGAATCCCTTGTTAGTGGTGTCGAGGAGATCAAATGGAAGCACGAAGAATCGATAGTCGAACTTCTTTCCCCTCCCGGGTTAGCAGGTGGATTGCGAGGGCGCAATCCCTTGTTAGTGGTGTCGTCTGTAACACCTAGGGTGTTACCCTAATAGAGAGTTGTTTGTTTTCTTTTTGCTTGCATCATATGCATCCCATGAGCATTGCATTATGTTTTTCAAAACAAATCAAAATTCAAAACAATTTAAACTTTCACCCCCTGCTCAAAATTTCCAATTTCAAAATTTCAAACTAAACCACTCAATTGTTTTTCACTGGTTGAATTTGTTTTAATCAACTTGCCTGTTACTAAAATATTCCCTGTTATTAAAACCCTATTGGCCAATTCCAAAAATTCAAATCAAACTAATATTACCAAATCTTGAAATCAATAACAACACTTGTTTTCAATTATTGTTTTGCAAATTAATAAACTTAATTATCAAATAAACACCCTCACCACCCTATTTGAAGATTTCACTTAACAACTTTAAATCCAATTAAGCTTTCAAACTTGTGAACCAATGTAAACATTTGCTTAAATTTCTATTCTGAACATTAATACAAACAATGCATAAAAGAAAGAAACCCTAAACCCCCCAAATTCTATTCCCTTTCCCTCTTGCATCCTTTACAAAAAAAAAGAGAGTTAAAGAAAAATAACAAATAGAAGGAGGCAGCCCACCCCTTTCTTTTCCTTCTCCCACAGCCCACCTCTCTTCTTTTCTGCCCAAGCCCATCTATGTTTTCTCCCCCCAGCCCACCAAACCTTCCAGCCCGATACCCCTCCGTTTTCTGTTGTCGTCTTCCTCCTAGCAGTCGTCATCTCCTGTACGATCGCTCCACCACCACCCGATCAGCTCCCCCCCCCCTCGATGCTGCTCCGTACCAAGCCCCAATCCCCATATAACCACCCACCAACCCTCTGCCCTAGCACGCCCTAGCCCTGCCTCCTCCCACACCGCCGCCACCCTCTCTCCCTCCTCATCCAACTCCCCTCTGCTTGTCTGTTCCTCTGAAACTGCAACTACCTAGCCACCGTCAGACCACCGCCACCGTCCCCTCGCCATGGGCACCTCGAGGAGCCACCGTTCCCGGGAATGGAACCGGGGCGTTCCCCGGCGTCTCCCCGTCCCCTCGCCGCTTGCTGGGACCCACGGTGTGGTCCGCGCCGTCGCCGGCAAGTCTCGCCGTGACTGAACATCGGCATCGGCAGCACCTCCTCGACAAACAGAACATGGTGAGCGCTCCGTATTCCCCTTCCCCTCTCCTGTCCGCACCCACACCCACCCTAGGCACACACCGCACTCATCGCCAGCACCCGCCCGTCGTGCCCCGCCGGTGATCTGCCGTCGATCGGTACCGTTTCCGTCAGGTTCAGAGTTCATGTCGAACAGAAATTCAGTATACGCGTCGCCGTTCCCTCTTATTCAGACAGATACCCCTTCAATCACAACAGCGACCGCACCGTAGTGGTACTGCATCCAGCGCGCGAGCCACAGCTCCTGGGTTCGATCCCCAGGGGCGCGCCCGCTTCCTTTTATTTTTCCCCTCGCGCGCATCCGGCCCCACGGGTCATTGACCCCTCTGCCCAGTCACCTTCCACCCACGCCACGCTGGCCCCAGGCCCACGCGGCAGTGGCTAGGGTTAGCGGGCAGCGTGGTGCGGGATGTTTTCTTTTCCAGCACGTTTCCCTTTTAACAATCCAGTCCTCCTAATTTACAGATTAGTCCTAAAACTCAAATTGTTAATAACTTTCAAAATATAACTCTAAATAACAAAAGTAAAATATGTTTATTGTTCTAAATTAAATTGTCTACCCAACTATGCCATTTGTTTTCTGTTTTGAATTTTAAAAATGCAATTCAAATTTGAATTCAAATAATTCAATTGTAATTTGCAACAATTCATAAATAATTCATACTATTTCCAAATAAGGCAAATAAAATATGTTTTCCATACCATTTTGAATAACCTTTTCAAATATAAATTTTGTTTCATGGTTTGAATAATTTAAATTGCCTAAATAATTTAATACTTGTTTAATTCATTTAAATTTGATAAAATCATAACTTGCTCAAAATAAAATAATTTTGAACATGCAAAATATGTTTTCAAACCATCAAAGTGTGAACTTTTCAAATGTGAGTTTGAAATTATGTTTTGAACAAATAAAACTTCAATTAAATTCAAACTTGTTTGAAATCCATTTAAAACTTGTTTAATATTGTTTAATTCATAATTAAATTATCCTAATTCCAATTTCAATATTTGAAACATGTAATCCAACTAAAATTTGATGTTCTTTTCAAATACAAATTTTGTTAATTGTTTTGAACACTTTAACTTGATGAAAACAACAATTGCTTGTGTGACATGTTTAAGTAACCAAACTTTCCACACTTAACCAATAATTTCCAAACTTGTTAAACCTTATTTCAATTGGTTCTATTGTTGTTATTTTGCTGTTTTCCTCATCCATGCATCATGCTAATCCACCTTCACCTGTTAATTAGTTGGAAAACAAATCATCTAACCATAATTCATGGGCTGTTCATATGCAACTCAAATTGCATATGGGACCATTTTAATTTGTTTATCTTGTCAACTAGTTTACCTTGATGCATCTTTAAACCTGTCATGCATCCATATCTTGATCATGCTGGATCTTTTGCCGTAGTAGTAATTGTTGCATCCGGTGTTTGTTCGAGGTTCATTGCTTCTTCCCGGATAGGACGTTGAGATGATGTGAGCAACGACAAGTTCTGCTACCTTGCGGGATCTCAGGCAAGTATACTCACTTGCTGCCAAATGGCTGCCTTTCATCACTTGTTACCGATTCTTTCCGTTGTTCTTATTCTAGCCTGTTGATACGATGCTTGTGTCTCGATCCTATCGTATGTTTACCTTGCTGCCATGATATAGCCTTTCCTTCCACTTCCTATTAACTGTTGATTGTTTACCTCGTTGGCCTTCGTGTCGTAGTTGCATGCTTAGGGTTGCTTTTGCTCGAGTCTGTTGTCGGTTACTTCTTTTACTATTATTATCGTTCTGGGGGCTCGATGTTAATCAATCAATCCTGTTAATGCTAATGGTAATAATAATTTGATGATAAGGCACCGGCAGGAGGCCCTTTGTGGTTTTGAGGCCTGCTAGTGTCGACCCTAATAGGAAAAGGGTCTTGTCTACTAATCCATGATGAGCGCACTACCCGCATGTGGGAAGCGAGTATGGGCGCCCCCCTCAATTTGACTCGATTCGCATCTCGTCCAAATCACCTCATTTAGTTTGGGTTTTCCATTTGCCGCATGCATGATCTTGCGAGCCCTTGGATCCCGGGTGGAACTTTCGTAGTCGGCATATAGGAGGACACGTTCTTAGAGTGCTATGAGGGTCCATTTTCTTCTGGGCTCGATTAGCCGTGCGCCAAGGTGCTTTGGGCTTGATGCGAAGAAGAGTTGAGTTGTGTTGAGTACCTCGCTTGGTGGGTTGATCCCCCGTCTGGCGGGTTATTCTTACGTGTACGGCCAAATTGGTGCAACCCTGTAGGGATAATCTTCTCGAGAAGCCGTGTTTTCCGCGGTTATGGATTACTTGGTGAAAGTACTGGCTAACAAGTACTCAGGACAACTTAAACCTAATGATTAACAATCTTACACCCAATGATTAACAACTTGACTAGTAATAGGCTTATTGACACAATAATCTGAACCATCATTAATCCAACTGTGTGAGTTATCCCCGAATTGCTTCTTCGGATAAGGGGCGAGATCCAGGATGGGTTTGTTTGAAGTTATCTTTCAGTTGGTTACAATACTCGATCTTATCTTCTTTCTGTTAGCCGGAAGTTGTAGTATCTCTCTGTAGTTGGTTAGTGCAGCCCGCTGTCGCTTATTTGCAATAACCCCTTCCTTTTCGTTGATCCCAAAGTATTTGTATCTTGTGATAACTGGTTACGCCGGTATCTTGTGAGTATGGTTTATCCACTTGCCAGTACTTAACCGTACTGACCCACGAATCTCTTTCGTGGCTGCATATTCAATATTGCAGTCAACAGGTTTGAAGTCTGACGACGTTAGCTTGGGAATCCCTCCGGCTTGGCCTGGGCAGGGATTGGACGCACTCGGTTATCTTCAGGACTCTTAGTCCAATTTGTATCTTGTCCGTAGACGGACGATATGTTGTTTCTTCCGCTGTTATTTGGATCTTTGTATTGTATCAGTTGTATCCCTGACTCGTTTGAGTCATCTTGTAAATCTCTTTCTGTTGTTGTTGTGGATTATTCGTGAACTATTGTAATGTTATCACAAGTGGCAACCTGGAATCGGTTATTATGTGGATTTTGGCGGGAATGCTGAAATCTGCATAGTGCCCGATCTCGGGGCGTCACAGCATCTTCGACTCCGTCAAAGGCCACGCTACAAAGATAGCCCAGATGGTGTCCATCTCCACCTTTATCCAGAAGAAGAAATTCCACCAACTCCTGAGTACCACAACAGCGAGGAGGAGGACTATGATTCTGAAGAGGACGTCTGATTCCTGAATAGTTAGCAGGAAAAATAGGAGCATTACTATTCTCATTAATGTAATATTCATTGTAATGCTAGCTATCATTTGTATAAACAAGCACCCCGCTTTTGCAGTTTTAAGTCTTTGCAAGATTTTCTGGGTTTTAATTCCTTTGCCTTCTAAGTTCTCTCGTTTACATGTTTTGACTGTCCTTAGTGTTGAAATGGCTCAAAAGTACTTAATCTTCATGCCAAGTGATTGGGTTTAACCTATCAGTCGAAACTTGGAAACATGGATTGTACTAAGGAATTTTTACTTACTAATTTCAGTAACCCAACACATAAACAATCAGATAATACTTAGAGAAAAGTAAGGAATTTTAAAATTGTATTAAACTCAGGCACGCAGGCACAATCTGTGTTTCCTTAAGCCTCCTTAGGATGAAAAGCATTCAGTTTTATAACTCCAAGCACGCAGGCACAATTCGGGTTAACATTGAGTATTTTTGAAAGATCATTGGGAAATAGATAAGGACGGACTTATGCTTTGTACAAAAATAGACAGATAAAACAGTAATGCATGAATTCCGACAACTTTATTTCATGATCTCAAAGATGTTTACATAGAAATTGAACTAAGTGTAGAAGGGACGTAACTGCCGGATGCTCCAGGGTCTCTTTGTTTCTCCTAGTTCGACATCTATCTTTCTCTTTCTTTTGCGATTCAGACGTTTGGGATCATCTTCCGTGTCTCGAATATCTACAAGATAATAAGGTCCATTTTACATAGCCTTGCTAATGACAAATGGTCCCTCCCAAACTGGGGCTAATTTGTGCTTCCTTTCCTGCACCAATCTTAGCACTAGGTCGCCTTCCTTGAAAGAACAATGCCTGATTTTCCGACTATGGTATCGTCGTAATCCTTACTGATAAATGGTGGATCTTTGAAGCAAAAGATCTCGTTCTTCTTCTAAAAGATCGACGGCATCCTGTCGTGGTTTTTTGGCATCCGAGTCATCGTAAGCCTGCACTCTTGGGCTATCATGGAGCATATCCATTGGAAGCACTACTTCTGCGTCATAAACTAGAAAAAATGGTGTTTGCCCTGTTGATCTATTTGGCGTTGTTCGAATACTCCAAAGCACGGAAGGAAATTCCTCTACCCATGCTCCAGCTGCTCTATGAGAAGGAGATTCGAGTCTTGGGCCTATTCCTTGCAGGATTGAGCTATTCATTCTTTCAACCTGCCCATTGGATTGTGGGTGAGCCACAGATGCAAGATCTAAGCGCATTCCCGTTTGTTGGCAATATTTTGCCAACTCTCCAATAGAGAAAATTTTCCCATTGTCCGTGATTATGCTGTGTGGAACGTCGTATCTCATGACTACGTCAATGATGAAATTCGTCTGCTAGGCGTAATACTGACATCCGGCACATGTGTTTACTATGTGCTCGGCATCTGTCTTGGCTGTGAGCCAGAAAAACACTGCACGGAATGCTTTTCTGACTATGCTTTTTGATTGAACATGATGTTCGCAATCTCCTGCATGGATTTCTTGCAAGATTTCTCGACCTTCCTGTGGCGAAATACACCGCTGAAAAATTCCGATAGTGTTGTGTTTATACAGGCAACCATTGATTACCGTGTATCCTTTGCATCAGCGTTGTATCTGCCTTTGAAGACCTCGTCTGCTCCATCCGGGAACTTCTGATCAACTAAGAAGTCCAAGTATGGAATTGTCCAATCCGAGTTAACGAGCAGAACTTCAATTGACTCGAAAACGAGAGGATAATTAATATCTCCACCTTTGATCGATGGTTCGTGCAAGTGTTGGACAAACACACTAGGTTGTAGGGTTTTCACTCTTTTCGACCCCATGCGAGCTAATGCATCCGCGTTCTAATTTTCTTCCCTTTGATATGAAGTACTTCAAATCCTAGGAAGAATATGGCAAACTCGTCCACAGTTCTCCGATATTCGACCATTATGGGGCTTTTAGCATCCCATGTTTGGTTTAGCTGATGCTGCACCAAGTCCGAGTCACCGTAACAAAGGATACTTTGACACCAATTTCTTTTGCAATATGCAAGCCATGAAGCAGAGCTTTGTATTCTGCCACATTGTTGCTGGCGTTGAAGTGTATTTGTAATATATACTCCATAATGTCACCTTTTTGAGATTTAAGTACTACACCAGCTCCGGCGCCTTCTTTCATCTTGGATCCGTCAAAATGCATGATCCAGTATTCCGACTCCGGCATTGGTGTGTTTTCCATTGCTTCTGTCCAATCAGCGACAAAATCTGCCAACACCTAGGATTTAATTGATGTCCTGGATTGGTACTTAATGTCGAACGCAGCGAGCTCGATGCCCCATTTAGCAACTCGGCCTGTTGTGTCTGCATTGTTAATAATATCCCCTAGTGGTTCTTTGCTTACCACTGTTATGGAATGTCCTTGTAAATAATGGCGGAGTTTTCAAGATGCAAAAAAACTCCATATGCCATCTTTTGATAATGTGGGTACCTTTGCTTTGACTCGGAGAATACTTCACTAACATAGTACACTGGATGCTGATCTGGTATACTTTGTTCATCCTTCCGCCTTTCCACAATTACCACCGCGCTAATAACCCTGTTTGTTACTGTAAGATACAGTAACATGGGTTCTTTGTCTTTTTGGGATGCCAAAATTGGAGATTTCATCAAGGCTTCTTTCAACCGGGTTAGTGTTTTGTCCACCTCTTCTTTCCATTCGAATTTTTTGGATTTATTTAACAACTTGTATAATGGCAGAGCTTTATCTCCTAGCCGGCTTAAGAACCTGCTGACCACGGCTGCAGAACCCTTCAATCTTTGGACATCTTTTAGGCAAGTAGGCTTTGTGATGTTCAAGGTTTCCTTGATCTTTTCCGGGTTTACTTCTATTCCTCCGTGAGAAACGATAAACCCAGAAGATTTCCTGAGGGAACCCCAAATACACACTTTAATGGATTCAACTTCATTTTATAAGTGCATAAATGTTTGAAGGTTTCTCGTAGATCTTCAAGGAGTGTTTCCTTTTCCTTGAAAACTACGGCAATGTCATCCACGTAAACATGGATGTTTTTGCTGATTTGACTATGCAAACAATGTTGCATGTAACGCTGGTAAGTAGCACCTGCGTTCTTCAGGCCGAAAGGCATGGTTATGTAATAGTATGTTCCATACGGGGTTATGAAGGAAGTTTTGATTTGATCTTCTTCCTTCATACGTATTTGATGGTACCCGGAATAAGCATCCAAAAAGCATAAAAGCTCAGAGCCAGAAGTGTCATCTATTATTTGATCGATTCGCGGTAAAGCGAACCTATCTTTTGGACACAATTTGTTCAAGCTGGTGTAATCTATACACATCCTAAGAACAATACTATCGTTCTTCGGGACTAATACTGGGTCCGCAGACCAATCAATATGTATAACTTCCCGGGTAAAATCAGCTGCTAAAAGCCGGATAATTTTCTTGCCTATAGCCTTCCGTCTTCTTCCATCAAAACGACGGAGACCTTGTTTGACAGGTTTTGAACCTGGAATCACCTTCAATTGATACTCAGCAAGTTCCCTGGGTACTCCTGGCATGTCCGCAGGACACCATGCAAAAATATTCCAGTTCTCACGGAGGAACTTGATGAGCGCGTCTTCCTATTTGTCGGTCAACCAAGTTCCTACTACGACAAATTTTGTCAGATCTTTGGGATCTAGGATAACCTGTCTCGTGTTTTCCGATGCCTTGAAGCTATTCGTCGGCTTTCAGATTTCTTTTCGGGCCGGCATTTCTGTCGGCGATACTTCCTTTGCCAGCTCTTTCAATTCCTCCTTTGCTATCACTTGTTCGACGCAAAGGGCGTTTCCTTTTCCAGCTCGTTTGCCAATTTGAAGTCTTCTGAGATGGTAATTACTCCTCCTTTTGGCCCTGTCATCTTCAGCTTGTTATAAATATAACATGATCTCGCCATGAATTTGGCGAAAGCTGCGCGTCTGAGTATTGCATGGTATACACTTTCGAACGGCACCACCTCGAATGATATTTTTTCCTGATGGGAATGTTCTCTTTCTCCGAAGGTTACATCTAGGGAACTTTCTCCTAGGGAATGTGCTTGTCTGCCAAGAACAATGCCGTGGAAACGTATGTTGCTGTGATTGAGCTGGGTCTCGGAGATTCGCAGATGCTTCAGTGTATCTAGGTACATAATATTGATTCTAGATCCTCCATCCACCAGCACTCTTTTCAGCCTAGCGTTTTGAACAATAGGGCTTACGATTAGAGCTTGCGTGTCGGGTTCTGGGATGTTTCCGGGATGATCTGACTGATCCCAGGTAATTGGCGTATTGGAATACTTCAAGAATTTGGGAGTTGGTGGGACAACCGTGTTTATTTCTCGAAGTGTTCGCTTTGCCTGTTTTGCTGAGGGACTTTCCAGGAAAGTTAGGTTGCATTCTCCATCAACTCTCGGGAACTTTGGATCGCCTTTTCGCTGTTATTCCTGGATTTTTCATCAGTGTCTGATTCACTGTCTTCTTTCTCAGCTTCTAGCTTTTGCTTGTTGAACTTCCTCTTGGAGTTCTTTCCTTTATTCCCAGGTCCTGCAGTGCCCTTCATATGTTTGTTGAGGCGACACTGCGCATTTGTATGGGTAGGCTTCCCAAATTGCGAATGTTGGACATAGTTTTCCGACTTAATCTTTTCCCACTATTCCTTGGAGTAGTGTGACGCCCCGAGATCGGGCACTATGCAGATTTCAGCATTCCCGCCAAAATCCACATAATAACCGATTCCAGGTTGCCACTTGTGATAACATTACAATAGTTCACGAATATTCCACAATTACAACAGAAATAGATAGATACAAGATGACTCAGACGAGCCAGGGATACAACTGATACAATACAAAGATCCAAATAACAGCGGAAGAAACAACATATCGTCCGTCTACGGACAAGATACAAATTGGACTAAGAGTCCTGAAGATAACCGAGAGCGTCCAATCCCCGCCCAGGCCAAGCCGGAGGGATTCCCAAGCTAACGTCGTCAGACTTCAAACCTGTTGACTGCAATGTTGAATATGCAGCCACGAAAGAGATTCGTGGGTCAGTACGGTTAAGTACTGGCAAGTGGATAAACCATACTCACAAGATACCGGCGTAGCCAGTCATCACAAGATACAAATACTTTAGGATCAAAGGAAAGGAAGGGGTTTATTGCAAATAAGCGACAACTGGCTGCACTAACCAACTACAGAGAGATACTACAACTTCCGGCTAACAGAAAGAAGATAAGATCGAGGATCGTAACCAACTGAAAGTAACTCCAAACAAACCCATCCTGGATCTCGCCCCTTATCCAAAGAAGCAATCCGAGGATAACTCACACAGTTGGATTAATGAATAATGGATCAGGTTGTTGTGTCAATAAGACTATTACTAGTCAAGTTATCATTAGTTAGGTGTAAGTTGTTCTGAGTACTTGTTAGCCAGTACTTTCACCAAGTAGTCCATAACCGCGGAAAACACGGCTTCTCGAGAAGATTTATCCCTGCAGGGGTGTGCTCCAGTACCCGTACACACTCAAGCCACCAACTAAAACTCAGGTTGGCTTGACACGACCCAAACCATCTCTACAACCCATCCTAGGAGCCACGGAGCTATAAGGTCCCAGCCACGCAGCCGAATACTCAGCGCAGGTGTGCAAAACTCCCGCAGGACACAACACCCCGGCACTACAGGCCTCGCCCTATATGCATCATCATCATAAGTAACCATGGGGGATCCACCCATTATGCAAGGAGCAAATGGAACACCCAAACTAAGTGTGGCTCTTCGGACAAGCTGCAGATCAGGTCTAAGTCGAGGGGGGGTCCCATACTACCTCCCGGATGCGGTGAGCACGCTCATCATGGATCAGTAGACAAGACCCTTTTCCTATTAGGGTCGACACTAGCAGGCCTCAAAACCACTTAGGGCCTCCTGCCGGTGCCTTATCAGCATATTATTAATAACAGGTTGATTGATTAACATCGAGCCCCCAGAACATAAGAATAGTAACCGAAAGTAACGGGTAACAGACTCGAGCAAAACAACCTAAGCATACTAGTAAGACACAGGCACAAGCAATGGTTATAGGTGTGGAGGTGAGGCAATAACAAGGTTAAGGGATTCATGTGATGGGTTCGTAACAGAAACAACTACTACTAAGGCTAGCAGAAAAGAACAACGGAAAGAATCGGTAACAAGTGATGAAAGGCAGCCATATGGCAGCAAGTGAGTATACTTGCCTGAGATCCCGCAAGGTAGCAGAACTTGTCGTTGCTCACATCATCTCAACGTCCTATCCGGGAAGAAGCAACGAACCTCGAACAAACACCGGATGCAACAATTACTACTACGGCAAAAGATCCAGCATGATCAAGATATGGATGCATGACAGGTTTAAATATCCATCAAGGTAAACTAGTTGACAAGATAAACAGATTGAAATGGACCCATATGCAAGTTGAGTTGCATATGAAAAGCCCATGAATTATGGTTAGATTATTTGTTTTCCAACTAATCAACATGTGAAGGTGGATTAGCATGATGCATGGATGAGGAAAACAACAAAATAACAACAATAGAATCAATTGGAAATAAGGTTTAACAAGTTTGGAAATTATTGGTTAAGATTGGAAAGTTTGGTTACTTAAACATGTCACACAAGCAATTGTTGTTTTCATCAATTTAAAGTGTTCAAAACAATTAACAAAATTTGTATTTGAAGATAACATCAAATTTTAGTTGGATTACATGTTTCAAATATTGAAATTGGAATTAGGATAATTTAATTATGAATTAAACAATATTAAACAAGTTTTAAATGAATTTAAAACAAGTTTGAATTTAATTGAACTTTTATTTGTCCAAAACATGAATTCAAACTCACATTTGAAAAGTTCACACTTTGATGGTTTGAAAACATATTTTGCATGTTCAAAAATATTTTATATTGAGCAAGTTATGATTTTATCAAATTTAAATGAATTAAACAAGTATTAAATTATTTAAGCAATTTTAATTATTCAAATCATGAAACAAAATTTATATTTGAATTGGTGGTTCAAAATGGTATGGAAAACATATTTTATTTGCCTTATTTGGAATTAGTTTGAATTATTTATGAATTGTTGCAAATTACAATTGAATTATTTGAATTCAAATTTGAATTGTATTTTGAAAATTCAAAACAGGAAACAATTGGCATAGTTGGATAGACAATTTAATTTTGAACAATAAACATATTTAGAGTTTTTTATTTGGACTCATATTTTAAAAGTTATTAACAGATTAAAACGGGGGACCAATCTGTCATTTTTAAGGGACCTTGATTAAAAAAAACGTGCAGGAAACGTTTGTTACTGCGCTGCAGGCCAGCCCGTGCCACTGACCTGCGGGCCAAGCCCTGCTGGCGTGCCAACGAGGCGGGTGCACGGTGAGGTGGCAGTGACGGTCCCTGATGGGTGGACCCAACCCCCGCGCGCGGAAGAAAACGAGAAAAAGGGGGTTGCGCCCGCGGGGTCTCGAACCCGGGTCGCTAGGCTGCGCGGAAGGGAACGAAACCAGTGCGCTAACTCTGAACGTTTGGTACAGAGTGCAGCTGCTGTGAGGATCAGGTAAAGGAACCGGCCTGGTGCCTCTCGCTGACGAAACTGAAGGAAGGAAACCTTCCTCAATCGATAGCAGGCACGAGCGCGGTGGCGATCTGCGGTTGCAGACGGTGGACAGCGTCGGGTGCTGGACACGCGAGTGTACTGTAGGAGGTCGTGGAGTTGTGGACAGGGGAGGGGAAACAGGAGAGGTAGCGCTGCTCACCTCGGTGGTCGTCGACGATCTGTCGAGGTGCAGCGGCGAGGGGCAGTTCCCGGCGACGGCGTGGGCACTCCGGTTGCTCCCAGCAACGGGCGATGGGACGGGGCGGTAGCTGGAATACCCCCGATTCCATTCCCGCCCTCGGGGCTCCTCGGAGAGGGCCACCTCGGTGCCGCCAAGGAGGCAAAGTTCCGGCCACGAAGTGCTCGGTGGTGGTTTCAGTGTCGAGGTTCAGAAAGAACAGAAGAACTTTGGGGGAAGAGGAAGAGGAGACGGCGGCGCTAGCTGAAGAGGGGTTAGGGTTAGCGATGCTAGGGCAGAGGTGGGGGCTTTTTATCGGGGAGGGAGCTATGGTACGGCAGCTAATCAGAGTGGGGAGGGAAGGATCGCACGGTTCTATACCTGTTCGTACATGGAGGTGACGTGGGAGGAAGACGACAGGAGGGGTACTGGGCCAGAACGAGAGAAAAAGGGAATGGGCCTTGGGGAAAAAGAGGATGGGTGGGCTGCTGTCCTCTCCTTTGCTTTTATTTGTTTTTTCTATTAGTTGATTTTTTTTTGTAGAGAATAAAAGGGAGAGAGAGATAGAGAAGGCTTAGGGTTTTCTTGTTAGTTTATAAATAAATTTTGTTATTTTGCAAAACAGCACATAGAAGTAATGTTAATCATTAACTTCAAAATTTGGAATATTAATTTGATTTTTAATGTGTTAGTTGAATTCCAATTAAGGTTTGATTTTTGGGAATTTTTGGAAATAAGCAAAGTTTTATTTAACAAATTCAAGCAATCACAAACATTATTTGATTTAATTTGTTTGCCAAATTTTTAATATTTAAACCCATATTGAAATAGGATTGATTTGATTTGGATTTGGTTATTTGAATTTTACCATTAGGGTTTTTTAACAAAAGGGAGATTGCTATTAACAAGCAATTTGATTAAAACAACTGCAAATTATGGAAAACAAGTGAGTTATTGTAGTTTGCAATTGTTAAATTGGAATTTTTTTACATGTGTGAAATTTTAAATTGTTTTGAATTGTTGTGATGCAAACATGGTGCAATGCAATATGATGCATGTGATGCAAGCAAAAACAAACAGGTAACACCCCAGGTGTTACAAGTAGGAGATAGGCTCTGTGCTTCTTCCTTTCCATTTGCCGTCACTATCCTTTCCAAAGGTTAAATTTACTTCCTTGGGTTTTGTCTGTGCTTCTGGAGTAGTCTTCTTTTCAGAACGAGGCGTTTTTTTGGCCTGAACCAAAGCATCGATATTTACACCTCTCGCTCTGATGTCATGTTCGGCCGCTGCATTCTCATTGGCGATAGTAAGCATAGATCCAAGATCTTTGTGCTCTTTTGAACCAACCATGAACGGTACAAGGCCGGGTTTTAATCCATTGATGAAAGCATGCATTGCTTATACATAACTTACTCCAGATCAGCTATTTTTCATTGATGTCCATCTTGATATAAAGTCGACGTATGAATCGTCTTCAAACTGGACGCAGCGATTTAGCTGGTTGATGCTCTTAGGGCGTTTGTACGTACCCCAAAAGTGCTGTGCGAATACTCTATCCATATCATCCCAGCTATCTACGGTTCTTGACGTAAGCCCGTTGATCCAATCTTTGGCTCCATCCAGCAACATTAGGGGGAGAAACTTCACGGCTTCCAGGTGTGTCCCTTTGTTGATCTGAACGGCAGTATAATAATCTGAGAGCCATGTATCTAGGTTTGTACTTCCGGTGTACTTTTGGTAAGATGGACCAACTTTAGCAAAGCCAGAATGTAGGGTTATTCGTCGGATCCTATCAATGAAACACTTAGGTCCAAAGTATAAGTCATCTCTTTCCGCCTTATCGACGTGTGTGGAATATCTGCCGGTTGAATGGATAGAGGGGGATCTGCTCCTTTCTGGCCCATTGTTGCGTGAATGCGCTCTTCCGGGATTATCCCTATTTCGTCCGTTATCGTGTCCTTTGGAATGAGGCGGAGTTCTACTCCTTGTCCTTTCTTTGTTCCTAGGAGGAGTACGGGATCTCTCACGCTTGTGAGGATTTTCATATCTTCCGGCTTTTTCAGCTGGGCGTCTCGGAGGCGGCATCATTTTTCCGTCTTTTCGGTTTTGTTCCTCCCGATCTTTATGGTCACGGGGTTTATTTCCACCTTTCGGCATATGGGATCCCGTTCTGGACGATTCATCCCTATTGTCCGGGGTTTTCTTGTCCTTCTTAGGTTCGCCAGGTCCAGGTGATCCAACGGCACAAGTGGCATTTTTTGCATAGGGCCGAGTCGTCGTGCAACTTCCCTGATCTTGCATGTCCTTGCAGTTGTTGTTCCAATGATTTTCCCAGGAAAGCATACACTCCCTGAAGTTTTTCATCTTTGGAGTACAGATCATCATTAAGTATGGCGAACGCGGCTTCCGCGTTTTCGGCTACGATTTTGTAGATGCGTTCGTCCTTAGCGTTTACACCGTCAACCTGTCTTTGCCTGGAAGGGTTTTGCAACCGTTCCTTTGCTGGCAGCACATCCGGCCTTGCGATTCCAGGTAATCTCGTGGGTTTTATCCCGAACATATTCCGTCTTTCGAATTCTTCAATTTCCTCCTGCTTTGCTTTTACAGTAGCTTGTGCTTTGAGGAGGTTTTCTTGAGATCTGAATAGTTGCAGCTGCTGCCGCATAAGGGCTTGCCTTCTGGTTTCCAGCACTTCCGGTGGCTCGTACGGTCCAACCGGGGTTTTGATCAGATTGATCTCGTCCTGTTCCAACATTTCGGGGACAGGGATTTCTTTCTTTTTCTTCTCCACAGGTGTGACTCCGCTTGCTCCTCCTGCTTCCAGGTTTTGGTTAGCATTATTTGGCAATTTCTTCTTCTGGAGTTTGTACTGAAGTTTCTTGGCAGTCTTCTTTTTCTTCTTGGAAGAGGGAGGCTTTTTTCCAGGTTCTTCTTCTGTAAATTCCTTGACATCAGGATAGATGGGACTGGTTTCGCCGTCCTCTCTTTCGTCATCTGGTGGAGGTGTTCTGGGGTCTTCCTCTCCTTCGGCATCCGAGTTTTCAGTCGGCTTTGCCATAAGTACTTCATGGAAGCCCCCCTGCATAGATTTAACCTTTCTTTCGAAAGCGGCTTCATCTTGTTCTTCTGAATCTATATCTTCAGATGCAGGTTCCGACTCCAATCTTGCCTCTATGGCAGCTAGTACGGAGTTGGCTTCCGAGTTCATCGTTTCATTGACGGGTGTCGGCTATTCCACTTGTTCTGTGGGATTGTTGTTTTCTGCTTCTTCCACAGGATTGCTTACTTCCGTGTTTTCAGCGACCTCGGACTGCACCATGCTAATGAAGTGAGATCTGATTGTCAGCCTCTCCGAAGAGGCAGCAAATTCAGAGTTTTGGCGATCTGAGCAGAATCCGGTATTATAGTTTTGTTCAACTGGGTATAGGGCAGGTGGGATAAATTTGCTTCCACCACAGAATCCCATTGCTTCTGCAGTTAATTCGATAAAGATGTTTGCAGATCCAATCGGTAAACCGCAGGCACTTACCAGATGATTCCGTGCTGGCATGTACGATCCGTTGTCGAGGAAGCGCCTGACGTCGTTGTCGAATTCCAGGCTTACGACAGTTATGGTACTTGTCGCACCCGGACTTCTAAAGGATACTCGCCGTTCCGTTGAACAGTAGTAGATTGGATTACAGGGCTTACCGGCACCCGCGTCCTCTTACGAGTAGGCCAACACACGTATGTGTGACAACCAACCCCTATCTGTTCAGCGTCGACGTAAACTATCCCATAAAAATCAGGACACTTCCATTGACGTACTTCAAACCATACACACATGGTACGTCAACGGCGTTGAACAACTGATATCACAACAGATCTCTACGACACAAAAGATTGAAATAAGTTGCAAATGGCTCTCATTAGAGCAGAGATAGCAAATACAATCATCCAGAGGACACATGCCCCAACATAACATCATTACATCACAGCGGAAGCATTCAACATGTCTGAGTACAGACAAGAACCAAATAGGCCTAAGAGGCCGGAAACGAACAGACGGAGCCCATCCACGAAGTCTCGGATCCTGCCCGGGTCCGCTATCTACTCGTCAGCAGTCTCGTCATAATCCACGTAGTAGCCACCATGTAGATCCTCGGTATCGTCGTCTGCGGAAACCACAGCCCCAAAGGGGTCAGTACATAAACGTACTGGCAAGCAAGACTCACAGTTCACCAAAGTGTAACCCGTCAACACCAAGCACAGATGCTTTGGGTCAACAGAAGGAAGGGGATATAAAGGATGCTGCAACTGGCTGCTCTAAACAACTATAGAGTTTCTACCACTTCCGGCTACCAGAAAGGAGATAAGATCGTGTATCGTAACCAACCTATCAACTAATTCCAAACAAACCCATCCTGGATCTCGCCCCTTATCCAAAGAAGCAATCCGAGGATAACTCACACAATTGAGTTAATGATGGTTCAGATTATTGTGTCAATAAGCCTATTACTAGTCAAGTTGTTAATCATTGGGTGTAAGGTTGTTAATCATTAGGTTTAAGTTGTCCTGAGTACTTGTTAGCCAGTACTTTCACCAAGTAGTCCATAACCGCGGAAAACACGGCTTCTCGAGAAGATTATCCCTGCAGGGTTGCACCAATTTGGCCGTACACGTATGAATAACCCGCCAGATGGGATGCCTCCCACCAAGCGGGGCACTCAACACAACTCAACTCTTCTTCGCATCAAGCCCAAAGCATCCTGGGCGCACGGCTAATCGAGCCTAGAAGAAAATGGACCCTCATAGCACTCTAAGAACGTGTCCCCCGATATGCCGACTACAAAAGTTCCACCCGGGTACCAAGGGCTCGCAAGATCATGCATGCAGCAAATGGAAAGCCCGAACTAAATGAGGCGATTTGGACGAGATGCGAATCGAGTCAAATTGAGGGGGGCGCCCATACTCGCTTCCCACATGCGGTTAGTGCGCTCATCATGGATAAGTAGACAAGACCCTTTTCCTATTAGGGTCGACACTAGCAGGCCTCAAAACCACCCTGGGCCTCCTGCCGGTGCCTTATCATCAAATTATTATTTAACAATAACATTAGCATGATTGATTGATTAAACATCGAGCCCCCAGAAGATAATGGAAAATAGTAACAGAAAGTAACGGGTAGCAGACTCGAGCAAAACAACCTAAGCATGCTAGTAAGACACTGGCTCAATCAATGGGGTTGTAGGAGTGGTGGTGAGGCAATATCAGGGTTAAGGGATTCATGTGATAGGTTCGTAGCAGAAACAACTACTCCTAAGGCTAGCAGAAATAGACAACGGAAAGTATCGGTAACCAATGTTGAAAGGAACACAGTGGTTCATGTGAGTGATAACTTGCCTGGAAACCCAGTAGCCTGGTACTGAGCTAACTCCTTAGAAGGGGTGTCGTAAGTATCGTCGGTCTCAACGTCGTCGTGTATCCGAGAAGAAGCAAACAAACAATGCAGAAAGATAAACAATCAATATCATGGCATAATGCGCAAACATGGGATGATGCATGACCATTTAATTGACGCCTAGAAATAAACTAGTTGACAAGATAGAAACAGGATTAAATGGACCCACATGCAATTTGAGTTGCATCTGAAAAGCCCATGAATTATGGTTGAATTAATTGTTTTACAACTAATCAAAGTGTGTAAGTGAATTAGCATGATGCATGGATGAGGAAAACAGCAAAATAACAACAATAGAATCAAATAGAAATAAGGTTTACCAAGTTTAGAAATTCATTTATTAAGTTAGGAAATTTTGGTTACGTAAAGGTGTCACACAAGCATTGGTTGTTTTCATCAAGTTAAATTGTTCAAAACAGATAACAAAGTTTATATTTGAAGAGAACACCAAATTTTAGGTGGATTACATGTTTCACTTATTGAAAAAGGATTTCAAATAAATTATTTAGGAATTAAACAAGTTTAAGCAAGAATTAAATGAATTTAATTCAAACATGAACTTATTTGAATTTTTATTTGTTCAAAACATTAAACCAAACTCATATTTGAAAAGTTTATACTTTGATGGTTTGAAAACATATTTTATATGTTCAAAAACAATTTAATTTAATCAAGTTATGAATTTAGCAATATTAAATGATTTAAACAAGGTTTAAATCATTTAACCAATTTTAATTATTCAAAACATGAAACAAATTTTATATTTGAAAAGGTGGTTTAATTTTTCATGGAAAACATATTTTATTTGTTGAAATTGGATTTAAAATGAGCAATTTATTATTTTGGCAATTTTAAATGCAATAAACAAGAAACAGTTGTTTTCAGCAATTTAAATTATTCAAAACAGCAAACAAAATTTATATTTGGAAAGTACATGAAAAGTTGATTGGAAAACATATTAAGTTTGTTGGATTTGGAATTTTTATGAACAAGTTATGAATTTTGCAAGTTTAAGTGAATTTAACAAGAATTCAAATGTTTCACCAATTTAAAATATTCAAAACAGTAAACAAATTTTATATTTGGATAGATCATTTAATTTGGGACATAAAACATATTTAAAAAGTTAAAATTGGAGTTGGGATGAATTTCTTATGCATTTTAGAACATTTGGTGCAAATCTGCCATTTTTTAGTAACTAGGGACTTAGGAAAAATTATTACAGGGGCTAGGAATAAATAGGAGGGACCTATGTGTGATTTGCAGAAGTTTCTGTGACCAAACACATGGAAAAAATAAAAAGTTGGTTAATTGAGGGAGGGGGGATTCGATCCCCTCACCTCCTGCTGCGCGCACAGGGAGGTAACCAGTGGGGTTGGGGTGCTGTGTGTTGACAGGGAACAGTTCGCAGTGGGGTTATGATTCAGAACCTTCATCTGAACAAATCGAAAATACTGGCAGAAAAGGTGGGGTGCGGGGATTTGATCCCGGGATCTGAGGCTTGCGCGCTGGGTGTCTCTGCCAGTGGGGTGGAGCTGCGGTTGTTGATAGAAGGGGACTCGGGGGGAGAATAAGGTGGTGATGCGCGGAAGTTAACTGAAATTAACTGAACCCAATTGGAACTGCAACCTCGACAGGGAAACGGACAGCAGCGAACGCAGCGCTCGGCTGCTGCTCGCCGGAGGCGCTGGGGCGGTGGGTGATGGCGGCGGAGGGGAGCGGCCGAGGGGGAGAGGAGAGGCGATCGAGGGGAAGGAGAGGTCTCACCTTGGGGGGCTCCCGAGGCAGGAGGAGGTTGATCGAGGCAGACAGAGGTGGTCGAGGCAGGTGAGTTGGCCGGCGGAAGGAGGGGATGGCGCCGGCGACATGAAGCTCTCCGGCCAGCGCCGAGGGGGTGGATGGGGAGAGTGGAGCCGGGCGTTTCCATTCCCAACGACGGCGAGGCTTCGAGGTGACCGTAGGGCGGCGATCACCGGCGGTAGGAGGGAGCTATTTTGGTGGGGTTGTGTTCACTACAGGTACAGAGAAAAGTAGAACAGAGGAGGAAGAGGAAGAAGGATGGCGGCGCTCGGCTAGAGGTCTAGGGTTAGGGGGCAGAGGGGGAGGAGGTTGGTGCTTATATGGAGTAGGGAGCTTGGTACGGCTGCAATCTGGAGGGGGGAGTAGGTGATCGTGTGGTGGTTGAGGCAGTCGTACAGAGGGAGGAGGAAGACGACAAGGGTGGAGGGGTACTGGGCCACAAGGGGAAAAGAATGGGCTGGGCCTTGTGCTCTCTCCCTGTGTGCTGTTGCTTTTTATTATTTATTTGGTTATTTTTTTTTGCTGATTAGAATTAGGAAGAAAAGGAGGGTTTTGGAGTTAGTAAAAATGTTAGGAAAATTTTGGGAAGTTATTTAGGTCAATAGGAAACAAATGCCAAGTTTTGTTTTCAGAAAGTTTGAAAATAAATTGCTGTTTGGAAGTAATTCAAATTTGGGTGAATTTTACTATTAATTAAACATTATTGAAAACAAAGTTTTAATAGGGTGAACCCTATGGTTTAATTTGATTAAATTAGTTGGTTTGATTTGGAGATTTCCATAACTCAAGTTGGGTGCTGATTTGATTTGAGTTTGAAATGTGATTTGGAAATTAATTGTTTGATTAAAACCAACAATTTAACAGGTGAGCATTATGGAATTATTTGGAAACAAATGAGGTTTTGATTTGCATTTCTTTATTTGAAAAAGATTGTAACATGACAAGTATGAAATAAACATTTGAAATAATGTTTGAATTTCAATTGTTTTGGTATTAGATGAATTTCTGTTAGAAACAAAACAACAGTTTGGAATCACAACTTTTATGGAAACAATTGATTGTTTTATTTTGAAATATTCATTTGGAAATTGTAACATCACAAGGATGAAACAAAAGGTTTGAATTTTGGTTTGAAATTCAAATAGAAAACAAAGGAAAACAAATGAAAACAGTTGGAAAACAAAGCAAAACAGAGAATAACAAATGGAAAACAAACAAAACAATTGCAATAAACATGATGCCATGATGCAAAAACATAAAATAACAGAGAGCAAAACATTCTAATGGCTATTTTTCAGACTTGGGATGTTACAAAACTCCCCCCCCCCCTCAAAGGAATCGCGCCCCGAGATTCCTACTGAGAAAAGAAAAGGTCCGGAAACTTCTTGGGAAGATCCTCTTGAGTTGTGACACGTGAAACACATCGTGCACCTTGGATATGTTTTTCTGGAAGTTCAAAACGATAGGCATTCCTGGCAACTCTTCTGGAAAGATGTCAGGGAATTTGGAAACCACCGGAACATTTTTGAGTAGAGGTAGAGATTTTGTATTGAGGGTGTATAGCTGAACAGAATTTGATTTATTTGGAGAATAGACTATCTGGAATGTGGTGCTTCAGGAATGCTTCCTCGAAACAACCCCAGGTGATAGGAATGCCAGCTCTCATAGCCTGGTAGTTTTGGAAACAACAACAACCTTTCTGGCCAGGTAGACTTGATATTTGGGAAGTTTTGATTAGACGCCGGTAGAAAAACTGAAATGGAAAACAATAACAAGATTTCAACGGACGAAAAGGATGTTGAGAAGAACAGGAAAACGAAGCAACACCGGGAAAAACGAAACCAAAACACTCCTGAGGTACTACGGAAAACCCATCCGGGCTTCTAAAGGATCAATATCTACTGCTTAAGGAATAGAGGATCTGCTTCCGGGGCTTACACGCCTCCGTTCTCAATCATGAGTAGGCAACATGATAAATCATGTCACAACCACCTCCATTCCTATGGTCTAGTAGATATAACCATCCTAGAGAAACCAGGATTCGTGAAATCCTAACTTGAAAGTTTAGATGAGAAGGGAAAACAATGTTGCACTTCCTTACCAGAAAAGGGAGGGTGGGTGGGGAAAGAAGAAAAAAGAACATAATTCCTACTCTCACGTTTCATTTTTCCTATATAGCTACAAAATAGTTTCTAGACTCAACTGCGACCAGTAAAAAGGGATCCTACAGGCAGACAGGCTCTGATACCATTTGTCGCACCCGGACTTCTAAAGGATACTCGCCGTTCCGTTGAACAGTAGTAGATTGGATTACGGGGCTTACCGGCACCCGCGTCCTCTTACGAGTAGGCCAACACACGTATGTGTGACAACCAACCCCTATCTGTTCAGCGTCGACGTAAACTATCCCATAGAAATCAGGACACTTCCATTGACGTACTTCAAACCATACACATATGGTACGTCAACGGCGTTGAACAACTGATATCACAACAGATCTCTACGACACAAAAGATTGAAATAAGTTGCAAATGGCTCTCATTAGAGCAGAGATAGCAAATACAATCATCCAGAGGACACATGCCCCAACATAACATCATTACATCACAGCGGAAGCATTCAACATGTCTGAGTACAGACAAGAACCAAATAGGCCTAAGAGGCCGGAAACGAACAGACGGAGCCCATCCACGAAGTCTCGGATCCTGCCCGGGTCCGCTATCTACTCGTCAGCAGTCTCGTCATAATCCACGTAGTAGCCACCATGTAGATCCTCGGTATCGTCGTCTGTGGAAACCACAGCCCCAAAGGGGTCAGTACATAAACGTACTGGCAAGCAAGACTCACAGTTCACCAAAGTGTAACCCGTCAACACCAAGCACAGATGCTTTGGGTCAACGGAAGGAAGGGGATATAAAGGATGCTGCAACTGGCTGCTCTAAACAACTACAGAGTTTCTACCACTTCGGGCTACCAGAAAGGAGATAAGACCGTGTATCGTAACCAACCTATCAACTAATTCCAAACAAACCCATCCTGGATCTCGCCCCTTATCCAAAGAAGCAATCCGAGGATAACTCACACAGTTGAGTTAATGATGGTTCAGATTATTGTGTCAATAAGCCTATTACTAGTCAAGTTGTTAATCATTGGGTGTAAGGTTGTTAATCATTAGGTTTAAGTTGTCCTGAGTACTTGTTAGCCAGTACTTTCACCAAGTAGTCCATAACCGCGGAAAACACGGCTTCTCGAGAAGATTAGCCCTGCAGGGTTGCACCAATTTGGCCGTACACGTATGAATAACCCGCCAGATGGGATGCCTCCCACCAAGCGGGGTACTCAACACAACTCAACTCTTCTTCGCATCAAGCCCAAAGCACCCTGGGCGCATGGCTAATCGAGCCCAGAAGAAAATGGACCCTCATAGCACTCTAAGAACGTGTCCCCCTATATGCCGACTACAAAAGTTCCACCCGGGTATCAAGGGCTCGCAAGATCATGCATGCAGCAAGTGGAAAGCCCGAACTAAATGAGGCGATTTGGACGAGATGCGAATCGAGTCAAATTGAGGGGGGCGCCCATACTCGCTTCCCACATGCGGTTAGTGCGCTCATCATGGATCAGTAGACAAGACCCTTTTCCTATTAGGGTCGACACTAGCAGGCCTCAAAACCACCCTGGGCCTCCTGCCGGTGCCTTATCATCAAATTATTATTTACCAGTAACATTAGCATGATTGATTGATTAAACATCGAGCCCCCAGAACATAATGGAAAATAGTAACAGAAAGTAACGGGTAACAGACTCGAGCAAAACAACCTAAGCATGCTAGTAAGACACTGGTTCAATCAATGGGGTTGTAGGAGTGGTGGTGAGGCAATATCAGGGTTAAGGGATTCATGTGATAGGTTCGTAGCAGAAACAACTACTCCTAAGGCTAGCAGAAATAGACAACGGAAAGTATCGGTAACCAATGTTGAAAGGAACACAGTGGTTCATGTGAGTGATAACTTGCCTGGAAACCCAGTAGCCTGGTACTGAGCTAACTCCTTAGAAGGGGTGTCGTAAGTATCGTCGGTCTCAACGTCGTCGTGTATCCGAGAAGAAGCAAACAAACAAGGCAGAAAGATAAACAATCAATATCATGGCATAATGCGCAAACATGGGATGATGCATGACCATTTAATTGACGCCTAGAAATAAACTAGTTGACAAGATAGAAACAGGATTAAATGGACCCACATGCAATTTGAGTTGCATCTGAAAAGCCCATGAATTATGGTTGAATTAATTGTTTTACAACTAATCAAAGTGTGTAAGTGAATTAGCATGATGCATGGATGAGGAAAACAGCAAAATAACAACAATAGAATCAAATAGAAATAAGGTTTACCAAGTTTAGAAATTCATTTATTAAGTTAGGAAATTTTGGTTACGTAAAGGTGTCACACAAGCATTTGTTGTTTTCATCAAGTTAAATTGTTCAAAACAGATAACAAAGTTTATATTTGAAGAGAACACCAAATTTTAGGTGGATTACATGTTTCACTTATTGAAAAAGGATTTCAAATAAATTATTTAGGAATTAAACAAGTTTAAGCAAGAATTAAATGAATTTAATTCAAACATGAACTTATTTGAATTTTTATTTGTTCAAAACATTAAACCAAACTCATATTTGAAAAGTTTATACTTTGATGGTTTGAAAACATATTTTATATGTTCAAAAACAATTTAACTTGATCAAGTTATGAATTTAGCAATATTAAATGATTTAAACAAGGTTTAAATCATTTCACCAATTTTAATTATTCAAAACATGAAAAAAAAATTATATTTGAAAAGGTGGTTTAATTTTGCCTGGAAAACATATTTTATTTGTTGAAATTGGATTTAAAATGAGCAATTTATTATTTTGGCAATTTTAAATGCAATAAACAAGAAACAGTTGTTTTCAGCAATTTAAATTATTCAAAACAGCAAACAAAATTTATATTTGGAAAGTACATGAAAAGTTGATTGGAAAACATATTAAGTTTGTTGGATTTGGAATTTTTATGAACAAGTTATGAATTTTGCAAGTTTAAGTGAATTTAACAAGAATTCAAATGTTTCACCAATTTAAAATATTCAAAACAGTAAACAAATTTTATATTTGGATAGATCATTTAATTTGGGACAGAAAACATATTTAAAAAGTTAAAATTGGAGTTGGGATGAATTTCTTATGCATTTTAGAACATTTGGTGCAAATCTGCCATTTTTTAGTAACTAGGGACTTAGGAAAAATTATTACAGGGGCTAGGAATAAATAGGAGGGACCTATGTGTGATTTGCAGAAGTTTCTGTGACCAAACACATGGAAAAAATAAAAAGTTGGTTAATTGAGGGAGGGGGGATTCGATCCCCTCACCTCCTGCTGCGCGCACAGGGAGGTAACCAGTGGGGTTGGGGTGCTGTGTGTTGACAGGGAACAGTTCGCAGTGGGGTTATGATTCAGAACCTTCATCTGAACAAATCGAAAATAGTGGCAGAAAAGGTGGGGTGCGGGGATTTGATCCCGGGATCTGAGGCTTGCGCGCTGGGTGTCTCTGCCAGTGGGGTGGAGCTGCGGTTGTTGATAGAAGGGGACTCGGGGGGAGAATAAGGTGGTGATGCGCGGAAGTTAACTGAAATTAACTGAACCCAATTGGAACTGCAACCTCGACAGGGAAACGGACAGCAGCGAACGCAGCGCTCGGCTGCTGCTCGCCGGAGGCGCTGGGGCGGTGGGTGATGGCGGCGGAGGGGAGCGGCCGAGGGGGAGAGGAGAGGCGATCGAGGGGAAGGAGAGGTCTCACCTTGGGGGGCTCCCGAGGCAGGAGGAGGTTGATCGAGGCAGACAGAGGTGGTCGAGGCAGGTGAGTTGGCCGGCGGAAGGAGGGGATGGCGCCGGCGACATGAAGCTCTCCGGCCAGCGCCGAGGGGGTGGATGGGGAGAGTGGAGCCGGGCGTTTCCATTCCCAACGACGGCGAGGCTCCGAGGTGACCGTAGGGCGGCGATCACCGGCGGCAGGAGGGAGCTATTTCGGTGGGGTTGTGTTCAGTACATGTACAGAGAAAAGTAGAGCAGAGGAGGAAGAGGAAGAAGGATGGCGGCGCTCGGCTAGAGGTCTAGGGTTAGGGGGCAGAGGGGGAGGAGGTTGGTGCTTATATGGAGTAGGGAGCTTGGTACGGCTGCAATCTGGAGGGGGGAGGAGGTGATCGTGTGGTGGTTGAGGCAGTCGTACAGAGGGAGGAGGAAGACGACAAGGGTGGAGGGGGTACTGGGCCAGAAGGGGAAAAGAATGGGCTGGGCCTTGTGCTCTCTCCCTGTGTGTTGTTGCTTTTTATTATTTATTTGGTTTTTTTTTTTGCTGATTAGAATTAGGAAGAAAAGGAGGGTTTTGGAGTTAGTAAAACTGTTAGGAAAATTTTGGGAAGTTATTTAGGTCAATAGGAAACAAATGCCAAGTTTTGTTTTCAGAAAGTTTGAAAATAAATTGATGTTTGGAAGTAATTCAAATTTGGGTGAATTTTACTATTAATTAAACATTATTGAAAACAAAGTTTTAATAGGGTGAACCCTATGGTTTAATTTGATTAAATTAGTTGGTTTGATTTGGAGATTTCCATAACTCAAGTTGGGTGCTGATTTGAAGATTTGATTTGAGTTTGAAATGTGATTTGGAAATTAATTGTTTGATTAAAACCAACAATTTAACAGGTGAGCATTATGGAATTATTTGGAAACAAATGAGGTTTTGATTTGCATTTCTTTATTTGAAAAAGATTGTAACATGACAAGTATGAAATAAACATTTGAAATAATGTTTGAATTTCAATTGTTTTGGTATTAGATGAATTTCTGTTAGAAACAAAACAACAGTTTGGAATCACAACTTTTATGGAAACAATTGATTGTTTTATTTTGAAATATTCATTTGGAAATTGTAACATCACAAGGATGAAACAAAAGGTTTGAATTTTGGTTTGAAATTCAAATAGAAAACAAATGAAAACAGTTGGAAAACAAAGCAAAACAGAGAATAACAAATGGAAAACAAACAAAACAATTGCAATCAACATGATGCCATGATGCAAAACATAAAATAACAGAGAGCAAAACATTCTAATGGCTATTTTTCAGACTTGGGATGTTACAGTACTGCCGATTCCGTCGAGTATCCCCGATCGAAACATAACGCCTGATGTCGCTGGCCCCATGGTGGGCGCCAACTGTCGAGACATTGTAGTAGAGTTCATAGATGGGGGTGCCATGAGCCTACGGGTCGAGACATGGGGGACGTGGTAGTATGACGACCAGGAACACCAAATTTACCCAGGTTTGGTACGATGCAACTAGGCGACATTCCTACTCCTGCAATCTCACTAAATCAGGGCTGAAGCCTGACGTATACATAGTACAATTTGAGTCAGGTTTTGCTAACTCAACGAGGATCAACTTCTCGGCGAGTTGGCTTCTAGCTAATTGTCTCTGTTCTTCTCTCCCGTCCGGCTTTATATAAATAGACGAGTTAGGCCTTAAAGAAAGGAAACCTAGAAGACTACGAAAAGTATCTGACTTGGAAACTAAAGAATCCGTCTTCTACTCCAATCCGCACCACTTTGGTCCGTGGTCTGGGTTCTTCTAGAATCCGGCTTCGGTGCGTCAGCTTACTGGGCCGCCCAATGGACTGCGGTCCATTACCAAAAGGCCACCCTGGTAATCTGGCTCTTTAGGACAATGCCTGATATACCCCTAATTAGTATATATCCGACAAGATCCAGGCACCAAAATACTGTTCACTTGGTCAAAATTTTACTTATGGAAATTGGTGATGAGATTCTTCCGTCAATCCTTGTCCAGCTGCTCATAGTTGTCCATAACCGGGGACACGGCTAAGATCTTAGTTTGTTGACTCTGCAGAGGTTGTGCACTTTCACCCTTTGTCTTCGATTAGCCCAAACGTCCTATACACCCGGAGTGCATCATGGAAAGGAGAGAATTGAGATGAGATATTTCAGAAGAAGAAGTTCAACCCACCGGCAAGACCTGTTCCACCTATAATTATGCTACATCTGCTTGTCAAGCCTGGGCTGAACTCTCACAACTTAGTTAATCAAGACATAGCCCATATGTCAAAAGGCTGCACGGGAAGCTACTAGATTTAGAGGGACATAGTAATCTCTTTGTTCCTGGGTTGCCATCCACAAGTGACAACCTCAAGTTGAATAACCCTATGGGTATGCTTGATATGTCTCCAACGTCTCTATAATTTCTGATGCTCCATGATCAGATTTTGCCAATTGCTACTTGTTTTATCCCTTATTTATAGCTTTTTTATATGTTTTCTGGGACTAACCTATTAACAAGATGCCAAGTGCCAGTTCCATGTTTTCTATTGTTTTTTGTTTCAGAAAAGTTGTTCTGCAAACATTCTCGGAATTGGACCCCACAAAGCCCGAAGTTCCTATTTTCCCCGAAAGCATCCAGAACACCGAAGAGGAGTTGAAGAGGGGCAACAGGGGGGCCACACCATAGGGTGGCGCGACCCCCCTTGGCCGCGCCACCTATAGTTGTGGGGCCCCTAGTGAAGGGGTCGTTGCATAGAAAACAAAAAATTCCTACGCGAGAGACACCCGAAAGGCCAAGATCTAATCTAGGAGATGAAGTGCAACGGGCAAAGAGAGGATTAAGGAGAACACATACCCTCGAAGACACAAAGCGTTACGAGATCAAATCTTGTTGTTGGTGTAGTCGTACTCACAGCGATCCCGATAGCGAGAAGATGTGCACCGCAATCCGGCGGTGCCTCCGTGATCGGTCACACATACGGTTGATAAAGACCTCTGTTCCCTCGATCCAGCGGGGCGCGGAAGTAGAGGATCCCTCGGAACTCCAGCAGCATGACGACATGGTGGTGGTGAAGAATCCCACGGTCAGGGCTTCGCCAAGCCGGAGACCGTGGAATTGAGCAGCAGGTGGAGAGGAAATGAGGTGGTCATGTGTGTAGGAGGGAGAGCTCTCACCCTCCTTTTATAGGGGAAGGGGAGGCAGCCAAGGGGTGGGTGCAGCCAGCCCAATGTGGTGCCCCAACTCTTCCCTCATCATGTGAGTGGACACTCCACTCACACCCACTCATTTTCCCATTATTTCCCACTTGGAAAATCCAAAGGTTTTCCTTTAATAAATAAATAAAACATTTTTATTTCTTTATTTATATTTGTTAATTCCATTAACAAACATTTGCATATAGCACCTCGAATCATTCGTTAATTCTATTAACAACCATTCGACGAAAAACCCCTTGAACTATTTCAATTTTCCCCGAAACAATTTCGGTGCTGCCCAAAATATTCTTCGATATTCCGTATCCTCTCAAACGCGTCATCGAACCTTAAGTGTGTCACCCTACGGTTCGCGAATAAGATAGACATGATCGAGACTCCTCTCCTATCAATAATCAACAGCGGGATCTGGAGATCCGTGATGACTGCTATATATTCAACAATGACTCTCGTGATCGTGTGAACCATCAACGTCGTGAACTAATTCCCTTTGTCTCGCGATATTTTACTTGTCCGAGATTCGATCATTGGTATCAACCATACCTTGTTCAATCTCGTTACCGACAAGTACTCTTTTCTCGTTCCCATGATATAACATCCTTGTGATCATATCATGTGCTTGCAAGCAGTGTTGATGTGATATCACCGAGAGGGCCCGGAGTATATCTCTCCGTCATTTTGGATGGACAAATCCCACTCTTGATCCATGATCCTCAACTAATACTTTCCGAATACCTAACGGCGCATTTATAGTCACCATGTTATGGTGTGACGTTTGATGACATCAAAGCACCCTTCCGGTATCAGTGATTGACAGATCTCATGGTCTAAGGAATAAGTTACTTCGTATGTTTGATATAACAATGTAAACTTGATGACTTGATGGCATGGCTATATTCACTTTGGGTATATGTTCATCACATCATTCTTCTAATGGCATGACCCTGTTATTCACAACATCCAATGTTCATGATCAGAAAATCTTGATCATCTATTAATCAACGAGCTAGTTAAAAGAGAGGCTTTACTAGGAACCATTGTTTGTTTATTAAACACACATGTATGAATGTTTCCGATTAATACAATTCTAGCATGAGAAATAAACATTCATCATAAACAAGGAATAAGATAATAACCATTTTATTATTGCCTCTCGGACATATTCCCTTCAGTCTCCCACTTGCACTAGAGTCAATAATCTAGTCTGTGAGCACTTAACACATATGGCATTCCAGTGCTATTACCATGCTTCGCATGTGGTAAACATCATCAAAAAGATCCGAGCTGTTCAGGTCCTATTGTATTTGCATGTTCTTTGCGTCTACACGCATCACTCATTCTCTAATGAGATGGCTCTGTATATATATGGCCAATAGGTGAAACTTAATTCCTCAGCTTAAACCAATGTCACTAACATTGTGAAAATGTAGCTTCATAGTGTTAGCATTCTTAGAAATTCATCAAGTTCTGGTGATACCTTAATTCCTCGTCTTAAACTAATGTTACTAACATTATGAAATTGTAGCTTCATAGTGTCAGCATTCTTGGAAATTCACCAAGTTCAATAAAGAACTCCTTGACACAAAATACGCTTATTATCAGTTGTCAACACAACGATATACTTTAGCCTTTGTTTTTGTATCTGTCACAATATTTTAATTTTAAAACTCCTTCAAATCCAGCATGGAACTTTCTTCCAGCCTATTGTGCTACCCTTCATCACGTATTTTAATTGAGATAAATTTCTCTGAATATATGACAAGACTATTAGTGTAACATATTACAACTAACATTTTGTCATTACTACATAGGAAAACATATCCTTATCATTTCTAAAATGACACAAGGATCTCTCCCACTGTTGTCTAATCATCATATGAATTATCCTGCTATAACATTTTATAGCATAGGAATTATCTGGTTGTGTACATAGCATGGAAACATGACTTAGAAATCTCAATTTCAATGATGCTCATCATGTGTCAAAACACTTGAATCTTGCTCAATTATTTTCCATGTGACAAGAACTCTTTCTTGTCATTTCGATATTGACTTACTTAAATATTTCATCTATGTAATTTGGCTTCAATCATATCAGGCGCTTCAATCCATCTCTTATAGATATCGATGCGCAATATCTTCTAATCCTTTCATCAATAAGAAAATCTTAACCGTGTTAATTTAAAATACATATTTTCCAATCAACCATATGTCATCTACATAAAGCATTGGAAATATGTCATAGCGCTCCCACTTAATTTCTTGTAATTGTACAAGCATCTTTATCGTTCATGATGGAATCAAACTGTTTTGATAATTTCATTAAGGTAAAGAATTCAACTTCGTTATGCTCACTTCAACCATTGAAGTGTGCATACTTTTCTAGCTACCTTTTGAATTTTACAAAACTCTCAGACTGTGTCAAGTAGACATCTTTGATCAAACTTCCTAGAGAGGAGAGTTGGTTTTGTTATTCAACTGCCATATCATAATATGTAACTTTTGCTAGAACTATCCGCAAAGACTAAAACATCACTACAGAAGATCACAATCTTGTAGTACTGAACTCTTTGAACTTCGTCAAAAACAACTTTTCGATAAGTACAACTTTCAAAGGATGTAAAAATCCATGTCTTTGTCGCTATATAGACCCTTTTGCTATCGTTAGGCATCAAGCCTATCGAAAGGACTACCAAGTCACATACTTGATATTCATACAAGGATATTATGACGGATATAATGACTCATAGTCAATTTTACGAAGTCAGGGCCCATCATTTGCTTCCTTTATAAGGCTCAGGTCCTTTTGTTGTCAAAACAACACTTTACTCTTACACCACAAGTTGGTCTAAGTACAAATTTTAGGACTTTTGTGGTTCAGTTCGCAAACTTATTCGAAGTATCTACAACACATGTAGTGTCTTCTACTTTGTCAAAAGAGGAAACCCCGGAACAACTTCCAGTGCTAAGCTACTCTTGACATGGTAACGGAGATTCTCTAATCTCGTTGAGTTTGTATTGTCCCCCCACTCACTTGTTTCGCAAGAACTACTTTCTCGAGAAATCAACCCTTTCTGACAAACAACATTTGTCTTTGGTCGGTGATAGGAGAAATACCCAATGAATTCTTTAGGATAACCTTATAAACATATATTTATCCCATTTTGGTTGTAAACATTTTACACATGCTATGCATACCAAAACCTAAGAAAATGACAATTCGGGTCACTACCCAAACCATATCTTATATGTTGTCAATTTCAACGGATCATGATGATGCTCTTTTCAGTGAAAAAGCGATTGTACTTAATGTATAAACTACAAAATTATAATTGCAATTTTATTAATCTTACCATGTCCAACAAGGTTTGATTTTGTCTCTTGAACACTCCAAACTAATGCGGGGTATTCGAGAAATATAAGTTGTAGAACAATTCTGCAACTTCTCAGATGTTTTGCTAAACTTGTAACTCAAACTTTATCCTTTATGATCCAATCATAAATACTTGATTATCTTGTTACATTGATTTTTACTTCATATTAACAACCTTTTGAACCAATTCAAAATGTCAAACTCTGTTCTCTTTAAATAGATATACTCACATATCTACTCAAATCATCGACATAATTTTATGAAGGAAAAATTAATCCACCATACATGACTACACATAATGGACTATATACATCAATATGTATAATCTCCACTAAATTAGTCGTCCATTCTACTTTGGCCTATGACCGGAATTTTAGTCATCTATTGGAAGAGGTCTCACAAGCGTCAATTTATTCAAAAAAAATGACTCCGGAAGTCCATCAATATGGAGTTCCTTCATGTTTTCCTTTCCGATATGAACTAAAATGGTGGTGTCACAATTTAAGTGAAACTCTTTCATGTCTTGCACGTCGAGTAGATGCGCTCAGAAACACTGCAAACACCTCGATCTACCCAGGTTCAGGGCCCTCGTGTGGAGGTAACACCCCTACTCCTGCCTATCTCTCTGTATATGATTCTACCGAGTAGCCACAGTACAACTTAGCTCTCAGCCGAGTAGCCAGTCTCTCATTCTCTCTCTCTCTGTAGCACTAAGGAGCGCAATAAATGCTCTCGAGGCAACGTCCCTCGCGCAGGAGGGGGTTGGGAACCTTATATACTGGTACCCAGCGAGTAAACAATGATTAAAGGTACACGATAAGACAACGCCACTGTGACAGCAGCAGCACGCTTCCGTGTTCCCCCTGATGCCGTTGCGAGAAGTCGCCGCGCCGTCCGGCTGACAGGACTTGTCCACCCTGTCAGTCTCACAGAGTAGCCTCCTGACATGTCCTGTCCCCCTGTCAGTGACAAGACACGACAGGCGCCCACCCTCACTGTACCCACGCCGTAGCGCAGATAATCATGCGTCTTGTAAGTTGAACCGCACGCCTGTACGGCTGCGGGATACGCAGGATCTCGCCAGAACGGCTCCATTGACTTTATGCCCGAGTAGAATTGATGCCCATCTACTCGGACCACCTGATCTCTACTCGGACGATTCCAATCTTCCTCCTTATCTCCTCTTAGCCTTCAATATTTATGACCGAATAGCATCTACCGGATAGCAGATATCCGGGTAGCCGCCTACCTAGTAAACAGTACTCTGATCTCTGTTTTATCACCTGTCTTACCCCTACTCGGGGGTAGCCCCCCCCGACATTAGTCCCCGAAGGTGGTAGAGTCTAGTGAACTTGTTCATTGGGCCCTGCCAGCTTAAACCAATTTGCCTCCACGAATAAATGTGTCCGAGTTGCTCCTCAACCCGGACACCCATAACTCTTACTCGAACCTCTCCAATTCTGGTTACTGGGAAATTCCTCTCGGTGCCGAATAGAGCGCGTGCTGCAGAACTTTGCCGAGTACTCAACACTTAGCGAAATTTTTAACGCACTCCCGCTCGATCCAGAGCGAATCCATCTTCTCGTGTCCAGATAGGGCACGTGTCACGCGTCCATGCCCCCGATGCCTCGGTTCTGGTATTTCAACGGGCCACGCGCCTGTCTCTACATCTGGGGCCCACGACCCGTTAAGTCACCTCGCGTGTGTACTCAAGAGCCCACGACCCACGTCGTGGGATTAACTGCGCCCGTTACGCGCGCATTTTGCGCTGTGTGCGTTTCTAACGGGCAGTTAATCCCACTCTGCACGATCTCAGGCACGATCGATCCCACTTCAGTAACCGCAATCCGCAGATGAAATAAATACCTCCGCGCCGCCCAAGTCATTTCTTTCCTTCGCACTTTCCCCATCCCGCACCACTTCTCCTTGCCTTCGCCTTCGCCGCAGAGCACAGCGCCGCCGCGAACTCGCCACGCGCCGCCGCACTGAAAGCAGAGAGCAAAGGTTCCCGCGCGCCTCCGTCTTCGTCATCAACCTTAACCTCGACGAGCTCCCGCTTCTCTACCAGCGACCGCGCCGTCATGGATCTCGCGAATGCTGCCGCGGACCAGCACGAGGATGAGATGGCACCGGCCTGCGCTGGCTGGGAGGGCTCGGATGTCACCGCCGCTGATTGCCAGTGGCTGGTGAACACTCGCCGCGTCCCTCCCGACGTGATCTGCCGTCCTCCCGGCAAGGAGCTCGTCCCGACTCCGGAAGCCGGTGAGTACGTAGTCTTTCTTTCCCACTTCAAGCTCGGCCTAGGTCTGCGCATCTCCAAGTTCTTCTCCGACTTTCTCCGCCACTTTGGCCTCCAGCCACATCATCTTCCTCCAAACGCCATTGTGATGATATCCACCAACGCCACCGTTTGTGAAGTCTTCCTAGGCGTGTACCCAACAATCCAGACTTGGGCGAGATACGTCTTTCTCCGCCAACAAAGCGTTCCAAACCCAAAAAATCCATTAGTTCCATGCGCGATGACCCAGACGGGTAGCACAATGATGCTGTAGCGTAGCACTGGGCACCACCCGCTGGTACTCGGTTTGGAGACCGTGCGTAAGTGGCAGCGGGGCTTCCTGTATGTGAAGAATGTCCCTCCCGCAGAAGGAGAAGCCGCTGAGGACCGAATTGGGCTCCCCAAGTTCGAGAATGTCCTTCCCACGGGACAGAACTGGGGGTATAATCCCAAGAAGATGGTGCCCGATGTCGTCCAGGTAGACAAGCGCTTGGACCATCTGGTGAAGGAAGGGCTTCTGCAGGATGACCCGATTGCCTGCTGGATATCTTGCCGAGTGCTCCCGCTCCAGGATCGGGCACACAAAATGTGCTATATGGGAGGCCCTCGGGATTTCACCCGGACTACCATCTTTGAGCTTAGCAAGGTAGAGGTGGCCATTTGGGCCAAGTCCATCATGCGGACCACCCTCACCGAGAACTGGGCTTATGGCTTCGTGCCGTATAGCCGCACCAAGCCCATCTCCCAGGTTGGTTTTCTTCTCTGCATGCTCAGTATTCGTGTTTAATGCTGACTGACCTCCTCTTAGCTTCATATGCTTTATGTTTGCATGCTGTGCCGGATAGAGCTCCTCTGTTAATATTTAGCTTAATATGCTTTATGTTTGCATGCTGTTCCGAGTAGAACTTTTATTCGTTTACCTCTTCTGGTCCTTAGCATTTAGTTCTTTCTGTTTGCACGCTAGACCGAGTAGGATACCTACTCTGCTGAAATTCAACTTACTATGCTTTATGTTTGCATCAATAGTACATCCATCGCCAGAAAACCGCGAACCTACCTATCTTTGAGGAAAACTGGGAGGCAGATAGGACAGAGGATGACGCAACGGCGTATGACATCCAGGATACCCTGTGCATCCCTCGTGCTGGTCAGGACGGTAAGTCCCGAGTGGCAGGTTCTATCCGGGACTGGTCAGAGGATGAAGAAGGTGACCGGGTTCACCTCTTTGCTTGCCAGTAGTACACCTGAATCCATCTTTTTTATTCTGAATTCTTCCTTCTTTCCATTGCAGAGGAACCTGAACTGGACGAGCTAGAGGAACCCGTGGATGCGGTTCCGGTGTCTGTGGCCGCTCCCACCACCACTAGGAAGAGAACGGGTAGCGGGGCACTGGAACCCCCTGCCAAGAAGATCAAGAAGAAACCGGGAACCAAGCCCAACCTGCGCAGGAAGCGCCCAACTGTTGATGGGTAAGTCCTTCCGGGTTGCTCCTAGTCCTTTGATGTCTACTCTGTTTTCTCCCTGGCCCTCTTCCTTGCACGTTTTCTGATTCTCTTCTTCTCATGTTCATTTTCTTTCAGTGAGGCCCTTGATGCTGATGCCACCAACGTACCAGCTCCCCGGAGGAAGAGAGTGTCACATCCCAATTTTGGAATACCTGTTAACACAGTTGTTTTGCTAATGGCTTGACAATTAAACTCTGATTGTGACAATTAAACTTTGATTGTATTTGTTTGAGTGCAACTAAACAAACTAATTAGATAAACTTACATGGCTAAGAAATTGAAAACAAAATATTCAACATATTGTTCCAATGACCTTGGCAATATTTTCTAAAGTAAATATTGATCAAATAGTTTTCCAAAAACATCTTATGAATCCAATACTTGTGGAATATTATTCCAAGACCTAAATTAAGAAAGAGGAAACACTTAATAAAATTTCCCTAAAAGATTATCAGAAAAAGAGGCATTCTTAAATGCTTCACCAAAATTTTATCAAATGTTTTTCCAACCTTGCAAGATTAAAAACAAAGGTATTGGAGAGCATTGACTTGCTATCTCAAGTCACACAAATATTTTGGCAAAGCATTGTTAAAGAAAAGCCAAGTGCCTTATTAAATAGAAATTCCAATATTTCTAGAAACAGAAAACTAAAACAAGTTACTATTGGAAACTTTCTTAAAATGATTTGAAATTCATACCATTACTTCCTTATATCAAATAAGGAACACACACAAGAGGAGACCAAAAATTGAATCAATTAAAGTCCTGAAAACATGGTTTTTCTCCACAGCAACAATTGGGAGTTTGAACAAGTTTGTTCTACAAACTTTTTCGAAATGCCATGAAATAAATACCACATGCTCTATATCATAAATGAGGATGAAAACCAAAAGGGCATAAGATTTTGAATAATTTAAGTTGCCAATTACCCCTGTTTTCTTGACAGCACCTTTTTGAAATTGGAACAAGTTTGTTCTACTAAGTAACTCTAAATGACTTGAATTTTATACCACATAAGTAACACATTACATAAGGAATGTGTGCCAAAAATTATCATTTTTGGAAGCTCCTAAGTAGGTTAATAAATTCAATGTCCATTTATGTCAAAATTCAAATTTGAACAACTTTGAATTATAAAGTTTAGGCAAATGAGCCAATTTTCATATATGTTGTGCATCTAAACTAATAAGAATTTTGGGCAAAAGGATTTCAAATTATGACTTTGTTTGCTTGGTGAAAACATCCATTTTCAGAGAGCAAAGGACCTACTTGTAATTTTCCAGGGACTTAAATGTGATCCTAGTCATTGTCATCTTCTTCTTCCTGTAGCTCAAGTAGCAGGCATGGAAGCCCATGCTTCTTTGCTTCGACTAGAAGGTTGCTAGGTAGATAAAAGACCCCCCATGTGCACCTCTTACCTGCCCCCTCTCTCTCCCCCTCGAAGTCCCTCTCTCTCCTCTGAAATATCTAAACCTAACCCTAGCCCGAAATGAGGTCGCCGTCGATTAGGCCGATAGAGACCTCGCCGCCGGCAGCCGTTGGCGCCATCATCTCCGCCTTGCCGTGGTGGTCCTCGGTGCCGAAGGAATCGAGCCGAAACGACCCGTAGTGCCCGCGCCGTCCATGTGCGTCTTCGAGCCCGACGGAGCTCCGGCGAGCTATCGCCGCCGGCTCGCGTCCTCTCAGGCCTCACCGACTCCTCCTCTGCATTCGTGGTGAGCAGGGGAACCACACCGTCGCTTTTCCCCCCTCCCTAAACCCCTTAATCGTCCCCGTGCCGTGCGTGTTGTCCGGCCGCCGCGTCTTCGCCGTCGCCGCCGCTCTCCGGGGCCCTCCCGGGAAGCGAGGCAGCCTTCACTTGGTTCCCCTCGTCGTAGGCTACGTGTAGGTTTCCTCGAATCGCAAAACGGTGGCCATTTGCGTCGGATACGAGCTCGCCGGAGCCGTCCGCCGGCGAGTGACGTCGTCTCGACGTCATGCTCGCATCAGCCTCCCCTGACCCGCGCGCTTAGGAGTTAAACCTGCGGGTGGGGCCGAGTCTCTGCTCGCGTGGCTGCCGCGTGGCCCCTGGCCCGCGAGTCAGCGACTTGAGGCTGGCTCTGCTCGCGGTAACAGCAGATCTGGGCGGCCCGTTAGCAGATCTGGCCTAGCAACACAAGTTTTTCCCTTTATTTTTGACAGAAACTAGCATGGTTGCTTTTGGCCTTAAAACCTAACCAAATAAATGAATTTGACCAAACCAAAATTCACAGTGGTAGATAAACAAAATCTAAACCACCTCCATTTTGTAGATCTACATTTGGATGAATAGTTTTGAAATGAAAAAGTATTTGGCAACAGGTACCAGAAACACCAAAATGAGCACCATTTTTATTTTACCACTCAGAATGAAGTGAGGACAATTGCATTAGAAATACCTTGAAATTTCCTAACAGGAGCATTTAACCTCGTTTCCAAATTCATTGCATTTTTGAAATGGCATGCAATTTGGTAAAACACCAGAGAGCACTTTGGTGATTTTTATAAGATTATTAAAAATGATTTTTGATGCAAACTCAACTGGATGGTCTTGTATATGTTTAGGGCTATCCAAACCTAGAAGGGTTTAATTTTTAGAGCATCCTAGAAAATTTTGTGGACAGATCCTTGTTTTGCATATTTCTGCCATTTTGGCATTTTAGGTAATTAATTGTTGTGATTATCTTTTTGTGTTTCCATATTGTTTTCTAGCATGTATAAGTTGTGTGAACTTGTTTTCTAAGTGTTACTTAGTTATTTTATCATGTTAGATTGTGTGGACTTGAGTGGAGAAGAAATAGGATTTTTGTTATTAACATATGATTATTCTCTAGTTAATATTTGCATAGGATTTTTGAGTGATGAAATTATGTGCAAGCACTTGGATTTTTGATTATATCCAGTACCATTTTGGTACTTATTTTGTGTTGTTATCACCTCTGATAGCTTGCATTTGAGTTGGTAGAAAAGCATGAGTAGCTTAATCATTACTATGAGGATGGTTATGGGAAAAATTCCCTCATGTGTGGAATTTTGACATAATCATTTGTGGTTGTTTAGCCACATATTTTTGGGTAGTATTCATAGGACCAGTAGCATTTTGATTATGTTCTTATGAGTGCTTGACCCCTAGATTTTTCACTTGTGTGAAAACAATAGCATGAGTAGCATTGCCTTGCTTATTTAAGCACCCTATTATTTTCTACTAGTATTGTTATTGCACTAGGTGCTAGTTTAGCATTTTATTAATTTTTATCAAATGGACCAGAGGCTTTGTGACCTCTTAATGCTTTGATATGCTAGTGGAACACCCACTGGTGTCATTGCATTTTTGGTGGAAACACTATTTCCCCCACACTAGATGTGTTTCTTTTATATATGTTTTGAGTAGATCTTTAAATGCTTTTTAGGCTTATTGCTAGATTAATTCTCATGAAACCAGTACCATTTAGGTACTGTTATTTTGGTTATAGCACCTCTAGATACTTGGTGCTTGTGTTTGAAATAGATTTAAATAGCAATGCTAAAAGTCTAAATTTCATACTAGGATATTCATGTATGCTTTTTGTCTTGTTTTCCCCTAGGGAAAAATATGAGTCTTTGGTGTGGAAACCAGAGTATGGAATGTACTTGTGGCATTATTATCTTAGGGTTTTCACCTCTGATAGGTTTCCTCTTAAGTAGCATAAAAGCATGAGTAACACTTGGATGACTAGGAATTAATCTCCTCACATGTGTAGCATTTTAAGCATAGTTTTTCCTTGTTTCCTAGCTATGTTTTTTATGTTATTTTGTGGAATCCAGTAGCATTTATGGTACTGGTTAGAGGAGTATTTTGCCTCTGCTAGCTTGCACACTTGTGCATAAAATTAACTAGTGTAGCCTAAACTAGTCTAGTATTTTTCCTAAATTTTCTACTAGTATGAGTAGGAGTTTTTGGATGCTATATTGTTTGTTTGGAGCACTTTTATAAAAGTGACCAGAGGCTTATTAACCTCTGGGTGAGCTTTTTTTTTTAGTGGAACACCCACTGGTACTTTTGCATCGTGGTGGAAAATAGGCTTGACTTGTTGTCATGAGCTTTTTTTCACCACTTGAGTATTTTAGCAAATTATATGTGCTAGCCATAGAGATTGTTGGGGAAGTTTTTAGACATAAAAATGTGTTTTATGTGACACCCTACTGTCTAGTAACATGTGCTCTACCCCACTGGTCCATGGTGTTCTTAACTAAAAATCATTGAATTAGCCACACATAAACACTAGGAAAAAAGCAAACTTTTCAACTATAGTTTTATGCCAATTTTTCTTAAGGGAAAAATTGAGAACTTGGGTGGTACTTCTTGATTGCTTGCTGTATGTATTACTTGTAGCCTTGTTTGTCTTGTTTGGTTCTGAATGTGTGTCCTTTATTCTCTTTTTACGACGCTAGAAAACGAAGAGGAAGGAAGTGTCGGGAAGCTCTGTTTCAAGTTCCAGTCACTCCAACAACCAGGGACACAAAGAGATACCAGGCAAGCATCCTGATTGCTTGCTGATACAATACTTACCATTATATATCATGCATGTTTTACCTCTGAAGTTTTACCAAAACTTGATTATCAAAACTATTTTTGATGTGGCTTTTACTACTATACTACATTATAGGTTACTATTATGCCAGTAGTTAAAACTTGGTGATACCAAGCCCATAGGCCACCATATGGTATTTATTACCATCAAATATACTAGTCCCTAAGTGGACACCCTAAAATTGTGATTCTACAAAACAAAGGCTTTACGGAAAAACCCGGAGAAAAGGCGGATCCTTGTTCTCCGGAGGAATGTGGAAGTGGTCATTTTTGAGAAAGTGGTGTTTTCAAAAATGACACATAACCTAGTCTTCGCCGGACAACCTTTACCGTACTGCCACCCTACCCCAACATGGGCACGGGGCTTAACTTGAAGTTTGTTCTTATTAGTGTGTGCTATCTCACTTGCTATAAGGGGCGTCGTACCCTCGAACCGAATGTCGTCAAAACTCCCAATGTTGAGGCATATAAAGTGTGGGATTAATTTTCCCTCCGGATGCATTCATTGAGGCTCCTGGCTAGGCAGGGTGGGACTTGATGCCGGGGAGAACCACCTCAATCGAGAGATAGGCATATACTAGCTTGAACATAGTGGATGGTTATGATCAGATACCTGATGTTTACATACTGTTGTTACAGTCAGTGGTTGTTTCACGGGAGGTGTACTGGATCTGGTGGATGTGTACACCTCTGCAGAGTATAACTTTTTCGAAGAAGCCGCGTCCTCGGATATGGACAGTTGAATGGCCATGTAGCTAGCATTGTGTCAATGTTTTCAAAAAGGAGTTTTGAAAGGGAAATTTTGGAAAGGAAGTGTTGAACTTGTGAAGTTCGGAAAGGAAATGGAAACTTATACCGTGGAGGTATCGTCGATGATGAAAAGCCAGATGATGTTATACAAAACAAAATGTTTTGCAAAGAAAACCTTTTCTACTCTAAGCAAGAATTCTGGAAACTGATTCCAAGAAGTTTTGCAAAGAGAAAATATTCTTTAACAAGACTCTACAAAACCTCTTGTACATGTGATATCTACAAGAGAAATAAAACTATATTATTTTATTTTCTTCTGAAGTATCTTCCTCAACGAAGATACAGATTAACTTGACTGCAACTGTGGTGTCATCATATATGAACACCATTGATAGTGAACCCTATTTATAGCCTACCTATTCCACCATATAAGCATATTTGCATGTTGGTAAGTGACATGATGGATGTCTTGCTGAGTACATTCAAATGTACTCATTATGGTTTCGCCCCTGGTATCTACTTATCAGATTTGGAGAAGGAGTCTCCGAAGGAGATCTATGAAGAGAAGTACGGAGTTGACGGCTTTGCGAACTAGGATCGTCTCCGGGTCAGCAGCCTGTAGGTTAAGGCGTGACTTGGGCTCAACTACGTTGTGTTTTATTTGTCTTCCGCTGTGGTTGTTAAGTTGCCTGCCCTTTTGGCAGTTGCTTTAAACTTGATCATGTGATCATTTGTGTAATACCTTTATGTATTCGTGTAATGGATGATGTTTTTCTGTGTGCCAACTTTGTATGTTGTTCACGACTGATCTTTCTGGGATCGTGAATGTATGCATACGTAGGGTTTCAGACTGCCGGTCTGGGGTCCTTACAGAGTTGGTATCAGAGCCATCCTGACCTTAGGAGACCTTAGTTAGCATGGACGTCAGATAGGAAAGAAAAGTATTTTTGGAGTAAAAACCTTTTTACTATCTAAATTATTTTTATCTAAGGGAATTTTAGTATATTTTCCCTCCTTTATATCTTTTCAAAAGATTCTAAATGCATATCAAGGGCGTCCTTGAACAGTGATTCGAAGGGCGGGCCTTACAGAGTTAGTATCTCTCTCGGTTAGGAGTTTATTTCTTACTTGTTTACAACTGCTCCGCTCTGTTTTTGAAACATCTCCCGTCTTTGAAGTTTTCTGTTCAGAAAATAGTTGGGGTTTCAAAAACAGATTGTTGCATCAAGTTTTATCAAAACTTTACTCCTATTATCTTGTTTCCATACAAAAGCTTTTATACTTGCCGATGTCCCGAGAGACCAAAATAATTGCCTAGCTCTACAGTGATGATGGTCAGAAGTAGATATAGTTCTTCAGCCACTTCTAGGATTTTGGATCATTCCCCCTACGTAGCCCCAATGGAGCCTTGCTTGTGTGTTTTGGCTTGTTTATGTGTGTCCGTAGGACTGTGTGCTATTGTGTGGTGTAGAATTTGGTTCATCTAGGCTTCTATATGTTTGTGGGGTCCTCAAATTTTGCAAATTTGTGATTGCCCCGCTCTTGTTTTTGAATCGCCTCGTGTTAAATTTTTGCAAGCAAAAATGTTTGTATAGCATTCAAAAACAAGAATTTGTTGCTTAGACTTATACTTGTTTTCGCTTCATAATGCGACCCGTCGTGAACCACCACCATCTCCCCCACAATTAATGAAAGCACCATTGGACCTAATAATAGAGGACCATCAAGCCACACGAGCTGCTAGCGTTGCTACCAGTGATGCACTCTAACAAATAAAGCTCCAACAACGACAATCCTCAAAGAAGAAAAGGCGTGAAGAAAACCAACCAATACTGACCTAAACCTCTATGTTCTGTCTGTTTGCAAAAGACTCTTTTTACCTCGTTGGCTAAATGTCGCACGTTTTTTTTTTGTTATGTTCCCTTTTAATAGACCAAATAAGAGAAATCCCCTTTTAAAGGTTATATACCTCCCTCCTCTGGAGAAAGGTGCAAAAGAAGTTTTCACATGCCATGATGCGCAACCCCCTCAGAAAAGCCAATCCGAAGAGCACAATTGAATATTCGACGTATGACACTAGTCGTGTCTTGTCGGACAAACATTATTACATAGAAAGCTAACAAGACTAACATGCTTTGTCTAATCTTAGGTTGACACCTAACCAAATCATGTGAACTACTGACAACTCTTTCTAAACCAAAGAATAAAGTGATTTAAGACACCTTTTAATCTAGTTGGTAAAAAGGAGAAGTCACGAGAAAATAAGATGATGACCTATTCGTTTACTAATCAATAGGATATCATGTGTATCTACTTTGGAAACCAAATATTAGTAGACATTGTAAGTACTATGAAATTCATGGTTTAGGAATTAAGTGAACGATGGAATGATTATGATAGACCTAGAAAACAACAGTTTTCTTGTTTTGTTTCTTTGTGTGCTCTTGATTGAAATAAATTTGTGTTTTATTCAATCTTGCTTCCTAACTTATATGGAGTTGTTAGGACTTGTTATTATGTTGTTTTATTACAATAAATCTACCCTAGAAAGTGTGTGCATGATTGGAAACTCGAATAAAAATGAAATAGCATTTGTTACCCTCTAGTTTTATTACTTGGATTGTTGTGTGGGCAAAATCCTTGTAGCTTTGTTGTACCTAGATTTTGTTGTGGTTATATTAGATCAAGTACCATTTTGGTACTGTTATTTCTCTGTTATTATCTCTATTAGCTTACACCTTATTTTATAGCAAAGCATGTGTAACATTTGTTGTTTGTTTGCTAGTACTTATTTCACTAGTTGTGTGAGCAAATCTTTGTGTGCTTGTTACCTAAGTTTTTGCTATGATTGTGGTGAGTCCAGTACCATTTTGGTACTGTGATTGATATGCTATTATCATCATTAACTTGCATGTGATCTTATAGCAAAGCATGAGTACCATTTGTTATTTTTCTAGTGTTTATTCTTTGGAATTATTGTGAGAGCTAGATCTTTGTGTGAATGCTTTAGTAGATTTTGTGCTATGTTTAATGGAGTCCAGTACCATTTAGGTACTGATATTTGATGCTTGTACCTATGTTAGCTTGCATGTCTCTTAATAGTAAAGCATATGTAAGCATTGCTATCAATATGCACTAGTATTGTTTCACTAGATTAAATAGCCTTATATTTTTTATCTTGTATGCAAAGTTTTTCATGAGTAACCAGAGGCTTAGTACCTATTTTTACTTGGTATTAGTAGGCCATAGCCCACTGGTCCCATTGTATTTTTTCTTGAGGATGAGAATCCCCAACTATACACATGTGTGAAAATAGCATGTTTCACTATGTGATTGATTTCTATTTTCCACCATGGAAAATATAATTGTTTATTTTCACTTATGCAAATGAGAAGTTTATTTCTTATTAGTAAACACTAATATGTTTAGGTGTGATCCTTTTATTAGCATAATATTCCTTAGGGGTATCATGTTAAGAAATGTTTCACTATCGTGTGCTGAAATTAAATTGTTCGCAAATAAAATAAATTCCTCTTGATTGGTAGATTGTTTGTGAATGATTTTAAATTGAGTATATGGATTTTTGAAAAGATTTAGATAACTTTTCATTACTTGCATAGCTACTGGTTGTGTGAGTTATACCTTGCTTGTTTGCTAGTAATCGTTTAAGAAAAACGTAAATTGCTAGAATGAATTTATGCATGTTTAATAGTTGTATCATGGGATTGTTTTGATGTTTGTGCTTACTAACATGAGTAAGTTTTGTGTACTGTTATTAGGTACATTTATATCCATGACTTGCTTGTTTATGTTTAAACATCAGTATAGCATTGTTTGCTTCTCTAGAGTGAAACTAGTTTCACCACTAGAAAATGGTGATTGTTGCTCTAGTAGTACCCTCTTTTTATTTTATGAGTATATGTGTTGATATAGCATGTTTAGGAAGTTATTACCTCTGTTATCATGCCATGAATTATTTAGTTTCATGTTCTATGGTTATAGGATATGATCATCTCTTATAGCATGCTGGTGTAGATTTTTCATACTAGTGTGTTATTTGTGCAGTCCTATTTTTTTATGCCTGTGTAATAGGAGTTTTTTTACCTGGTGTGAAGATGGTGTTTTAGAATACCTTTATGATTGTATTCATTGGTTTTTAGCTACTGGTTGTTTGCTAATTGTTCATGATTGATGGATTCCCAAAACCTCTAATAAACAATAACCTAGTGAATAAATGGTCTATTCATCTGTGGTGTTGTTTACTTGCTTATTGGGTTTCCTTTAAATGTTTTACCTTAGCATGAGTTTATACTGTGTTATGATTGTGCTTAAGAGTATATAATGAAATTAAAAACATCCAACGAAAATCATGAAAACTTTAGGTGATAGTCGCTTGTGGTGAGTAATATCCACTGCCGTGGCTATTGTTCTGTCTGTTTGTTTTACCTTAGCAACATAACCTTTGCACCCACAAGCTATATTTTTAGCTTATTATATACCTTGTTATGAGAGTGGTACACCACTCCATATGTGTTATGTAAGATGTGGGACATAGCTAAGAACTCATGTAATAATTGACGGTACATTTCCAGGTAGTTATGTACTAACCTTAAAATTTTGTTCAAACCAGGAAACAAAAGTTTTGGACCTAAAACACTACTGGTGTATTTTTTTAAAGTGAATTCACTAATTTAGGGATGTACCCCACCTCCCAAGAAAAGTCAAAGGGGGGAAGCACCTGCACTCCAACACTAGCATTGTGTTTGTTGGCCCTCCCTTAGTCCTCGCTTGTGAATCTCGGGGACGAGATTCTTTTTAAGGGGGGAAGACCTGTCACATCCTAATTTTGGAATACCTGTTAACACAGTTGTTTTGCTAATGGCTTGACAATTAAACTCTGATTGTGACAATTAAACTTTGATTGTATTTGTTTGAGTGCAACTAAACAAACTAATTAGATAAACTTACATGGCTAAGAAATTGAAAACAAAATATTCAACATATTGTTCCAATGACCTTGGCAATATTTTCTAAAGTAAATATTGATCAAATAGTTTTCCAAAAACATCTTATGAATCCAATACTTGTGAAATATTATTCCAAGACCTAAATTAAGAAAGAGGAAACACTTAATAAAATTTCCCTAAAAGATTATCAGAAAAAGAGGCATTCTTAAATGCTTCACCAAAATTTTATCAAATGTTTTTCCAACCTTGCAAGATTAAAAACAAAGGTATTGGAGAGCATTGACTTGCTATCTCAAGTCACACAAATATTTTGGCAAAGCATTGTTAAAGAAAAGCCAAGTGCCTTATTAAATAGAAATTCCAATATTTCTAGAAACAGAAAACTAAAACAAGTTACTATTGGAAACTTTCTTAAAATGATTTGAAATTCATACCATTACTTCCTTATATCAAATAAGGAACACACACAAGAGGAGACCAAAAATTGAATCAATTAAAGTCCTGAAAAAATGGTTTTTCTCCACAGCAACAATTGGGATTTTGAACAAGTTTGTTCTACAAACTTTTTCCAAATGCCATGAAATAAATACCACATGCTCTATATCATAAATGAGGATGAAAACCAAAAGGGCATAAGATTTTGAATAATTTAAGTTGCCAATTACCCCTGTTTTCTTGACAGCACCTTTTTGAAATTGGAACAAGTTTGTTCTACTAAGTAACTCTAAATGACTTGAATTTTATACCACATAAGTAACACATTACATAAGGAATGTGTGCCAAAAATTATCATTTTTGGAAGCTCCTAAGTAGGTTAATAAATTCAATGTCCATTTATGTCAAAATTCAAATTTGAACAACTTTGAATTATAAAGTTTAGTCAAATGAGCCAATTTTCATATATGTTGTGCATCTAAACTAATAAGAATTTTGGGCAAAAGGATTTCAAATTATGACTTTGTTTGCTTGGTGAAAACATCCATTTTCAGAGAGCAAAGGACCTACTTGTAATTTTCCAGGGACTTAAATGTGATCCTAGTCATTGTCATCTTCTTCTTCCTGTAGCTCAAGTAGCAGGCATGGAAGCCCATGCTTCTTTGCTTCGACTAGAAGGTTGCTAGGTAGATAAAAGACCCCCCATGTGCACCTCTTACCTGCCCCCTCTCTCTCCCCCTCGAAGTCCCTCTCTCTCCTCTGAAATATCTAAACCTAACCCTAGCCCGAAATGAGGTCGCCGTCGATTAGGCCGATAGAGACCTCGCCGCCGGCAGCCGTTGGCGCCATCATCTCCGCCTTGCCGTGGTGGTCCTCGGTGCCGAAGGAATCGAGCCGAAACGACCCGTAGTGCCCGCGCCGTCCATGTGCGTCTTCGAGCCCGACGGAGCTCCGGCGAGCTATCGCCGCCGGCTCGCGTCCTCTCAGGCCTCACCGACTCCTCCTCTGCATTCGTGGTGAGCAATGGAACCACCCCGTCGCTTTTCCCCCCTCCCTAAACCCCTTAATCGTCCCCGTGCCGTGCGTGTTGTCCGGCCGCCGCGTCTTCGCCGTCGCCGCCGCTCTCCGGGGCCCTCCCGGGAAGCGAGGCAGCCTTAACTTGGTTCCCCTCGTCGTAGGCTACGTGTAGGTTTCCTCGAATCGCAAATTTTGTGGACAGATCCTTGTTTTGCATATTTCTGCCATTTTGGCATTTTAGGTAATTAATTGTTGTGATTATCTTTTTGTGTTTCCATATTGTTTTCTAGCATGTATAAGTTGTGTGAACTTGTTTTCTAAGTGTTACTTAGTTATTTTATCATGTTAGATTGTGTGGACTTGAGTGGAGAAGAAATAGGATTTTTGTTATTAACATATGATTATTCTCTAGTTAATATTTGCATAGGATTTTTGAGTGATGAAATTATGTGCAAGCACTTGGATTTTTGATTATATCCAGTACCATTTTGGTACTTATTTTGTGTTGTTATCACCTCTGATAGCTTGCATTTGAGTTGGTAGAAAAGCATGAGTAGCTTAATCATTACTATGAGGATGGTTATGGGAAAAATTCCCTCATGTGTGGAATTTTGACATAATCATTTGTGGTTGTTTAGCCACATATTTTTGGGTAGTATTCATAGGACCAGTAGCATTTTGATTATGTTCTTATGAGTGCTTGACCCCTAGATTTTTCACTTGTGTGAAAACAATAGCATGAGTAGCATTGCCTTTCTTATTTAAGCACCCTATTATTTTCTACTAGTATTGTTATTGCACTAGGTGCTAGTTTAGCATTTTATTAATTTTTATCAAATGGACCAGAGGCTTTGTGACCTCTTAATGCTTTGATATGCTAGTGGAACACCCACTGGTGTCATTGCATTTTTGGTGGAAACACTATTTCCCCCACACTAGATGTGTTTCTTTTATATATGTTTTGAGTAGATCTTTAAATGCTTTTTAGGCTTATTGCTAGATTAATTCTCATGAAACCAGTACCATTTAGGTACTGTTATTTTGGTTATAGCACCTCTAGATACTTGGTGCTTGTGTTTGAAATAGATTTAAATAGCAATGCTAAAAGTCTAAATTTCATACTAGGATATTCATGTATGCTTTTTGTCTTGTTTTCCCCTAGGGAAAAATATGAGTCTTTGGTGTGGAAACCAGAGGATGGAATGTACTTTTGGCATTATTATCTTAGGGTTTTCACCTCTGATAGGTTTCCTCTTAAGTAGCATAAAAGCATGAGTAACACTTGGATGACTAGGAATTAATCTCCTCACATGTGTAGCATTTTAAGCATAGTTTTTCCTTGTTTCCTAGCTATGTTTTTTATGTTATTTTGTGGAATCCAGTAGCATTTATGGTACTGGTTAGAGGAGTATTTTGCCTCTGCTAGCTTGCACACTTGTGCATAAAATTAACTAGTGTAGCCTAAACTAGTCTAGTATTTTTCCTAAATTTTCTACTAGTATGAGTAGGAGTTTTTGGATGCTAGATTGTTTGTTTGGAGCACTTTTATAAAAGTGACCAGAGGCTTATTAACCTCTGGGTGAGCTTTGTTTTTTAGTGGAACACCCACTGGTACTTTTGCATCGTGGTGGAAAATAGGCTTGACTTGTTGTCATGAGCTTTTTTTCACCACTTGAGTATTTTAGCAAATTATATGTGCTAGCCATAGAGATTGTTGGGGAAGTTTTTAGACATAAAAATGTGTTTTATGTGACACCCTACTGTCTAGTAACATGTGCTCTACCCCACTGGTCCATGGTGTTCTTAACTAAAAATCATTGAATTAGCCACACATAAACACTAGGAAAAAAGCAGACTTTTCAACTATAGTTTTATGCCAATTTTTCTTAAGGGAAAAATTGAGAACTTGGGTGGTACTTCTTGATTGCTTGCTGTATGTATTACTTGTAGCCTTGTTTGTCTTGTTTGGTTCTGAATGTGTGTCCTTTATTCTCTTTTTACGACGCTAGAAAACGAAGAGGAAGGAAGTGTCGGGAAGCTCTGTTTCAAGTTCCAGTCACTCCAACAACCAGGGACACAAAGAGATACCATGCAAGCATCCTGATTGCTTGCTGATACAATACTTACCATTATATATCATGCATGTTTTACCTCTGAAGTTTTACCAAAACTTGATTATCAAAACTATTTTGATGTGGCTTTTACTACTATACTACATTATAGGTTACTATTATGCCAGTAGTTAAAACTTGGTGATACCAAGCCCATAGGCCACCATATGGTATTTATTACCATCAAATATACTAGTCCCTAAGTGGACACCCTAAAATTGTGATTCTACAAAACAAAGGCTTTACGGAAAAACCCGGAGAAAAGGCGGATCCTTGTTCTCCGGAGGAATGTGGAAGTGGTCATTTTTGAGAAAGTGGTGTTTTCAAAAATGACACATAACCTAGTCTTCGCCGGACAACCTTTACCGTACTGCCACCCTACCCCAACATGGGCACGGGGCTTAACTTGAAGTTTGTTCTTATTAGTGTGTGCTATCTCACTTGCTATAAGGGGCGTCGTACCCTCGAACCGAATGTCGTCAAAACTCCCAATGTTGAGGCATATAAAGTGTGGGATTAATTTTCCCTCCGGATGCATTCATTGAGGCTCCTGGCTAGGCAGGGTGGGACTTGATGCCGGGGAGAACCACCTCAATCGAGAGATAGGCATATACTAGCTTGAACATAGTGGATGGTTATGATCAGATACCTGATGTTTACATACTGTTGTTACAGTCCGTGGTTGTTTCACGGGAGGTGTACTGGATCTGGTGGATGTGTACACCTCTGCAGAGTATAACTTTTTCGAAGAAGCCGCGTCCTCGGATATGGACAGTTGAATGGCCATGTAGCTAGCATTGTGTCAATGTTTTCAAAAAGGAGTTTTGAAAGGGAAATTTTGGAAAGGAAGTGTTGAACTTGTGAAGTTCGGAAAGGAAATGGAAACTTATACCGTGGAGGTATCGTCGATGATGAAAAGCCAGATGATGTTGTACAAAACAAAATGTTTTGCAAAGAAAACCTTTTCTACTCTAAGCAAGAATTCTGGAAACTGATTCCAAGAAGTTTTGCAAAGAGAAAATATTCTTTAACAAGACTCTACAAAACCTCTTGTACATGTGATATCTACAAGAGAAATAAAACTATATTATTTTATTTTCTTCTGAAGTATCTTCCTCAACGAAGATACAGATTAACTTGACTGCAACTGTGGTGTCATCATATATGAACACCATTGATAGTGAACCCTATTTATAGCCTACCTATTCCACCATATAAGCATATTTGCATGTTGGTAAGTGACATGATGGATGTCTTGCTGAGTACATTCAAATGTACTCATTATGGTTTCGCCCCTGGTATCTACTTATCAGATTTGGAGAAGGAGTCTCCGAAGGAGATCTATGAAGAGAAGTACGGAGTTGACGGCTTTGCGAACTAGGATCGTCTCCGGGTCAGCAGCCTGTAGGTTAAGGCGTGACTTGGGCTCAACTACGTTGTGTTTTATTTGTCTTCCGCTGTGGTTGTTAAGTTGCCTGCCCTTTTGGCAGTTGCTTTAAACTTGATCATGTGATCATTTGTGTAATACCTTTATGTATTCGTGTAATGGATGATGTTTTTCTGTGTGCCAACTTTGTATGTTGTTCACGACTGATCTTTCTGGGATCGTGAATGTATGCATACGTAGGGTTTCAGACTGCCGGTCTGGGGTCCTTACAGAGAGATCCACCACGAGAACTCGTGGAGCTCTCCGACGATGAAGGGGATCAAGTACCAGAGGACCGGACGCCGGCGTCCTCTCCTCCCCGAGAAGAGCAAGATCTTGGCGCCAAGAACGCAGCATCGAGATGGATACAGAGCGCACTTCAGAATAGCCGCAGCCCGCTGCTCAGGACGCCACCAACACCGAGAAGCCACCGACTCCTCCAGCTGCATCAGCTGAGGAGACCACTGATCACGCTGCCGAGCAGCGGCAAGAGGACACCGCCACGGAGCAGCCGGATCCTACTGCCGAGCAGCAGCATGAAGACACTGCTGCAGAGCAGCCAGACCCTGCTGTCGAGCAGCGGGTAGAAGACCGTGTGGAGGAACCATCACGCCAAGACATAGTGCAGCCGGATGCTGCGCCGGCCAGCCAGCCGCAGGTGCCGCCAACTCGCCAAGTGCCTCCGCCATCCTCCAGGAAGCAGGCAGCTCCTCCCACAGCCAAGAAAGCTCCAAAACCAACCAGAAAGCAACCTCCACGAGGCGCATCGCAGGCTGGGCAACAACAGCTGTCCCTCCATCCATCAGGGGCCCAGCAGTCAGGCGGCCAGCCGGGTGGGCAACTCGCACAACAGCAGCCACCACCTGAGAACGCCAAATGGCCCCTTAACAAGCCCCGGAAAGCCCCCAACCCGAACACCAGGTTGGTGCAGAGTAACATCCCTTTTGGTCCTGCACAGAAACAAGCTCCCGGCGCAGGCAGCAGCGAAGCCAAGGAAACTCCTACCTTCCCCGAGTACTGGACTTAGCTGTAGGAACGCCACCAGATCAAGATGTCCCTGGAAGCTGAACGGATAGCCGCTCTGAAAGAGCGAAGAGCCGTGTCCTGCTCCAAGTCCAAGGGGAAGAAAGACTCCCTGATCATCAAGGAAATTACTTCCCGCGACGAGGATGAAGAGGAGCTCCCTGAAGAAGGCGTAGCAGCTATCCTTGACGGAGTAGGCTTCATTGAGAAGCTCTGGGATAGCAAGAGACTTGTCCACGCCACATGGGACGGTACCGAGCTGCGAAACCTCGACAACTACCGGACAGAGTTGAACAAGGCCGACATCGGCCCTGTTGGCATGGCTGTAGCCGTACCTTGCAGTACTTTGGCCATCAAGCTATTTATTCTTTGCAAAAACATCGAAGACATCGAGCAGAGCTATGTGCTAAGTACCTTTTTTCTTTTGACCTTTCCTTGTTGCCAGATTTCTTCTTCACCTCTCTTCTCTTATCCACTACCCAGTCCCCGATATTCGGGCCGAGTAGGTAAAGCTCCAACGAGTTGCCATCTACTCGGGCCAAATCTTCCAAACTCATCCAATTTCTTTCTTTTCTGCAGGATAGCGTCCAAGAGAGGACCAAGGTCTTCCGCCAGCTCCTGTGGTCTCATCATGAAGTGCGAGACGGGAACCGGGAGCTGGAGTTCAAGAAAAGCGAGATGGACGCTATGGAGAAGAATTCCATGGACAACGCTATGAAACTGTCCGCTGTTGAAAGTAAGCTTTTAGCATTTCGGTTTGTGCTGCTTACGCCCGTTTTTTGCTTTTTTGCTCAGTCATTGTCATCTCTGTAGGTGAGCTCAAGGCGCTCGTTGATAGGCACCAGGATTGTGAGGTTATGGCTGACTCCACGCAGAGTACGATCTCTAGATTAGAAGGTGAGCTACTCCTTCTCTGTTCCCTTCACTTAGCTTGCTACTGCTTTCTCACTTTGCTAACTTGCTTGTCGTGGGATAATCATGGCAGACGTTACCAGGGGTAACTTATCTTGGGGTAATTCGACTCTGGTGTTTGGGAGAGGGTTTAGCTCGGGGGAAATCATGCTATTAATCGAATATCGGGTGAAGTTCTCTTTTTCTAACCCTAGGAGCCGGCTTATATCTTACCCGGCTCCCTGGCTTCCTATACAAGGTAGACACGGAGTCTTACCCGGAAACCACACATAAACCCTAAGTTTCCTAACAGCAACCCCAAAGGCCAGGTCACTAGGCCTGCATCCTTTCTTGGGCCTTCTAGAAACTCTTCTTGCCTGAGCCAGGTCTTGCACGGTTCCCTTCGGGCCGGGTTACACCCTGACGTTAGCTTACCGGGTTAGCATCCCTCCATCAGTAGTCCCCAGAATAGCTTGGGCTTCGTAGGACTAACCATGAAGTGCACGCTATTCCCTGCAAAAATAACAAACACACAAGTCCATAAAATTCCGGGTTAGAATGCTTTGATAATAGCTAGGCCTAGCTCCGCAGGTGGTCCATATAGTAACCCGGCCTTTCCCGAGTCAAACATTGTTTTCCCGGGTCAACACTCCGAGAAAACACATAAGACCCGACTCGCACCATTCGCTAATCAGTTCCGAATATCGCGCTTGCAATCCGTTTCAATCTCTTCCGGATATCTCTCAACGGTCATTTTTAATGCTGATCCCAAAATATCCGGACGGGTGATATTTTTCCGAAAATTTTGGTCTTGCCGCCTAGACCTAGGGCGCTCCCACCCCGCACCTATAAATAGGTGTCCAGGGGGGTAACCCTAGATCTAAGGCTCACTCTCCATCTTCTTCCTCTCTCCACTTCTCACCTGCGCGTGCGAGCTCAAGCCCAAGGCCGTGACCAGCAAGTTCACGCCGCCGGTCACGAGAACGCCGCGGGAGCTGCACCGCCGCTGTCCGTTCACCACTGCGCGCGCCCGGGACGCCGCCGTCGACCTCCACCGCCGCGCCTCGAGCAGCTCGCCGGAGATCTCCAGGAGCCGCCGCCGTCTCGGGCCATCCGCCGCTGCCGCACTTCCATCTTAATCCCACTGGTAAGCTCTTCAATCTCTTGGATCTAATTCTCGATTTGGCGCTGGTAAATTGGATCTAGGATTACCCTCAAATGCTCCTCCATTTCTTACCAGTAAAATGCACCATTACCTTGCCTTTTCCATGGCCAACGCTTGGTTTAGATTCAGTTGTGCACTTCACAACACATCTCCATAACTTACAATCGCGAATTTTCCCGCTTATGTTCTCGATTAGATCCAATCTGCTAAACTTTCCGCAAGTACTTTTCGCTAAGTCGGATAATCATGGTTTCCGGGTCTCTCGATATTTACACTCTGCATTTGCCTCTTTTTTTTAGATCCACTCCTATGGCTCCTAAAGCCAGTGCTAAGGTGAAGGGGAAACACCCGGCTGGCAAAACAAAACCGAGTCAATCGATCTCTGCCAACTGGGAGAGATCGACCGTGACCAAGGCCAAGTTGGACGAGCTCGCAGAGTCGGGTGTTCTGCCCGCCCGGGAGGACATCCACTGGAGGGTGCCTGGAGAGGAGACTCGGCCTTCTCCGGGTCTCGATGAGGTAGTAGTTTTCGTCGAACATGTGATTCGGGGTTTCCGCCCCCCGGGTCACCCTTTCTTCCGGGAGCTCCTGGACCATTACGGGCTCCGAGTATTTGATATTGGCCCCAACTCTATGCTCAACATTACTCACTTCATAGTTTTGTGTGAATCATACCTATGCATCCCACCAAATTTAGCTCTTTTCCTTGAACTTTTTCAATGCAAGCCGTGCCGAGAGAGCGGCAATGGGGCCCTCCTAGTCTGTTGAGGGGTCTCCATCCAGAGGAGGAAAAATTCCCTCATGCCGACTCTGGGTCTCAGTTCTCACGTCAAACATTGGCAGTAAACGTATTTCTATTGCCAGGATACCTCCTCAGCCGGCGAGAAGCCACTTCCGGTTTTCACCGAAAACCTCCTCAATCTATCCGATAGTTTCAGCTCCTTCGCTTCTGAGGCCGAGGGGCCAACTATCCAACCCCTTCTGCACAAACTAGCCGTACTGTCGGCCCACGGTCTCCTAGGGCTCAATCTAATTAAAACCTGGGTAACTTTCCGGATTCAACCCAACAGTGTCCGGCCCAAACTCATGTGCAACTATTCTGGGCACGTCACCGATTCTCTTCGCTATTCGATGAGAAATTACCCGGCCTCGGACGCAAACAAGATCATGAAAAACTTCTTGGCCGAGAAACTGGAGGTGATCCGGAACATAGCCGGCCTAGATCATTACACGCGGGATAACCCGGCTCCTGCAGTAAGAACCAGTTATCACCCTTTATCCAACTGACACTTTTCTGGTACGATCACTAACTTTTGTCACTGTATTTTTATCTCAGGAAGATAGCGCTTTCTGGAAGATTGATACCCCTCCTCCTTCCGAAAACTCGGAAGAGGATGAAGAGCCGGCTGATACTGATGAGGGTAACATTCGAGTCTCGCCTATTCCTTCTTCTGTTAACTTGTTCCGACCAACTTTTTCCCTTTTTCCGACAATATGCCATGTTTACCAGGGCTAGAAGATAAGGAGGACACCCAGTCGGACGAGAGTGAAGCTGAGCTGGAAATTGAGGTTGGGGTAAAGAGGAAGACCCGGGGCGTTGTGTTCAAGGTGCCTTACTCCTCTATTACCTCCAAACCATATTCGTACGCTAACATGTGCGAACTTAACCAACATTTGATCGATTCATCGCGCTTGAAGGAACCCTCCCCAGTCAAACGTAGGGTAACCCGGAATTCTCCGGGTGATGATCCTCTTCACCCGGGCATCCCTTCGTCCCCCGCTCGCAAAGCCGATATTCCCCAAACTCATTCTTCCCACCTTCCTCGAAGATTTCCATCTCCAAATCATCCACTAGCCGGACAAATCCAGGTCTCACTTTCCCACTCTTTATCAGTTTCTTCCGGGTCTAGCAACGATCTCCCACCGGATTTTGTTGTGAACACCGGGTAAGTCCTTTTTCCTGCTACTCAATACACTAACTTTTTCCATACCTTTCGCTTACCATATACTGACTGCTTCTTTTTCCCTTTCCCAGAGCCAAGGTCACGAACAGTGACCCGGAGGACATGGACATGGATAACCCGGCTATGGGGGACCCGGAAGATGCTGTGAAGACCGCGGCTGGCGGTGTAGAAGAAGAAGAAGACTTTCTAGTAAACCCGACCGAGCAGGAGGCCGAGTTTCCCCTGCCAACTCACACACCCGGGAATGAGGATGTCGAGATCCTGGGGACGCGGAGGGGTGATCCCACTCCTAACAACCAGGCGACCCGGGTAACCTCCCCCAAGCAGGAAAGAACTCCACCTCCGGGTACTCAGGGCCCCAGCTCCTCTAGGCCGAGACTCGACGATCTAAGCTTTGAAGAAATGCTAGGTGCTCTCTTCACCTTGAATACTGATGAAAAGGGCATTCTGGAAGCCATGGCGGCTAAGCACCAGGTAAATTAACCAATGTTGCTTGTATATTCACATAGTCCCCAAGTTCCGAGTGAACTATGCATAGTTTGCTTGGTACTTTATAACTCTATGATTTACCTTACCCGGATACATCTTTTGTCCGACTAACTTGTCCTTTATTTTTCTCACAGGCCTATGTGACCCAGTCTGAGGAGGTGTTGGCAAAGACCAACGAGCTCCTCGAGGTCGAGACCAAGTTGCGTGAAGATCTTGAGTCTGATGTGAAGAGTCTTGAGAAGGATGTGAAAAAGTACAAGAAAAGGTCCCAAACTGCTGAGGGTGAACTGAAGAAGATTTGCCGATACTTACCGCACTCTTCTTGGTAAGAATTTCCGACTTTCTAATTATAACCCTAATTTCTCATTCCGTAACGTTTATCATCCGGATTTTAATGCCTTAACTTTTGCTGTTATTGTGCAGGTACAGGTGAAAAGGCCCTAGATGAAGATGACATTGAAAAGCTGAAGACGCTGAAAGCCATGATCCGGCAACTTACTGTTGGCACCAAGTGGGTTTTGGAGGCTGTGAAGTGGTCGGGCAAGGGGTATTGTGGTTTGTACACTTTGCTTGACGCATGTTCTACCATCCCCGAGTGGATCGACCACTGAAAACGTTCGTCGTGCCGGATTGGGGTAACCCGTGGGCTTGCTCTGGCCAAGGCCTATTTTCCCAGGCTTGAGCCGGCAAAGCTCGTGGGCGGGTTTCCCGAGTTCAACAACGACGGCTCCAGGTTCACTGGTAAGAATTACAAGGCCATTCATGCTGATGTGCGTCACTCGGCGAGCTTGATCGCCGACAATCTGGACTTACGCAAGATCACTCCATCTTACGATGCCGAAGACAAGCCAATTCAATCTGATCTGCCCAAGCCCTTTGACATGCTGGAACGGTGGAAGGCGGAAGCTGCCAAGAAGAAAGAGGAAGCTGCCAAGAAGAAAGCTGAGGCCGATACTGTGCCTTCCACCTCTACACCGGCTGTCCCTCCTCCGGCTCGCGCCGACACTGCTGCTGACCCGGACGCAGGAGCTGGGACGACCACCGACGAGCAAGTCAAAGACCCTGCCGCCAAGGACAATGTCGATGACTCGGCCAAGGATACCGAGTAAGGTTTCACTTTTTATCGCCTCAAACATTCATTCGGCCAATGGGCATTTTGTAACGTGCCTGATACGATTATTCTTTTAATAGTGCGCCTGTGCACTTTTCGATACAATTCCCTCGGTTTGTAATACCTTAAAACTTTAATAGCTTTTGTGGCCCTTCTGGCCTCTCGCATAGATATGTTATTTCCTAGTCTTGAACTTTTTGCTGCTGGTTTTCCGATTTTCGCTATTTTTCTTTTTGCGAGACTCGGTTTCCGGGTCTCAGGGATTTTGACAAGTGGACTTTATTTCCTGAGTCCCCAAGTCCCCAAGACTCGGATTTTCGGGTTTTTAAGCTTAACAGCTAAACAATTTGTTGCTTTTTCTCAAATTCCCAAGTCCCCAAAGCCCGAATTTCCGAGTCTAGGGATTTGTAGTTTTCAGAAAGGGAAATTGTTTTAGCTTAGGCTCAAAACATAGAGTTACTCACGTGGATTTGAGGTTAAGCTTAATATTTGTGAGTTTCCGGCCGTTAACCTTGTACTCTGCATAACCTGTGGTTTGGATGACCCTTTTGATCCTCTTTGTTGTAAGCCGGCTTTCGCGTGGGTATTCAATGATGCTATAACTTTGTAAAGACAGGGTCAGGCAAGTCCCATTGGGCATCATGACTGATTGTGATTACACGTTAGCAAAGCATGCCACGTTGTTGCGAGTCACATCAAGCTTAAACAAGAGAAATCAAGAAAAATTTGTCTCTATTGTCCGGTTATAAGATTGTAACCGTACTTATTACAAGTAGTCGGTCCTTATAACTCTAATGGCATCGTGGCCGGGTCTTTGAGTTTGCAACTGTGCTATTCAAGCAATCATCCCCCAAGACCTAAATATGCAATCTTAGGAAAAATATAGAACTGGTATACTATAAAACAAATAAGTAATACTTACCTGATAAAGTAGAAAACAGAAAGTAAAAACAGAAAAAAAAAATCAAAACTGAACAGAAATAAATAAGAAAGAAGCAATATCATAGTTTAACCATCTCTTTATTGATATGAGAAAAGTTAGGTCAGCAGGCCGCCTCATTAAAAACCCTCTAGTCCCCTTAGGTACCATGGATAGGAAAAGAGTGCGTCTGAAACCTGCTGCCTGTTACATCGTGTAATTCAACTTTGTAAACCTAGCCTATGCTAAGTGTAGTAGGGACGTAGCTGAGCCACGTTCCATAGTCTTTCCCTCTGTTGCATACATGAAGTGGTGTGGGTTGTGTCTTTGACGGTATCCGACTCTTCCCTCGCATCTATCAAGTAATATGATCCGTTATGCAGATTCCGGGTTATGATGAACGGTCCTTCCCATGGTGGAGATAACTTGTGCTTTCCCTCCTTTTATTGTACCAAGCGCAATACCAGGTCTCCTTCCTGGAAGACCCGAGTTTTGACTCGCCGACTATGATATCTCCTCAGATCCTGCTGATATATGGCTGATCTCTCCAAGGCTTGTTCTCTGTGTTCCTCTAGCATATCCACGGCATCTTGCCGGGTCTTCTCGTTCTCCACCTCAACGTAAGCCGACACTCGGGGCGAGTCGTGAATAATGTCACTCGGCAATACTGCCTCTGCACCATAAACCATGAAAAACGGGGTTATCTGAGTAGATCTGTTAGGTGTGGTGTTAATTCCCCAAACTACTGATGGTAGCTCTTCAACCCATGCTCCAGCGGCCCTGATGCACGGGATCCGCAACCGTGGCTTTAACCCACGAAGTAACTCCTGATTTGCCCTTTCCACCTGTCCATTAGCTTGTGGATGGGCTCCGAGGCTATGTCAAGCCGGATACCATTGTTCCCGTAAAATTTCTCCATCTCACCTAAGGACATGTTGGTTCCATTGTCTGTTATTATGCTATGAGGGTATCCAAACCTGTAGATGATCCTTTTCGGGAACTTGACTGTTGTGATTGCTTCGCAATTGGTAACTGGCATAACTTCAACCCACTTTGTAAACTTATCAATAGCTACCAAAAGATGAGTCTTTTTGCACGGTGACATGTGGAAGGGGCCTACCATATCCATACCCCAAACAGCAAACGGCCAGGTCAGTGGGATTGTTTGCAACTCCATAGCCGGCACATGGATTTGGCGAGCGTATCTTTGACATCCATCACACCTTGCTACCAAGCGCTCCGCGTCTGCTAAGGCTGTGAGCCAAAAGAAACCGTGTCGATATGCTTTGGCCACAAGGGATCTTGTGGAGGCATGATGCCCACAATCACCTTCGTGGATCTCCTTCAAAATCTGCCGGCCTTCTTCTTGTGCTACACAGCGCAAAAAGGCTCCTGCTGCACTCCTTTTATACAGCTCTCCATTGATAATAGAATAGCCCTTTGATCGTCTCAGAATTTTCCTTGCTAAAACTTCCTGTGGTGGTAACACGCCTCGTGATAGGTAGGCCAAAAACGGCTCTGTCCACTCGGGAATAGCACGTAATGTGGCCACGAGCTCCAAATCCGGGTCTTGGTTAGCCACCTCTACCTTAGACTCGGTTTTAACAGATGGCCGCCATAGCTCGTCCAGGAAAACGTTGGGTGGAACCGGCTCTCTATGCGAGCCGAGTCTTGCGAGCGCATCTGCTGCCTCGTTCTTTCGCCTGTCAATATGCTCCACCTCATACCCGGAAAAACACCCGGCAACCCTGTCCACCTCTCTGCGATATGCTGCCATTGTTGCATCTTTTCTATCCCAAGTTCCCGAGACCTGCTGTACCACAAGATCCGAGTCTCCGTAGCACCGTATTCGCCTAATGTTCATCTCCTTTGCTCTTCTCAATCCATGTAACAATGCCTCATACTCGGCCACATTGTTGGAGCAATCAAAGTGAATCTGCTACACGTAGCTCAATTTGTCTCCTTTGGGTGAGGTGAGTACCACCCCAGCTCCTGATCCCTCATACTGCTTAGAACCATCAAAGTGCATCACCCAAGACTCGGAACTTGGCATCATTGTGGGAATGCTTGTGTGAGTCCAATCATTGATAAAATTAGCTAAATCTTGAGATTTGATTGCAGACCTGGGCTCGTAGCTGATGTGATAATCTCCCATCTCGATGGCCCACTTGGCTATTCTACCTGTAGCATCTGAATTTCTGATAATATCTGCCATTGGTATAGAGCTAACCACTGTTATAGGGGGTTCCTGAAAATATGGTTTCAATTTCCGGCTGGCCATGAAGACCCCAAAAACTAGTTTTTGCCAATGTGGGTAACGTTGCTTTGCTTCCGATAGTACTTCACTCACATAATAAACCGGCCTTTGCACCGGATGGTCTTTTCCATTCTCTTTGCGCTCGACAACAACCACATCACTAACCGCCCGGGGCCCGGCCGCAACGTATAGCAACATGGGCTCTTTAGGACCCGGTGCCGCCAGAATTGGTGCCTCAGATAACTGCTTTTTCATAGCCTCGAACGCCTCGTGATCCCAAACGAATTTGTCGGTTTTCCTCAAGAGCCGGTATAAAGGTATTGCCTTCTCTCCAAGCCTGGATATAAACCGGCTTAACGCTGCTATACACCCTGTAAGCTTTTGAACATGCTTCAGGCCTTCCGGCTTTTTCAGATTCTGAATAGCTTTGATCTTATCCGGGTTTGCCTCAATTCCTCTCTCGGAAACAATAAAGCCGAGTAACTTTCCTGCTGGCACTCCAAACACACACTTTGTGGGGTTAAGCTTCATCTGATACCTTCTCAAATTCCAGAATGTTTCCTTTAGGTCCTCGATGAATGTTTCTCCCTTCCCGGTTTTAATCACCACATCATCAACATAAGTGTGGATGTTGCGTCCAATCTGATTCTCGAAACACTTTTGAATGCCCCTTTGGTATGTTGCGCCAGCGTTCTTTAACCCAAAAGTCATGGTTTTGTAACAGAAAGCTCCAAAGGGGGTTATGAACGATGTTTTCTCCTAATCCTCCTTCTTGAGCTTGATCTGGTGATACCCGGAATAAGCATCCAGGAAACACAATAGGTCACTTCCAGCCAATGCGTCTATAATCTGATCTATCCTTGGAAGGGCAAATGGATCCTTTGGGCAATGTTTGTTGAGACTCGTGTAATCTATGCACATCCTCCACTCGTTGTTTTTTTTCATCACCAGAACCGGATTTTCCAACCAATCCGGGTGAAAATCCTCCATGATAAAGCTGGCTACAAGGAGCCGAGCTATCTCTGCTCCTATAGCCTTTCTTCTTTCCTCGTTCATTTTTCTCAGGCCTTGCTTCACAGGCCGGGACTTGGGATCAACATGCAAACTATGCTCAGCTAGCTCGGTTGGGATACCCGGCATGTCACTGGGCGTCCAAGCGAAAACATCCTGATTACCACGAATAAACTCGATAAGTGCTTCTTCCTGCTTACTATCCAAGTTAGATCCTATAGCAAATTGCTTGGAGGGATCACCCTCGACGAAAGCCACCATCTTTGTGTCCTGTGCTGCTTTGAATTTTTCTCTCTCATCTTCCGTATTTGGTCTTTTCAACGATGTTCTATCATCCGGATCTACCTGAGACCGGTAATACTTGAGCTCTTCCTTTCTGCACGCCTGTTCTGCCATTGCCGCGTCTCCCTCATCACACTCAGCTGCTATAACCCGGTTGTCGTGTATAGTAATGGTTCGCTTGGGACCCTGGATCTTTAGCTGTAGGTACACGTAACACGGCCTGTCCATGAACTTGGTGTAAGCCGGCCTTCCGAACAGCGCGTGATAAGGGCTGCGCAGTTTTACCACCTCGAACGTGAGCCACTCCACTCGGAAATTGTCCTTCGATTCTCCAAAAGCAACTTCTAGAGTGATTTTTCCTTCTGGGCATGCTGAGTGACCCAACACGATCCCATGAAAAACTATAGAAATTTTCTGCAACTGAGACTCCTTGAGCCCCATGCGTAGGAAAGTTTCCCAATATAAGATATTGATGCTACTTCCACCGTCCATCAGAACCTTTTTCAACTCATAACCATTAACCTTTGGTGCCACTACCAAAGCCAGCACACCCGGATGTTCTATGGTTTCCGGGTGATCCCTCCTGCTCCATGTCACCTCTTGGTCTGACCATCTCAAGTATCTCGGAATAGCCGAAAAAATCGAGTTTACTGCTCTTTTGAGTATCTTTCTATCTTTATTGGAAGTTCCCGTAGTATGGACATGATACTGCCCTAGCTGCTTGAGGTTGGCTTGGAAACCTCCAGCGCCTCCTTGGTTGTTACCCGGGTTACCACCTCCTGGGTTGCCAGCCGGGGTGGGCCGTTGCCCGGGTTTCCACCCGGACCCGGTCCTGCTCCCCGGCCTGCACCTCGCATTGCCTTCTGTATTTCTTCGTTCTTCCATCTCTGTAGATCTACGCACTGCTCCAATGAATGATTTGCCGGCCTACCGTTCCTGCTATGACGCGGACAGGGCATCCTGAAAGCCTCTATATGATTAGCCGGCCTTGGTGGTCCTTGGTAATTCCCTCCATTGAAGTTTCCTCCATTGAAATTTCCTCCATTGAAATTTCCCTCAGCTCTGGGTCTCGCAAACCCGGCTTCTGTACTGGCGAAAAACTCAGAATTTCCTTCATATGGGCGCTTGTGCTGGTTGTTTCCGTTGTTTCCTCCGTTATTACCCGGTGCAGCTCCATTGCCGGGTCTTCCACTATTACCCGTGTTGGCCTTTGCTTTCTTATCATTGACATCCTCTTCTGTAGTATCTGTGGCGGCGTGCTTGTTGCATGCGTCCATCAACTCTCCCATTGTAACCTCTGAAGCGTGACGGCTAGACTTCATGCGTGTCAGTTTTTGCACTAAGGGTGTGTATTTGCATGTTTTTGCCATAGCTTGCAACGCATCCTTTGGCTGGATATCAGTGGACGAGTGGAGAATTTCCATAACCCGGCGCACCCAACTGCGTGCCGAATCTCCTTTCTTCTGAACAAATCGCTCTAAATCATCAATCGTAAACAACTTCCTGCATGTTCCATGAAAGTGCTTGATAAAGGCAGTTTTCAACTCGCCCCATGAATTGACGGATTTCTCGGGAAGATTATTGAACCACAACTTGGCTGCTCCTTCTGACATCATCAGGTACATGAATTTGGCTTGAAGATTCTCAGATGCATTGCGGATCGACATGGCCATCTCATAGCTGCTCAACCAGGTTTCTGGATCCATGGTCGGCTCATAATTAACCACCTTACCCGGCTCTTTGAACTTATCCGTGTAAGGCTCAGCCCGAATGGTATCCGACAAACACTTAGGCCCGGCAAGGTTTGTCGGTACTGGCATCACCCGGGAAACGTGTGACGCCGCAGCGGGTACAGCGGGAGGTGCAACCGCTACCGGTCCTCGTACCACAGACCCGGCCGCTGCTCGCCTGGCTCGGGAACTGTCCACAATGGCTTGCGCCGCTGATACCGCAGGCGTGGCCGGCCTACGGGGAGGAGGCGGCATTTGCTGCTGCTCTGCCCTCCGCCGCGCCGAACTCGACTGGATATTGCCGGTAATTGCGTTCTTCCGGCTCACATATGGTGTTCCGTGCATTCCACTCCTGTTATCCGGGTAATTAGCCTGCTGAACTATTGCTGTGCGCAGCAAATCTATTGCCCGCCGGGTCTCCGCTGCGTGGGGTGACTCTCCTACGGGGATGCGATCAAGTGCCAATGTTGCTGCATACACGTTATCCATGGGGTTATTGAAGTGACCTGGTGGAGTATGAAATCGTGGCGGTGGTGGTGGTGGCGCTGCATTGCCAGTTACGATTCCTGTTTGCAACGTGGGTAACCCGGCTTGTACGTTTGCCGCATGTCCTCCCAAGGTTGCAGGCTGATGTACGGGTTCCTGATTCACAGCCGGAATTGGTTGATCCTGAGGTGTAATGAACAGTGCGGCCGGGTGTATAGTTCCACCTGTGGCCGATAATCTCGACTGGTATCTCTGATTGTGCATCCTGGTCGACTGAACTTGGAGCCGGTTCTCCATCTCTTCCAGCTCGCGTTGGCGCGCAGCTATCCCTTGTTTTCAGCTTCAACCTCTCCTTTGTTGATCCAATGCACGGCGGGCCACATCTAGAACCGCGGCGCGTGCCGCCGCGTTTTCTGGGGTTATCACCGTTGCTAGTACTGTAGGATCCAAGATCAAGTTATTGTTGAACAGAGCCAGATTTCGCGGATTTGATGGCCCCGCTCCTGGCGTTCTGTTCGCCATGAACCCAAACATGTTTCTCCGCCATTCGCTCTCGGCAGTACGGCTGGTGACTGAAGCCGATTCTCCGTCGATCCGGGCTACAACCGGGTTTCCATCACCCGGATTTTGCTGCTGGGCCAGCGCTCGCGCCGCTCCGACCGCGGCCGTAGTCACGTCCCCCTGATTGAGATTAGTTGCAGAGGCCGTGTAGACCGCGTCCTGGCGCGCGATGCCTGGTAAAGATTCCTATTCTTCCTCATCACAACTATCATCCTCGTATCGATCTTCCAACAAGTGCAAGATACAATCGGTATCATCTTCTCTCATGACCCGGCCACGCGGGGTCCATACCAGCTCCTCCGGCTGTTCCCTCTTCGTGTTGGGCTCTTCTGCCGGGTCTGCCGTCCCGACCGATTCCTCTCCATCCGATTGAATGCAGGTCGCTTCTCCTGACACAGAATCATACTCAATATCGTCAGGAATTGAACCGGACGTACGTACCATGCCGATGAAGACGTTGACCCGGCCGATCGTGACGACAGATCCGGCTTCTAGCAGATCCGACTCTGGTCCCCAACCAAAGTCGTCTACCATCTTCTCTCCTTCGGGGTTGGTGTAGATCTCGCCGATGATGAGGTTCTTCATGCTTTCCCAAGCTTCTCCCGTGATGTAAACACCTTTGGACGTAGGCCCCACGGTGGGCGCCAACTGTCTTGGGATAATCACGGTAGACGTTACCAGGGGTAACTTATCTTGGGGTAATTCGACTCTGGTGTTTGGGAGAGGGTTTAGCTCAGGGGAAATCATGCTATTAATCGATCTGGTAGCTCTAGCAATCAAGTCGCCGAGTCTCCGATCTAGGGTTACAATATCAGCTCTCGTATTACAGGGATACTCGAATATCGGGTGAAGTTCTCTTTTTCTAACCCTAGGAGTCGGCTTATATCTTACCCAGCTCCCTGGCTTCCTATACAAGGTACACACGGAGTCTTACCCAGAAACCACACATAAACCCTAAGTTTCCTAACAGCAACCCCAAAGGCCAGGTCACTAGGCCTGCATCCTTTCTTGGGCCTTCTAGAAACTCTTCTTGCCTGGGCCGGGTCTTGCACGGTTCCCTACCGGGTTCCCTTCACTTAGCTTGCTACTGCTTTCTCACTTTGCTAACTTGTTGCTCTATCCGCAGAAGAATACAAGAAATTCCGAGAGGAACATCTGCAATGCCTCACTCCAGCTGAAGCGCATCACCAAGTGCAGGTCCGCGAGGCCGAGTTGCCAAAGGAGCGGGAGGCCGAGAAGGCGGAATTCGAGAAACTCCAGGTTGATCTTACCGAAGCACTCCAAACTGCAATCAATGATGTCACTGAAAAGAAAGATTTGGAGAAACAGGCCGCTGCCGAGAAGCAGGAACTCGAGAGAGAAATCTGAACTCTGAAAGAGAGAAACCAAGCTCTCGAGGGCATAGTAAACGACTCGCGCCGCATCCAGGATAAGCAGATCGGGAAGCGGACGACTGGAGGACCAAGCTAGGAGCCCTTGCTGGAAATGGCTTGTGAGTTGCCGCTACCCTTCACCTTGTTTAGTTTTTACCCTTCTATCTTCTTCTACTCAGTCTCTCTTCTTCTCGGTTACCCTTTCTGACCCAAACCAGCATTTCTCAATCCAGATATCTTCCCGTTCCTCACTGTCGCCGCTGAAACCGCTGCGGAGAAAGCGAGAAGGGCCAGGGCAGCAGCTGGTCTGAGTGTTGATGACACCTCCAGCATCGATGATCATCTCGTCAACCTCAAGACCCAGGTACACTCCCTCAAAGGCTTGGGTATCTCCATGGTGTCCACTGCAATGAAGCTGCACAAACTGTTCTGGCCAGAACGAGATGTCCCAGATACCATCCGCGGCATGGCAGCCAACCTGGATCATGTTAAGGAGGAGCTGAAGAAATGGAGCGCTTCCATAGCCCGGGCTGGAGCTGACGAAACCCTCCACTTCATCCTATCCTGGTATGAAAATCTAGACCTGGACAGGATTGGCACCTGCAGAAATGGCTCCAAGTAGACTAAGCGTCCCGAGTGCGTCCTACGCCGAAAGGAAGTGGCGTATGAGATTGCCTCCTATGCTGAGACCAGCCAATACATCGACGACCCCACCGAGCCGGATACCGATGTTGATGAAGAGGAGGAAGAGGAGGAAGCCGAGTTCAACGAAGATGCCGACGAAGACCACAGCCGAGATGATGAGGAAGCTGAGCAGGAGGAGGCCGAGAACGAAGAGGCCGGACAAGAGGAGACCGAGCAGCGCGGCACCATGGAGGACTCCGGGATGGAAGCCAATCCGGAGATCGAGCAGCCGCAACCCGCCGCGCAGGAGGCGGTTGTCACCACTGAGATGGTGATTGATGACCCCGCTCCCGAGTTGTGTGCGACCAGGGCCGCCACCTCCGAGCTCTACCCTCTTCCTAGCGCTTCCGTCACTCAGGCCTCCAACTCTGCATCAGAGCCAATCTCCACTACTCCAACTTCTTCTGCAGCCGAGCCTGCGTCTACAACTGCTGCCTCCGAGCTAGTGGCGTCTGCCAGCACCAACTCGGATACCACCACCTCCGCCGTCGTCCTAATTCCTGCAGTTCTTATCCTAAAACACTTATCAGATCCCCGGGATGCCGGGTGCAGATGTAATCAATACACTTTATGTTTTCCCTCGAGACTCGGTTTTATTTGACCCAGTTTTAGCAAGACTGACTTGATGTCGGATTACGTTATAATGCAAGTCCCCGAGTTGCATTTCTCTTCAACTTGTCTTTTTGTCTTTGCTCTTACCTTCCACTTGTGGCTTTTTGGTAGTCGAGTCACAAGATTTCAAAAACCAAGTTTCAGATACTCAACCACCTTGAGATTTGTATTCTAACGCTTCCCACCACTTAGCCAAAAAGAAAACAGAGAAGTAAAAACACCCTACTCGGTTGCTACACTTCTCTTTTCCTTAGCCATTTTTCATGTGTTTATTGACCTTTGGATTGTTCTCTTGCTTGCCATGAAGCCGTGTTGCGGACAGCAGCAGAGTCGAAGAGTTGGCCCTTGGGTTTAAACACACTACTAGATATGTGCATGAAATTCTAAGTAGACCAACCGAGTAGACAAAGGAAATAAAGTAAACAACACAAGGCACGTTTAGCACAGGCAGTCCCCGAGTTTGAATTCGGAGTGCCAACTTGAAATTTAACTCGGTTGAGGAGATACATACAATGTTCGCTCATGAATGAAAACAGCGGAGTAGAGATACATTCCAGGGACGTTTGGATTCCTCTCCGGCTCTATCCAGCCTGTTCTTCTGCGGTGCCTATGCGTCAACTAGATAGTAGGCATCATTGTGCAGAGCCTTTCTCACAATGAAAGGCCCTTCCCACGGAGGGGATAGCTTGTGCATCCCGGCCGTTCTCTGTACAAGACTAAGGACCATGTCTCCTTCTCAGAAAACCCTTGGGTTTACTTTCCGGCTATGATAACGCCTCAGGCTTTGCTGATATATGGCTGAACATGACATAGTTAACTCTCTTGCTTCTTCTAGCAGGTCAATGTCATTTTCTCGAGCTTCTCTCGCCTCTTTTTCAGTGTAGAGTGTTACTCTGGGCGAGTCATGCTCTAGGTCAGTGGGCAACATGGCTTCAGCTCCATATACCAGGAAGAATGGTGTGTATCCGGTTGATCGGTTAGGGGTAGTCCTTAGACTCCACAACACCGCCGGCAACTCCTCCAGCCAACAACCAGGGGTTCGCTGTAATGGCTCAATTAGCCTTGGCTTTATCCCGGATAGGACCATGCCATTTTCTCTGTCAACCTGCCCATTTGAGGCCGGATGTGCAACCGATGCAACATCTAGCCGAATCCGATTCTCCTTGCAGAATCTTGCAAACGCACCCTCAGCAAAGTTTGTGCCATTATCAGTGATGATGCTGTGCGGGTAGCCGTATCTCAGAATGATATCCTTCAGGAAGCTAACAGCTGTGACTTTATCACACTTCCGAATAGGCTTGACCTAAATCCACTTGGTCAATTTGTCAACCATGACCAAAATGTGAGTCATATTGCCTCTAGCCGGCTTGAAAGGGCCTACCATATCCAAACACCAGACATCAAATGGCCAAGTAATGGGAATGGTCTTCAACTCGGATGCTGGCATATGAATCTTGCTCGCAAACCTCTGGCACCCGTTGCACTTTCTCACTATATCTTCAGCTTGCCGCAAGGCAGTGAGCCAAAAGAATCCATGCCGAAAAGCCTTTTTGAATAGAGCCCGAGAAGAGGCATGGTGTCCGCATTCTCCCTGGTGTATCTCTCTAAGAATCTCTTCTCCTTCCTCTGGCTCAACGCAGCGTTGCAGCACGCTAGTAGGACTCCTTCTGTGCAGCCCCTTGTTGACGACGGTGTAGCCCTTGGATCTTCTCTGTATTTGCCTGGTCGTGACCTCCTCACTGGGTAATGAGCCATCCGTTAGAAAGGATAATATGGGCAGAGCCCAACTCGGTGTCTCCCGGATGGGAAACACTGGTTCGTCCACTTCCATTGGATCAACTACCATGACCTCTTCCGAGTTGGAGACGAGTCCCCGAGTACTGAGAAATGATCCCCTCGATGAATGCGACAGTCCCCGAGTTGAGTGAAGCAGTCCTCGGGTTGCAAGTGCCAGTCCCAGGGTTGGAGACGACAGTCCCCAGGTTCTCCTTTGCAGCTTCCCAATCAATCTCCATGGGAACAGCTTTCGATACTGGTAGAGATGGAATGAATATGAATTCCGAGTTGGGGGATGGCTTGATGGACGGCTTTCTCAAATGCTCCAAGGAAATCCCAGCCGGGATAAACTGCCGAGAAGACCCCAACTTGGACAGTGCATCAGCTGCATCGTTCTTAGCTCGGTGTATGTGATGAAACTCACACCCCTCAAAGAACCCAGTCATAGTTTGCACCAGAAATCGGTAGGACGCCATGTTGGCATCCAAGGCATCCCAATTGGCGGAAACTTGCTGAACCACCAAATCCGAGTCGCCATAACAGACAATGCGTTGAACTCCGATCTCTTTCGATACCCTCAAGCCATGTACCAATGCCTCATACTCGGCCACATTATTGGATGCCTTGAAATGGATCTGCAGCACATACTTGAGTTGATCTCGCTTGGGTGACGTGAGCACCACGCCAGCACCGAGCCCTTCTTTTACTTTGGAGCCGTCAAAATGCATCTTCCAGAAGTTGGTTTCCGGCAAGGGAGGGTCGTACTGCATCTCGGCCCAATCCACCAAGAAATCTGCCAGAGTTTGTGACTTGGTTGCTTCTCTTCTCGCGTACAGAGGGGTGTACGCAGCTAGCTCAATTTCCCACTTGGCTACCCGGCCGCTTGCATCCTTGTTGCCCATGATCTCCGAGATGGGAGCAGTGCTCCCCACTGTGATGGGATGCTCTTGGAAATAACGCTTGAGCTTCTTGGCACCTAGGTAGACGCCATATGCCATCTTATGGTAGTGCGGGTAGTTTTGTTTGGAGCTGGATAGCACCTCGCTGAGATAATATACTGGCCACTGCACAGTTTTGCCTTCCTCTTCTCTTTCCACCACTATCACCACGCTGACTACCCGGTTGGTAGCTGCGATGTACATCAACATTGGCTCCTTGGGCAGAGGGCTTGCCAGGATGGGAGCGCTACCCAGCATGGTCTTGAGTTCTTTGAAGGCCACATCAGCTTGTGGCGTCCAGATGAACTTGTCACTCTTTTTCATGAGCTGATAGAGAGGCAAGGCCTTCTCACCGATTCTTCCCAGGAAGCGGCTAAGGGAAGCCAAGCATCCGGTAAATTTTTGCACGTCCTTCAGTGATCTCAGTAAACACATGCTCTCTATAGCTTTAATCTTTGAAGGATTGGCTTCAATGCCCCGACTGGATACCAAGAAACCGAGCAGCTTGCCAGCCGGGACGCCAAAAGTGCACTTAGTCGGATTCAATTTCATCCTGTACTTGCGCAAGCTAGCAAATGTTTCCTCAATATCACTAATGCTATGTTTGGATGCACAGAATTGGGCTTGGTATTGACCAATCTGGAATTGAGGCCCTAATTCCTGTGTTTGGATGTAGTCTGAATTGGACCTAGAATTGAGCCCACCAATTCCACAGGGGGGTACGCAGCCAGGAAATTCACCTCGACTCGTTTCCGAGCTCCCGACCTCGGAAACGCCCTCGGAAAGAAGAGCGCTCGCTCGACAGGTGCTCCCACGACCTGCGTTGCCTCCGCCGCCCCCGTCGAAGTTCGCCCCGCCGCCGCGCGGCTCGTCGTCCGGCAACCCCGCCCCGCCGCCGTTCGAGCCAGGTACGTGCCGCATCCCTGCCCTTCGCGCCTCCTCCGTTTCTCCCCATCTCGCCCGCCCCTCTCCTAACCCTAGGCCGCGGCGGGATGCCGTCCGGCCGGGCGCCTCCGCCCCTCCCGCAGACGACGGTGAGCCTCTGCTCGCCCCCCGTCACGAATCCCCTCCACAGCCCCTCCCGCATCCCCTTCGTCGCCTCTCCCGCAACCCTCTCCCTGGAATGTGTACAGAGACACCAGGGAGCCGCTGCTCGCCCCTCCCGCAGACGCCGGGGAACCGCTGCTCACCCCCCGTCACGCAGACGCCGGGGACAGCCCCTCCCGCATCCCCTCCGTCGCCCCTACCGCATCCCCTCCCTGGAATCACTATGTGTATAGAGAAATACTACAAGGAAGAAAAAAAATTGTACAGACAAATACTAGCCGATTCATATGTTAGACTAACCTGGGATATTGTTGTAAATTTTCTTGTACAAGCTAGACAAAAGAACAGCTAGACTAACCATTGTAAATTTTCTTGTACAAGTACAGAGAAAAACTTTGCTTGCTTGCATACCTAACCTGGGACTGTTTTCTTGTACAAGCTAGACTAACCATTGTAAATTTTGTTTGTGCATTGTAGAATCATCATGTCTCACCAAGAATAGGTTCATTACATTTGTGAAGAGAACAAAAGAAGAAAAAGAAAAAGAATAATGCTCACAAAGTTGTATTTTGAGGTGTCTATGGTTGCATTAGCATATGCTAGTACTCAGAGGTCACCGAGGGACCTAGGTGCCTTCGATGACTTTGAGAAGAGGGTTGCATATAGAAAGTATGTGTTGGGAAGAACATACAATGGGACGGAGACACGATGCTATGATGAGCTGCGTTTAACAAAAAGAAATTTTCATAATCTTTGTGCTATGCTGCGTGAGAAGTGTAGACTCAAAGATACAACCTATGTCACGGTAGAAAAAAATGTTGCTATGTTCTTACAAGTAGTTGGGCATGGAACTAAAATGAGGATGATTGGCTATGAGCGGTCTTTAGAGACAACCAGTAGGCACTTCGGTAATGTGTTAACCGCCATCTTATCTCTAACTGGGGAGTTCATCAAGCTTCCTGAGCCTAGTGCCACCACTCCCGATGATTACAAATGGAAGTGGTTTCCCAATGCACTTGGAGCTCTAGACGGGTGTCATATTGATGTGTTTGTTAAGGTGGCTGACAAAGGGAGGTACATGAATAGAAAACAAGACATCACCACTAAAATGTTGGGTGTGGTTGATTGGAACATGAAGTTCCTCTATGTTCTACCTGGTTGGGAGGGCTCGGCATCGGATTCAAAAGTGTTGAAAGATGCCATGAGAATTGACCGTCAAGATGCATTTGTTGTACCACATGGTACCTCTCTATGCTCTTGGCTTTCTTTTTGTCGTGTTTAATTCGAAAATAACTTATTATACATTTGCCATAGAGGAAAGTACTACCTAGTTGATGCGGGCTATACAAATGGAGCTGGATTTCTATCTCCATTTCGATCCACTAGGTACCACTTGAAGGAGTGGGCTGCTAGTTTACTAGGGCCCCAAACTGAAAAAGAGTTGTACAACTTGAGGCATGCTCGTGATAGAAATGTTGTGGAGAGATGTTTTGGACTGTTGAAGAAAAAATGGGCCATCCTGCGGTCTTGTTCTTTCTTTTACATAGAAGACCAGGTAATAAATGTGATATGGGTTGTAGATTGTTTTGGGCTGTTGGGTAACAAATGCTAACTATGACATAAATATTTGCAGATTCGAATTATTAATGCTTGTTGTGTGCTACACAACTATGCAAGGGATAGACAACATGTGAGGGATGATCTTTTGATGCAAGAGATCGACGCTGAACTAGCAGCTATGACCCCTGCACCTGCAGATGTCCCACTAATTACAAGTGTTCAACCTAGCGACTCATGGAATAATTTTAGGCAGGACTTAGCTGATGAGATGTTTGCTGACTACCTTGTGGCACATGACGAACTAGCAATGGAGTAGTGTTCTAGTATTAATCTAGTTGATCGTCCCCATTTTGTGGTAGCTAGAAGATGATGCTTTTGCCATTTGTGTGATATTTCTATCATGGAACCGTTGCCTAAATATAAATATGTTTTACCTATGTACATATTGCTCTTTCTCCTTACTTGTATTACATATGTCACTTGTAGAAGCATGGCTGAAAAAAAGGACACTAGGACTTACCTTGCGTGGACTAATGAGATGGACACCGCATTATTGTCTGTTCTTGTTGATCACCACAACAGAGGTGACCATGCACAAAATGGTTGGAAGCCACATGTGTACAATGCTTGCATAAAGCATGTGAAGGAGACATGTAACGTTGTCATTAACAAGGACAAGATAGTAGCAAGGATTAAGACATTTGACAAGCACTATGAAGTCATCAACAAGATGCTTTCCCAAAGTGGCTTCGGTTGGGATTGGGATAATAATATGGTGAGTGTTGACAGTGATGAAGTGTGGGCTAGATATGTGGAGGTATGTAACATATGCATTCTTTTGCATCAACTTGACTATGCATTCTTTTGCAACTTGAACATCATTTCTAATATATGTGCATATTATGTAGGCAAACAAGGATGCGGCTCCATATAGGTACAAAGAAGTGAAGAATTGGCAGGCTATCTCTACTATATATTCAAAAGATCATGCAACAGGTGCAGGTGCAAGGCCAGGAGTTGAGGCTGCTCAAGTTGGATCCTCATCCGTTCCTCAGGAGGTTGGGGAGGATGATGAAGAAACACCTGAGCTGCCTAAGAAGAAGAAGCAACGCACTGCTGATGCTATCATGAGCATGGTGGGGGAGCTACGAATGACGTTTGAGGAGGCTTTATCCTCAACCGCCCCACTACCACCACCACCACCACCGCCACCACCAGCCCCAAAGGTTACTCCTTCATCTGAAATCCTGGTTGAACTGAAGAAAATACCAGATTTGGTGGGTAATGATCTGTTGATATCTTATGGGAAGGTCACTGCCAGCGAGCGCACCTTCGAATCACTCATGGCACTACCCATGGATATGAGGAGGGCATGGCTCATGACCTTGCCTTGATGATTGCTACCATATTATCGACTTCTGTATCCACTTTGTGCTATTTCTGAGACATTCTATATCTGCTTTGTGCTATTTGAGAGACATAATGTATCGACTTTGTGCTATTTGTGAGACATAATGTATCGACTTTGTGCTATTTGTGAGACATTACATATCTATTTTGTGATATTTTTGTCATGTGTCTTTTATTTTCTGGATTATTAACATATTATTGTGCGAAAAATGATATTGAGAAACATCTGAAATATACTGGTATATTTTTATTCATATTATAGAGGTTATATTGTTCAAAGTCAAAAATATTCTCATTTCCACACATGTGACATCCAAACAGGATTTGGTATTCCATTGAAACCTAAATTCTACAGCTCAATACTACACGCATTCAAACACTCTTTGTGGTATTCCATTGAATTGGTTGATTTGGTTTTCCATTGCCAATTCAATTCGGAGCTCAATTCTGTGCATCCAAACATAGCATAAGAAGAGTATTTGTTTCTTTTGTTTTGATGACAATGTCATCTACATACACCGGCACATTCTTGCCGATTTGGTCATGCAAACATTTCTGCATGCACCTCTGATAAGTAGCCCCAGCATTCCTCAACCCAAAGCACATAACATGATAGCAATAAGCCCCGTACGGGGTAATAAAATCAGTCTTTATTTGATCAGCCGGGTTAAGAGGTATCTGATGAAAACCAGAGTATGCATCAATGAAAGACAAAAGCTCGCACCCGGCAGTGGAATCGATCACCTGATCTATGCGGGGTAGCGGAAAAGGGTCCTTGGGGCAGGCTTTGTTCAAGTCGGTGTAGTCAATGCACATGCGCCATGCCACCTCGGCCTTGGGGTCCTCCTTCTTCTTCTCAACCATGACCGGATTGGCCAGCCAATCCGGATGCAGTACCTCCATGATGAATCCACTTATCAGCAGCTTGGTGATCTGATCACCGATAGCTTTCCTTCTCTCATCACCAAAGCGGCACATCGCCTGCTTAACCGGCTTGGCGTCAGGACGCACATGCAACGAGTGCTCAACCAACTACCTCGGGACACCCGGCAGGTCCTCATTGGACCATGCAAAGACATCTCGATTCTCACGGAGGAAGTGGATGAGCTCGCTTTCCTATTTCTCGCCCAACCCGGCGCCAATGATGGCAACGCGGTCTGGGAACTCAGGGTCCACCTTCACCTGCTTGGTTTCCTGGGAGGCCTAGAAAGTTGCTCCATACCGAGAACTCGGCATGCCAGGCATACCGACTTGAGCTGCTTGAGCCATAGCCACCACCTTGTGTGTCTTCTTCTTCTCAGCAGCGATGACCAGAGACTCTACCAGCAGAGATCCAGCAGATGCGCAATCCAGGGAGCGCTTATAATCACCCGAGATGGTGATGACACCATTGGGACCAGGTAGCTTCATCTTTAGGTAGGCTGCATGGGTTGAAGCCATGAACTTGGTGAGCGCAGGCCTACCGAGTAGAGCATGATAGGGGCTCTGAAGATCAACCACTTCGAACTGCATGCACTCGGTGCGGCAGTTCTCCCTGGTGCCGAATAGCACATCTATCCAGATGCGACCAATTGGAGCGCAAGACACTCCCGGCACAATGCCATGAAAGGTGGTCCTGCTGGGAAGCAGCATGTTCTCGGCAAGGCCGAGCTTCTCCAGGGTATCTCGATAACTGATGTTGATGCTGCTGCCATTGTCGATCAACACCTTGCTGAACCTGACATTCTTCTTGGTTCCCAGGAAGGTAGGATCCACCACTAGTGCATATGTACCCGGATTGGGCATCACCTTGGGATGATCATTTTTGGACCAAGTAATGCGGCACAACCGATATCACTGCATTCACCTCCATCGCACGCCTACGCTGCGACTGCTTGTCATCCGGCTCGGTGGTGAACACCATGTAGCTCTCATGATGCTCCTGATACTGGTTCCGGTCTCCACCACCATTATTGTCGTTGTTGTTGTTGCCATTATTGTTGTTGTTGTTGTTCCGATTGTTGTTGCGAGTGTAGTAGTTGCGGTTGCGGTCGTTGCGGTTGTTGTAGTTGCGGTTCGCTCCCTGAGCAACTTGATTCACATTCTCCCTTCTCGGATTCACAGCCGACCTAGGAGCAGCTGCCCGGATAGGATGCACACTGGCATCCGTAGGCGATAAAGGAGGAGGAGGGGCAGTTGACCGAAACCTTCACTCTTGATGCGGTCCCACCAGTTGCATTGACGGGTAGTGTGGTTGGCTGGCCTACTCGGATCCGAGTATGGAAGCTGCAAGGTCCATCCTTCATGTTGTCAAAGATAAATCTCTGAGCATCTCCGGCTTCCGGGTTGGTGTTGCCTTGTTGGGGAGCATTGTATGGCTTCTTGAAGCCTTGGCCCAGATTCTGGTTCTGCCCGTATTGGACTCCAACAGTTTTTTGCCTTTTGCTGCTCCCAGCAGCCGCAGTATCTTGGTTTACAGCATTCACTTGCTCAGAACCGTACCGAGTATCGGGACGGTCATCTCTGCGCTTGTTGCGGAAGTCTTGGCGCCTGTTGCCATCTTGGTTTCTTCTTCTTGGCTCGAAAGCATCGAGCAAAGGCTGAGTAGGGTCACCGAGTGCATACATATCAGCTATCTTGATCGTCTCGGCGAGCATACTCGGCATCTCTCTCTGCAATTTCTGCCACAGCATGCTGCCATGCCTGCAGCCTTGAGAAAACCAGGCAATCGCCTGTGACTCATTCACACCCTCACAGGTGTTCCTCAATGTGCTCCACCGACTAAGGTACTCTCGGTCAGTCTCCTCTTCTTGCTGCTTGCAAGCCGAGAGCTGCTGCGGCCTATTCGGCCTCTTGTACGTGCTGGTGAAGTTGCTGATGAAGACTTCCGAGAAGTCAAGACAGCAGTTGATACTGTCCTTCGGCAAGTTATTGAGCCAGATCCGAGCAGGGCCCTCCAGCATCTGTGGGACGTATCTCACAGCCCATCTCCGGTTGTCGCCTGCAATATGCACAGCGGTGATATAGTCATTCAACCAGTCATCCGGCTTGGTGCTCCCATCATACGACTTGGTCCCCCTGGCCAGCTGGAACTTGGTCACAGCAGGCTCTCCCATAATTCTATGGCCGAAACAGCTTGGGCCGGGTGGCCCCCTCTCTTCTATCTGCTCGAACCGGTGAATCGGGTCCAACTTGTACCTTGCATCCTTGGGCTCCAGCATCCTGCCACCCAGACGATCAGTGACATCTCTCGGATCAGCGTACCCAGCTACTTCCATTCCCGAGTACCCATCATCATAGCGGTCTTGCTGCACGGGGCCGGGTTGAGCAACCGGGTTGGCCGCTGCCACAACTGCTTGCGGCTGCACATCGGCATGCGGCTGTACCCTCTGTTGATCCGGGTGGACAGCCTGATGCCGAGATGGGCCATCTCGGTTTCCTCCTTGTCCCTTGCTGCGAGCTTTGGCGGCTTGATAGCCGACTCCTGCAGAGTTGTGTTTCTGGCCGGGCTGCCGCTCTACAACGTGCTGTTTTCCGGCGAGAGCCAAGTCGTACACCTGCATCTGTTTGTTTTTTCCAGAGTGCACACTTTGAGCCCTTTTAGTGCCGGGAAGCGGCGATGAGGCCTGATCCACCGATCTAACCCCATGCGAGTGAACAACATGGGAAGCACCGGCTCCCGGATTGGCTTTTCGGAAAGCCTCATTCTGTCTGCCAACTTCTAGCACTAGCTCATTAAGACTATCCTGCTGCGTAGCACGAGCTTCGCCAGTGAGATGCGGCAACTCGGCAGCGACTGCCTCTGCAGCCCTAAGAGTTTTGGCAGGGGAACTATATTTTGGCCTACTAGCAGTGTTCAAACTAGCAGATAGACTAACAACCCTACCATCTCTAGCTAGCTCAGCACCCAGGTTGCGACGAATAACGCCTATCTTGCTAGGCAGCCTAGAAACAGGAGTAAAGCCATGCGCCCTATTGTACTCATTTTGATCCATGTTAAGCTCAAGCCTAACCTTCTCCAGCTCCTGGGCCTCCGCGAGTAGCGCTTGACGCTGCTGCTCGAGTTGCACCCTCAACACCATGAGATCCGCGTCGGTGGGACACGACATGCCCAGCTGCTCGGTGACGCCAACGCGAGCAGCCGGTATAGTCGTTGACGTGGAAGGAGCCACGTAGCCCGGAATGTTCCGGGCCATCTCGTAGGGCTTGTGACCCCTGGCCGCAGCCGGCTCCTCGATCTCCTCAGCCGCAGTGCTCGCGCCTTTCCCGGCATCGATAGCAGGGCCCGTCATCATCACCTCCATGTTGTCCGCAGAGCAGCCAGCTGGCTTCCCGCGGGCAGCGAGTACAGCAGGAGGATCATCCGCGACGAGCACCTCCTCTTGGAACTCGCGGATGACGGTGGTGGCGGCGTACACCAGATGCGTGCCGAAGGAGAGGACCGAGCCGCCTACAGCCACGGGCCTACCGCCGAAATCGCCGGCGTTGTCGGTGACGAAGTCGAAGGAGCCGAATTTGTGGACGAGGCCACAGACCACGCGCTCCCCCGATGCAGAAATCGGTCCCGTCCGAATATGAACCCCAGCCAGCGCCGCTGCTGGCCCCACGGTGGGCGCCAACTGTCGTGGTGTGGAGAAGACAGATGCCATGGGATGGCTAATTGTTGGGGCCGATGGACGTTGTAGGTACTCGGGGAGGGATTGCACGTCGAGTAGATGCGCTCAGAAACACTGCAAACACCTCGATCTACCCAGCTTCAGAGCCCTCGTGTGGAGGTAACACCCCTACTCCTGCCTATCTCTCTGTATACGATTCTACCGAGTAGCCACAGTACAACTTAGGCTCTCAGCCGAGTAGCCACTCTCTCATTTTCTCTCTCTGTGTAGCACTAAGGAGCGCAATAAATGCTCTCTAGGCAACGTCTCTCGCGTAGGAGGGGGCTGGGCACCTTATATACTGGTGCCCAGCGAGTAAACAACAATTAAATGTACACGATAAGACAACGCCACTGTGACAGCAGCAGCACGCTTCCGTGTTCCCCCTGACGCCGTTGCGAGAAGTCGCCACGCCGTCCGGCTGACAGGACTTCTCCACCCAGTCAGTCTCACAGAGTAGGCTCCTGACATGTCCTGTCCCCCCTATCAGTGACAAGACACGACAGGCGCCCACCCTCATTGTACCCACGCCGTAGTGCAGATAATCATGCGTCTTGTAAGTTGAACCGCACGCCTGTACGTCTGCGGGATACGCGAGATCTCGTCAGAACGGCTCCATTGACTTTGTGCCCGAGTAGGATTGATGCCCATCTACTCGGACCTGATATCTACTCGGACAATTCCAATATTCCTCCTTATCTCCTCTTGGACTTCAATATTTATCACCGAATAGCATCTACCGGATAGCAGATATTCGGGTAGCCGCCTACCCGGTAAACAGTACTCTGATCTCTGTTTTATCACCTATCTTACCCCTACTCGGGGGTAGCCCCCCGACAACAATCTCATTTGTTCTCACAAAAGACCAGAACAAAATAAAAATTTCTTAATTTCTTAAAATAAATCTTCAATGCTTGGTTCGATACGACAATGAACACAATAACACTTTATTTCTGTTCTTGTCATAATCGATTCCACATCTATTACTAGTTTCTTTTAGACCCTTGTATTTCTTGCATTGCGTTGCTTTGTTTGACAACTCATACCAACCAATGTGGTATCAAAATACCCAAAACTACTTTGTTAACTAGTAATACATCTATAACTTGTATATCAAGCATATACTTCTTCGCTGGACTTTTCCAGTTATCTTCTTTTTCTGCCATATATATTGTTGTAATTATATTTTCAATATTCTCTTTCCTTTATAGAAGAATCATTCAACATCAAACAATGCTAGTCGTAGTAGCTTATTTTCTTTGGTGTGTTAGTCATATACTATCACCCACTGAGTCATAATTTGAGTTTGATTGTTCTACTAATATCACCATATTAATAGTATTCTTCTAGATTCCACTCTTAGCAATCTCCAAGTAAGGTAAACGACTTTACCCATACTTTTAATCCATCCCATCATAACAATTTTATGATTAAGCTACTATAGCTCGAAGGAAGGAATTTAGAGTATGCGACGTCTAGAGTCTTGCTCCACAAAAGGACCACAATGTTAGGTTCAAAGAAGACGGATAAACCCATCTTACCTAAAGAACGAACTAAAAGTAAATTTAAACCAAGGGATTCGACAAGCATGACATCAATAATAGTGATATTAAGAGCAATCAAAACCTTGCCGAACCCCGTTACCTTAGACTTGGACTTATATACATAATTGACGGTTGCATCATTTGTATTTGGGCACAACCCCGTCACAAGTTCTTTTCTTCCGGTCATATGATTAGTGCATCCACTATCGATTATCCATTTAGATCCACCGGAAGCATAGTCCTACACGAAATAATTGACTAGAGTTAGGACCCGAGGTGGGTCCCCTCATGTTAGCAACAAGGGTCTTTGGAACCCAAATAGTATAGTCAATGAAACCCTCAATAGGACCAACATATTTAGCGTGCACAACACCATAATAATCAACATATAATAAATGGTGTGGGTTGTTAGTTCCCGTGGGGTTGCTACAAGTAGTGTCGTCCCTAATGACAATACTACTCGCAACAACATTCTTCTTAGCTTGTGCAGGCTTGGCCTTATTCTTGTTCTTCTTCTTCTTGGCAACATAGCCAAGACCTTGCTTACCAACTTGTGGTCTAGGAGCAACCACTTGTGGCTTAGAAGACGCAACCTTCTCAATACTAGGGCCCTTGCCCTTGATCCTTGCAAGCTCTTCCTTCAACCTAGAATTATCCTTAATAATATTTGTATGATCACAAGAACAAGTAGAGGTACTAGGTGCATTGAATTGATTGAGTTGAGTTTGAAGCTGGTCATGTGACTCTTTGAGAGTAGAGTGTTCACTTTCCAAGGAGTTGTGAGCCTTGGTGAGCTTCTCAAACTTCTAAGTTAGTTTATCATGACCAACCCGTAACTCAACCTTCTCTTTTTAGACTTTTTATATTAGCAATATAATGGTCATGTTCTTTACTAATGCTAGAAATTAATTCATTATGTGACTCTTCAATATATTCAAGTTCCTCCTCAAGAGAGACTCGCCCGCATGCTCTTCCTCAAGAGTCAAAGAGAGGGATGCCTTTTCATCGGCATTCCTCCTTTCAATCTCACCTTTGAAAGTGCTTTCTCGATATCTCGCTGTTTTGTGTGTTCTTTAACAACATAAAGAGACTACTAACCGTATGTGCTATTTTGTCAAAGGAATTGGTCTTAATTCAGCACGTATACAGTGTCAAAGAAATGGTGAAGAAATCGAAGATCAAATGGATTTTTTCATGGCCAAAAACAGAGCTTCAAAGGGAAGCCCGGAAAATTCCAGGCCAATCCGGGCTCCAGAATACATCCGGAATAATCCGGTCACTATGGGAAAAGGCTCTGTTGCAATCCGGAATATTCGGGAGGATTCCGGCAGCCGGAATATTCCGGGGTCATTCCGGCCTCAACGGGATTTTGTTCTGTTGGCATCCGGAATATTCCGGAGGCCATTCCGGCCACAACGGGTTTATGCTCTGTTGGCATCCGGATTGCTCCGGATTATTCCGGGGGTCCGGAATATTCCGTACCATTCCGGGCTGGTCGAAATGTGGCTGAAAAACGGCTAGTTTTGATGGAGGCTATAAATAGAGCCTCACTTCTCTCTCCAAGGATTAGCTCTCCCCAGCATTGAAGACACCATTAATGGATCTCACCCACTAGCAAGATCTCCCTCTTCCTCCACCCAAACTCGTTGATTCCTTGAGGATTGAAGGAGGACCACCGGATCTACATCTTCACCAACCGGATTTCCATTTCCCTCTCATTTGCTTGAGAGATCTTTGCTTAGGGTTTCCTCTTGTGGAGAACCTAAGCTTCTTGTTCTAGTGGTGATTCAAGAAGAGTTGGGAGACCCCAATTAAGTTGTGGGTGTGTGTCCCAAGTGTTTGCAAAGGACTCGATCCCCGCCTTAAAGGGGTTCAATAGTGAGAGGTGAACTAGGCCTTTGTGGCGCAAGTTCATCGGAGAATGGGGTGAGGACTTTGTGGCGTTGAGTAGGCCTTTGTGGCGAGCTCACACCCCTCCAACGAGACGTACTCCCCTAAAAAGGAGGAACTCGGAAATACATCGTGTCTCCGTGTGCTTCCATCGGTTACCTCGTTCCTCCCTCATTACTTACTCGCACTCGTAGCTTTATTGTAGTTCTTGTTGTTTTAATTGTTGTCCTAGTTGCATTAGTTGCTTCCTTGTCATATAGGTAAATTCACCATTAGTTGCACAATCTAGAGAATTTACCTTCTTGTCAAGCCTAAACTTTAAGAAAAATTAAAATTGGTCGTAGCACCTATTCACCCCCCCTCTAGGTGCCCATACTTTACTTTCAATTGGTATCAGAGCCTCGGCTCTTCTATCGGGCTTAACCGCCTAAGAGTTTAAGTATGGGTGATGATTTGTTCGACGCTCCGTCCGTTAACAATGTGACCATGGATGATCTCGATGCCTTGAGAAATTCATTGACCTCATCCATAGACACAAAATTTGATGAGTTGCGTCAACTCATGGCTCAACTCCTCAAAGGCAAAACCCCAGAGGTTGTCGAATCATCCCTTCCGGAAGAACCGGAGGGTGCCAAGAATGGGGTTGATGGTGATCCACGTAAAACTGCTTCCGCCGAACAATCCGCTAAGAAAGGTGCGGGTGGAGAGGAAGGATACCATGCCGTTGAAGGCCGATACTCTCCCGATCCCCCCGTCCCTCATCCTCATATAATCCCTAGAGGAGATCCACCTAAAATTGATGCTTATTCTTTTCGTGAATGGCAATACTACATGGAGACTCACTTGAACTCTTCTTGTATAGATCTTTGGAGGATCACTCGTGACGGATACAAGCCATTTGATCCCAAGAATCTCACAAGAAGAGAAGCCGTAGATTGCCAACTCAACTACACCGCCTTGTCCATCCTTCAACAAGCCGTGGGCCCCAACCACATGCCGCATCTTCAACACTTCTCCACCGCCAAAGAAACATGGGATGCACTTGTCATCATGTTTGTTGGGGATGAGAGCATGCAAAGGAATCGATATGATGCCTTGACCAATGAGGCCGAAGGGTTCTTCATGCGTGATGGAGAAGATCATGTTGACATGTATCAAAGACTCAAAACTCTTGCCACCGCCTTCTCTAGTGCGGGTGCCACATATATTGATGATGCTTGGATCAAGAGAAAGTACATGATTGCCGTGATGCCATTTGAGGGCACGGACTTGAAGAGCATTCAAGGAAGACATGATTTCTCCTCAATGACATCAACTCAAGTAATGCAAGAGTTGTGCTCCTACAAAGTGCAAACCAAGAATGCGCTTGACAACTGTGCTAGGGCCATTGGAATGCATCAAGGAGCATCCGTTGCTTTGAAGGCCAAGGCTTTGTCAAGAGAGGTTGAGAATGACAAAGATGGAGATGAGGCATTGCCTCCTTTTAAGGAACAAGACTATGATCCTGTTCTAAAGGATCTCATTGCTCTCACCGTGCAAAAGTTTTGGAGCAATCCGCCCAAGGGCAAGAAGTTTGTTGAAGAAAAGACAAAGTCTCGCTATGGAAATGATGGAGCTCAAAAAGTGAGGTCTTGCTTAAATTGTCAACATAAGCATCACTTCATTGCGGAGTGCCCGTATGAAAATAGAGAGCTCCATAGTGGCAAGCTCATTCGCAAGGACAAGTCCAAGGTTGAGTACAAGAAACCTCATTTCAAGAAGAAGTCGTTCAACAAGAAGTCTCCCACCAAGTTTGTGCTCTTGACTCAAGAGGAGTATGATACCGGGAGTGATGAAGAAGAAGAAACCACAAGTGAAGTGGCCAATCTAGCTATTGCCACTACTCCATCATCTTCATCCCTCTTCGAATCCCCCAATGACGATCTCCCTCAACGTAATGCCAAGTGCTTCATGGCTAAGGCCACGGAGGTATCTCTTTCCCCCAACTGTAAGACCCCTAGTGAACTAGAACATCTTGCTAGTATTAGAGAAGAAGAAGAAAGGATCTCCTTGGACCACTTTATGTCTAACATGCAAGGGGAGACCAAGAAGTACGTTAAGTATCTCATGAGGCAATTGGGAGAGGCCCGAGATGCTCTTGAGAAGAAAGGTGAGGTTGAGAGAAGGGATGCGGATGAAATCGCATCTCTCTCTATGACTCTTGAGGAAGAGCATGCTGGTAGAGTTTCTCTAGAGGATGAACTTGAATCAATTGAATTGACTCATAATGAACTTGTCTCAAAAATCACTAAGGAACGTGATCTTGCTATTGCTAAATATAAAAAGGCTAAAAAGGATAAGGTCGAGTTTGGGGTTGGTCATGGTAAACTAACCGAGGAGTTTGAAAAGCTAACCGAGGCTCACAAAGCTTTGGAAAGCCAACACTCATCCCTCAAAGAGTTGCATGAACAACTTCAAACTCAACTTAATCAAATTAATAATGCTAGCACCTCTACTTCTTCTTGTGATCATGCAAATATTATTGAGGAAAATGCTAGGTTGAAGAATGAGCTAGCAAGACTCAAGGGTAAGGACCCACAAGTTGTGACTTTTGTGACCCCTTCCCCACAAGTGGTTGCACCTAACTCTAATCCGGTCATTACTAGACCACAATTGAGTGCACCAAGGCAACAAGTGGGCAAGCAAGGTCTAGGCTATGTAGCCAAGAAGAAGAACAAGAAGAAGAAGAGCAAGAAGAAGACCAACAATGGTGCTTCGAGTGGTGTTGTCATTAGGGATAACACTACTCCTAGCACACCCGCTCAAGCTAACAACGTTGCCTCGAGTAGTACTTTCATGAGGGACAACACTACTCGTAGCACATCCGCGGGAACTAACAATCCACACCATTTCTTATATGTTGATTATTATGGTGTTGTGCAAGCTAAATATGTTGGTCCTATTGAGGGTTCCATTGACTATACTATTTGGGTTCCAAAGACCCTTGTTGCTAATATGAAGGGACCCATCTCGGGTCCTAACTCTAGTCAATGATCTCTTGCAGGGCTATGCTTCCGGTGGGACTAAATGGATTCTCGATAGTGGATGCACTAATCATATGACCGGAAGCAAAGAGCTTGTGATGGAGTTGCGACCAAATGACATCCAAGCAATCGTCACTTATGGAGACTCGTCCAAGTCTAAGGTATCCGGGTTCGGCAAGGTTGTGGTGGCTCCCGATATAACTATCGTGAACGTCATGCTTGTCGAATCCCTTGGTTACAATTTACTTTCCGTCCGCTCTCTTGGAAAGATGGGTTTTTTCCGTCTTTTTCTATGGTGATATTGTGGTCCTTTTGAGGAGCAAGACTCTTGACGTCGCTCATGTGGGACATGTTGAAAATGAGTTGTTCGTGGTGGACTTTTCTAAGTCAACCAACTCTCAAGCAATGTGTCTTTTCAGGAAGGCGGACTTGGGATGGCTGTGGCATCGCCGCCTATCCCATGTCAACATTAGAACTTTGCAAAGTCTTCACAAAGGTGGCCTTATTGTTGGACTAAAAGAAAATGTTTCCTTTGCAAAGGATCGCGTTTGTAGGTCGTGTGTTGAAGGGAAGATGCATGACATCGTGCACAAGGCCAAGACTATTATCTCATCAAAGAGGATCTTGGAGCTTCTCCATGTTGATCTCTTTGGTGTCGTGCCCGAGGCAAGTCTTGGCGGCAAGAATTATTGCTTGGTGATTGTCGATGATTATTCAAGATACACTTGGGTTTATTTCTTCAAGTGCAAGAGTGAAACTCAACAAACCATCATCAACTTCTCCAATGAAGTGCAACGTCAACACAATGTGCAAATCATGGCTATTAGGAGTGATAATGGCTCGGAGTTCAAGAACTATACATTGAATGAATTTCTTAGTGAAGAAGGCATTCGTCATCAATAATCCGCCACTTACACTCCTCAACAAAATGGTGTTGCCGAAAGGAAGAATCGCACTCTCTTGGATTTGGCAAGGACCATGTTGGCGGAGTACTCTTCTCCCCAATATTTATGGTCCGAGGCCATATCCACCGCATGCCACTCCTCCAACCGCCTCTACATCCGCAAAGGCTTGGAAAAGACCCCTTATGAGATCCTCACCGGCAACAAGCCCAACGTCTCTTACTTCCGTGTATTCGGTTGTAAGTGCTTCTATTTGATCAAGGGTATTAGGTTGTCGAAATTTCAATCCAAAACTATTGAGGGTATCTTTGTTGGTTACGGTGCCGAATCCCACACTTATAGAGTCTATGACAAAGCCTCACGGATTGTCATGGAATCTTGTAGTGTGGTTTTCGAGGAAAATGACGGCTCCCAAGTGGCGCAATTCCATGTTTCTAATGTAGATGTTGAAATGCCTCAAGAAGCCATAGGAAGGATGGGTGTGGGATTTTTCCGCCCCATCGAGGGACACCTTATGGCGAATCGAGAAGGACTATGCTCTACTCAAGTGGAGCCCTCCTCTACAATAGAAGATCAAGCCAAGGAGCCAACTATTACACCTAACCAAGAACATGTTCAAGACCCTCCTCTCATTGATCAAGTGATTCCGCAAGTCGTACCCACTCCTCTCACTAATGCGAGTCAAGATCAAGGCCAAGATCAACCATCGTCTTCATCCTCCCCTCAAGTTGAAGTTAGTGTTGAAGATGTTGTTGATGATGATGATGATGATCAAGGCCAAGTTGGTCAATATGGGGACCCAAATGATCAAGATGATCAAGTGATTCCTCCTCGTAATAATGAGGAGATCGAAGCCCGTCGCATCAAAAGGATAAGAAGAGGTGTGAAGCAAATTGATGCCCAAGACGACAAGGTCTTGGAGGATGTTCAAACTAGAAGATCTACAAGAAGGCAATTGGCTCATTTTTGTGAGCATCAAGCTCATATCTCTATGGTGGAGCCTAAGAAAGTGTATGAAGCTCTTGAGGACTCCGATTGGGTTGAAGCTATGCATGATGAGCTCAACAACTTTGAGCGCAACAAAGTTTGGAGATTGGTTGAGAAGCCCAAGGATTGCCACAATGTTATTGGCACTAAGTGGATGTTCAAGAACAAGCAAGATGAGCATGGCATTGTCATTAGGAACAAGGCGAGATTGGTTGCTCAAGGTTACACCCAAGTTGAAGGCATCGACTTTGATGAAACCTACGCACCCGTGGCTCGCCTTGAGTCCATCCGTATCCTCCTTGCTTATGCATCCTCTCATAATTTCAAATTACAACAAATGGATGTGAAAAGTGCTTTCTTGAATGGTCCACTAAAATAGGAGGTAGATGTTAAGCAACCTCCGGGGTTCGAGAATCTCAACTTTCCTAACCACGTTTACAAACTTGACAAGGCTCTCTATGGTCTCAAACAAGCACCTCGTCCTTGGTATGAGCACCTTAGGGAGTTGTTAGATGATCGTGGTTTCGAAGTTGGGAAGATTGACCCCACTCTCTTCACCAAGAGAGTAAAGGGAGAGCTTTTCATATGCCAACTATATGTGGACGATATCATCTTTGGCTCAACTAACCAAGCTTTCAATAATGAGTTCTCTAAGATTATGACTGACAGGTTCGAGATGTCTATGATGGGTGAGCTTAAATTCTTCCTTGGCTTTGAGATCAAGCAATTGGCTCGTGGGACTTTCATTTCTCAAGCCAAGTATACCCAAGATATGATCAAGAGGTTTAATTTCCAAGATGCTAAGATCAAGACATCTCCTATGCAAGTCAAGTGCCATCTATCTCGTAATCCAAAAGGGAGTAAGGATGTGGATCAAAAGCTTTATCGTTCTATGATTGGTTCTTTGCTCTATCTTTGTGCATCTAGGCCCGATATCGTTTTGAGTGTAGCTGTCGGGGGGTTACCCCCGAGTAGGGTAAAGGCAAGTGGTAAAAGCGTCTTACAGAAGAGAGGTTTTGTCGAGTAGCCGACTACCCGGTACTTGCTACCCGGTCGACAGCTACTCGGTTTCTCCTCAAGATTCCCGGAAGGAGAAACCAGTCAAGTTACATCCATTCGAGTAGAAGAGTTGGCCCGAGTACAATTGGCGGGAACAATTGGCGGGAACCTACTCGGGCCAGAAAGTCAAAGGAGCCGTTCTGACACAGGATCCCGCGTATCCTGGGTCCATACTTGGCAGCATTCGAACTACTGTTCATCTGGGACCGGCCTGCCTGACAGTGACAACATGGAAGCAGGCCGTGGCAGGATAAGGGGGGCCTACTCTGTGCTTAGGTACAGTGATACCAGTCTGTCCCCTTGTTTTGCCCAACGACTTTCTAGATACAGCCAAGATCAAGAACCAAAGGTGTCAGCGGGAACCAGGAAGAAGGACGATGTGCACACTATGTCGACATTTGTCCATGTTTGGACGTATCCGGCTGGGCACCAAGTATATAAGGTGCCCCGCCGCCTCCTGCGTGAGGCATTCGATAGACAATCCAGAGAGGAACATATCTTGACCTAGTTCTTGCCCTAGTTCATCATCTAGAGAGGAGAGTGGCTACTCGGTAGCAAGAACATTGTACTGTGGCTACTCGGTGAGATACTAAAGAATACAAAGAAAGGCAGGAGTAGGGGTTTTACCTCCTCACGAGGGCCCTGAACCTGGGTAGATCGTGTTGTTTGTAGTGTTTACGTCGTACCTCACGCGGCTACTCGTCGCGTGATCCCTCCCCGAGCACCTCCAGCGTCCTTCGTCCCCACATCTTTAGCCATCCTATGGCATCTGCCGTGACGCCACCACGACAGTTGGCGCCCACCGTGGGGCAAGCAGCGGCGCTGGTTGGAGTTTCTGTTCGGACGGGATCTTCTTCAGCGGAGCGCGTGGTCTGTGGCCTTGTCCACAGATTCGGCTCCTTCGACTTCGTCACCGACAACGCCGGCGATTTCGGCGGCAAGGCCATGCCGGAGGGCGGCTCGGTGGTCTCCTTCGGCTCTCACCTCGTCTACGTCGCCACCGTCGCCAACCGCGCGTATCCCGAGCTGGTGCATGACGCGGAGGATCCTCCCGCGGTGATCGCTGCTCGCGGAAGGCCCGCGTCCCGCTCTGCGAACTGCGCTGAGGTGCTGGTGACGGGCTTGGCGGCAAACACTGGCGCAGCTGCTACTGGCGCTGCGGCCGTCGTCGAGGAGGTGGATGTACCGGCTGGTGGCAGGGTACACCGGCCCTACGAGAAGGAGAGCAACATGCCGCCTTCCACGTCTGCGGCCATTCCCGCGTCGGCTACGCGGCCTGGCATGCCAACCCCCACCGACATCGAGCTCCTAGCCATGAGGGAGCAGCTCGAGCGGCAACGCCTGGAGCTGCTTGCCAAGCAGGCGGAGTTGGACAAGGTGAGGTTAGAGTTGAGTCTAGATCAGCTCGAGTACAACAAGGCTCACGGCTTCACGCCGGTTGTTAGGAGGCCTAGCAGAGTAGGTGCCACTCGGCGTAACCTTGGTGCCGAGATGGCGACAGTCATAGAGGCTCATGCTCATTCCGCCACCGCAAACACCTCCACCAGGCCCAGATACAGCACACCCGCCAAGACACTTAGAGCTGCAGAGGCCGTAGCAGCCGAGTTGCCTCGCCTTGATGGCGATGCGCGTGTTAGGCAGCAAAAGAGGCTCAATGAGTTGGTGTTAGAGGCTGCTAGGCAGAACGAGGAGTTCCGGAAGGCCAACCCGGGTGCTGGGGCTTCGCAGGTGGTGCATTCGCACGCGGCTAGATCTAACGATCAGGCCTCGTCTCCGCATCCCAGCCGCGAGAAGAGCCGCAGCGGCCGCTCGGGCAGAGACAGGCAGATGCACGTGTATGACCCGGCTGCTGCCGCGAAACAGCTTGCTGTGCCGCAGCAGCCCGGGCAGGAACACAATACTGCAAGAGCAGGCTCTCAAGCCCATCAAGCTCAAAGCCGTGCCCGAGAAGCTGCGCGTCCTGGTTCTTCTCGGCAACCCGCAGCTCAGCCTACTCGGCAGAGGCAGCAGCCGCGCGCTGTGGCGCCAGTCGCGAACCCGGTGGAGCAGCCTGCGGCGGTGCAGGTGGACAGGTATGATGACGGCTACTCGTCCATGGAGATGGCTGGCTATGATATTCGTGACCGTGTTGGTGACCGCGTGCTGGCGCCTGGAGATGCAAGGCATCAGTTGGACCGGATCAGCTTGTCGGCGCGGCTGGAGAGCACGGGTCCTCCTGGCCCCGAGTGCTTTGGCCCGCGCATCATGAACGAGCCGTCCGTGAAGAACTTTCAGCTCGCTAGAGGCACCAAGAGCTACAATGGCAGCACCAAGCCGGAAGATTGGCTCAATGATTATGTTACCGCGGTCCACATCGCGAATGGCAACATAAGATGGGCAGTGCGCTATGTTCCACAGATGCTAGAGGGTCCAGCTCGCACTTGGCTCAACAACTTGCCCAAGAACAGCATTAACTGCTGGCTGGACTTCTCGGATGCCTTCATCAGCAACTTCACGAGCACATACAAGAGGCCGAATAGGCCACAGCAGCTATCAGCTTGCAGGCAGCGAGAAGACGAGACAGACCGTGAGTATCTTACTCGGTGGAGCACATTGAGGAACACCTGTGAGGGTGTGAATGAAGCACAGGCCATCACTTGGTTTGCGCAGGGGTGCAGGCATGGCAGCATGTTGTGGCAGAGATTGCAGAGGGAGATGCCGAACACTCTGGCGGAAACCATCAAGATTGCGGATCAGTACGCACTCGGAGACCCCACTCAGCCACTGATGGACTCCTCTGAGCCGAGAAGAAACTTCAGCAACAACAAGCGCAACGAGTTCCGCAACAAGCGCCGAGTGGATAATCGGTATGATCCCGAAGAGGTGAATGCAGTGACTGTTGGAGCTGGTGGCAGCCAGAGGCAGAAACCTGCTGGAGCCTACGGGCAGAACCAGAACCAGGGCCAAGGCAACAAGAAGCCATTTCGCACCTCTCAGTCGGGTAGCGGGAACTCCGAGCAGCCGAAGAAGTTTGTCTTTGATGACATGAAGGATGGCCCATGCAGCTTTCACACCCACCATCCGTCGAGGCCTGCTAACCACACTACTCGGCAATGCGAGTGGTGGGAGGCGATCAAGAGTGATGGCTTGCCTCCTCCTCCTCCCCTGCCAGCAGCCAATGCCAATGCCAATGTGCAGCCTGCTCGCGCACCCGCGGCTCGGCCGCCAGTGTACCCGAGAAGAGAGAACGTGAACCAAGTGGCTTTAGGAGCCAACCAGTACTTCAACAATGAGAGATACCGCAACAACAACAACAACAACAACAACAACAACAACTACTACAACCGCAACAACAGCAACAACAGAGGCAACAACAACAACTACCAAGGCAACAACAACAATGGCAACAATGGGGGCAATGGCTCCAATCAGTACCAAGAGCACCACGAGAGCTACATGATCTTCACTTGTGAGCCTGACGACAAGCTATCAGCGCACAGGCGGGCCATGGAGGTCAATGTGGTGATTCCTGCTGTCCCTCACTACATGTACTGGTGCGACAAGGAGATCAGGTGGTCCCGAGTAGATCATCCCAAGGTGATGCCCAACCCGGGTAGCTATGCCTTGGTGCTGGATCCTACCTTCCTGGGCCCCGAGAAGAATGTGAGGTTCAGCAAGGTGCTAATCGACAACGGCAGCAGCATCAACATTGTGTACAAGGATACACTCGAGAAGCTTGGCTTGGCCGAGAACATGATGCTGCCTAGCAAGACCACCTTCCATGGCATTGTGCCCGGGATCTCGTGCAACCCGATTGGCCGAGTGTGGATTGATGTGCTATTCGGTACCCGGGAGAACTGCCGCACAGAGCGCCTGCAGTTCGAGGTGGTGGACCATCAGAGCCCATATCACGCTCTACTCGGCAGGCCTGCTCTGAGCAAGTTCATGGCCTCCACCCATGTTGTGTATCTGAAGATGAAGATCCCTGGTCCCAATGGCATCATCACCATCTCGGGAGATTACAAGAAGTCCATTGAGTGTGCCTCTGCTGGCTCCCAGTTGGCGGAGTCGATGGTGATTGCTGCCGAGAAGAAGAAGATGTACGAGGTGGTAGCCATGGCTCATTCCGCGCAAGCTAGCGCGCAAGGCGTGCCGAGTACCCAGCAGGGCACAGCTTTCCAAGCTGCCAAGGAGACGAAGAAGATTCAGGTCGACCCCGAGTTCCCTAACCGCGTAGCCATCATTGGCTTCGGGTTGGCGGAGAAATAGGAAAGCGAGCTCATCCACTTCCTCCGTGAGAATCGGGATGTTTTCGCCTGGTCCAATGAAGATTTACCAGGAGTCCCGAGGGAGTTGGTTGAGCACTCTTTACATGTGCGTCCTGACGCCAAACCAGTGAAGTAGGCTATGCGCCGCTTCGGAGATGAGAGGAGGAAGGCCATTGGTGACCAGATCACCAAGTTGCTGATAAGCAATTTCATCATGGAGGTGCTGCATCCGGATTGGCTAGCCAACCCGGTCATGGTCGAGAAGAAGAAGGAGGATCCCAAGGCTGCCACTGCATGGCGCATGTGCGTCGACTACACCGACTTGAACAAGGCATGCCCCAAGGATCCTTTCCCGCTGCCTCGCATCGATCAGGTGATCGATTCCACTGCTGGCTGTGAACTGCTGTCTTTCATAGATGCCTACTCTGGTTTTCACCAGATTGCACTCAATCCTGCTGATCAAATAAAGACTGCTTTCATTACCCCGTACGGGGCTTATTGCTATCGTGTCATGTGTTTTGGCTTGAGGAACGCGGGTGCAACCTATCAGAGATGCATGCAGAAATGCTTGCACGACCAGCTCGGCAAGAATGTGCAGGTGTACGTAGATGACATTGTCATCAAAACGAATAAAACACATACTCTGCTTGCCGACCTGGAGGAAACCTTTGCTAACCTACGCAAGTACAAAATGAAACTGAATCCGAGTAAGTGCACCTTTGGTGTACCGGCTGGAAAGCTACTCGGATTCCTGGTTTCTAGTCGGGGCATTGAAGCCAACCCCTCAAAGATAAAAGCTATTGAGAGCATGTCTTTACCGAGATCGCTGAAAGATGTGCAGAAGTTCACAGGTTGTTTGGCGTCTCTGAGCCGTTTTCTGGGTCGAATGGGCGAGAAGGCCCTGCCTCTGTACCAACTGATGAAGAAAAGTGACAAGTTTGTCTGGACTCCGCAAGCGGATGTGGCATTCAATGAGCTGAAAGCAATGCTGGCTAGTGCTCCCATCCTGGCTAGTCCGCTACCCAAGGAGCCGATGCTGCTGTACATTGCTGCGACTAACCGAGTAGTCAGCGTGGTAATTGTGGTGGAGCGAGAAGAAGAGGGCAAGAGTGTGCAGCGCCCAGTGTATTATCTCAGTGAAGTGCTGTCCAGTTCCAAGCAAAACTATCCGCATTACCAGAAGATGACCTACGGCGTGTACCTGGGCGCCAGGAAGCTGAAACACTATTTCCAAGAGCACCCCATCACTGTCGTGAGCTCTGCTCCCATCTCGGACATCATGGGCAACAAGGAGGCGAGTGGCAGAGTGGCCAAGTGGGCGATTGAGCTAGCTGCGTATGCTCCCGCGTACGCGAGAAGAGAAGCCATCAAGTCTCAGATCCTGGCGGAATTTCTTGTGGACTGGGCCGAGGTGCAGTATGAACCTCCTGCTCCAGTCTCCAATTATTGGAGGATGCACTTTGATGGCTCAAAGGTGAAGGAAGGCCTTGGTGCTGGTGTTGTGCTTACCTCCCCCAAGCGAGATCAACTCAAGTATGTGCTGCAGATTCATTTCAAGGCGTCCAACAATGTTGCAGAGTATGAGGCAGTGGTACATGGCTTGCGAGTAGCCAAGGAAGTTGGAGTGCAGCGCATCATATGCTATGGAGATTCAGATCTGGTGGTGCAGCAAGTCTCGGGTACTTGGGATGCTTTGGATGCCAACATGGCATCATATCGCTTCCTGGTACAGTCTATGACTGGGTTTTTCGAAGGTTGTGAGTTCCAGCACATTCACCGAGCAGAGAACGAAGCAGCAGATGAGTTATCCAAGTTGGGATCTTCTCGGCAATCCATCCCGGCGGGAGTCGCCTTGGAACATTTGAGGAAGCCATCCATCAAGCCTTCTCCCAACTCGGAGTCGATATTTGTTCCTTCTCTGCCAAGCGAGGAATCTGACCCAATGGAAATTGACTGGGAGAGTGCTGCAGGAAACCCGGGGACTGCCGTTCTCTACTCGGGGACTGCTGTTCCCTACTCGGGGACTGCCACTCCTTACTCGGGGACTGCCACTCCTTACTCGGGGACTGCCACTCCTTACTCGGGGACTGCCACTCCTTACTCGGGGACTGCCGTTCCCTACCCGGGGACTGCCGCTCCTTACTCGGGGACTGCCATTCCTTACTCGGGGACTGCCACTCCTTACTCGGGGACTGCCGCCCTCAACCCGGAGGCTGTTGCATTCATTGAAGAAGTTCTCGCCAATCGATCTGGATTACAGAGAAGCGCTCCTACTCCTCCTGAGCCACCACAAGAGCCTGTCCCAATGGAACTGGACGAACCAGTGTTTCCCACACGGGAGACACCGAGTTGGGCTATGCCCATATTATCCTTTCTAAGGGACGACACTCTACCTGAAGATGAGGTGACTGCAAGGCAGATTCAGAGAAGATCCAAAGGCTACACTATTGTCCGAGATGTGCTGCACAAGAGAAGTGCCACTGGCGTGCTGCAACGCTGTGTGGATCCAGCAGAAGGAGAAGAAATCTTGATAGAGATACACCAAGGAGAATGCGGGCACCACGCCTCTTCTCGGGCGCTGGTCCAGAAAGCCTTCAGGCATGGATTCTATTGGCTCACAGCGCTGCAGCAAGCTGAAGATATCGTGAGGAAATGCACTGGTTGCCAGATGTTCGCAAGTAAGATTCACATGCCCGCTTCCGAGTTGAAAACAATTCCTATCACCTGGCCATTTGCTGTTTGGTGTTTGGATATGGTTGGGCCTTTCCAGCCGGCTAGAGGCAACATGACTCACATCCTGGTTATGGTGGACAAGTTCACCAAGTGGATTGAAGTGAAACCTATTCGGAAGTGTGACGGGGCCACAGCTGTGAAATTCGTGAAGGATATCATCCTGAGATATGGCTACCCGCACAGTATCATCACCGACAACGGCACAAACTTTGCTGAGGGAGCAATGGTGCGATTCTGCAGAGATAAGCATATCCGACTAGACGTTGCGTCAGTCGCGCACCCTGCTTCCAATGGGCAAGTTGAAAGAGCAAATGGCATGGTACTGTCGGGTATAAAGCCAAGGCTGATGGAGCCACTGCTGAAAACACCTGGGTGTTGGTTAGACGAGTTGCCAGCGGTGTTGTGGAGTCTAAGGACTACCCCTAACCGGTCAACCGGCTACACGCCATTCTTCTTGGTATACGGGGCTGAGGCCGTGTTGCCAATAGACTTAGAGCATGACTCCCCCCGAGTAGCCCTCTACACTGAGGTGGAGGCGAGAGAAGCTCGAGAAAACGACGTTGACCTGCTTGAAGAAGCAAGAGAGCTGACTCTGTCACGTTCGGCTATCTACCAGCAAAACCTGCGGCGTTATCATAGCCGAAAGGTGAACCCAAGGGTTTTCCGAGAAGGAGACATGGTTCTCAGGCTTGTGCAGCGCACCGCCGGGATGCACAAGTTGTCTCCTCCATGGGAAGGGCCTTTCATTGTGAGCAAAGCGCTGCACAATGATGCTTATTATCTTGTAGATGTGCGTCCACCACAGGCGAACAGGGCAGATAAATCCGGAGAGGAAACCAAGCGCCCTTGGAATGTAGCTCTACTCCGCCGTTTTCATTCGTAAGCAAAGATGTGTATGTACCCTCTTATCCGAGTTGAAATTCTACTCTGCAATCTGAAATTGTTCTCGGGGACTGCCCTCGTCCAAAATTGCTCTAAGTGTTTTTACTCGGCTTTACTATTTGTCTATTCGGTTGCTTCACTTCTGAACTCAAACGCGTACTGAGTACTGTGTCTAAACCTATATGCCAACTCTTCGACTCTGCTGCTGTCCGAAACCCGGCTTCATGGCAAGCAAGAGAACAAGCAAAAGGGTCAATGAGCACAGGAAAATCGCTAAGGAAGAAAAAGTGAAGGAACCGAGTAGAGTGTTTGTTATTTCTGTTCTCTGTGTTATCTTTTCGGCTAAGTGGTGGGCTGCGTTATTATGATGGTTTCTAAGTGGCTAAGTATTTGCAGCCCTACTCTTTGACTCTTGTGACTCGAATACCAAAAAATCAATAAGTTGCGGGTAGAGCAGAGATAAAAGCAGAGGGTGAATAAGAAACGCAACTCGGGGACTCGCATGGAAACGCAACCCGGCATTGAGCCAGGGCTGCTCAAAATGATTAACTCAAAGATAACAAGTGAAAATGAAATTGACAAAAGCGTAAATAAGTCTGGTACATATGCTCCCGGCATCCCGGGGATCTGATAAGTATTCAAGCAAAAAGTGTGCAGGTGAAATTAGGTGGAGGAGGCAGCTGCCTTCTCGGCTTCCTCCTCGGTGGTGGTCGCCGGAGCTGAAGTTTGGCCTTGGGGGCGCACCGTGTCGTCGTGTGCGGCTCCTGATGAGGTGCCGAACTCGAGGGAGGCGGTGTCGATCACCTCGGTCTCTTCGTCGCTACTCGCGACGACCGTGGCCTTCCCCTTGCCTCTCGGCGAATCGAAGAAGCCGTCCAAGTCGGACTCGGTATCTTCATCCATTTCCTTGCCCTCCTCCACTTCGGTGTCGGGCTCGGGGGGGGCGTCGATGAAGACCTCCGTCTCAGCGCACTCCGCGACTTCATACGCGATCAGCTTGCGTGAGGCAACGCAGCTGTTGTCCGTCTCCCATCGGGAGTTATCGCGCTTCCCGCGGATGATTCCCATGTCAAGATTCTCGTACCAGGAAGCAACGCACAGTAGCATCAAGTCCGCGCCTGCCCGAGCTCCCGAGGCACGCCACTTCTTCAACTCGGCCTTCACATTCTGCAGCTTGAGTGCGAGGCCCCGAATGGTTGTTGGCTCAGGATCCTCAGGCCAGAAGAGCTTGTGAAGCGCAAAGCCCACGCGCACGAGGTCAGTGCCAACGCCGGCTAGGCGTTCGAACTGGCCTCGCATCACCAGCATGATGTCTTCAATTTCGGCCCTGGTGTCCTCTGGCTCGCCATTCGCAGCACGTGCTGCTTGGGCCTTGGCCAGAGCGGGTACACAGGAAGAAATAATGGCAGGAAAGATCTCTGGGAAAACCAGTAAGAAATTTAGAATCAGAGAAGAAAAGAACCGGGTAGAGGAAGAACCGAGAAGAAATTCGACCGAGAAGAAAATCGACCGAGAAGAGAAAGATGCAGGGAAGAGAAAGCGTACTCTTAAGCTCGATGCGCAGCGCCTGCAGCTGGGTCTTCCAGGATTCTTCATTGGATATGTGCCTATCCTGGATCTGGCGCAGAGTATCCATCTGCGCGAAAAGCCCAGCATTGGCCTTTGTCAGTACCTCGCACTCCTGCTTGAGGGTCTCGATTTTGGCGTTGAAGGTTGTTTCGGCTTTGGCTTTTTCGGCGATTGCTCTGTCCCTCTCGGCGCCAAGAGTGATAGCATCCTGGAGTGCCTCCCGCAGCTGGGCTTGCAGTTCCGCCACCTCTGTGGTGTGGTTCTTCACCAACTCGACAGCCTGGTCGGAAAGCTGCTTCTGCATCTCTTCCGGTTTGACGCAGTCTTGATGTTCTTCAACAAACAACTTATGATCTTCTGCGGAGAGACAAACAAGGTTAGCAGAGAAGCAGAGAAGAAACAGAAACATAATCGAGTCGGGTAGACCGCAACTCACCTTCTAACTTCTTGATGGTGGCCTCGGCGTTCTCCACAAACGCACGGCATTTCTCGTGCTCCTCAGCTAAAGCCTTCAGATTATCTGCTGAGTAGGAATGGTTAGCGCAAAAAGAAAGCAGAAGCGGGCGTAAACATAAAACGCAATAACCGTGCAGCTAAAAGCATACCTTTTACTTCAGCCAGCTGCTGAGAGCTATCATTGGCATTCTTGCTCGCGGCCTCCGCAGCTGTCTTCTCCTTTTCAAGTGCAGCAATACGCCTCCTGGCGATAGCATGGTTCCAGAGGAGCACGCGATACAGATTGGTACGCTTCAGAACGCTATCCTGAGAAGCGGGGAGAGAACAAGTTAGGCAAAGAAGGGGAGATTCAACCCGAGTAGGAGGCTACTCGGAGAGCATCCGCCTACTCGGCCAGAATCTCGGGGACTGGGTGATGGTAAAGGAAAATGAGAAAAGAGAGATACTACTCGGAGAAAAGAAAAAATTCAACTCGGGAAGAACAAGTAAGACTTACTGCATAAGCTTGCTCGATGTCCTCGGCGTTCTTGCGGTGCAGGAACATCTTGGCGGCGAGAGTGGCAGTCTCGGTGGAGACAGTCATGGGTTTGTAACCCAAATCCACCTTGTTCCACTCAACGCGCATGTGGTCGATTGCGCCCAACCCAAGGCCGTGCCAGTTGTCCGTGCCGAGAACCTTGCTGTCCCACTTGGCGTCGATGAAGCCAATGGTGTCGAGTACTTGCTCAAGGCTCCGTGATGTTATCGCTGGATCCTGGACTCCCCGAGAAGCAATAGTGACGAGCTTGTTCTGGTTTGGAGCCGGGGGAGGGGAGTTCACAGCTACGGCCTTCCTTCCCTTCTGAAGGGCAAGTTGTTTATCCTGGGGAGAGAAGCCGATCTGGTTTTGCTGGCTAACCTGCACCATGTAGTCCGGGAAGCAAGGCTGACCAGCAGCAGCAAGAGCGGCGGAGGTAGCGGTAGCAACCGGGCCGGACGCGCGAATAACCAACTGTCCAGTCGAGGTTGGCGCTGGCATCTGGTCTCTAGCTTGTTTCTTCGTTTTCTCTTTCTCGGCTCGCTGCTTCTCGGACTCCTTGGCCTTCTCGGCAGCTTCCTTCTCGGCCGCCCTCTTCTCGGTCTCCTGCCTCAAAGCATCCAGGGCCTGTTGCCTGGCTTGGTCAGTTGGTGGCGCCAGGGGCGCGCTATCCGGTGCGCCAGTCGGCTGGGCGCTACTCGGTGTGGCGCCTGCCTGCGCGTCACTCAGTGGATAGGCATCCGCCATAGTGGCATCCGTGGCGGTGGCGTCTTCTACCCGCTGCTCGGCAGCGGGGTTCACTTGGTCAGCAGCTCCTGTGCTTGGCTGCTCTTGCTCCTGTGCTTGGTCAGCAGCTCCTGTGCTTGGCTGTTCTTGCTCAGTTTCTGGCCGCTCAAGGGCGATGTTGTCCTGCATCTCTTCGTCTTGAGTCTCCTCGGCAGTATTGGCCGGAGGAGACGGGGGCCTTTCCTGGTGTGCAGCAGTGTCCGGTGCTGGTTCCGCACGGGACTGCTGCTCCGAATCCGCCCCTTGAGCATCAGTGCTCTAGGCATTGGCGGCCTCATCCTCGTCGTCATCGAGGTTAATAAGCGGTGCTGCTGGCTTCTTAGCCTGTTCAGGCGCGAGAGCAGCATTCGCGTCCATGGGAGGTCTGCAGAGAAGAAGGAATTCAGAAATTAGAAGAGGATTGGGGAAAATGGCACAGTACGAGAAGAAAGATAACAGAGAAGAAACTTACGCGCTGGTGGAGGCGAGCTTCCGCCTTGGTCTCTTCGCGACTACCTTGATCGCTTTCTTCTCGGCTGGCTTCCTCTTTTTTGCTGGAGGCTCTTGGGCGCCACTGCCGGTACGCTTGCGGGTGTCAGGAGCGGCAACGGACAGAGGTTTGACGACAAGGGCCGTATCGCCCCTGTCCTCATCTTCATCCTCACCATCATTCTCCTCAGCAACATCATCTATGAATTCAAAAGGGAAGAGGAGTGGATCAAAAACAGCAAACGGTGGATTGGTACTTCTCGGAAACAAGCAAAATGAGTACGCAATTACCTTCGAATTCGTCCTCGGACCAATCGCGAAGAGATGGTTCGGCGTCGCGCTTCTCCTTTGTGGAGGAGTGTGGAAGGTTGATTTGATCTGCGGCGTCGAAAGAGGGCACGTCGTCCTCCTCGCGATCAGGAAACCAGTTGCCTCTGGAAGTTTCGCCGCTCTTGATAATCTGGCGAGTGAGGACCTGAAGAGCAGAGAAGCGTCACTATCTAGCCGAGTAGCAGAATGGTATCCTACTCGGATGGGCATGCAAACACGAAGCATACTAAGCCTAAGCATGATCGCTGAATATCCTACTCGGAAAGGCATGCAAACACGAAGCATACTAAGCCTAAGCATGATTGATGAATATCCTACTCGGATGGGCATGCAAACACGAAGCATACTAAGCCTAAGCATGATCGCTGAATAACCTACTCGGAAAGGCGTGCAGGTATTAAGCATACTAAGCCTAAGAGTTGTTCCCGAGTAGGTTACCCGGCAAGGCGTGCGGGCACAAAGCACATTAGGCCTAGGCTATTCGACTAAGTATCCTACTATGTACAGAGGGCAATTGCTAGTCGGAGTTACCTACTCGGAAGGCATACGCAGAAAACAGAGTAAGAAGGACGTACCCGCTCAATCGGTTTCGTGCGGCTATACGGGACGAACCCGTACTGCCAATTGTCGCTGAGGCTCGTCATCAAGATGGCCCTTGCGTGCCCGGGAACATCAATGTTGTCGATCTCGATGGTTGTCGTCCTGGTGCAGTCGCGGGGGCCTCCCATGTAGCACATGAGATGGCTGCGCTCCTGCAGAGGCAGCACTCGGCGCTGGAACCAGCAAGCCACCGGATCATCATTCTTGAGGCCTTGCTCTATCAGCCAGCCAAGCCTCTCCTCTATCTCGATGGCGTTGTCGTCATCGGCGGGCTTCTCCTTCCAGTTCTTCCCGGTGGGAGCACGGAGGCTCCAGGCGGGAAGGTTGATCCTGTCAAATACCTGGGCCCCTTCGGTGGCGGGGATATTCTTGACGTAGAAGAATGTCTTCTGCCACATTCGGACGGAGTCCAACCCCTTGATACGGGGGTGGTTGGTCCCCGACCGCTGCACCATCATGGCGCAGCCGGTGTCGGTGGCGCGGCCGACGCCCGCGCCATCCTTCTTCCCGGTTGTCTGCTGGCGGAGGTGGAAGTACCTCAGCCAGGTATCCGTCGTCGGAAGGATGCCGAGGAAAGCCTCGCACACCACGGTGTGGTAGGCGAGGAAGACGACGGCGTTCGGCGGCAGATGATGCATCTGAAGGCCGAAGTGGTCGAGAAACTTACGGAGGAATTCGGAGGCCGGCAGCCCGAAGCCGCGCTCGAAGTGCGACATGAACACGACGCGCTCACCCTCCCGCGGGGTTGGCACGATTTCATCGCCAGGCGCCCGACACTCCACGCCGGGAGGAACTCTCCTGGTATTCACGAGCCAGGCGAAATCTTCACTGGTGACGGTTGAGCCCGCCCAGCCGGCTTTGGCCATCGTTGCAAGTAGGAGGAGTGGAAGAGATTGGACGGAGTTGGTTGGGCGAATTGAGTCCGCGGCGGCGCAAAAGCTTGCGTGGCGGCGGAGAGCTCGATGGCGGAGGAAAGCAGAGGACGAAAGAGGAATAGTGCAAGGGAAGGGGAAAAGGAAGTTACCGGCGGGGGTATTTATACCCTCTCCGCGGGTTTACCGTTACCGTCGGCGTAGTGGGATCAATCGTGGCCATGATGGCTGTGTGGTGGGGCCTGTGGCCGGATAGAAACGCACGAAAGCGCGGAACGCGCGCGTAACGGCCACAGTGGATCCCACGGCCAAATCGTGGCCTATTATTACGATTGATGGGACATAACGGGCCGGTGGGCCCGCCCCGTGAAAACTGGGCGCGTGGCACGATGTGTCGTGGGCAGCGAAACGACAGGGTCGTGGGTGCTTGACACGCGTCCGGCTGCGGCACGGACGGCTGGATGGTGCTCTGCGCCGCAACGGCTCAATTCAAGAAAATTCTCTAAGTCTTTTTACTCGGTTACAGAGTAGAAAGCAAGTGCTACTCGGAAGACAAGAGACAGAAGATACTTGTCAGAGTGCTACTCGGAGGCCGTTTACTCGGCATCTTGGGGTTCAAGGGCTATGAGGCAAAGATTGGTTTTAAGCTGGCAGAGCCTAGTGAACGAGTTCACAAGGCTCAACCAGCTTCGGGGACTGCTGTCGGGGGGTTACCCCCGAGTAGGGTAAAGGCAAGTGGTAAAAGCGTCTTACAGAAGAGAGGTTTTGTCGAGTAGCCGACTACCCGGTACTTGCTACCCGGTCGACAGCTACTCGGTTTCTCCTCAAGATGCCCGGAAAGAGAAACCAGTCAAGTTACATCCATTCGAGTAGAAGAGTTGGCCCGAGTACAATTGGCGGGAACAATTGGCGGGAACCTACTCGGGCCAGAAAGTCAAAGGAGCCGTTCTGACACAGGATCCCGCGTATCCTGGGTCCGTACTTGGCAGCATTCGAACTACTGTTCATCTGGGACCGGCCTGCCTGACAGTGACAGCATGGAAGCAGGCCGTGGCAGGATAAGGGGGGCCTACTCTGTGCTTAGGTACAGTGATACCAGTCTGTCCCCTTGTTTTGCCCAACGACTTTCTAGATACAGCCAAGATCAAGAACCAAAGGTGTCAGCGGGAACCCGGAAGAAGGACGATGTGCACACTATGTCGACATTTGTCCATGTTTGGACGTATCCGGCTGGGCACCAAGTATATAAGGTGCCCCGCCGCCTCCTGCGTGAGGCATTCGATAGACAATCCAGAGAGGAACATATCTTGACCTAGTTCTTTCCCTAGTTCATCATCTAGAGAGGAGAGTGGCTACTCGGTAGCAAGAACATTGTACTGTGGCTACTCGGTGAGATACCAAAGAATACAAAGAAAGGCAGGAGTAGGGGTTTTACCTCCTCACGAGGGCCCTGAACCTGGGTAGATCGTGTTGTTTGTAGTGTTTACGTCGTACCTCACGCGGCTACTCGTCGCGTGATCCCTCCCCGAGCACCTCCAGCGTCCTTCGTCCCCACATCTTTAGCCATCCTATGGCATCTGCCGTGACACCACCACGACAGTAGGTGTGTGTGCAAGGTATCAAGCGGCTCCTAAGGATTTCCATTTGATGGCGGTCCATAGGATCTTTCGTTATTTGGTTCATACCCCAAGATTTGGTTTGTGGTACCCAAAGGGGGCACAATTTTCTCTCAATGGATATACGGATTCCGATTGGGCGGGTCATCAAGATGATAGGAAGTCTACCTCCGGGGCTTGCCAATTTCTTGGTAGGTCCCTAGTGAGTTGGTCTTCCAAGAAGCAAAATTGCATATCCCTCTCCACCGCCGAAGCCGAGTATGTTGCCGCCGCAAGTGCATGCACTCAATTGTTATGGATGAGGCAAACTCTCAAGGAGTATGGAGTTCATTTGGATAAGGTGCCTCTTTTGTGTGACAATGAAAGTGCCATCAAAATTGCATACAATCCGGTGCAACATACAAGGACCAAACACATTGAGATCCGCCACCACTTCATCCGTGACCATGTGGCAAGAGTAGACATTGCACTATCTTATGTGCCCACCAAGGACAATCTTGCGGATATTTTCACGAAGCCACTTGACGATGCAAGATTCTTGTTCTTGAGGAATGAACTAAATGTGATTGATTCTAGGAGTTTGACTTGAAGATATTGAACACACCCCTATAGATGAAACGTGTTTGAGCTTAGGTGTAGGCATGGACATAGGGGGAGTGTTATCCTAACACATTGGGTTCTCCCTCCCCCCATAATGCCCATAGCAAAAAATTCATTGTTATCTCTCTATTTCTAATGTTGAATTGTGAGCTTCAATGTTGAGTATTGGCAATGCCCCCAAGATATATCTCGCGGTTGCATACCATGAACTCTTATATGGTGGCTTAGGCCACCAACCTCTTCCCACGTGAAGAGTTGGTTCTTAGTTGGATATCTTGTGGTTATTGTGTTTTTCCTTCCGAATACTACTTTTCGTTGCTATTTCGATCTTATTTGTTTTTCCCCGAGAAGTAAGACTAGGAAACCTAACCCCTTGTGTTTTGCTCTATTTCTCCTCTCTCATGTTCATCTATGCATATACCGTACTCCACACATCAACACTTCATTCCTAGCCTTTCAAAACTCGCCCTCCGGAATTTTTGGAGCTGTTTGCTGCTTCTGCCGGAATTTTCCGGACCATTCCGGAACTCCGGAATTCTCCGGAATATTCCAGACCATTCCGGATGGGCAGTTTTCCTCTATAAATACCCCCGCACACACGGGTGGACGGTTTTCCTCCACTTCTTTCTCTCCTCCTGTGCCCTAGCCGCCCTTGTTCATCGATTTCGTCCCCGTTGCCCCTAGGGAGGATTGTTGGATCCCTCCTTTGGACAAGGACTTCCCCATGGACGGTATGTTGTTTGGCATCTATTATTTCTCGTTTTGATTGGTTGATTTTGGCTCTAGATGCAATCTCAACTAGGGTTTGATCTAGTTCCAAGTTCTATCAATGTGTTCATCTTGCCAATCACTACCTAGATGCCATGTTATCATTGATCTAGTCTAACCACTCAACAAATCTAGACTTAGATCCAAATTGTAGATTGTGACCATCCCACAACTTCCAGCACGTAGATCTACTTTAGGTTCATCTTTTTGGTATCCTTTGATGTCTGGTTTAGTTGTTGAGTCAAAAATTCGAAGTTTTGGGCAGTTCCTCGAATCGAATCGAGGAGCCCGGAATTTTCCGGAAAATTCCGGCCCAGCCGGAATATTCCGGACCATTCCGTAACTTTCCGGATGCTGCCAGAAATTCGAGTTTTTGCACTAAAACAAACCTTTCGGAGTTCCTTTGACTCGTATGGCATATGCACTTATCTTTGCTACTCCTTTGTCCTCTGTTCTCAGGTCCTGGAGCTCGTACTGGTCAGAAAAGGAAGCAAACCATTTCGAGGGGTGCTCGTCCTGTCAGGGGACGCTCTTTCGGCTCTCGTGGGGCATCTCGTGATGATGATAACACTTAGAGGGTTCCTGATATTGATCTGAAAGAGTGCTCTATTCCTCAGTGGAATTTCATCAAGCGGAAGAACCCGTACCGCTTTCCTGATTCCACCTATGAGGATTCTCGGTTCTGGACAAATCTGCAGTTCAAGTGTTGGAACGAGTTCTATTCTACCCAGCAGCCTCTTACTTGTGTGCAAGCTCAGGTCAACATGGACGTCTATAATAGGTACAAGAACTCAGAGCTCCGCCATGTACATGCCTGTCTGGAGAAGCTTGGATTGATTCCTCTGTTTGACAACACAGAGAGTGAGTATTGCCCTGAGTTGATTGCTCAGTTCTATTGCACTCTCCACGCCATGGGTGATGCCCGGCACTCCATGACTTGGATGTGTGGGGAGGAGAAGATCACCAGTAACTTGTCTGAGTTTGCTGAGGCCTTGGGTTACACCTGGACTGCCACCTATGCTGATCATGGCTACAAGATTCATGAAGCCCCAGAGTATGACATCTCGAGCCTGGAGTTTTGCTATCCTCCCAATGTCAAAGGCAAGACTAAGCCTTTCAACTCCAACATGTACCCCTACTACAACTTGCTCTCCAAGATCTTCCGTGCCTCCATTGTGATCAAGGCCGGTGATTTCTCCGCTATGAGGGCCTTCATGGTGAATCTCATGTTCCTCACTAGGCCTAAGAACCAAAGGAGGATTGATGTGATGGACTTCATCTACCGGGAGATTTTCCTAGGGGTCATGGAGAAGAGGAAGCCCGCCTATGGCCCACTCATTCAAAAGTTCATAAATGCCAAGGTGGGGATTGAGGTCATGGAAAACTATGAAGTGGTCAAGTGCAAGAAGATGGCTCCTCGGTTGATCAATGGTGATGAGATTCTGGAGTTTGCTAAGGGAAAGTCCAAGTCCCCCTCGGCCACTCCTTCTGCTTCCTCCAGTGGCATTCCTGGGCGTCCCTCTAGTGGAATTGCAAAATTCTTCAAGTCTATGTTCAACATGTGCAAGGACACTAGGGCCATTGCCCATGAGGCTTGTGAGTTGGCCAAGGAGACTAGGCGTATTCAGAACGCCGACCGCAGGGCTGCTGGTTTTGAAGTGCCTGCCGATCCTCCCTATCTTGCTGCTGCTGATCTTGTCCCCATTGAGATGCCCGAGATCCATGATGATGACTTCTACTTCGGGGTTCCTCCAGCGGATGTTGATGAGGAGGAGTATTCCAATGATGAAGACGACTTTGATGCTGCTGGGCTTGGAGGACGTGATGTTGAAGAAGAGGAAGAAGGAGATGATGAGGAAGGCAATGGAGAAGATGACGACATGGAGTGATCTCTTGGGGCGCTAGTGGACTCTTTGTCCCTTTTTGGCGTCTTGATGCCAAAGGGGGAGAAGGAGTCCCCATATTAGGATTCCACGGGTTTTTGCAAGGGTTGGGGCACAAGTCTTTTGCCTTTTGATTTCGATCTTATAGGCTTGTGCTCCGGTATCTTTATTTCGTTTCCTTCGTTTTAAAACTTCGTACTATGTGTGTGGAACCTCGTGACGTATTCGTGTCACCCTTCCCGTGGTTATTTTACTATTATCATGCGTACTATTATTGTCTATCTTTATCTATGCATGTTATGTGAACTTGTTTAGACAGCTTGGTGTTTAAAACATAGGGGGAGCAAAGCTTCTGAAGTGTGTGTCTCACGACACACATCGAGGAAGAACTCCGTCTATTTTTTAGACACCATTTCTTTAGTTCATATTGCTCTATCCCCGTGAAATCTTTATGTTGTCATCAAACACCAAAAAGGGGGAGATTGAAAGTGCATTCTCGATATCTCGCTGTTTTGTGTGTTCTTTAACAACATAAAGAGATATTAACCGTATGTGCTATTTTGTCAAAGGAATTGGTCTTAATTTAGCACGTATACGGTGTCAAAGAAATGGTGAAGAAATCGAAGATCAAATGGATTTTTTCATGGCCAAAAACAGAGCTTCAAAGGGAAGCCGGAAAATTCCGGGCCAATACGGGCTCCGGAATACATCCAGAATAATCCGGTCACTATGGGAAAAGGCTCTGTTGCAATCCGGAATATTCCGGAGGATTCCGGCAGCCGGAATATTCCGGGGTCATTCCGGCCTCAACGGGATTTTGTTCTGTTGGCATCCGGAATATTCCGGGGGCCATTCCGGCCACAACGGGTTTATGCTCTTTTGGCATCCGGATTGCTCCGGATTATTCTGGGGGTCCGGAATATTCCGGACCATTCCGGGCTGGTCGAAATCTGGCTGAAAAACGGCTAGTTTTGATGGAGGCTATAAATAGAGCCTCACTTCTCTCTCCAAGGGTTAGCTCTCCCCAGCATTGAAGACATCATTAATGGATGTCGCACCCCGGTTTCTAGAGGATACTCATCGCACGAACTGGAAGTCAGGTGCTTGGATTATGGGGCATACCTGCTCCCACGTCCCAGCTTCCTGGTAGGCCTGCGCTTATGCGCGACAACACAAGCCCTGCTTCCACCGTCGAAGTAAACTATCCGCTAGGAACCTAAGGCACTACTGTCGACGTACTTCATATTCAAGCACGCACTGTACGTCAACAGCTTTGAACGAAATGATAGCACAAACTGTCTCTAAGACACAAAAGAATGAAATAAGTTTGCAAATAGCCTTCACTAAGGCAGAGATAGCAAAACACTCATCCAGAGGACACATGTCCCAACATATCATTCATTACAATAGCGGAAGCAATCAAAGGGGTCTGAGTACAGACAAATCCAAGGCTTAAGAAGCCGGAGAAAATAAAGAAAACGAAGCCCCTCCACGTAGGTCCTGGATCCTGCCCGGGGTCCAGCCAACTACTCGTCTGCAGCGTCGTCAAACTCCACAAAGTAGCCATCCTGGTGATCATCGTAGCCGTAGTCGTACTCTGCGTAAACCACAGCCCCAACGGGGTCAGTACATCCAAGTACTGGCAAGCAAGACTCACATTTCATCAAGGAGTTACCCGTCAACACAAGCCGGGATGCTTGGGATCAACGGAAGAAGATGGGTATTATAAAAGCTGCAGCGGGCTGCTCTAACCAACTACAGAGATAACTACTTGTGTCCGGCTAATAGAAAAGATAAGATCGAGGAATTGTAACCAACTGAAAGATAACTTCAAACAAACCCATCCTGGACCTCGCCCCTTATCCGAAGAAGCAATCCGAGGATAACTCACACCGTTGTAATAAGGTGAATCAAGTTGTTGTGTGAATAACCTATTACTAGTCAAGTTATTATTCATTGGGTGAAACATGATGGTTATTATGTTTAAGTTGTCCTGAGTACTTGTTAGCCAGTACTTTCACCAAGTAATCCATAACCGCGGAAAACACGGCTTCTCGAGAAGATTTATCCCTGCAGGGGTGCACCATAGTAACCGTACACGTAAGAATATCCCGCCAGATGGGAATCAAACCCACCAAGCGAGACACTCAACACAACCAACTGTTCTTCGCATCAAGCCCAAAGCACCGCGTGCTGTGCGTGCGCGGCTAATCGAGCCCCCCGAAGAAAAGGAGGACCCTCATAGCACTGGAAGACCACGCCGCCCTAAATGCCGACTACAAAAGTTCCACCCTGGCCTCGGGTTCGTACCTGCATATGATGCAGCAAATGGAAAGCCCGAACTAGTACGGCGATTTGGACGAGATGCGAATCGAGTCAAGTTGAGGGGGGCGCCCATACTCGCTTCCCACATGCGGGTAGTGCGCTCATCATGGATCAGTAGACAAGACCCTTTTCCTATTAGGGTCGACACTAGCAGGCCTCAAAACCACAAAGGGCCTCCTGCCGGTGCCTTATCATCAAGTTATTATTAATAGCAGCATTGACAGGATTGATTGATTAACATTCGAGCCCCCGGAACGGTAATAGATAATAATAGCACGATAATAAAAGAAGTAACCGACAACAGGCTCGAGCAAAAGCAACCCTAAGCATGCTAGATGAGATCAGGCACAAACAAAGGCTGTAGGTAAGGAGGTGAGGCAATATCATTGGTTCAGGGAATCATGTGATGGGTTCGGAGAATAGCAACGATACATAGGGCTAGCAGAAATAGACAAAAGGATAGTATCGACAACAAGTGTTGAAGAGAACTCGATGATTCATGTGAGTGATAACTTGCCTGGAAGCTCAGCAGCCGGGTACTGGGCTAGGTCCTGGGTAGTGGTGTCGTAAGGCTCGTCGGTACCAACGTCGTCGTCTAAGCGAGAAGAAGCAAAAAAAACAACGAAGGAAGACGGCAATCAATACATGGCATATGTGCACAAACATTGGGATGATGCATGTCATGTTTAATAGATGCACCGAAATAAACTAGTGGATATGATACACAAGTTTAAATGGATTCCATATGCAAAGATTGCATATGGCAAACCCATGCCTTAGAGTTGAATTAATTGTTCTAACACTAAGCATCAGGTGTTGGTGAGTTATCATGATGCATGCATGATGAGGAACAATAAGATAACAAGTTAATTGCAATTGGAATGATAGTTAACCATTTTTAGAAAACATTAATCAGGTTTGGAAATTATTGGTACTTAATGGTGTTAAACAAGTAGTGGTTGTTACCAACAAGTTAAAGTGTGCAAAACAAATAACAAAGTTTGATATTTGAAAAGGTTATCAAATTTTAGTTGGATTACATGTTTCACATTTTGAAATTGGACTTTGGATTATTTAATTATGAATTAAACAATATTAAACAATTTTTAATTGCATTAAACAAGATTTAAATTGTTTAGGCAATTTAAATTATTCAAACCAGAAAACAAAATTTATATTTGGAAAGTACATGAAAAGTTGATTGAAAAACATATTTGGTTTGTGAAATTTGGAATTTTTATGAACAAGTTATGAATTTTGCAAATTTAAGGGAATTTGACAAGAATTCAAATTTTGCATCAATTTAAAATATTCAAAACAGTAAACAAATTTTATATTTGGATAGAGCATTTAATTTGGTATTGAAAACATATCAAAAATGTTGGATTTGGGGTTAGGATGATTTATTTATGCAATTTACAAAATTTGGGGTGAATCTGCCATTTTAATGCATCTAGGGACTTAGGAAAAATTTTCCAGGGGCTAGAAATAAGGGCCAGGGGCCTATGTGTGATTTGCTAAACGTTCCAGTACCAAACCATTGTAAAAATAAAACTTTGTTTTATTTGGGAGAGAGGGGATTCGATCCCCTCACCTCCTGGTTGCAAGCAAGGAACAGAACCATTCGGCTAGATGTGCTGTGTTGGTGGGATTGCATCTCGGATGGGGATAAGCTGTTGGTACTGGCTGTACCGAAATAAAACAAGAAAAGGTGCAGGAAAAGGGGTGGGGATGGGAATCGAACCTGGGATGTGAGGGTTCGCTGCGCGCGGCTGCAAACCAGTGGGACGGCTGCGCTGGTTTGATTGGATGAGGGTGCGGGTTGGTTTTGAGCCTGGCAAGCGACTGGTATCTGAACCTGCAGGCCACGAACAGGAGCAGCGCTGGTTACGTTCATGAACAGAGCAATATGGCGAACTTCCAGCAAGAAATTGGTGACCCAAACAGCAGGGAATGGGGAGGGAAAGAGTGGGAATGGAGAGGTGGGATCACCCTCTTCGCAGGGGCGTGCTCGGCGCGGTCGGAGGGTGGCGGAGGCGGCGGCGCCGTGCGCCGGCGGCCGGCGGCCGTGGCACCAGTACAGAGGAGGAAGCTCTTCCTCGAGGTGGCGGCGGCTGGGGGAGATAGGAGGGAAGAGGAGCGTCTAGGGTTAGGGTTTAGATGCGGGAGGGGGAGGAGGATATAAAGGAGGTGGGGTTTCCATCGGGTGGTTGAGGAGGAGGGGCAGGTCGCTGTCCTCCATGGGACGTCATCCTCCGTACGGAGGTAGGAGGAGACCGAGCGGGCTGCCCCTTGTGGGCTGGGCCTTCTCCCCCTCCTGAACGTTTTTTTCCTTTTTTTTTTTTATTATTTCGGTTTTTGTTTTTTTTTTCCTGCTGAAATTGAATTGGTAAGAAAAGAATAGGTTTGGTTGATGGAAAAATTTGGAAAAAAAATTGGAGAAGCTCCTTAGGTCAAAACTAACATGTGGCAACTTTTATTTTTAAAAATTTAAATGTTTGATGGCTTTTGAAATTTGAACCAAATTTAGGTGATATTTTTAATATTAAAGATCATTAACAAAACCCAAAATTTTAAATAGGGTACCCCTAAGGTAATTAGGCAATGTTGAAATAGTTTGATTTGGTATCAACATGAATTCAAAAATGGTTATGTTTTTGGGTTTGCAAATCTTTATTTGAAAGAAAGTAACAGACAAGTGTGAAAACAATGTTTGATTCAGTTGGCCTTTATTAAGAAAACAATGCAAACAGAAATAAATATGGGGATGATGACATGATGCATTGCTTTAAATAAAACAAGAAGTAAACAACTAGGGGTTTTCATACTTGGATGTTACAAAACGCCCCCCCTTGAAGGAATCGCGCCCCGAGATTCCCTACTGAGAAATGAAAAGGTCCGGATACTTCTTGCGAAGATCCTCTTCGGTCTCCCACGTTGCCTCTTTATCGGAATGATGCGACCATTGGACTTTCAAGAACTTGGTGCTCTTGTTGCGAGTCTTACGCTCGGTCTCATCGAGAATACGAACAGGGTGCTCCTCATAAGATAGATCATCTTGCAGTTCGATAGAATCATGATCAACTGCACGATCTGGATCCTTGAAGCACTTTTTGAGTTGTGACACGTGGAACACATCGTGCACCTTGGATAGTTTTTCTGGAAGTTCAAGACGATAAGCATTTTCTGCACGCCTCGAAAGAATGTTGAAAGGACCAATGTATCTTGGTGCAAGCTTTCCTTTCACACCGAAACGATGAGTTCCTCTGAGGGGAGTTACACGGAGATATGCCTTATCACCAGGTGCATAGGTCATATCCCTGTGCTTGCTATCATAATAGCTCTTCTGACGAGACTGAGCAATCCTGAGATTGTCACGAATGATACGAACTTTCTCCTCGGCTTCCTTAACAATGTCAGGGCCTAAGAGTGAACGTTCACCAGCTCCAGACCAATTGATTGGACTCCTGCATCTGCGACCATACAGTGCCTCAAACGGTGCCATGCCTAGGCTTGCCTGGTAGCTGTTGTTGTAGGAGAATTCAGCATATGGAAGGCAATCCTCCCATTTCATGCCAAAGGAGAGACCACATGCTCTGAGCATATCCTCGAGAATCTGATTGACTCTTTCGACTTGCCCCTGAGACTGAGGGTGATAAGCTGTGCTGAACAGAAGTTTAGTGCCCAATGCTTCTTGAAAACTTTTCCAGAAATGAGAAGTGAAGATACTTCCACGGTCTGAGCTTATTTCCAATGGAACACCATGAAGGGGAACAATCTTTGCTGTATAGAGCTCTGCTAACTGGCTAGCTGAGATAGTTTCCTTGACAGCGAAGAAGTGAGCAACCTTAGTGAGACGATCAATAACAACGAAGATTGCATCGTTGCCCTTTTTGGACTTTGGGAACCCAGTAACGAAGTCCATTTCAATCATGTCCCACTTCCACTCAGGAATTTTCAGAGGTTGGAGTAGACCTGCTGTTTTTTGATGAACTGCCTTAACACGTTGACAAACGTCGCATTCAGAAACGTATTGAGCAATTTCACGTTTCATGCCAGGCCACCAATACAGAGTCTTAAGATCCTGGTACATCTTTGTACTTCCAGGGTGGATGGAGAGAGGAGTTTCATGAGCCTCCTTGAGAATGATATCCTTGAGACTTTGAATCTGAGGAACTGCAATGCGTCCTTCGAAGAACACAGCTCCTTTGTCATCAATTGAGAAGGACTTGAATTTATCATTGCCCTCCTTGATGTGCTCTACAATCCTCTTTAATTCAGCGTCACGAAACTGTTCAGAACGAATCTTGTCCTCGAGAGTTGGACTGGCTGTCAAGCTAGCAAGATAACCTTCCGGAACAAGACCAAGGTTCAGCTTCTGGAATTCTTCATGAAGTGGAGGTTGGCTGTCCATGATCATGAGATTGTTGCAATAAGATTTGCGACTGAGAGCATCGGCCATAACATTAGCCTTGCCCGGAGTGTAAGAAATGGTGAGATCGAAGTCCTTGATCTTTTCAATCCATCTCCTTTGCCTGAGGTTTAGATCTGGTTGAGTGAAGATGTATTTCAAACTCTTGTGATCGGAAAAGATTTCAGTTTTGTTACCCAACAAGTATTGTCTCCATTTCTTGAGGGCAAACACAACTGCTGCAAGTTCAAGATCATGAGTGGGATAGTTTTGCTCATGTGGGTTCAACTGACGTGAAGCATAAGCCACAACTTGGCGTTCTTGCATAAGAACTGCACCTAGGCCTTGGAGGGAAGCATCACAGAATATCTGGAAAGGCTTGGTGGTATCTGGACCAACCAGAACTGGAGTAGAAGTGAGTTTAGTTTTGAGGAGATTGAAACTTTCCTCACACTGTGGAGACCAAACGAACTTCTTGTCCTTCTTGGTGAGATCAGTGAGAGGTTTTGCAATCTTGGAAAAGTTTTGGACGAAACGACGGCAATAGCTAGCCAAGCCAAGAAAACTTCTGACTTGCTTCACCGTCTTAGGAGGTTTCCAATCAACAATTGCCTTAACCTTTTCAGGATCAATGGCAATGCCCTTGGCAGAGATGATATGACCAAGATATGCAACTTCTGGAATCCAGAACTCACATTTGGAATACTTGGCATATAGACGATGCTCGCGAAGTTTCATGAGAGTGAGACAAAGGTGTTCTCCATGCTCTTCCTCGGATTTTGAGTAGACTAGGATGTCATCAAGATATACCACAACGAACTTGTCGAGGTATTCATGGAAGACAGAATTCATGAGTCGAGAGAAGGTCGCCGGTGCATTGGTGAGACCAAAGGACATGACGGTGTATTCATATAGACCGTACCGAGTGGTGAAGGCTGTTTTTGGAATATCTTCCTTTCTGATCTTTATCTGATGGTAACCCATCCTCAAGTCCAACTTTGAGAATATTGAGGCTCCAGCGAGTTGATCAAAAAGATCATCGATACGAGGAATCGGATACTTGTTCTTGATAGTTTTCTCGTTGAGAGGACGATAGTCCACCACGAGTCTTTTTGTTTGATCCTTCTTGGCAACAAACAGAGTTGGGCAACCCCAAGCGGAGGAACTAGGCTGAATGTAACCTTTCTCCATGTACATATCGATTTGCTCCTTCAACAACTTCAGTTCAGGAGGAGCTATCTTGTATGGATGCTTAGAGATTGGAGCAGTACCTGGTTCAAGCTCGATCACGAACTCAACTGCTCTGTCCGGAGGCATCCCTGGCAACTCTTCTGGAAAGACGTCAGGGAATTCACAAACCACCGGAACATTCTCAAGCAGAGGTAGAGGTTTAGCATCCAGGGTGTACAGCTGAACAGAACTTGATTCCTTCGGAGAATAGACTATCTGGCCGGAAGGGTGGAACAGAGTTATTGACTTCTTAGCACAATCAATCGTAGCTTTATTGGCCTTCAACCAATCCATGCCAAGGATGACATCAATGTCTGAATTGCCAAGCAGAATGAGGGAAGCAAGGAATATGTGACCTCCAATTAAGATCTGATTCTCATGACTGATCTTGGAAGTTTGCATAGTTGCTCCAGGAGAGTTTACTACTAGCGGGGAACCCAAACCAACAAAAGGTAGTTTAACTGCTGTAGCAAAGATCTTTGACACGAACGAATGCGATGCTCCGGTATCAAACAACACTTTAGCTGGGTTAGAGTTTACGGGTAATGTACCGAGAACAACGTCGGCAGATTCCTCAGCTGTGTCAACCTTGACGTGGTTCACCCTTGCGGTCCTCCCAATAGGCCTGTTGTTGGTGTTGAAGGCCTTATGCGGAGGAGCGCGGACCATCGCCTGGTTGGTGTTGGGGCGAGGTGGTGGAGAAGGCAGCATCCTCTGAGTGCACTTATCTGCGTAGTGCCCAGTCTCCTTGCACTTGAAGCAAGTGACGACACGAGGAGGATCTGGCCTTGGCTGCGCCACTGGAAACCTCTGCCCATGCATCTGAGCTGGGTTGGGTGGGCGGGGACCAAAGCCTGGAGAAGCTTGGGCATTTGGAGCCCTAGTGACAGCACTGTTTGGCACCCAGATGCGGCGCTTCTGCGGAGGGGTGGTCATGTTGGAGGAGGAACCACCCTCACGCGAGTGCTTGCGCGACTCTTCGAACGCCTTGCGCCCATTCTCCTCATTGAGCGCGGTGTTCACGAGCTCGACGAAGTCCTTGCACTTGATGTTGGTGAGAGCGTACTTCAGTTCCGGGTTAAAACCTCGGCGGAACCTTGCCATCTTCTTGGTCTCAGTAGACACCTCGTCTCCAGCATACCGAGCGAGGCGATTGAACTCGTTCTGGTAGCCGATGACGTCGAGCTTGCCCTGCTTCAGCGAGCAAAACTCTTCACGCATCCTCTCCATGAGACCATCGGGGATGTGGTACTTCAGAAAGGCATCCTTGAAGCAACCCCAAGTGATAGGATAGCCAGCTCTCATGGCCTGGTAGTTCTCCCACCACGAGGCTGCCTGACCCTTCAGTAGGTAAGCAGCATAGTTGACCTTGTCCTCTTCCGCAACATGAGCAATCTCCAGGGCTCTTGCTACGTCACGGATCCAGTCATCAGCATCCAGCGGCTCGCGTGTTGCCACGAAAGCCTTGGGACCCACACTGAGGAAGTCCTTGATGGTGACCCTCGGAGCAGTCTGGTGGTGGTGGTTCTGGTGGTTCTGAACCTGGACCATCTGAGCCATGACCTGAGTCATCTGAGTCAAGAGCTCAGCGATCGGCGGTGGCTCAGGCGTGTTCCTTGTTGGAGGCATCCTGAATTGAAAATCATTTTAGCACAACAAAAGAAAGGGATAAACTTTAGCAACCGAAAGCGAGATTATTCCGACGCATGAATAGATAACCAACAGGTACATCATGAGTTCAAATACATCAGAATATCCAACAGACCAATACATGGTTCGAAAACGAAAGGATAAACTAGACACAGCTAGTAACGGATACATCGGTACTCCCATGCTCATCACGCAGGACGGCGGCGAGTAAGGCGAGTGGTACGGCGAGGAGGAGTCCGCTCACGGAAGTAAGTATCACGACGATCCATGTAGATAGGAACTGCTCGGAGAGGGACCTTCGGTGTGGTGAAGTAGAAAGCATCCTCTCCCTGTGCTCCAAAGCGTGGAATCCCCGTGTAACCAGCTCCAAGGTCGAGAAGTGGACCTCTGATCGGCTCGTAACCTCCAGCATCTGGCAGAGGACAACCCGCTGGCTGAGTGAAACGCGCGAAGCGCTCGTCTCCAACGAAGTCTGTGGTGTACGTCGCCAGACGAGTGAGAGCAAGGTGGAGCTGCTCCCTGACTGAGGCCAACTCCTGAGCAAGTGTGGAAGCAACGGCGTCACTGTGCCTGACGAACTGAGCAGTGGTCTGCAGCCTGGAGCTATCAGTCTCGTAGGTATCCATGTCGCGGTGGACAGTGAAGTGAACTCCCGCTGCCGTGATGTAACCACGGGGGATGTGACGAAAACTGGACTTATCAAACCCCCAGTAGTCAGCACGTAGTACAGTGAGACCCACATACGCGACCTGCTGCACTGCCATGTCCACAGTGGTACCTACTGCCTCGTAGCTGTGGACTATGCTCCTGCCATCATCCGACACAATGTAGACGATGGCTCGGTAGAAAGTCTGGTCGAACTCGCGCTGGTGCTCGTAGACCTGGTACTCTGGTGCCCAACGGAACCCCAGATAGGTAACCATGTCCCTCAGCGTCTCCGGAAAACCGGCAGTGTCCTCACAACGGGTCATCCGCACCACCTGCGGGTAGTAGCTGAGACCCATCTGCAGATTATTTTGGGAATTTGATTAGACTCCGGTAGAAACAATGGAAGTGGAAACAACAACAAGTTTCAATGGACGATAGGTTCTTGAGAGAAAGCATGATACTGAAGCAACATCGGGAAAACGAGACCAAAAACCTGAGGTACTAAGGAGAACCCAAAACACGTGAAATCCTAACTTGAAAGTTTAGGTGAGAACAGAAAACAACGTTGCACTTCCTTACCAGAAAAGGGTGGGTGGGTGGGGAAAGAAGAAAAATGACAGAATTCCTACTCTCACGTTTCATTTTTCCTATATAGCTACAAAATAGTTTCTAGACTCAACTGCGACCAGTAAAAAGGGATCCTACAGGCAGACAGGCTCTGATACCATTTGTCGCACCCCGGTTTCTAGAGGATACTCATCGCACGAACTGGAAGTCAGGTGCTTGGATTATGGGGCATACCTGCTCCCACGTCCCAGCTTCCTGGTAGGCCTGCGCTTATGCGCGACAACACAAGCCCTGCTTCCACCGTCGAAGTAAACTATCCGCTAGGAACCTAAGGCACTACTGTCGACGTACTTCATATTCAAGCACGCACTGTACGTCAACAGCTTTGAACGAAATGATAGCACAAACTGTCTCTAAGACACAAAAGAATGAAATAAGTTTGCAAATAGCCTTCACTAAGGCAGAGATAGCAAAACACTCATCCAGAGGACACATGTCCCAACATATCATTCATTACAATAGCGGAAGCAATCAAAGGGGTCTGAGTACAGACAAATCCAAGGCTTAAGAAGCCGGAGAAAATAAAGAAAACGAAGCCCCTCCACGTAGGTCCTGGATCCTGCCCGGGGTCCAGCCAACTACTCGTCTGCAGCGTCGTCAAACTCCACAAAGTAGCCATCCTGGTGATCATCGTAGCCGTAGTCGTACTCTGCGTAAACCACAGCCCCAACGGGGTCAGTACATCCAAGTACTGGCAAGCAAGACTCACATTTCATCAAGGAGTTACCCGTCAACACAAGCCGGGATGCTTGGGATCAACGGAAGAAGATGGGTATTATAAAAGCTGCAGCGGGCTGCTCTAACCAACTACAGAGATAACTACTTGTGTCCGGCTAATAGAAAAGATAAGATCGAGGAATTGTAACCAACTGAAAGATAACTTCAAACAAACCCATCCTGGACCTCGCCCCTTATCCGAAGAAGCAATCCGAGGATAACTCACACCGTTGTAATAAGGTGAATCAAGTTGTTGTGTGAATAACCTATTACTAGTCAAGTTATTATTCATTGGGTGAAACATGATGGTTATTATGTTTAAGTTGTCCTGAGTACTTGTTAGCCAGTACTTTCACCAAGTAATCCATAACCGCGGAAAACACGGCTTCTCGAGAAGATTTATCCCTGCAGGGGTGCACCATAGTAACCGTACACGTAAGAATATCCCGCCAGATGGGAATCAAACCCACCAAGCGAGACACTCAACACAACCAACTGTTCTTCGCATCAAGCCCAAAGCACCGCGTGCTGTGCGTGCGCGGCTAATCGAGCCCCCCGAAGAAAAGGAGGACCCTCATAGCACTGGAAGACCACGCCGCCCTAAATGCCGACTACAAAAGTTCCACCCTGGCCTCGGGTTCGTACCTGCATATGATGCAGCAAATGGAAAGCCCGAACTAGTACGGCGATTTGGACGAGATGCGAATCGAGTCAAGTTGAGGGGGGCGCCCATACTCGCTTCCCACATGCGGGTAGTGCGCTCATCATGGATCAGTAGACAAGACCCTTTTCCTATTAGGGTCGACACTAGCAGGCCTCAAAACCACAAAGGGCCTCCTGCCGGTGCCTTATCATCAAGTTATTATTAATAGCAGCATTGACAGGATTGATTGATTAACATTCGAGCCCCCGGAACGGTAATAGATAATAATAGCACGATAATAAAAGAAGTAACCGACAACAGGCTCGAGCAAAAGCAACCCTAAGCATGCTAGATGAGATCAGGCACAAACAAAGGCTGTAGGTAAGGAGGTGAGGCAATATCATTGGTTCAGGGAATCATGTGATGGGTTCGGAGAATAGCAACGATACATAGGGCTAGCAGAAATAGACAAAAGGATAGTATCGACAACAAGTGTGGAAGAGAACTCGATGATTCATGTGAGTGATAACTTGCCTGGAAGCTCAGCAGCCGGGTACTGGGCTAGGTCCTGGGTAGTGGTGTCGTAAGGCTCGTCGGTACCAACGTCGTCGTCTAAGCGAGAAGAAGCAAAAAAAACAACGAAGGAAGACGGCAATCAATACATGGCATATGTGCACAAACATTGGGATGATGCATGTCATGTTTAATAGATGCACCGAAATAAACTAGTGGATATGATACACAAGTTTAAATGGATTCCATATGCAAAGATTGCATATGGCAAACCCATGCCTTAGAGTTGAATTAATTGTTCTAACACTAAGCATCAGGTGTTGGTGAGTTAGCATGATGCATGCATGATGAGGAACAATAAGATAACAAGTTAATTGCAATTGGAATGATAGTTAACCATTTTTAGAAAACATTAATCAGGTTTGGAAATTATTGGTACTTAATGGTGTTAAACAAGTAGTGGTTGTTACCAACAAGTTAAAGTGTGCAAAACAAATAACAAAGTTTGATATTTGAAAAGGTTATCAAATTTTAGTTGGATTACATGTTTCACATTTTGAAATTGGACTTTGGATTATTTAATTATGAATTAAACAATATTAAACAATTTTTAATTGCATTAAACAAGATTTAAATTGTTTAGGCAATTTAAATTATTCAAACCAGAAAACAAAATTTATATTTGGAAAGTACATGAAAAGTTGATTGAAAAACATATTTGGTTTGTGAAATTTGGAATTTTTATGAACAAGTTATGAATTTTGCAAATTTAAGGGAATTTGACAAGAATTCAAATTTTGCATCAATTTAAAATATTCAAAACAGTAAACAAATTTTATATTTGGATAGAGCATTTAATTTGGTATTGAAAACATATCAAAAATGTTGGATTTGGGGTTAGGATGATTTATTTATGCAATTTACAAAATTTGGGGTGAATCTGCCATTTTAATGCATCTAGGGACTTAGGAAAAATTTTCCAGGGGCTAGAAATAAGGGCCAGGGGCCTATGTGTGATTTGCTAAACGTTCCAGTACCAAACCATTGTAAAAATAAAACTTTGTTTTATTTGGGAGAGAGGGGATTCGATCCCCTCACCTCCTGGTTGCAAGCAAGGAACAGAACCATTCGGCTAGATGTGCTGTGTTGGTGGGATTGCATCTCGGATGGGGATAAGCTGTTGGTACTGGCTGTACCGAAATAAAACAAGAAAAGGTGCAGGAAAAGGGGTGGGGATGGGAATCGAACCTGGGATGTGAGGGTTCGCTGCGCGCGGCTGCAAACCAGTGGGACGGCTGCGCTGGTTTGATTGGATGAGGGTGCGGGTTGGTTTTGAGCCTGGCAAGCGACTGGTATCTGAACCTGCAGGCCACGAACAGGAGCAGCGCTGGTTACGTTCATGAACAGAGCAATATGGCGAACTTCCAGCAAGAAATTGGTGACCCAAACAGCAGGGAATGGGGAGGGAAAGAGTGGGAATGGAGAGGTGGGATCACCCTCTTCGCAGGGGCGTGCTCGGCGCGGTCGGAGGGTGGCGGAGGCGGCGGCGCCGTGCGCCGGCGGCCGTGGCACCAGTACAGAGGAGGAAGCTCTTCCTCGAGGTGGCGGCGGCTGGGGGAGATAGGAGGGAAGAGGAGCGTCTAGGGTTAGGGTTTAGATGCGGGAGGGGGAGGAGGATATAAAGGAGGTGGGGTTTCCATCGGGTGGTTGAGGAGGAGGGGCAGGTCGCTGTCCTCCATGGGACGTCATCCTCCGTACGGAGGTAGGAGGAGACCGAGCGGGCTGCCCCTTGTGGGCTGGGCCTTCTCCCCCTCCTGAACGTTTTTTTCCTTTTTTTTTTTATTATTTCGGTTTTTGTTTTTTTTTTCCTGCTGAAATTGAATTGGTAAGAAAAGAATAGGTTTGGTTGATGGAAAAATTTGGAAAAAAAAATTGGAGAAGCTCCTTAGGTCAAAACTAACATGTGGCAACTTTTATTTTTAAAAATTTAAATGTTTGATGGCTTTTGAAATTTGAACCAAATTTAGGTGATATTTTTAATATTAAAGATCATTAACAAAACCCAAAATTTTAAATAGGGTACCCCTAAGGTAATTAGGCAATGTTGAAATAGTTTGATTTGGTATCAACATGAATTCAAAAATGGTTATGTTTTTGGGTTTGCAAATCTTTATTTGAAAGAAAGTAACAGACAAGTGTGAAAACAATGTTTGATTCAGTTGGCCTTTATTAAGAAAACAATGCAAACAGAAATAAATATGGGGATGATGACATGATGCATTGCTTTAAATAAAACAAGAAGTAAACAACTAGGGGTTTTCATACTTGGATGTTACAATGGAGCTCACCCACTAGCAAGATCTCCCTCCTCCTTTACCCAAACTCGTTGATTCCTTGAGGATTGAAGGAGGACCACCGGATCTACATCTTCACCAACCGGATTTCCATTTCCCTCTCATTTGCTTGTGAGATCTTTGCTTAGGGTTTCATCTTGTGGAGAACCTAAGCTTCTTGTTCTAGTGGTGATTCAAGAAGATTTGGGAGCCCCCAATTAAGTTGTGGGTGTGTGCCCCAAGTGTTTGTAAAGGACTCGATCCCCGCCTTAAAGGGGTTCAATAGTGAGAGGTGAACTAGGCCTTTGTGGCGCAAGTTCATCGGAGAATGGGGTGAGGCCTTTGTGGCGTTGAGTATGCCTTTGTGGCGAGCTCACACCCCTCCAACGAGACGTACTCCCCTAAAAAGGAGGAACTCGGAAATACATCGTGTCTCCGTGTGCTTCCATCGGTTACCTCGTTCCTCCCTCATTACTTACTCGCACTCGTAGCTTTATTGTAGTTCTTGTTGTTTTAATTGTTGTCCTAGTTGCATTAGTTGCTTGCCTTGTCATATAGGTAAATTCACCATTAGTTGCACAATCTAGAGAATTTACCTTCTTGTCAAGCCTAAACTTTAAGAAAAATTAAAATTGGTCGTAGCACCTATTCACCCCCCTCTAGGTGCCCATACTTTACTTTCAACCTTTCTTGTCAAGGGCCTCATGGGACTCTCCCAATTGGCTCATGAGGAGGTAAAAGTACCTCTTGGTCTCACCTTGCACGTTAGACATAAAACGTTCCAAAGAGGCAATTTCATCTTCTACACTAAGACTAGTAATGTTATTCATTTCATTTGTAGTCTTAGAGATGATATAAGATGATACCTCCTAGGCTTTAGCCATGAAGAACTTGGCGGAAGGTTGAGTAATATTCTCATTGTAGGATTCAAACAGAGGTGAAGATGATGATGTCTATGCAATAGCAAGAGCGGCCACTTCACTTCTGGATTCTTCTTCTTCATCATCACCGGAATCATACTCTTCTTGAGTCACTAGCACAAAATTTTAGGAGCCTTCTTGTTGAAATGTTTCTTCTTGAAATGAGGTTTCTTGTAAGCAACCTTTCACTTGTCCTTGCGAATAAGTTCCCCTCCATGATGTTCTCTATTTTCATAGGGGCACTCCGCAATGAAATGGTGCTTGTCTTGACAATTAAAGTAAGCTCTCACTTTTTGAGTCCCTTCCTTTCCATAGCTAGACTTGGTCTTCTCCTCAACATATGCCTTGGCCTTGGTAGGATTCTTCCAAACTTTTGCACAGCAAGAGCAATGACATCCTTAAGAACAGAATCATATTTTTGATCCTTAAAAGGGGCCAAGTCCTCAATGCAAGCTTCATGATGACCAACCTCCCTTGACAAAACCTTGGCCTTCAAAGCAACAGAGGCTCCTTTGTGCACTACCATGGCTCTAGCACGATTGTCAAGAGCATTCTTTGTTTGCACTTGGAAGGAGCAAATCTCTTGCATCACTTGAGTTGAGGTCATAGAAGGATACTCATGTCTTCCTTGAAGACTAGGGTGGATATCGACCAAGCTCGACTCGACTCAACTCAACTCGTAAATACTCATTAGTTAACGAGTTTGCTTGACTCGACTCGTTAACTTAACGAGCAAAAAATTATAGCCTGGCTCAACTTGATAAATACTCGAGTTGGATCGATAAGCTCACTAAGAAACTGAAAAACATAATCAGTTAATTATGGAGCAATATTACAAGAAGGTAGATTCATCGTTCATGCCTCTCCAAGTAGATTTTGGAGACTATGATCTGAATGCTCCTCCTATATTTTTATTTTTAAGGTCTTAGATTTTATTTGGTATCGACTAATATTTGATTTAGCATATCAATTTAAGGACATTAAAGAGCTTATCTAGTACTCGAAACTCGACTCATTAAACTTGTTTCCTTAACAAGCTGAAAAATAGACCTCGGCTCGGCTCATTACTCTCCGAGTTCAAGCCGATCCGAGCCGATTTTTTGAGTACTCGTTAAGCTCGCGAGTTTCTAGTTTTATTTCCACCCCTATTGAAGACTCTTCAAGTCCGCGGGCTCAAAAGTTATGAGATCACTCACGTACTTTATCTTGATCCAGTCATCATCAATATGAGTGGCACCAACACCATTTAAAGCGGCGGCAAGAGTCTTGAGCCTCCGGTACATCTCTTCAGGGTTCTCACCATCATGCATATAGAATCCATCGACCTCATTGCTCAAAGTATCATACATATTCCTCTTCATGCTTTCATTGACCACAAACATGACGATAAGAGCATCCCATGTTTCTTTGGCGGTGGAATATTGTTGAAGATGATGCATGTGATTTGGACCCATGGCTTGTTGAATCATGGACAAAGCGGTGTAGTTGAGTTTACCATTTACGGCTTCTCTTCTTGTAAAGTTCTTAGGGTCATGAGGCTTGTATCCATATGGAGTGACCCTCCAAAGATCAATACAAGAAGAGTTTAAGTGATTTTTCATATAATATTGCCAATCACCAAAAGAATGTTCATAAATTTTAGGAGGATCGCCTCTAGGAATTATATGAGGATGTGGGATGGGAGGATCTGGAGAATAGTGTCCTTTGACAGAGTCGTAATCTCTCTTCTCTTCCGTACCCTTAGAGGTGGAGTTATTAGGGGGGGTCACTTTTAGGTTGTCAACCATTATCTCCATCTTTAGCACCCCCTGGAATTTAATCCAGAGGAGATGAAGTGGAAATCTCGTTTCCTTGGCTTTCATAAAATTGCAACAAGAGTGTCCGCAGCTCGTCAATTTTTCCATCCATGGATGAGGTCAAGGAATTTTGCAACTCCTTGAGATCATCCATAGTGACATGTCGCGGAATCGGTGACTACCGTATCATCGGCCATACTAAAACTCTTAGGAGTTAAGCCCAAAATCAAGAGCCGAGGCTCTGATACAATTGAACGGATAGTATGGGCACCTAGAGGGGGATGGATAGGTGCTACGACCAATTTTAAATTTTCTTCAAATTAAGGCTTGACACAAAGGTAAATTCTCTAGATAATGCAACTAAGGTGAATTTACCTATGACAAGAACAACAATAAACACAATACAAGTACAAAAAGGAGATGGAACGAGGTAACCGATAACGGAAGCACGCGGAGACACGATGTAATCCCGAGTTCCTCCTTGTTAAGGGAGTACGTCTCGTTGGATGGGTGTGAGTTTCACCATGAAGGCCTACTCAACGCCACAAAGACCTCACCCTATTCCTTGATGAACCTCGCCACAAAGGCCTAGTCCACCTTCCACTATTGATCCCCTTTGAGGCGGGAATAGATTCCTTTACAACAATCTTGAGGCACACACCTACAACCAAATTGGGGGATCCCAAGAAACACCAACAATCACCAAGAGAGTAGCAATGGAGCCTAGGTTTTTCACAAGAAAATTCTAGGCACAAATCCCTCAAGCAAATGAGAGGGGAAATGAAAACCGGTTGGTGAAGAAGTAGATCAGGGCCTTCTCCTTCAATCCTTCAAATATCAACGAGTTTGGGTGGAGGAATTGGGAGAGATCTAAGATTTAGTGATCTAAAAAAATGCACATTAATGGCTTGGATGAACTAGCTCACTTGGAGAGGAGGGAGGGGTATTTATACCCCCTCCCAAAATGTGGCTGTTTGAGTAGAAATTCTTGACCGGAATTTACGGTTCAAACTTGAAGCAGATATTCCGGTTTGCTTCTTCTTCGGATCTGGAAACAAGCAGCCGTTGATCAAAACCGGATATTCCAGTTTGCTTCAAATAATCCGGTCAAATATTCTGGTAGACTCCAGTGCGAAAAATCAGCTCCAACCGGAAATTCCGGTTGACTCCGAAATTTCTTGTCAAATAATTCGGTTGACTCCAGTACCCAAATCGAAGGAAAAACTCCTCAACCGGAATTTCCGGTTGACCGTGGAAAATCCGGTTGAAAAATCCGGTTGTTCATAGTGCCAAAATTGGATGATCTATCTTCACCTTCTTTTTTGGTGTTCGATGTAGGTGAGAAACTAACCACCAGCACACTAGACACCTTGATAAAAAATGTCCTTAGCACTGTTAACTAACACACAAAACGTTAGGGAAAAATGCACTTTCACTATCCAAGAAGATGCACCAAGCCCTCAAGCTAATAAACAAGGCCAAAGCTCAAGATCCTACCATTATTGATAGAGCTCAACCAAGTGGTGATCCTTCACCCATTGATGATCAAGGCCAAGTTCAACATGGACATGACTCCGATGCAGAAGGTGATGCTCAAGCTATATCCAAGGAAACTTTGCAGGAGATGCTAGCTCGTAGAGCAAAGATAAGGGTAGAAAGTCTTGAGCGTACGGGTCACACAGAGGACAAGATTCTTGGTCAAGTTTGAGGAAGGGTTGTCACTAGAAGGCAATTGGCGGATTTTAGCAAAGCTTATGCTTTTTTCTCTTTCATTGAGCCTAAGAAAGTGTGTGAAGATCTCGAAGATCAAGATTGGCTTGAGGCCATGCATGATTAGATCAACAACTTCGAGCACAACAAGGTGTGGAAGTTAGTGCCAAGACCCAAGGATTGCAAGAATGTTATTGGCACCAAGTGGCTGTTCAAGAACAAGCAAGACAAATATGGCATCATAATTCGTAACAAGGCAAGATTGGTTGCTCACGCGTTTTATCAAGTCGAAGGTGTTGATTTCGATGAAACCTTTGCTGCCATATCTTGTTTTGAATCCATTCATATCTTGCTTGCATATGCATCTCATCATAATTTCAATTTAAACAAATGGATGTTAAAAGTTCTTTTCTAAATGGTCCCATTAATGAGTTAGTATATGTCAAGCGACCTCCGGGTTTCTAAGATCCCAACCACCCCGATCATGTCTATAAGCTTGATAAGGCGCTCTATGGACTTAAACAAGCTCCACATGTGTGGTACGAGCACCTTAAAGAGTTTCTAGTAGATCGCGGGTTCAATGTTTGTTTAATCGATCCCACCCTATTTACCAAGATGGTAGGAGGTGACTTGTTCATATGCCAACTATATGTGGATGAAATTATTTTTGGGTCTACTAACACCAAGTTCAATGAAGAGCTTTGCAAGATTATGAACGATAGGTTTGAGATGTCCATAATGGGAGAATTGGAGTATTTCCTTGGCTTTGAGATCAAGCAATATCCTGAAGAAACCTTCATCAAGCAAGCTAAATATACCCAAGACATTCTCAAGCGGTTCGATATGCATGATGCCAAGCCTATGAAGACTCCAATGTCCATAACCCTTGACTTGAAACCCGATTCAGATGGTAAAGAGGTAGATCAAAAGGTATACCTCTCCATGATTGGCTGTTTGCTTTAACATTGTGCATCTAGACCGGATATCATGTATAGTGTTGGTAAGTATGCAAGGTTTCAAGCCTCTCCGAGGAAAAGTCATTTTGAAGCGGATAAACGGATCTTTCGATATTTAGTTCATACCCCAAACTTTGGTCTTTGCTATCCCAAGGGTTCAAGCTTTCAGCTCATTGGGTATTCGGATGCAGATTATGCGGGAGATAAGACAGATAGAAATTCCACATCTGGGGTTGCCAATTTCTTGGTTGTTCCTTGGTGTGTTGGTCTTCCGAGAAGAAAAATTGAATAGATCTCTCCATCACTGAGGCTGAGTACATCTCCGCAGCAAGTTGATGTGCTCATTTGCTATGGATGAGGCAAACTTTATGGGATTACATTGTCTATTTTAACAAAGTGCCTCTTCTATGTGACAATTAAAGTGTTGTCAAGATTGCCTACAACTCCGTTATTCACTCCAAGACAAAGCATATTGAGATCCCATCATTTTATCCGGGATCATGTGGAGAAGGGTGATATTGATCTCTCTTATGTGTCTAGTAAGGATCAACTTGCCGATATCTTCATGAAGGCTCTTGGTGAATCAAAATTTCGAGATTTGAGGAATGAACTAAATGTCATCGATGCGTATAAATTCACTTGATACCTTGCATAAGTACCTCTATTATACTTGCTATTACGTTTGGATGTAGTCATGGAAATAGGAGGAGTGTAACTCAAATCATGAGTAAACACTCGTCTTATTATGTGAAAATTCTTATGCAAATTTAGTCATTTTGTGACTTTTTGTGCTTCACTGCGAGTAGTGTTTTTGGGACCAAGATATATCTTCGTTGCGCCAAGACACACTCTCATGGTGGCTACGGCCACCGACCTCCTCTTTTGAGGAGTTGGATCTTATTGACTTTTCATTTGGATTTCTCGTCTCTCGTATGATGGTTCCATTCTTCTATCCTAAGCCACCTCAACCCTAAAGCCCATTTCTATCTTGATGCCTTTTTTGTGCTCCTGGCGCGTAGTGAGTTGGAACGGCGGTACCACTGGTGAAACTACCGGTACCACCGCTACCTCGCAACTGCTGGACAGTGGTGGGATTCGTTGTTTATGCGGTGTGCCCCAGGAGCTGGTACCACCAGTGCTACATCGGTACTACAGTTGGTGCGGGATCGCTTCCCCCAACAGGTCACTACCGTATAGCACTCGTTGTACAGGGAGCGGTACTACCGGTGGATCTGGCGGTATTACCGCTCGCTGCGATTCCTATGTACTTTGTCTAGGCCGCGTGGGGACAGATCTCATTAGATCCTATCTTCCCCACCGTCCCTAGCTCTCCTCCCGTGGAACCTCTTCCATTGCCAGGGAAGGGCTCGTGTCGTGGAGTGGAGAAGACAGATGCCATGGGATGGCTTAAGGTTTGGGGCCGATGGACGCTGTAGGTATTCGGGGAGGGATTGCACGCCGAATAGGCGCGCATAGAACAATGCGAACACCACAATCTACCCAGGTTCGGGGCCCTCGTGTGGAGGTAACACCCCTACTCCTGCCTATCTCTCTGTATTAAGTCGTGTCGAGTACAGAAGTTACAATCTCTCAGTATTTCTCTCTCTGCCGAGTAGAGAGCGCTCAACTCTCTCTGTTGTTCTCTCTCTCTGAGTAGCTATGCCTCGCAATAAATGAGCCAAGGTCCAACGTCCCTCGCGCAGGAAGGGGTTGACCACCTTATATACTGGTGGCCAACCAGTATTCTATGAATAAAAGGACCGAAGAGACAACTCCACTGTGGGAACAGCACACACCTCCGTGTTCCCGCTAACACCATCGCCGAAAGTCGCTGGGGTAGGCGGCTTACAGGTCTTGTCCACCTTGTCAGTCTCTTAGGGTAGGTCACTGACATGTCCTGTCCCCCTTGTCAGTGACAGGACTTGACAGCGACCAACCCTTACTATTCCCACGTCTCTCTGCGGGTAACCACGCGCCTAGTAAGTTGAACCGCACGCCTGTACGGCCCCTGGATACGCCGGATCTTCCTCAACGGCTCCATTGACTTTGTGCCCGAGTAGAGCAGCTTCACATCTATCCGGATCACCCGAGCGCTACCCGGCTGATCCAGATATATTCCTGATTCTTCCTTCTGGCCTCTTGGTCTTTCTATCGAATAGCATCAACCGGATACCAGATACCCGGGTAGCCGCCTACCCGGTTAATACCAACTCGGTACGGCTAAACTTGGTAAACATCATCTTGAACCTTGTTTCTCACATGCCTTACCCCTACTCGGGGGGTAGCCCCCCGACATTAGTCCCCGAAGCTGGTAGAGTCCGGCGAACTTGGGCGTTGGGCCCTGCCAGCTTAAACCAAAATACCTTCCGCGACAAGTTGCAGCCGAGTTGCACCTCAACTCGGATGCTCACAACTTGAACTCGGGTCTTTACTATTGTGATCTTTGGAGTTTTCATCATTGTGCCGAGTAGATAAAGCTGAACTGGGTCCAACCGAGATCCCCACACTTAGGCAAATTTCCAAAAATCCTGCCGCTCGAAACAGAGGGTTCCATCTTCGCGTGTCAAGGACACACAGGTGTCTTGCAACACAGCCAACGACGCCTCGATTCTGATGCGGCAGCAGGGAACGCGCAGGTCACTGCACACCGGGCCCACTGGGCGTCACGTCGCGTCACTGGCGTACTCGATTGCCCACGACGTGCGTCGTGGGATTAACTGCGCCTGTTACGCATGAATAATTCGCTTGATGCGTTTCTAATGGGCACGGTTACTCCCCACGCCGCACGATCTCTCCGCAGTGAATCCTGTGCAATAACTGCACCCGAGGAGGTTTAAATACCTCTACGCCGCCCTTCGTCTATCCTTCCTTGCCACTTTCCCCCGTGCTGCTTCCTTTTCGCCCCCGCACCCGCAGCGAAAATGTAACATCCCTACTTTTGTGTAATAAAGAGAGGTGTTGTGTACATGGCATGCATGCATGAAAAATGGACCAAATTTTCGCTTTTAAAATTTAATCAGAGAGTTACCAGAAAATCACTTAATCTGGTTTCAAACAAAGTTGTTTTACAAAGTTTTTCAAAATGATCAAACTTTGTGCTAGAAAGGTGGCAAATTTGAAGAGCTTTCCAACGAGTATTTTTGTGCAATTTTTGCTTCACAAAAAGGCCCTCAAAAATCTGTTTTGGTTCTGTTTTTAGGTCCAAAAGGACCTCCCTGTAATTTCTTAGTCTTTTCCAGGGGGGTTTTTCGCAATCGCTCCTGTCGTCTTCCTCCTGTCCGGTGACAGGAGGGCATCCGCCGCCGTTCGCCACCTCCTCCTTCCCTCCCTGTCGACGTGGAGGCCCCGAGGGCCTCAAGGAGACGTCCACATCGTGAACATCTCGCAGAACCCCCCCTCGCTGTCCCTCTTCCCCCTCTGTTTCTCTCCGCCGCCCGAGAACCACCGCCGCCATCGATCCGTCGCCGCCGGCGATTCGCTGTCCCCCCCCCCCCGACCTCCCCGTTGAGCTCAGTAGAAACCGCCGTCGCCTCTTCTCCGTCCTCGAGCACGCGGGACCGCAAGGATGCAGTAGCCGCGCGGGATCGAGCCCTTCTTCCCCGCGGCCGGTCGCCGGAGATCTCCACCGCGCCGCCGTTCTAGCTCTCCTCCGGCCCCTCCGAGTTGATCTACACGTTCGTGGTGAGCTCCCGCAACTCCCCATCCCCTCCGTTCGCCCTCTCTCACCCGAAATCGATGAGGCCGTCGGAGTCCGTCGACCCCCGCCGCCGCTCGCCGTCAAACCTCGCCGCCGTTGCTTCCCCGGAAGCGAGACCAACCTCCCCGGGTTCCCCTCGATGAGAGGAAGCCCGTGGGCTAAACCACGCGTCCGGGGATGCCCTCCTCCGCCGCCGGCGAGCTCTTTCCGGCCACTGCCGGCCACAGTGAGGTCACGGTGATGTCACTGTGACATCACCTGCCCACGTGGACATGCCAAGTGGCAGTTTCTGTCTCTTTTGAACTGCACAGGGGGACCCGCAGAAAAATCAGAAAAACAGAAAATATAATTAATTTTGGAAATTCAATAACTCCCATTTTATAACTCCTAAAAATATGAAAAAATATGCAAGGTGTTCCTAAGAATGTAAGCTATTTATCTATACCACTTTCATACATGTTTGGTAAGGTTTAAAATGAGGCCACTTTTATAGTTTACATTAAATTCATTTAAATATTGAAAATAAAGTTTTTATTCAATAAAAATAGAAAATTAAGTGTAATATACCATTTTGATCAGTGAAGCAAATGAAATCCAACTATGAGGTTCACAAGGTCATTTGAGCATCTTAGCTTGGTCACATCTCCAGTTTAGGGTTTTCTCCCCCTCCGGTGTTCGTCGTTCACGGCGTAAAACCCTACCTTTCTGTTCTATCCTTTAAGCTTTACTAGCAAACATGCCCGTGCGTTGCAACGGGAAAGAAAAAAATTAATATCGCATGAAACAATTTATCATAACCCACATTTTGTCTAAAATAATCGACCCGTCTAACCCTAAGCTCAGCTATTCTATTTTTCACTTTCTTCTCCAATAGAGTATAATTGGTCGCAAAGTCCAACATAAGCGTCATATCGAAGAGCACCTTAATTTTTTCCTCTTAGCCGTTTGCACCGACATCCGGTGGTCTCTCCAAATTCGATCAATCTGTATTTATATATTTCATTTAACTACAAAAATCATACAAAACAACTATACACATACACGATTTTGCAACAGCTTAAAAGAACACATCTTTTTAATAATTCGAAACATTTTTTATTTGACCTATCATTCATTTAAATCTTTATTTTTTTATAGCAAACATAATTATGTGTTGATATGGTTGATTTGTGTTGAATAATTTTTATAAAGTGGAAATTTTAAATCATAGATCATGTAATCTTTCATTAAATGAGTCTGTAATGTCGTGTCTGTCAACCGTTCAAAGAAGCAAAGGTTAATCATCATAAGGTAAAAAAAAGTAAAACGGAGAAATTCTTGTTGTGATAATTGGACATGGTACTACCATATGATGGAACCGGTGAAAATAGGAAATCATCAGAGAGATTGCCGTCGCACAGTATACCTCAAGGTCCATCTAAACCATTTGTTTTAGATCCACCGCAATACTCTGAGATGCTCAACTACTCCTAGATCGCCGTCGGCTGATGAATCTGCAGAGAGGATCACCTGCTGTACATCGTCACTTGATTAGATATCCTCGAAGCCCTCAAACAACGACGGCGCAGGCGAGAAACAGTGAATCTACAGAGGCGGGGTCAGAGGAAGAGAGACGCGCGGCGATGGCGTCCGCGGAGAGGCTCACCTGCTGCTTGAGCGCCGCCGGCTGAGCCCGCATCGATATGGACACCCCCCGAGCACCTCGAATCAGCGGAAACGATGGGAAATCACTCAGACCGGAGCTAGGTTGAGCAATATGATTCACGGGAACGGGCGGCGAGACTCACCTGCTGCTTGCGCTCCGCCGGCAGAGCGCGAGGGCGACGAACAGAGCACACCGGCGCCGGCTGATTCTACAACGACCGGTAGAACAAGCGACGCCGTGGAGAAACGAAGAGGACGAATCGCCGAGGAAGAGGGAGGAGACCGTTACTACCTAGACGCCATGCGTTGGGGATGAAATGGGCGCCACTGTCCGTATCAGGTGCGAAACTCGCTGCCATGTGGAGACAAACACACGCGCGGGGCGGCTGTCTCCTCTGCACGACGGCGCGATCCTGACCGTCCGTTTGTTCGACAACCAACAGCGCGGAGCGCGTTCTGCGTGTAATCTAGCGACAAGACCGTTCTGTAATTATATTTTCCGTTTATAAATAGTTTAGATATTAATGATAGATGCACTAACTCCCTAGTAAACAGGTTGATTGATCAGGTGACGTGAAAGTGTTGGCTAGCTTGGCTATGACTACTTTCCTTAGCTAGCTTGACGTAAAGATCGAATTGCTTCTCACCGAAAAGTTCAAAACAAAAAAACACCATGCGGAAAACACGGTTTGATTTTGCACGCGCGTGGTGTGATTTAGCAGCTTAATTTTGTATACCTAAGCTTGAAAGATCAGGACTCCTAATTTCAACACTAATCGGATATTCGGACTGCACGTCTGTGCTTATTTCCAAGAACGCACCACATGAGTTCCCACGTGCTGACGATCTGAATAACACTGAAATTGGCAACACGTGAGCACAAGTATAAAATTCAGGCATACTTTTTGTATCTTCTCGATGCAAGCCATGACGGATGCACTGTGCAGACCTAGGGTGTCTACACCTCCAATTCCGAGCATCAACATCCATGGTTGGCTTCATGTCTATCTCTGTCCACGGTTCGATTTGTCCAATCAGCCAGCTAAAGTTGAGCATCTCCAAGATGAGCTCAGAATCGATCTTCTCCAGCAAGCCGTTTGCCACCGATAGAGCCCCTTGTGCAATCCATACGACGTCGTGGTCATCGATGTTGTCTCGAACTTCGTGGCGGTTCTGGACGGACTCGGCATGTCGGTGCTGGTTGCTCTGCTTGCTCTTCTCACGTCGGCCTTGCAGGTCATGCAGACACTATGGACTGGATCTCCGCGTCCACCACGGAGCGAAAGTGCAAGAGTGCGTCCGGGCAGCGGTTGTCGCAGGCGCAAGGCAGGTCGTTGTCGAGGTTTTGCACCTAGCTCAGGTTCGTCGATCGCCTAATGCCCGCGCTACGCCTGCAGTAATCCTCGGTATGGCGCTGATGTTAGGGAATCGGCCGTCTCGTAGGATGTACGAACATAAGCTCAGAGGGCTCGGCGCGCGGGGGGCAAAGATCTCATCGACTTTGCTTCTGTCCGCCATGGTCGTCGCCATCCTTCTTGATTGATCCTTTATCAAATTGCTAGCTCGTGTGGCACTCGATTTGGTGCAGCCCAATCCATCGCTTATGTATTTAAAGGGGGCAATGCTACCCCGCGCGCGCGCGAGAGTTCACTTTTTGTCGAGCGGTCTCTCTGAGCAGACGCGACGTACCAGAATAGGAAACATGTTCCTTTGTGCGCGTTTCTTTTTTGGGTCATGTGACACGCGCATACACGTTTCCTTGCGCGCTGCGCGTCCGTTGGACGCAGTTCCCACTCAAACAAATACGCGATATTTTTTGTACGCTGATTTTCTACGAATAAATTAGTAGCCATTCCCTTTTTTCGGCTACACTTTTTATGGTGATAAAAAATGTTTTCCCTTTAACATAAAGAAAAAAGGTCTACAAAAATTAATTCCCTTTTTGGGCTAGTGATTTTTTAGGGCAAAGAAAAAGGGCGGGAGATAAAAAAAATCACTTCCTACTAGTAGACAAACTTCCACTTCCAACTAGTGTAAAAAAAATCCACTTCCTCCTCATTTGACGGGCTGGCCTAGCTTGCGCGCGCGATGGAAACGATTCCATCCATCGGTTTCCGACCAGGTTGTTTTTTTTTCTGAAAAGGAAAACAGCAGAGCAGCGTGCGCTTCCGTTTTGGTTTAGCCGCTCGCGTAACAAACTGCACGCTTCCGTTTTGGTTTAGCCGCTCGCGTAAAAAACTTCGCCTAGACGTCGACTATTTTTCATTTCTCTTACGCACGACTTGGATAACAAAAGGAGCAACATCTATTCCCTTTTTTTACGGCAAAACAAAGAAAATATTTAATTTTACCGGGAAAAAATCAGCCGGACAAAAATTAATTCCCTTTTAGGGTTAGTGATATTTTAGGGTAAAATAAAAAGGGGTGGGAGATGTAAAAATCCCACTTCCAACTAGTGTAAAAAAATTAGGGATATTTTAACATAAATGTCTTCCACGATATTACCGATCGGGCGTGGCTATCTTAGGGCATCTCCACTCGGCGCCCCATAGACGGTTCGGATTGGTGCCGGAATGAGCGCTAAGGGGTGTTCTAGACGAAACAGCGCAAATAGGGGCCGCCCCTCCCCACTCGCCGACCACTAAAGAAAGGGGAAAATCAAACTTGAATTTCAACCAAATTTTAGTTAAATTCTTAGGATTTTAAAAAATTTGAACAAAATTTAACTAATATTAAAATAATCTAGCGATAATGCCGGATGACGTCATAGTCCTCCTTGAAGGTGTTGCCGTCGTCGCTGCCGCATGGGTTGCTCAGCCCCGCCTCGTCGTCCTTGGCGTTGGTGATGAAGCCGCCACCGTCTTCGTCGTCGTCGAGGTCGACGGCGGTCGCCCCAATGATCTCCATATCGTCCTGGAGCATCCACGCGCACGCCTTCGGCAGAGGCACGACGTAACGTCATTCATGGACGTCTGGTACGTGGCAGTGTCGCCTTCATGGTCGTCGGCGGAGCCGTTCCACTGTTGTGCGTTGATTAACTCTTGCATCTGTGTAGACGACGCCTCCATCTTCACCTCCACCTTCTTTGTGGGCGGCACCTGACGGGGCAGGAGGCGGCACCATCGTTGATAACGAGGGCGCCAAGGCGACTCCTCTGCGTCGTTCTCGGCTCAAACTAAGGGACATGAGAGACGACGTTGACGTCGAGCAGGAGCAGGAAGAGCGCGAGGAAGACAACGTCACGGACGAGGTCCTCCTCAGCGCCCATTGGTTCATCGGTGGCGGTGCCGACGCTAAGTACTCAAGGGGTTTCGAGGTGCTCGCGACCGGCGGCGATGTGGTCAATGAGAGCATGGAGCGTGCGCCCCGTCACGCTCTATAATGTGTGGCGCCCATGGACGTTGTTCTCCCTCGCCAAGGGCGCTGGTCCTGGGCCATCCCACTGGTTCATCTTCTCGGCGTGGATGCGGCGGAACTCGGCGGTGTAGTGGTCCTCATTTGTCGGGTCCACTTCCGGTTGTTGAAGCTGCTCGGTGGTGACCCCCACGCGAGTATTGCTACATCATGTGAGCGCCTCGGTCTGTGTCCTGCGCCCGAGGAGGGTCAGGACCAGCACGCCGTTGACGCCTAGGGTAAAGCCGTGGCTGTCGTCCAGGGGGGACGGGTACCATGCACGGAACAATGCCTCCGCCTCTTCCTTCAACAGCGAGTGCAGGTTGAAGCCGTTTGCTGGTGAAACTCGCAGTAGATGCCATTTGCGGCGGCAAGTAGCGAGTGTTGGGGAGACGGCGCACGCTCGCGAGAGAGAGAGATAGAGAGAGAGGTGAGCGGCGCGGAGAGTTGGGAGGTGAGAGAGATGAGGAGCCGCTATTTACTATTGGTGGGGGTAGCCGAGCCATCGCGGGCGCTACCTCTTTGCCTCGCAGCAATCCCGCTTCTCCATCTCGCCCGACGACCCGGCTCAGTCCACCGGCATCGACCTGAACAAGGAGTCCAACTTCGAGTCCTCGCCGGCGCTGCATTGGGCAGGGTTCACAAGCGGCAACCAGACGGCATCCCGGGGCGACCTCTTTCCCCAAGTAGGCGCCAACATGCAGCAGTCGGAGGTATTTCATTGTTGCCGTGCATTCAATGCTGTTACAATTTATTGTGCCGACCGACCGATTGGCCATGTGAATTGTGTAGTGCCTGCCGATCTTTGGAAGGAAATATATATAGGTTTTCAAAGGGGTGGTAATTTCCATTCATCTCCCTTGATAACATTATTGGGAAAAATATATAAAGGTTTTGAAAAAGTTGGTAATATTCATTCATCACCATTGTTAAAAATTATTGGGAATAGACTATATGCTGGTTTGTAAAAAAGGTTGGTAATTTTCATTCATATCCCTTGATAACATTGTTGAGAATAGACTATATACTGGTTTTTGAAAAAGGTTGTTAATTTTAATTCATTGCCCCTTATAAATTTTTTGGGAAATAAAAATATATATTGGTTTGTAAAAAAGGTTGGTAATTTCCATTAACTCCCTTGATAAAATTCTTGGGGGAAGTTATAAAAATATATGTTCTCAAAAGGTTGGTAATTTCCATTCATCTCCATTGATTACTTTGTTTTCGAAAGAAATATATATATGTTTTCAAAGGGTTGGTAATTTCCATTCATCTCCGTTGATAACATTATTGGGAAATTATATATAGGTTTTTAGAGGGTTGGTAATTTTCATTCACCACCCTTGATAACATTCGTGGGAATAGACTATACATTGGTTTCTAAAAAAAGGGTTGGTAATTTCCATTCATCTCCCTTGATAATTTCTTTGGAAATAAAAATATATATTGGTTCTTAAAAGTAGGTAATTTCCATTCATCTCCATTGATAACATTCTTGGGAAAAATTATATATAACTTTTTGAAGGGTTGGTAATTTTCATTCATCTCCCTTGATAACATTATTGGGAATAGACTACGTACTGGTTTTTGAAAAAGGTTGTTAATTTTAATTCATTGTCCCTTATGAATTTCTTGGGAAATAAAAATGTATATTGGTTTCTAAAAAAGGTTGGTAATTTCAATTATCTCCCTTGATAAACATTATTGGGGAAGTTATAAATATGTTTTCAAAGGGTTGGTAGTTTCCATTCATCTCCCTTGATTACTTTATTTGGAAAGAAATATATATAGGTTTTCAAAGGGTTGGTAATTTTCATTCATCTCCGTTGATAACATTCTTGGGAAATTATATATAGGTTTTTAAAGGATTGGTAATTTTAATTCATCACCCTTGATAACATTCTTGGGAATAGACTATACATTGGTTTCTAAAAAAAAGGTTGGTAATTTCCATTCATTGCCCTTCATAACTTTGTTTGGAAATACAAATATATATTGGTTCTTAAAAGTTGGTAATTTCCATTCATCTCCATTGATAACATTCTTGGGGGAGTTATAAAAATATGTTTTCAAAGGGTTGGTAGTTTCCACTCATCTCCCTTGATTAATTTGTTTGGAAAGAGATATATATAGATTTTTAAAGGGTTGGTAATTTCCATTCATCTCCGTTGATAACATTCTTGGGAAATTATATATAGGTTTTTAAAGGGTTGGTAATTTTCATTCATCACCCTTGATAACATTCTTGGGAATAAACTATACATAGGTTCCTAAAAAAAGGGTTGGTAATTTCCATTTATTGCCCTTGATAACTTTCTTTGGATATATTAATATATATTGGTTCTTAAAAGGTTGGTAATTTCCATTCATCTCCATTGATAACATTTCAGGGAAAAATTATATATAAGTTTTTGAAGGGTTGGTAATTTTCATTCAACACCCTTGATAACATTCTTGGGAATAGACTAAACATTGGTTTCTAAAAAAAAGGTTGGTAATTTGCATTCATGTCCCTTGATAACTTTTTTTGGAAAAAAAAATTTATAATGGTTCTTAAAAAGGTTGGTAGTTTCCATTCATCTCCCTTGATAACATTCTTGGGAAAATTATATATATGTTTTCAAAGGGTTGGTAATTTGCATTCATCGCCCTTGATAACATCCTTGGGAATAGACTATATACTGGTTTTTGAAAAAGGTTGTTAATTTTAATTCATTGTCCCTTATGAATTTCTTGGGAAATAAAAATATATATTGCTTTGTAAATAAGGTTGGTAATTTCCATTCATCTCCATTGATAACATTCTTGGGGGAGTTATAAAAAATATGTTTTCAAAGGGCTGGTAGTTTCCATTCATCTCCCTTGATTACTTTGTTTGGAAAGAATTATATATAGGTTTTCAAAGGGTTGGTAATTTCCATTCATCTCCGTTGATAACATTCTTTGGAAATTATATATAGGTTTTTAAAAGGGTTGGTAATTTTCATTCACCACCCTTGATAACATTCTTGGGAATAGACTATACATAGGTTCCTAAAAAAAAGGGTTGGTAATTTCCATTCATTGCCCTTGATAACTTTCTTTGGATATATTAATATATATTGGTTCTTAAAGGTTGGTAATTTCCATTCATCTCCATTGATAACATTCATGGGAAAAATTATATATAAGTTTTTGAAGGGTTGGTAATTTTCATTCAACACCCTTGATAACATTCTTGGGAATAAACTAAACATTGGTTTCTAAAAAAAAGGTTGGTAATTTGCATTCATGACCCTTGATAACTTTCTTTGGAAATAAAAATTTATAATGGTTCTTAAAAAGGTTGGTAGTTTCCATTCATCTCTCTTGATAACATTCTTGGGAAAATTATATATATGTTTTCAAAGGGTTGGTAATTTGCATTCATCGCCCTTGATAACATCCTTGGGAATAGACTATATACTGGTTTTTGAAAAAGGTTGTTAATTTTAATTCATTGTCCCTTGTGAAATTCTTGGGAAATAAAAATATATAGTGGTTTCTAAATAAGGTTGGTAATTTCCATTATCTCCCTTGATAACACTCTTGGGAAAGTTATAAAATATGTTTTCAAAGGGTTGGTAGTTTCCATTCATCTCCCCTGATTACTTTCTTTGGAACGAAAATATATATAGATTTTCAAAGGGTTGGTAATTTCCATTCATCACGCTTGATAACATTATTGGGAAAAAATATGTATAAGTTTCTATAATGTTGGTAATTTCCATTCATCGCCCCCTTGGTAACATTCTCAACTAGTTTGAAGAAGGGTTGGTAATTTTGATTAATCACCCGTTGGTAACATTATGAAGACTGCTTTTTAAGGTTGCTTTTCCATTCATTACGCTCGATAACATTCTTGGGGGCTAAAAAAATGTAGGATTTAAAACGGTTGGTAATTTTGATTCAACACCCTTGGGGATATTATGAACATGTTTTATGGTTCATATAGACTACCTCCACAAACTCGGAAGCACTGTATATGACGACCAGCTCGTCCTACCCACCTACTATGTACTTCCAGTAAATTGGCTCCTCGTGAGCACCCAGAACATAATTGCCAGCTGCTAGGGAGCATCCGTTTTTTCCTGCTATAAAACCTAAAACTTTAATAGTACTTTTCCTTAAAAAAAGGACAAACATCTATATGAAGAGATATAACATTTCTACCAATATACAGATCTAGGATGACAAAACACTGCAGGGGAAACAAAAACTTACAAAAAAAATCTTACAACGAAACACGAACTATATGAAGAAATGACCATGTACTATTACATCCACACATGCCAAAAATGTAGATCTAAAAAATATAGAACATTTCAACCCCCTATATCCAGATCGAGGACGGCACACAAATAGAGGTGCAGAAACCTTAAAAATATTTCTTCTTCATAAATAACACGAACTATATGAAGAGAAGGACCCCTAGCGTTACATCCATACAAGCCACAAAGTAGATCTACAAAAAAATAGAACATTTCAACCCTATAGGGATCTGGATATAGGGGAGGTGCACATGGATGGGGAACGGCCTGCTGATGAAGACAAAGTCCTCCACGCGCTTGGCGGCGAGGAGGCGGAGCCAGCGGGAGAGCGCGCCCTGGTGCGGAACCATGTAGCAGACGGTAAGGTGGACGCAGCGGAAGGGGCCCGGGTGTGAGGTGATGATGTGGTCGACGGCGGTGAAGACGGAGGCCCAGTCGATTCTCGGTGGGCCGCCACGTTGGAGGCAATTGTCGTTGCCGGGGAAGATGACGAGGTCGTCGTCGTCGAGGACGAGCGGCGTGGAGGCCCAGAGGCGGCGCCAGCGCGTGGTGGTGTGGGCGGCATCCTTGGCCGAGAGGCGGGAGATGATGTTGGAGAGCAGCGCTTTCGGTAGGTGGCTGATGCGGTCCTCCCGGCCGGCGGCTGCGGCGGCGGAGAGGGTCCCGCGGGTGGCGGAGAAAGGAGGGTCGGGGAGGCACGTGAGGAGAGCGGGGGTGGAGAGAGGGAGCGAGATAGGGGAATGGAGATGGAGAGTGGGGAATGAGGGGGCGGTGGCGGAGAAAATATTTTTTTAGGTTGGTAATTTTCATTCATCACCCTAGATAACATTCTTGAAAAATATAGGTTTTTAAAGGTTGTTAATTTTCATTCATCACCCTTGATAACATTTTTAATAAATATATAGGTTTTTAAAGGTTGGTGATTTTAATTCATCATCCTTGATAACATTATTAAAAAAAAATCGGTTGGTAATTTTCATTCATCACCCTAGATAACCATTCTTGAAAAAAATAATGTTTTTCAAAGGTTGGTAATTTTCATTCATCAGCCTTGGTAACATTTTCAACTAGTTATCCAAAGATTGGTAATTTTCATTCATCACCCTTGGTAACATTCTCAACTATTTTTTCACGGGTTGGTAATTTTCATTCATCGCACTTGATAAAATTATTGAAAAATATATGTTTTCGAAGGTTGGTAATTTTCATTCATCAGCCTTGGTAATATTCTCAACTAGTTTTAAAGATTGGTAATTTTCATTCATCACCCTTGGTAACATTCTCAACTATTGTTTCACACGTTGGTAATTTTCATTCATCGCACTTGATAACATTCTTAAAAAATATAGGTTTTTAAAGGTTGGTAATTTTTATTAATCACTCTTTATAAAGCGAGGCGAAAGCCTGTTATCTTAATATTTTGTTCATATTATTTATACTACTATGTTCCTTTAAAAAACCGCACAAAAAGGGAGTTCAAAATAAATTTAACTAAGAAAAATAATTTTTCATAAGAAATACATGTTTCCCCTAAAATGGGGATTAGAAAACTTAAATGTGAACTTTTAAGTTTTCTATTTTAATTTTATTGTACACTTATTTTTAACTCTAGTGATAAAATATACTAATGAAAATAGCGCGGGGGGGGGCAAAAAAAAGGAAATATAAAGGAACAGAGGGACGACTCAATTAAAAAAAAAATGTCAAAGAAAATTGATATGAAATACATGTTAATATTACAGCAAAATAAAAATTAGAAAAAAAATAAAGAGAAACGATCCATGGGAAGAGATACATTCATGTAGTAAAAGTACAAACGGATGCATGCATGCGCGCTAATCAGCAGCGATTAATTAGCGTGTGACAAAAAAAAAAATCATACGTCGCATGAACGAAGAATAGAAGGAAATGGAATTAAGAGGTCTACAAATAGAGCCTAACTAGCTGCAGCAGAATTACCCTAGCTAGTTGATGGCTCAATCGGTTTGATTAAAATTTGGACAGTCTTCATAATTTATAATGGTACAAAATTTTATAAACTGCCAATGGCAGCCATGGCTGGAAAACCCGCAGAATCAGCTTCTCTTCAGTTAGTGCAAGGAGTTAGGAGCACAAGAAGCTACTTTTGCAAGGACCGTTGCAATTTAGAGGCGAAAAATGAAAATGACCAGACTAAACTTTGAACAAAACCAACAAAGCATATTGATGCCTATTAAGTTTTACTTTTGACCGATATATGTATGAACTGCCTCTAGTTCTCATTCCTTTGAAGCTGATTCAGTTGGACTAATGTAGCATGTGGCAATCATACATAATCTGGTAGCTTAGGTAAGGTATGCAGATGAAGTCACTGGTTCTGCACAATAACTGTGTCATGTTTTTAATTTACACAATTCCCTGTTCCACAGTGCTTCAGATTGCCCATTCCGTTTCTTGATATATTAGCCCATAATCATATCATTTCCAGAGTTTGTGTTACCCAATTCAGCATTGCTAGTTAATTTACTTCCTTTGATATTGACACAATTCAGAAGAACACGAGGAAAACTATACACTAAATTGAGATTTCAACTTCCTAGTGCATAAACGCCGAAATACGATAACACACTTGATGAACAGCATTGTGCATCTATGCCGCAAAATAATTTGCCATTGAGTTGTATTGATCCTGTAGGCAGACATCATAAAGTTGCAAGGTATTGATCCTGTAGGCAGACATCATAAAGTTGCAGCCGTGCTCAGTGCTTAAATTATAGAGCAAACCCCTCACCTTTAAAGTCAACCATAAGAGACACAATTGGAGAAAACGAATCCTCTGTCCTATAAAGAGAGCTAATGAATTGGTTTTGGAGAAATCAATCACGAGACGCGTCAGTGTTCTCCAACCGAATGCATCAGCATGAATTCCAAGACCGGCATTCAGATTCCAGAAGCCACTCTTTCATTTATCAATACACAGTTTTGGCCTCAATTTGGGCTTTATTTCATCCTATTGTCAACTGTGTATACCTTAGGTTTCAGCAAGAATTCCAGTTCTTGTGCGTGCTGATGAGCGCCGACAGCAATCCGGCGGACGCGGTGAGCGTGGAGCTACCAAGCAAGCCCTTCCCGTTGGTGACATCCCCTAGCGCCATGAAGGCGTCCGCCACATCCTGCACAGCGGACAGTCGCTTGAGCAGCAGCTTCCCCCGCATCGTCGTCACCGCGTCGTTGTCCTCCCCGCAACCCTCTCGGAGGCGCATCTTGATTGAGGCCTCCATCTTGGCCACTTCTTGCAGCTTAATGGTGACGGAGCCGACGTAGCCCAGCAGCTCGGCCCAGGCGCTGAGGCGCTGGAGGCGGGGGAGGAGGTGCGCGGGCAGGAGACCGGCCTTGGCGAGCCAGACGAACTGCTCGAGGAAGTAGTAGACCCCCTCGCCGCCGTAGGCGAGGAGCACGAGGGGCGGCGGGATGGGGCCCCGGTGCGCGCGGAGGGCGTTGACGTCCTGCACGAACTTGCCTAGGCGGAAGGCCTTGCGGCTGAGGCCGAGGCTGGACTCGAAGGACTTGAGGCGGGCGGAGGCCGCGGGGGGCAGCGGCCCGGCGGCGAGGGCGAGGCGCGCGGCGTAGCGGGAGATCTTGAGCAGCTTGTCGACGCCGTCGCGGCGAGCGAGGTAGACCTCGAGGTGGGCGAGGAAGTCCCGGGGAGGCGGGCGCGCGGCGGCGGGCTTGCGAGTGCGAGCGTCGGAGACGGAGGCCATGGTCGGGGGCGGAGTAACGGCTTCGCTCGGGTGTACGAGTGGGACCCACCCACGTTTCCGCGTGCGCAGCGCGCGAGCGGTCGCGCGCTCGTCAGGAAGTGATTTCGATTTAAAGGCTTAGAGAAGGCAAGAAGTAGCTGACTGGGTGCTACCCGTATTTGAATCAATCTCTTGTCCGATAGGGTGATGATCTCCAAGGACGTACAGACGACGCGCGACGTAAATCTTGAGAACTCGTGACCTAGAAAACAAACGAACACGATCGTTAGGACAAACTATATAGTAGACATAGATAACTTACCGGTGGCAATGTGGGTAATTTGTGTCAACTTTGAGGGTAGTTTCAATGACCTACCAAACCAAACCAAGGAAGACTTAACGCCTTTACTAGTAAACTAGTAAACATGCCCGTACGTTGCAACGGGAGGAAAAAACATGTGTCCTAAGCCTAATAAGATGACTTGAGACGATGGGTCCGTGTCCTCTAATTGAAAGTAGCCTCCTCCGATGTCTGTACTTATCTTTTTCCCAACACTTGTGTACAATGGGACAGCGGCGAAGCCGGCCTCTCAAAAATCTATGGAGTCAGCGTTAATTTTTTGATTTTTTCTTCACAATGAAATATAATTATATAATTGTTTAGCCTATTTTGTTGAAAAGTTGTGTATTGGCTGACCCCACAGCTAACACGTAGCTCTGCCACTGCAATGGGTCAATGGCCACATTGTTCACCTAATCGCCATGTGTCCGAATGTGCTAAATCTCAAGGCAGTGATCTCGGCCACATCACGGAACACTTAATACTATAATCTCACCAAGCTAGATTGAAATACTTGTTCATGTTGATAGAATATCTTGAGAGATAATGGAAGAGTCTTCGGTCCCATTTAATAATATTTGTTTTTTATTAACAGAAAGCCTTTGTGAATTGTAAAAGTGAGTAGTGCAATGTAGAACGCTTGATCCAATTCTTAATTCTTTACTTATCATGAGATGAACTCCAATTGATTGTAGCAGTTTACACAACTACAACATGTAATTTTTCTAAGTGTCTAGATAAGAAACATTGGCATTTTAAGTTCACGCAAAATTAAGCTCCACATATCATGTGAGTTTGACAGTTTGGTCATGTATTTATCGCATTCAGATCCTGTGCAGTGACTGCACTGCAGTTACTGGCGCTGACAGGTGGCCCTGATCCCACATGTCTGCAGAGGGTCCAGTAGTATGCAGTCCACTACAAAAGCTCACATGTCTTTTTAGATAGACATTCTAACCTTCAGATATATCCTCCATAACCAAAGTTTATTTTTTTTGTAGATCCTATTGCATAATATACTCCAACAGGGTAACATGATTAATAATTCTATTAAGTTCAGTGAAAGTATTACAAATATCCCTATTTCCCCATGTGAAGCATATCATTTTAGTGAAAATCATCTCTCTATCAATATAATTTCTGAACATGTGTTACACATGGCCATGGAGCCAAACATCAACCCAATTTATACATGGAGTTAGTAAATCTCCTCCTTTACGCTTACGGCAATGGACTGTAAATCAATACCATCGTTATGAAAGAAAAGTTGGAGCATCAATGGAAAACTAACCAATAGGAAGTTGAGCCCTACCTTGGGTCGAGAACGGTAGGACGGAGACCCGACAAAGTTGTCACACAAGCGAGACGCCAAGTACGTGGACCACATGGAGAACAACGAGATTGAATGCTTCAGAGATTCGCAATGTTGAGCAAAGGAATTTGCAATACATTCGTACTACTGGAACCAGCAAAGAAGTTTGAAGATGCAGTGCATTGACGCGCTCCGTATTTCTGGTGCGGACACCGGTGGGGTAGAGCTCCAAGGGATGGCCGGTGGCTCACTTGTTCCTAGCACGCTTGCTGGAGGGTACAACCAGGGCCGTCGCGGGAAATTGGGGGTCTCAGTGCGAACAAATGAGATCTATTTGTGATTGGAAAATTGTATAACTAATAGAACGAAATCATACTTTCACTTAATCATATAACTTCTGTCTCATACAATTTTTAGAATTAAAATATTTGAGCTAAAAAGTACAGATAGTGCTAAAGTTCACGATTCTTCCTTATAGAATAACATAGATGATTCAATCAAATGAGCAAAAATATAACAACAAAGTGGAATAAGAATGTGCCAAACCTTAATTAAATTATAAGAGCAATTTATTGATGATGATAAATACCGTGAGTCCAGAGTACCTGATCTTCCCTAAACAGAAATAGAAGAAGATCATTGTTTGCTTACCTATTTTCAGCAAAGACTTCATTTATAGTTCGATGAATGACAAGATAAAGGAAAAAAAATTTAGTCACGGAAAGGGGAATTTGGAGACGCGGAGGAGCTATTAACCTTAAGGTCTTGTTTCAATGAATGGCCGGGCGCCGACATGCTCGGCACGTAAGTCATCCCGGTGGCCGAATATGTGAAATCAAGCACCAGAACTGGCTGTTTTCTAGATCGATCTTGGGCTCGTCTAGTTCACGCATGTGGACGTACGGACGAAGCCACGAATATCTCTGGGAAACCGCTTGGCCAAGAACTGGTAGGTCGTGCCCACCCCCTTCCTCCCAACCTCGCTCCCCTGCGGTTGCCGCCATCTACGCCCACGATGGCACGCCGCGCTCGCGGATTCCTTCGCTATCCTCTATCCTGGGTTTGCTCCGTAAGACCAGCGTTGCTCCATGGCGTGCAGCTTTCTCCTGTTTCCTCTATTCTCCGGCACGCAACATCCTCTGCCCTCTGCACCATGGCTGTCCCTGCCGGTAGAGACGGACCCACATGTCATCGACTTGCAGGCATTTGGCTAGAAAAGCTCGGCGAGTTGCACCGAGCTAGAGGAAGCTCAGGCCGAGCTATGTTTTCCAGCTCGCGGGAGCAACGAGCCGAGTCAGGCTCGGCCCGAAAGTGGCGGGCTCGAACCGAGCTCGGTTCGGTCCGGCTCACGTCCAGCAAGAACCACGAGTGGCTATTCATCTTCGCTCAGATTGGTGTCGTTGCCGTCGACTACTGTGGCCATGGTGACGAGAGATGCACTTGGTGGTACATGAGTGACATGAGATCATCCCGAAAGAAATTGGACACTGTCGCTGCCTGGCGACACGTCCAGGTTGTCTATGGCAGCAACAACTTGCAGGTGCAGAACACCGTCGCCAGTGGCGTCTAGAGGCCGCAAACATGAGAGGACCCCTTTGACGTTGTTAATTTCGACCAGAGTAGGTCACGTCCTTGGCCATCGTGACGGGATAAAGACCGATGCCTTGCCCTCTTCAATGGTTTCGACGAGGGGATCCATCGACCGCCAGAGTGGCGAAAACAAAGAGAAACGGAAAGTTTATTCAGGTCAAGCGATTTTCTCTTGTCATATGGTACTTGTTGATCGATCCGTTTACTTAAATAGGCAGCACGTGAGACGTGTTGTTGTATAATTACAAACCGGTTACAGGCCAAATCCATTAGCTGGGCCGGTTCTTCGTTTCCCACACGAGCGGTACGCAAAACAGACTTGGTGCCAAGCACGGATGGAACAAATCTCAGCGACGCGTACGAAACCAAGAAACTACGACGGACGACAAGAAATTTGACGGACGAAGGAGAAACGCTACTCGCTTTATTATTAGGTAAAGATTGGCCCGTGCGTTGCTACGGGCAGACCACCTAGAAATTGGTAGTCTTCATTGCGATCCAAATTAGCCCGTCTATTTATTTTGCTATACGAATAATATTAAATAATCAAAATGCATTAATCAGAGCATGACATAATAAGTATTAAAAATATTTAAACATGTTTATAAGCATTACAAAAGACGTTAGTAATATGAGTTATATTTGATCATTAAGTAAGGTGCTAAAACTTGGATATCTTTCGCTTCTTCGAATATCCGTTCAATTGTCACGATGCTATGTTTGTATCGTTATGTTTAGAAAGAAAAACAACAATACTCTATATATTAATTGTATAAAAGTTGTCCCTCTTTTCTAATAAATCATTATTTTATCGTCAAACCAATTCGCTGAACAAATTTAAAACTTTAAAACTGAAAAACGTCTTGACTGCTAAAATTTTGGCCCAATGTCCATGACCTTAGTCTCCATTGTTATTTTTTATTTAACAATAATAACTACTATTTCAGAAAATAAAGAACTTTGGTAAGCAAAGCAGCACAAATAAAATAAAATAAGTCTGCCAAATTCTTTTTTTTAAGGTTGTCCATGTCTGACCAGCTTGTACACACGGTTGGTTCACCTTCTCTCACACCCACTATAGCCTGTGTGTTAGTCCGAACTTGGCTGAATCCACACGATCCTCTCTGACCGAGCACACACATCTCTCTACTTGTCGATCTCCTTTCTTGTCTCCCTACTCCACTAACGCCGCAGCCGATTCCGGCTGCCGGCGCCGCCAATCGACGCAGCTGCTCACTGGCCTGAGTTCATCGCGGCCTCCTCTATCGATTCCCCGCCGCGGTATGTTTGCCGCCATGCCCTCTATCCTCTAGATCCCCTCCTCTTGCACGGCCACAACGAGCAGGCCGCCCGTCCCCTCCTCTGTCCACGGCGAGCGCCGAGCGGCCGGGTGGCCGTCCAGCGCCGCCGGCGCTCCGTGATGGTCGACCTGCTCTTACACGCCCCCTACTCCTCCATAGCCTCGTCCCACCTAGGTGTCATTTCTTGGCGCTGGGGATTCCGCGGCAGTGGAGCGGTTGTAGGCGGTGGCGACCAGCAGGAAGGATTCCGCGCAGAGGTGCGCGGGCGTACGGAGGGGCCGTCGTTAGCGGGAGCACACTACGAATTCAGTTCAGTCATCGGGTCGTTAAACTGGATTCTGATGGTAGGTCGAGGCTGCACACTGCAGATGTGTTCCAGGGTGGGCATACATGGTCGCACGTACAGGTAGCTGTCAGAGCCGGACTTGATGGCATCGGCGTCGCTGCAGGTGCACATTTCTACCCTTTGTCAGTTAATTTCTCCATATCATGAACGGTTGATTCAAACACGATTGCATTCCATCAATCAGTAGAGTAGGATTAGGATAGAGATAGAGAGTTGATGTGCTTCAGAGAAACCGGAGGAAGAATACGATGACTTATGGGCCTATGGCACTTTCCGTCTAGCTTTAAAAATAAGAGGAAGATGCCCAACTATCTGTTTGGTAGATGCATATCAATTTCATGCACACCGTATGGGTAAAATGGAAGATAGCATGTTTCCTGTTGTGTTTTCCCATGGCTGTGTGTGCGAATTAGTTAGCACATCTTTCTAAGATAATTAGTTACAGAATTGACCACAGAATAAAGCACGAAGGTCATGCTCATCTTAAAGCATGATAAAAGGAAAACCATATATGTCCACCCATACCTGCTCCTTCTGCTTCTCTGAAGTAAAACATATATAGTTTTGCCATTAGCAAATAATCCAGTTGTTTGTCATATCTTTGCTATATGCAAGGGAAACAGGTTGCAAAAGGTTGTAAGAGTTGTTTTATCCCATGGCTGTATGTGCCAATTAGTTAGCACATCTTTCTAAGAAAATTAGTTACAGAATTGACCACGGAATAAAGCATGAAGGTCATGCTCATCTTAAAGCATGATAAAAGGAAAACCAGATATGTCCACCCATACCTGCTCCCTCTGCTTCTCTGAAGTAAAACATATATAGTTTTGCCATTGGCAAATAATCCAGTTGTTTGTCATATCTTTGTTGTCTGCAAGGGAAACAGGTTGCAAAAGGTTGTAAGAGTTGTTTTATATGTCTGGTTTCTTGCCTCTAGAGTAAGTCTAAGATGTGCCATGAGGCTATGACCAAAAATTAAACTACATTGTTTGAGTTTAGCATAATAGCCTGCACTGTTTGCACTTATGATTTTGATATTACATTTCGTTTTATTTAAACTCGTTGGTTGACACCATATTATTGGACATACTGCCGAGCAAATCAACTTCTAGATTTTCCCATCTTGCATAGTATGACAAAAAATCATTCCTTCTTCACCCAGAATCATCATAGATTGCAACACTAAGAATCACATTCATCCGCTATAATTGAATGGCTTACCACAATCATTTGATATATATTTATTTTAATATTTAGTCTAAAATCCCTTGTAGCTATATGCATCTTTCTCTAGTTTTGTTTTAAATGCTAGAAGTGCATTACTTTCTCCTTACTGCTAAAAAAGAGCATCATGCGGTTGTCAGACTGCAACTCAAACCAGCTTGTATCGTTGGTGTTAACATATGTTATGCGCTTTTGGCACAAAGGAATGGTTTATGTCAATGTGTATGATTCAGCTTTAGCACAATTGTATATGTCACCCATATTTATGTATTTAAGCTTCATATATTTTTCCTTCCTTTCAGGATCATTATGCACAATATTGAATGTCCAGATATATATTTGCAACAGTAACATGCTTAGTCTGATGTGGTTGTGGATTTCTTCAACGAATCAAGGCCTATATGTATGGATAATACTACACATGAGGTATGCATCATAGATAAAGCATAAGAAAGATTGCACATAAATGTCTGTATACTAAAATTTTAAAATGTTTGCATCCATTACATTTTGAATGAAATATGTAATTATCATCAAGGAATCTACTCAAGTTTGGTCCAACGGGGTCAAGTGGTAAGGACTTCCTTGTAGACTATGTTCATCGTGGTAGTTACTAAGGACTCGTTTCTCTTTCTCTTCTTTGAATTGTTGGTCTTGTCCTTTCCATTTGCCTTGATGGCGAGGATCTTGATGTTACTTTTCGCGGTGGCTCTAGACAACGCGACATACAACTGACCATGAGAGAATACCGGCTCTGGCAGGTACACACCTACAATTGGGATTGTCTGTCCTTGCGCCTTATTGATCGTCATGGCAAAGCTAAGCCTAATTGGGAACTGTTTCCTCGTGAATTTGAACGGGAACATGTCATTGTCGGACGGACATAGAGGTATCCTAGGAAGAAACACCCTTTGCCCAGCGTGTTGTCCCACAACAATCTCCGCGTCGATTGTGTTCCTCTGGAACCCGCGGATCACAAGCCTTGTGCCGTTACACAACCCGTTAGCTGGGTCAATGTTCCTCAAGAGCATAACAGGACAATTTATCTTCAGTTTTAGCGCGTGCGGGGGCATCCCAGTAGGTGTCAGGGAGTTAAGAAGCTCTTGAGTATAGTAGCCATGCGGATCGTCCTCCGCACTATCAAAGCTATGGTAGATCATCTCGTCGCCCTGAAAACGCTCAATCATGCGCTTATTTATTCCATCGACATTGTCGTTCTTTGTGGAGAGGATTGCTCGAGATGTCATGTAATCTGTATTTTCCATGTTATGGTCTAGGGAAGGAAACACATGGTCGATCAACTTCTCTATGTCAGCCGCATCGCCCCTAGATGGCACACAAATATCTTCCGGAAGTTGTATGTTTCCTTCCTCGTCAGTTTCCTCGGTACCATTACCTATTCTTAGCAAGTAATCTGCGAACCACTCGTCGTTTTTTGCCCTCATGTTCTTTATGAGCCTTAGTTGGCGCATGCCCTTCCATAGGTTTGAACTCTGTAGACTTGCATCGATTATCTGACCTCGTGACCCCTTCCTCACTACCGGAAGCACCTGCCTGAAGTCCCCACCGAACACGACGGTCTTGCCCCCGAAAGGTCGGTCCTGATGGCCCATGATGTCGTGCATGCTTTTGTCCAACGCTTCAACTCCTTGTCGTTTCGTCATGGTGGCCTCGTCCCATAGTATGAGCTTAGCCTTCTTCGGGAGCTCGGCTATCCCACTCTGCTTGGTGAAGTTGCATGATACCCCTTCTTCAAGGTTCAGTGGGATCTTGAACCTCGAGTGAGCTGTCCGGCCCCCAGGCATGATTGAAGCGGCGACACCGGACGTTGCTGTAGCCACCGCGATATTTCCTTGTCCACGAACCCTGGCAAGTAGTGCTCTATAAAGGTATGTCTTCCCGGTGCCCCCCGGACCATCAATGAAGAATACACCCCCTTTTTCGCCATCAACTGCCTCTAGTATCTCGTCGTAGGCAAGCCTCTGCTCGAGGTTTAGTAAGTCCTCCAGATAAGTGTCTTCCTCGTCAACCTTGATGGTTGTTTCCTCAATTATCTCCCTAAATTCACCTCTAGTGTTGTCATACGTCTTGTCAATGTGCGGAAGAGGGAACGATTTTATGTCTTTGCCCATGGATTGTAGCATGCCCCTAATATCAAGCAACACCAATTGCTCCACCGCCTTTTGGCATGTGTTATTCCGTCTGTAGTCGTCAGACATCGCCTCAAGGTGTCGATCCCAAAGACCGTGCACGTCGCTCGGCTCACAAAATACCAAGATCGTTGCGAAGAGCCTCCTAAGCGAGGATGGCATGGCGAACTGCTCCGACTCAGTAAGACACTCATCGAGTGTGTTGTCAGCCTCGATTAGACCCTTCCTTTCTGCAGCCTCACGAAAGGTATCACATAGCACACCATCAACAGTTTTCAGGTCTTCGAAGGACGTCGATCCTGCTACGTGGTTTAGAAGTACCCTTAGGAAGTACCGCTCCCCCTCTGCTGGATTGGCTGTCACGATTCGGCCTACTTGGTGGTCCCTTGTCCTTTTCTTCCAGTACTTCGATGGTTGCCATGTGAACCTTCCTGGAAAATCCCTGTAGAGAATATCTCGAGCCCACTCGTGTTTTTGGTTGGCCACGAAATACTCTGTTAGCATAGATGTGTGCTCCTGGGCAGCGACGTCGTTCAGGTTGTCTCCCGCTTTGAACGTGACTCTTTGCATATCTGGGAGATGAAGCGGCAGCTGTAGTACAGACGGATGGCACTCACATAATTTGAAGCCGAATATCCTCCACATGGCTTCAGGTGGAGTAATCCACCTTGCGTCAATGTATCTCTTGATCTCATCTATGTTACCATAGGCGTCAGGCTTGTCGATGTTGAATGAAGTCTGATCGTGGCCCTTGTATATGTACTTATATAGGTACTTGACTGCTTTTATGCTGGAGCACACCTCCACGTTTATGTGGCAGTTGAACATCTGCAAGAGGTAAGGGTTGTAAGGCACAACCCATCTATTGTCGAGCATCGCACCACGGACCTTTGCCGAACGGCCGTCCTTTCGTCTCCGATAAATGGGGTATGAGTCCTTCCCCTGTATGGTGATCTCGTTGAACGGCCGTGGGTACCTACATTTGCACGACCCATCTTGCATGCACACATTGTCTCTCTTTAGGACACCGCATGGGCCATGCATCATATGCTTCACGACCATGGCGTATAGCTCCGGGTATTTATCCTTGTCCGGGAGCTCGGCGGATATGAGGTGGTCATACTGCTCTGGCACAACGAGCTTATATTGGGAATCCATGATCAATAGGAAATGGGCATGCGGGAGACCCCTCTTCTGGAACTCGACCACGTAGACGTACGCCTTCACAACGCCCAGAATGTTCTTCTTGGTCAGCATGTCTTTCATTGTCTCTAGCTTGGCCCTAAACACCCGGGCCACAATATCTGGCCGGTCTTGCGGGGTTTGGCCTGGAAGGAGGGCATCATGTATCTCCTGCCAGTTTGGGTTGCATGTCATAGTGAGGAAGATGTCAGGCTTGCCGTATGTCTGTACCAATGCCATGGCATCCATATGTCTGCGCTTCATGTCTCGGAAGCATCCCTGAAAATTCCACGGTAGAACAATCCTTGTGCCAACAGCGCTTGCTCGAGTCTCTCCGGCCGTAATGCTATCGACAATGCCTTTATATAGATCAGCGCGTATCTCTGGCTGGTGCGTCCTGAACCAATTCAACCTGCAGCCCTCGATCTTTATGTACATGTCTACCACCCATTGTTGTAACAGTCGTCCTCCATGTAGTATGGGGTTGAATATAGTAGGACGGATTTGTATACGGTAACAGTAGTAGTCCCTGACGGATACGCATAAATTGCCACCCCCCTCTATTTGATGGACAGTAAAAATAACGTTATGCAACTTAAGTGTAGTATAGAATAAAATAAAAGTAGTGCAGGTAGAAAAAAAGTACTGCAAGTAGTCGAACCTGGATCGTTGTCACGGTCTGCTCTTGGTAGCTGCGCAAGGTTCCAAGGTTTATTACGTTTAGGAATATTTGGATGCCAACCGATTTCCCCCTTGGGGAAGAAGAGGGGATATGAAAGCGGGTCATAGCATCCTTGTGTGTCCTGTATACTTTGTTTCTCGTTATTGTTACCGTAGAGGATAATACTGCGCTTGAACCTGTTTCCAGGGTTGCTGCCCTCTACCCAGATTGCAGCCACCTCGGACGACACCGGTGTGTTGTATCTTCTTTGGTCTAGTTTTTTGTTGGTGTTCAGTTCTATACGGTAGTCCTCGAGGTTATCCTTATGGGCGCCCAAACTCCTAAACTGCTGCGAGTAGGGGTTTCCTCTCATTATGTCCACAACCTTACGGACTACCTCCTGGTCTAGTTCCTTGGTGGCTTCCTTGCGATGGGTCAGGCTAGGATCATCGTCGTAGAAGTAGAGTTGTAGATGTTCTGGGCGAGATCCTGTCCCAAACGAATACACGTTGTGGTACAAGGAGCCTTGTGCTCGGAATGTGTAGACCCCGGACCTCATGTTCGTGCAGTCATTGTCAAGATTGAAGCCAAGGGTTGTGAAGGAGAAGTGGGCGTTGAAGAATCGTATGTTCTGCCGAAAATGTCGACAGTCTGCATCTGTGCTAGACCATAGCCTCATCAGCTCCGGGATTGGCACTGGTTCAGCCAGGTCGATCTGTCCGTTTCGACAGCAGAAACCGGGGGTCTCATGCTCAAACTTCTTGGCATGACAGTGTTTGCAGTCGGGGACTTGCTCTAGTATGTGTCTGCTATTTGGTAGGCTCGAGTACACAAAGTCAAAATGATCGATAGCACCCTCGTCGGATGAGTCTATCGGTGTATCGAGGTCCACGTTATCAGTTTCGAAACCTACATGCACATGTAACATCATTATGTTCATATTTTCTCATAATAGACCAGTGCTGATGGAAAGCCTCGCATTAGTACCTTCACTTGTATACATGCAGCACTCCTCGTCTCTTAGGTCATTGGGGATGGTATTCTGGTCCATAATACCGTTGAGCAATGCATCCATGTCCCCTACAACATTTTTGATCCGGTAAGTATGACGCGTAAATACACCATGACATGAATAAGTTCTTAGATATCTGTGTGTTACCGTTGGTCCCGATGGTATACGTCGGCGTCTTTGTTGGCAAAGTTTCTGCATTTGGGCATGGCATTGCGATGGATTCAGGGCATGGGGTGTTCCTCCTAACCGCGGCGCTTGTCCTGCGTCGAGCCCTACTCTCATCGGTTATTCTTTGTTTAGACGTGTGTTGCTCCGCTGCTCTTCTGAGTGCATTAATCTCCTCCTTTTGCCCAGGCGTCAAACTATCTCGTTTAGCTCTATCTTTGGCTCTTCTCGCTTCATTTATCTCCTCCTTTTGCTCGGTGGTCAAACGCTTGGGCGGCAAACTGTGTCGTTTAGCTCTGTCTTTTTCTCTTCTACGTGCATTGATCTCCTCCTTTTGCTCGGTCGTCAAACTATTTCGTCGAGCTCTATCACGTTCTCGTCTTTCTTGATTTCTATCTTCTGGAATTTTTGAAATTTGTTGCCTTTGCTCTGCCATTACCTTAGATGTACGTATGTGCTAGCAGAGAGTACATGAATCAGTTTTATATCTTAATAGAAAATTGAATTATTGTTACTTGAGCAATGAACTTAGAAGTGTGAAGAATATTCTTCTAATGAAATCTGAACCAAAACAAAACTGTGAGGTGCTTTCTTATTATGACAGGTCAAGCTGGTAATGAAATATGAACATTAGTCAAACTGGTATTGGTTGTATTCCTGTATATAAACAACTTGCTTTCTTATTATGACAGATCAAGCTGGTAATGAAATATGAACATTTGTCAAACTGGTATTGGTTGTATTCCTGTATATAAACAACTTGCTTTCTTATTTTGATTGGTTTTGTGCATACGACTATCCTATGTAAATATACAGGAAGTGAAGTGATCAATCTTACAAGGAAAACAAGGATAAGTGATTACCGTATGGATCAGGCAAACTGATTACGATCAAGAAGTAATCAATCTTAGCAGGAGAAGTGATCACCGTATGTGCAGTGTGCAGTCACGAGACCAAGCACCACCGAGCTAGAGTTGGCGTGGCAATGTTGATCTGTGGCAGAACTTTGAGCTATTCCGCACAGTTTTATATGGGTGGTCCATGGCCGCGTAGTGTCGGACGTGTTGGTATAAGAGTTGAACTCGTGCATCAATTTGGAATTTATTTGTGTCAGGTAACAGTGCTGGTAGGATTCTGATTGGAATCTGATTGAACAGATCAGTCCGTTTTCGGACGTGTTGGTAAAGTTGAACTCGTGCATCAATTTGGAATTTATTTGTGTCAGGTAACAGTGTTGGTAGGATTCTGATCGGGATCTGATTGAACAGATCTTAGTGCATCGATTTGGAAGTTATTTTTTCCCGTAGCATTGTTTTTGGAAGTAGTACTTCTCTCCAGGTGATCGATTGGGCCAGGATCGCACCTAGACTTCGAGCGCGTGATTCGTTTTATTGATTGGGCTGGGATGGCACGTAGACTCGTCTTACCGATTGGGCCGAGATTGCATATATACTTGGGCCAATCGGCGCAGGTGGGCCACTGAGCTCAGCGATGGCGTGACCATGGACGTACGAAACGTACGGTCGCTTAGCAAAACTATGTAGTAGAGATTATTAGGTATAGACTAGCAAAAGTGCCCGTGCGTTGCCACGGGAGTTCAAAATTGGCAAGAAAACGTTGGCACAATCCAAATTTTACACCAAATTTAATTGACCCGCGTAGGAAATTTATTTTCCAACACAACAATAGCTCGAAGGGTATAAATATGTGTGACATTCTATCCCCGTGATAACTTGATGTAAATATATATCATATGACTTCTTACTACACAATAAATTTAGATGTACTACCTTCTTCTTTTGGTGCAATATATAAAGGGTTGATCATCGCAATTGACTCTTTGCATGGTGTGTTGCGTCTGTACTCACGGTTAGCTAGAATTTGTTGTAATCTAGCTCTCTTTTGTTCTGCGTTCATATTTCTGCTTATTTTGTGCGCATTTTCTTGTCCTTTGTTCCGGCTTTAAATCAGCATATTTCTTCGTCTTTCTAATTGGTTTGTTTTTCTCATAAGCTTCGCGAGGTTTTTTTAATTTTTTCTGCTTTTCTTCAACGGTCATCTGTGCATACCGCTCTCTATCCTTTTTCTTCTTCTTTGTTCCTTGACGACATCCATGACATGAGATTACAGAATAAAAAAATTTGCCTGCATGAGAGGTTGCATAATATTAGTAAAACTATAATGAGATAAACTGGTTATGATTGACACTAAATTAAGTATTACAAATTTCAGAGGATATCTTATCTAGAGACGAAGGTTTAACATGTTGCCCATGCCACGCTCTGCGGCAAGTAGATAATTACTTGTATATTATTGTCACAATGTTTTGCTAGAAAATAATTTTGGTCTAGAGTCAAAGATTTAACATGTCGCCCGTGTCGCGCTCTGCGCAAGAGTAGAAAATTGTAGATGCGCGAGTTAGATATACTAAATAAAGACGAATTTCTGCCCATATATAGCATAATATGTATGTCAATATGATGGAAAAAAAAACCAAACGTAAGCAATGTCATATGATCAAGCTATCTGGATTTACCGATGCATGCAATGCATCTTCCATTGTAGTTGTACCATGGGAGGCTGTCTGGCCAGGGCAACTAATCAGTTCAGCGAGCAGCTACATCATGGATATGATTAAAAGAAGAGAATGCATAGCTCGTATCGTCGAGACTATATATGGTTGTACTGTGATGACCGTGATGGTAGATGTTGATGATGGGTCTCACAAAGTTTTGTCGCAGTTGCCGGGAGCGGAAGTCGGTATGCGCACTGGCAATTGGGAGATGAAAGCGGCCTCCAGAATACTATGATTCGAACTAATTCGTAATATAATATCATTAAATTAGAACTATTTCACTTAAAAATATGTTTTTAACATTACTCATTTGTTGTCACAACTCTTTTTGGAAGATTGAACAAAAACCACAAAATAATGAAGATGAAATCGCAACATGTATATGTATAAATGTGACAAATATTTTATTTGTACTTCTCTGTATAAAAGCCCGTTCTATTAAATTGAACATGCACACGCATGAACTGATAGGCTTGGGTCTCGCTCGTGTACTGAACGCAAGAACATGTGAGCAAAGGCTGTAAGTGATTAATTGCGCAGGTGGAGCATCGGCCACTCGTCGTCACTCGCCAACCGCTAGAACGCCCACAAGATAATATGGCGTGCCAGCAGAGAGCGGTTGTACAAGGCTGTTGTGGATGAACAACACAGCGCCCGCGGTGTGTCTTGCTCGCATGAGTATCCGTCTTGCCGGCAGAGCGCACCGACCCAGCGTGGGACAACCACCGCTCACATTGTGTGTCGGCAGACATGCGTTGTGCTGCTTGTGGGCAACGTCACGAACAACGGACACTGACATGGGGTTGGAGGCCGGCTCCTCCATCTGTATCCAGTATCCTGACGGACTTCTATGTAGATGCATGACTTCAACTTCACAACACGGTCTCCAAGCCCCACCATTCGCATCCAGATGTTGTCATCCTAGAGCTGCTCGGTGGGTCTAGTCGTCCATTGCATCTGATGTCTTGTACTCCCTCCGTTCAACAATAGATGGCTTGCATTTGTCTATATATGGATGTATCTAGTCGAACCACCGCATCTGATGAGGTCGACCGCCTCCTCACATGGGACGCAAGGATCCGACGTCGGGCGATGAGGATGAGGCCAGCGCAGGCTGCGCAGCGCTCAAGCTGACGCGGAGGCAAGGCGAGCACGTCGAGGAACCAACACGAACAGCGCTCTCGTGAGCTTTGCCGCGGGTGCATTGGGACGTGCGTGCCTTGCCAGCTCTTGCCGGGGCCGCCGCACGGGCGTGTGGTTGGATGGCATCGTCGAGGATCCACGTTCTGTATTGCATTTGCTCCGTCCCGACAATCGATTTTATTTTGATCGTGCAGCCCAGAGAGAGTCGGCAGGAACACGTCCATTGTATTGCTTACCTAGGAGCTTGTACGCTACCCTGCCTATATTTATACATGATGGCATGACATTGACTCGATCGAGAGCTTGTTCGATGCACTGTTGGGATAGGACACGGCTGCCCAGCAATGCACTTTGTAGATGTTACGTGGGATGTGGTCTGCCTAGGGACGCACCTTGTCAATTGACATACGGACATAATAAAAACGAATCGGTACCTAACTAACTTTCTCTGTGGCACGGTGGGTAATTTGTGTCAACTTTGAGGTAGTTTCAATGACCTACCAAACCAAACCAAACCAAGTAAGACTTAACGCATTTATTATTATATTATATATTAGGTATAGATTTCAATTGCATTGTTTTACTCATGCATACATATTGTACATTGCATGGTCATAAGGTATTGATTGTTTGACTTCTTTCCGGTGTTGCTCGCTATCGGTAGACCGAGATCCCGAGGTCGCCCCGGCGTTCTACGACAACCCAAGCTCTACTTTCGACGAGCAAGGCAAGCACCACCTCATGGCTACCCCATGTTTTGAGTCTTTTCAACCTCTCATTCATGCATACGTTTCAACTTAGTTTTGAGTCGGTTATAGTAAACATATCCACTGCATGACCCCTCCCTCACATGTCACCTTCATACATGTTTACCCTCCTAATATGACTAGGGTTGTTTGAGTATCGTAGAGCCTTGTGTGTTATGCTTAGCCATGCTTAGTGTTCTGATCTACTTCATCCGGTTGATGATTTGGATCACTTCGATAACCTTGTATGTTGTTATATTTGTGAGTACTGAGCATATGAAACTGACTAAGGCTAGCACGGGAGGCCACTTGGGTAGTGGTTATTCGTTCCGTACTCGCCAACCCTAGGATTTAAGGTCTCGCCGCGGAAGCCAAGACTAAGCGTGCAACCACACGCGGGGCCTAACTGACCGCGCTCGGCTAACTAACTTGTTTGATCACTTCCATGGGTCACATAGTTTGAGCTTTCCATTTGCGGGTGTGTCATAAAAGGTTTTGGAGAAAACTAGAGCGTGACCGGGACCAGTGATGGACGTACACGGATCTTGTCCCGACTCACAGAACAGGTGCCGTCAGGAGGTGGCCAACTCCCTGTTGACGGGGTGGCCCTGTTTGGGCTGACTCATGGATAGGGCTAGGCAAGGTAAAGGCAGTGGTCGACCACACTCTGCCGCGCTCTTAGAGAGGAGCGTTACCGCGTGGCGTTAAGAGTCGGTTGACACGTGTGGGTAAAGTGTACCCCCTGCAGGGATAAATCTTTCGGAAAGCCGTGTCCACGGTTATGGACGACTTGGCAACGGATTCTGTGGTCATAGATAACTCTAACGGAATGACTAAAACTTGCTGGCAATGAATGAAGGATGCCTCCTCGACTACGTCGAGAGGGGTGATTCTTGTAGCATAAGGTAGTCTGGGGATGAGAAAGTACCTGGTGGACTAAAGAACATGATGATTTCAGTAGTTGAGTAGATTCCTCCTCTGTTTTAGAAATGCTCTATTACACGTGCTTTTCTTCCTCAACTTCGGAAAACAAAGTTGGCTTTATGCAAAGAACCTTAAAAGCCAAGTCTTGCTGAGTACCTTTTGTACTCAACCTTGCCTCGTTGTTGTTTTGTTTCAGACTTCGGCGATGCAGCTGAAGAGGGGTTCTACCTCGACGTCGACGAGTAGTTAGGAGTTCCCAGGCAGCAGCCTGGTATCTGTAGTATGGGTTTGGCTACGTTGCTTATGTTCCGGACTCTTAGTCCTTTTGCTCTTTTTGTATAGCAACATCTTTGCTTTCGCTGTTTGTTGTAATGTTGGGTTGCTTGACCTATGTTGGTCCTGTAACCTCTGCGTGTAAGCTACTCTAGTATGCCCTGTTTAATACAACTTTCATGTCTAGAGTACTGCTTTGATCGAATGTTGGTCTCGAGCCCGTTGTTATACAGTTTTGGCTATGCCTGCATAGTTGTCGCAGTCGAGGGGTTGTGGAGCCGATGATCCATGTCCGAGCCCGCCTGCCGGAGATATCCGGCCTGGGGAGAGGTAACCCAGTAACCCTCGATTGTTGTTGCACTTTCTGGACACATAGCAGCTCTGTATAACTTTGGTCCCGTTCCTTCAGTTTCATCCGACTCGTGGACGCTTGGGTATACATATCTGGTTATGACTAGCATGGACACAAGGAGTAGTAGACCGGGGATCCGGACTACATGCCGATGAATCCGGTCTGCCTGCCGTTGTTTGTTGCGGCCACACGCGGGGCCTAACTGACCGCGCTCGGCTAACTAACTTGTTTGATCACTTCCATGGGTCACATAGTTTGAGCTTTCCATTTGCGGGTGTGTCATAAAAGGTTTTGGAGAAAACTAGAGCGTGACCGGGACCAGTGATGGACGTACACGGATCTTGTCCCGACTCACAGAACAGGTGCCGTCAGGAGGTGGCCAACTCCCTGTTGACGGGGTGGCCCTGTTTGGGTTGACTCATGGATAGGGCTAGGCAAGGTAAAGGCAGTGGTCGACCACACTCTGCCGCGCTCTTAGAGAGGAGCGTTACCGCGTGGCGTTAAGAGTCGGTTGACACGTGTGGGTAAAGTGTACCCCCTGCAGGGATAAATCTTTCGGAAAGCCGTGTCCACGGTTATGGACGACTTGGCAACGGATTCTGTGGTCATAGATAACTCTAACGGAATGACTAAAACTTGCTGGCAATGAATGAAGGATGCCTCCTCGACTACGTCGAGAGGGGTGATTCTTGTAGCATAAGGTAGTCTGGGGATGAGAAAGTACCTGGTGGACTAAAGAACATGATGATTTCAGTAGTTGAGTAGATTCCTCCTCTGTTTTAGAAATGCTCTATTACACGTGCTTTTCTTCCTCAACTTTGGAAAACAAAGTTGGCTTTATGCAAAGAACCTTAAAAGCCAAGTCTTGCTGAGTACCTTTTGTACTCAACCTTGCCTCGTTGTTGTTTTGTTTCAGACTTCGGCGATGCAGCTGAAGAGGGGTTCTACCTCGACGTCGACGAGTAGTTAGGAGTTCCCAGGCAGCAGCCTGGTATCTGTAGTATGGGTTTGGCTACGTTGCTTATGTTCCGGACTCTTAGTCCTTTTGCTCTTTTTGTATAGCAACATCTTTGCTTTCGCTGTTTGTTGTAATGTTGGGTTGCTTGACCTATGTTGGTCCTGTAACCTCTGCGTGTAAGCTACTCTAGTATGCCCTGTTTAATACAGCTTTCATGTCTAGAGTACTGCTTTGATCGAATGTTGGTCTCGAGCCCGTTGTTATACAGTTTTGGCTATGCCTGCATAGTTGTCGCAGTCGAGGGGTTGTGGAGCCGATGATCCATGTCCGAGCCCGCCTGCCGGAGATATCCGGCCTGGGGAGAGGTAACCCAGTAACCCTCGATTGTTGTTGCACTTTCTGGACACATAGCAGCTCTGTATAACTTTGGTCCCGTTCCTTCAGTTTCATCCGACTCGTGGACGCTTGGGTATACATATCTGGTTATGACTAGCATGGACACAAGGAGTAGTAGACCGGGGATCCGGACTACGTGCCGATGAATCCGGTCTGCCTGCCGTTGTTTGTTGCGGCCGGGGCTGGTAACCCTGAAGCCCTTGTGGGTCCACTGCTAGGAGCACATGACAATTTGTATATCTCTGGGTCCGGGGTCTGACAGGTCTTGGTATCAGAGCAGGACTGTCTGTAGGAAACCCTTGCCGTTGGTCGATGTTGAGTCTAGAACTTGTGAAAACTATTTTGCAAAGACAAAATGAGTTATGAAAACCCTCTTAGGATTCTTTTTGCTCCTTACCTGGTATCGCTCTAACTCTGAGTCACCGTATCTCATTTGTTTTTGTGTGTTGTTTTCTTGTTGTTGTCTCAAAAGTTAGGAGTAAAACCGTTGGGTGTTTTTTTTTCCGAGTACTATGTCTCAGGTTGTTATAGTTCCAAATTCAATTCATTTCTTCATGTCTTTTGACATCTTGAAAATGTCTTTGTTTCAGATGCCTTCTGGTCAGGTTGTTCGACATACACTATGCCTTGGAGTTCCAGGTTTTCCTCATCTCTTAGCCTCAGCCTGTGCAAACATAGGAGCCCCTTGGTACCCTGTGTACACTTTGTATGAGGAGTACCGTGACTTCAACCAGACCCAGTACTTGTGTGGTGTCCGTCTCCCACAGCTAGATGGCACCATCATTCCTGCTGAGCACTATGCTGAGGGTATTGGTTTCACCATTGAGATGGCTGTGCAGGATGCTGCACGGCACTGTCTTAATGAGCTTCGTTACCACTACCCAGACCACGAGCATAGCTCCTTCCATTACTGCCCTGGTTCAGATGCTACTCTTGAGGGGTGTTATACTCACACCTTTGCTGATTCCTCCCAGGAGGAAGATCTTACACTTAGGTGCACCGCTGATCTTCTTGTTGCTTATGCTCGTCGCGAGCGTGAGCTTAGTGCACTAGTCAACACCCTTGCAGCTAGTCTCAGGACTGTGACAGACAGAGTGAGGCCATTCGTTGAGAGTTGTATTGTTCAGGCCTCTGAGATAGAGCTTCCAGCTGTACTTGTGCCTTCCTCGGTTGCGTCTCCAGATGTTGGAGGTGATGTTCCCCCTCGTGGACGCCTCAGGAGGCCTAGGATGGTGCGTGGTGTACCACAGTCTCCCCACGGACCGCAGGACGAGTCTGCTCGTCGCTACTCTGGTGCTCCGGTTCCACTTCCTTTCGACTTCGGAGGATACTGAGACCGTTGTCGGTTCCAGCTAGAGTAATGTTGCTTTCATGTACTAGAAACCCGAAGTTGTAGAAAAATAATGTATAGGAGCAGAACTTTGGTGATGTGTATCTACCGTACTTTCTTCCAGTGTTGTATGTACTTAAGCTTGTGAGCTTGTACCGCCACTATGTATGGTTTTACTTCGACTGGTTTCAATAAATGTTGTAAGATGTTGTCTCCATGTTGATGAAATGATACACTTCATGTTCATTCGTTCTGTTCTACTACATTTCGGCATGTATCTTGATTTTCCGTTGAAATTATTACATGTCGATCCATTGTATCCTTTTCCATGGATGTGTTATTCATGTTTCTTATTCCTTTTACTCAGGATGTCGAGTGGTACTCGTGGCCGTAACAACCCTCCTCCTGAGCCAACACCTCCGCCGCCACCCACGATGGCGCAGGTGCTGCAGAGCATCGAAACCAACCGTCTGAGGAACGAACAACTTCTGGAGCGTGTGGCCCAGAACACCGAACGCCGTGCTGCCGGCGTTACACTCGTGGACTTCCTCAAGGCTCAGCCACCATACTTTGCTGACTCCACTGAGCCCCTCGATGCCGATGACTGGCTTCGCACAATGGAGCGCAAGTTCATTGCTCTCCATGTCCAGGAACGTGACCGTGTGAACTTCGCCACCTATAAGCTTGAAGGTGCTGCTGGTGCTTGGTGGGAAGGCTTTCTGGCGTTGCAGGTGCCTGATCATGAGGTCACCTGGGCAGAGTTCCGCACTGCTTTCCGTGAGGCTTATATTCCGAAGGCAGTCATGGACGGTAAAAGAAAGGAGTTCCTTGATCTCACTCAGGGCAGTATGGGAATCGAGGCCTATGGTCGTGTGTTCACTCGTCTGGCTCGCTATGCTCCATGTGATGTCACTAATGACGAGGACAAGCAGGATCTGTTCCGTAAGGGCCTGAACCCAACTGTTCGTTACGATCTTCTGCCCTTCAAGTTCCAGAACTTCCAGGAACTTTACAACCAGGCCATCACTCTTGAACGTGGCAAAAAGGAGATGGATGCTGCTATGAAGAAGAGTGCTGGAGATTCCCGTGCTTCACCCTCTGGTCAGAAGAGGAAGCGCCGTGTGTTCATTCCATACAGCGCTGTTCCCAGGGCTCCGTTTCAGCCAAGGCCATCTGGATATGTTCCTCGTCCACCTGCTCTACCTGCTACATCAACCTATGGTGGTGGACAAGGTTCTCGTCCTCCAGTTGCCGCTCCTCCCAGCAATGTGTGCTACCGCTGTGGCCAGCCCGGTCACTTCTCAATGGAGTGCCCTCAGAATCATGCTGGACGTGCACCTCCTCCTCCTAAGAAAATGGCAAAGCCTGTTGGTGCTGGACGTGGTCGTCTGAACTATGTGACTGTCGAGGATGCTCAGGACGATCCAAGCGTCTTACTGGGTACGATTCGTGTCAACTCAATTTCGGCTTTAGCCTTATTTGATTCTGGAGCATCGCATACATTCATGCCAGAAGGGTTTGCTAAAATGCATGGGATACCTTTTGAAAAGTTGTCTAAACCTTTGATGGTAAACTCCCCTGGTTGCAACTGGCAAACCACCATGGTTACGCCAGAGCTCATGGTTGAGGTGGGATCCTTACAATTCTCTGCAACCTTCATTGCCCTAAAATCCACTGACCTTGATGTCATACTGGGCATGGATTGGCTTGCTAAATATGGAGCTGTTTTGGATTGTGCAACAAAATGCCTCACCTTGAAACATCCTTCCGGTGCCATCATCGACTATTGGTCTGAGTTCACCATTCCTCCTTCAGCACGCACACGACTTTCTCCTGAACTGCAGCTGTACTTCATGCAAGGTGATTACCCTCCTGAAATCCATGAGTTACCTGTAGTCAGTGATTTCCCTGATGTGTTTCCTGAAGAGTTACCTGGCATGCCACCTGATCGAAGTGTGGAATTTGTCATAGAGTTAGTCCCTGGTACCGCTCCTATGTCTAAAAGACCTTACCGTATGGCCCCAGAGGAGTTGGTTGAATTGAAACGCCAAATTGAGGAGTTAGAAGAAAAGGGTTTCATCCAACCTAGCACATCTTCTTGGGGTTGTCCCACTATCTTTGTCAAGAAGCGGGATACCAATGTTCCACGTATGGTTGTTGATTATCGGCCGCTGAATGCAGCGACCATAAAAAACAAATACCCTCTTCCAAGAATCAATGACCTCTTTGATCAGTTAGCTGGTGCAACTGTCTTTTCCAAGATGGACCTGCGATCAGGATACCATCAAATAAAGATCAGAAAGGAGGACATTCCTAAAACGGCGTTTACTACTCGTTACGGTCTTTACGAGTACACCGTCATGTCTTTTGGTCTTACTAACGCTCCAGCTACCTTCATGAGGCTTATGAACTCAGTATTCATGGAGTATCTTGATAAGTTCGTCGTGGTCTACATCGACGACATCCTGGTCTATTCCAAAACCGAAGATGATCATTCTGAACACCTGCGTTTGGTGTTATCCAAACTCCGTGAGCACAAGCTATATGCCAAGTTATCCAAGTGCGAGTTCTGGTTAAAAGAACTCGTCTATCTCGGACACGTAGTGTCTGCTGAAGGTGTTGCCGTTATTCCAGACAAGATCCAAACCATTCTGGACTGGGAAACACCTAAGTCAGTCAAGGATGTTCGGAGTTTTCTCGGACTGGCAGGTTATTACCGTCGTTTCATCGAGAACTTCTCCAAAATTGCCAAACCTATGACTGAACTTCTTAAGAAAGGCAAAAAGTTCGAGTGGTCAGAAAAAGCAGAGGAAAGTTTCCAAACTCTGAAAACCAAACTGACTACCGCTCCTGTGCTTGTTCTTCCTGATACGAGCAAGGATTTTGTCATCTTCTGTGATGCCTCTCAACAAGGACTCGGTTGTGTGTTAATGCAAGAAGGTCATGTGGTGGCCTATGATTCTCGTCAACTGAAACCACATGAGCACAACTATCCACCCATGATCTTGAGCTAGCAGCCGTGGTCCATGCTCTCAAGCAATGGCGTCATTATCTTCTTGGCAACCGATGTGAGTTATACTCAGATCTTCAAAGTCTGAAATATCTGTTCACCCAACCGGATCTGAATCTCAGACAGAGAAGATGGTTGGAGGTAATCAAGGACTTTGATTTGGGTCTCAACTATCAACCCGGCAAAGCAAATGTCGTTGCTGACGCGCTAAGCCGGAAGTCTTATTGCAATAACCTGATGATACAACAGGCCCAACCTCCTCTTCACGAGGAGTTCTCCAAACTCAACCTTGAAATCGTCCCTTCTGGTTATTTGGCCAACCTTGAGGTAAAACCTTCCCTTGAGGACCAGATCAGGAAAGCTCAAAAGCGGGATCTGGGAATTTGCCAACATTAAGAAGAACATTGCTAGCGGTGCAGCTAAATGTTTCTCCATCGATGATCAAGGTATCGTATATTTTGGCAACCGTCTGGTTGTGCCGAAGATGCGGAATCTGAGAAATCTAATTCTCCAAGAGGCTCATGACACACCTCTTTCTATTCATCCTGGTAGCACCAAAATGTATCAGGATCTACGTCAAAGGTTTTGGTGGTCCCGTATGAAGCGAGAAATCGCTCAGTATGTTGCTGAATGCGACGTCTATCGTCGTGTGAAGGCAGAACATCAAAGACCAGCCGGTGTTCTTCAACCCCTGCCTATTCCTGAATGGAAGTGGGATGAAGTGGGTATGGATTTCATCACCGGTCTTCCCAAGACAAAGAAAGGCCATAATGCTATCTGGGTGGTGGTTGACCTCCTATCCAAAGTTGCTCATTTCCTTCCTATCCGAGAAGATATCACCGCTATCCAGCTGGCGGATCTGTATGTATCCAGAATAGTCATCCTTCATGGTGTTCCAAAGAGGATCATCTCTGATCGTGGAAGTTTGTTCACCTCCAAATTCTGGGCAAGTTTCCAGCAAGCCATGGGAACCCGTCTGTCTTTCAGCACTGCTTTCCATCCACAAACCGGTGGCCAAACTGAGAGAGTTAATCAGATTCTCGAGGACATGCTCCGAGCTTGTGTTATATCGTTCGGTAAGGATTGGGAGAAGTTTCTTCCATTTGCCGAGTTCACTTATAACAACAGTTATCAATCTAGCTTGGGCAAGGCTCCTTTTGAAGTTCTATACGGCCGTAAATGCCGAACTCCGCTGAATTGGTCTGAAACCGGTGAAAGATCGTTCTTCAGTCCGGATGTAATCAAGGAAGCGGAAGAGATCGTTCGCGTCATTCGTGAACGACTGAAAACAGCTCAGTCTCGCCAGAAAAGCTATTATGATCGTCATCACCAAGATGTTCATTATGAGATTGGCGAGAAAGCTTATCTTCGAGTCACACCTCTGAAAGGTGGAAAACGGTTCGGAATCAAAGGCAAACTGGCTCCTCGTTATATCGGTCCTTTCCCTATCATTGGAAAACGAGGTCAAGTTTCATATCAACTGCAGTTGCCTCCAGGATTTCCGGATGTCCATGATGTATTCCATGTCTCGCAACTCAAACGTTGCTTCAAAGATCCTGTTCATGGTGTGGACCAAGAAAACAACAAGCTCAAGGATGATCTCTCTTACAAAGAGGTTCCTGTCCGTATCCTCGATGAGGCCGAACGAAGAACTCGTAGTCAAACTATCAAGTTCCTCAAAGTTCAGTGGTCGCATCATTCCGAGAACGAAGCAACCTGGGAACGAGAAGATCGCTTGCGATCTAAGTACCCCGACTTCTTTTCTAAAACCTAGGAATCTCGGGACGAGATTCTTGTAAGGGGGTAGACTTGTAACATCCCTACTTTTGTGTAATAAAGAGAGGTGTTGTGTACATGGCATGCATGCATGAAAAATGGACCAAATTTTCGCTTTTAAAATTTAATCAGAGAGTTACCAGAAAATCACTTAATATGGTTTCAAACAAAGTTGTTCTACAAAGTTTTTCAAAATGATCCAACTTTGTGCTAGAAAGGTGGCAAATTTGAAGAGCTTTCCAACAAGTATTTTTGTGCAATTTTTGCTTCACAAAAAGGCCCTCAAAAATCTGTTTTGGTTCTGTTTTTAGGTCCAAAAGGACCTCCCTGTAATTTCTTAGTCTTTTCCAGGGGGGTTTTTCGCAATCGCTCCTGTCGTCTTCCTCCTGTCCGGTGACAGGAGGGCATCCGCCGCCGTTCGCCACCTCCTCCTTCCCGCCCTGTCGACGTGGAGGCCCCGAGGGCCTCAAGGAGACGTCCACATCGTGAACATCTCGCAGAAACCCCCCCTCGCTGTCCCTCTTCCCCCTCTGTTTCTCTCCGCCGCCCGAGAACCACCGCCGCCATCGATCCGTCGCCGCCGGCGATTCGCTGTCCCCCCAACCTCCCCGTTGAGCTCAGTAGAAACCGCCGTCGCCTCTTCTCCGTCCTCGAGCACGCGGGACCGCAGGGATGCAGTAGCCGCGCGGGATCGAGCCCTTCTTCCCCGCGGCCGGTCGTCGGAGATCTCCACCGCGCCGCCGTTCTAGCTCTCCTCCGGTCCCTCCGAGTTGCTCTACACGTTCGTGGTGAGCTCCCGCTCCTCCCCATCCCCTCCGTTCGCCCTCTCTCGCCCGAAATCGATGAGGCCGCCAGAGTCCGTCGACCCCCGCCGCCGCTCGCCGTCAAACCTCGCCGCCGTTGCTTCCCCGGAAGCGAGACCAACCTCCCCGGGTTCCCCTCGATGAGAGGAAGCCCGTGGGCTAAACCACGCGTCCGGGGATGCCATCCTCCGCCGCTGGCGAGCTCTTTCCGGCCACTGCCGGCCACAGTGAGGTCACGGTGATGTCACTGTGACATCACCTGCCCACGTGGACGTGCCAAGTGGCAGTTTCTGTCTCTTTTGAACTGCACAGGGGGACCCGCAGAAAAATCAGAAAAACAGAAAATATAATTAATTTTGGAAATTCAATAACTCCCATTTTATAACTCCTAAAAATATGAACAAATATGCAAGGTGTTCCTAAAAATGTAAGCTATTTATCTATACCACTTTCATACATGTTTGGTAAGGTTTAAAATGAGGCCACTTTTATAGTTTACATTAAATTCATTTAAATATTGAAAATAAAGTTTTTATTCAATAAAAATAGAAAATTAAGTGTAATATACCATTTTGATCAGTGAAGCAAATGAAATCCAACTATGAGGTTCACAAGGTCATTTGAGCATCTTAGCTTGGTCACATCTCTAGTTTAGGGTTTTCTCCCCCTCCGGTGTTCGTCGTTCACGGCGTAAAACCCTACCTTTCTGTTCTATCCTTTAGGCTTCATTTCAATTGCATTGTTTTACTCATGCATACATATTGTACATTGCACGGTCATAAGGTATTGATTGTTTGCCTTCTTTCCGGTGTTGCTCGCTATCGGTAGACCGAGATCCGGAGGTCGACCCGGCGTTCTACGACAACCCAAGCTCTACTTTCGACGAGCAAGGCAAGCACCACCTCATGGCTACCCCATGTTTTGAGTCTTTTCAACCTCTCATTCATGCATACGTTTCAACTTAGTTTTGAGTCGGCTATAGTAAACCTATCCACTGCATGACCCCTCCCTCACATGTCACCTTCATACCTGTTTACCCTCCTAGTATGACTAGGGTTGTTTGAGTATCGTAGAGCCTTGTGTGTTATGCTTAGCCATGCTTAGTGTTCTGATCTACTTCATCTGGTTGATGATTTGGATCACTTCGATAACCTTGTATGTTGTTATATTTGTGAGTACTGAGCATATGAAACTGACTAAGGCTAGCACAGGAGGCCACTTGGGTAGTGGTTATTCGTTCCGTACTCGCCAACCCTAGGATTTAAGGTCTCGCCGCGGAAGCCAAGACTGAGCGTGCAACCACACGCGGGGCCTAACTGACCGCGCTCGGCTAACTAACTTATTTGATCACTTCCATGGGTCACATAGTTTGAGCTTTCCATTTGCGGGTGTGTCATAAAAGGTTTTGGAGAAAACTAGGGCGTGACCGGGACCAGTGATGGACGTACACGGATCTTGTCCCGACTCACAGAACAGGTGCCGTCAGGAGGTGGCCAACTCCCTGTTGACGGGGTGGCCCTGTTTGGGTTGACTCATGGATAGGGCTAGGCAAGGTAAAGGCCGTGGTCGACCACACTCTGCCGCGCTCTTAGAGAGGAGCGTTACCGCGTGGCGTTAAGAGTCGGTTGACACGTGTGGGTAAAGTGTACCCCCTGCAGGGATAAATCTTTCAGAAAGCCGTGTCCACGGTTATGGACGACTTGGTAACGGATTCTGTGGTCATAGATAACTCTAACGGAATGACTAAAACTTGCTGGCAATGAATGAAGGATGCCTCCTCGACTACGTCGAGAGGGGTGATTCTTGTAGCATAAGGTAGTCTGGGGATGAGAAAGTACCTGGTGGACTAAAGAACATGATGATTTCAGGAGTTGAGTAGATTCCTCCTCTGTTTTAGAAATGCTCTATTACATGTGCTTTTCTTCCTCAACTTCGGAAAACAAAGTTGGCTTTATGCAAAGAACCTTAAAAGCCAAGTCTTGCTGAGTACCTTTTGTACTCAACCTTGCCTCGTTGTTGTTTTGTTTCAGACTTTGGCGATGCAGCTGAAGAGGGGTTCTACCTCGACGTCGACGAGTAGTTAGGAGTTCCCAGGCAGCAGCCTGGTATCTGTAGTATGGGTTTGGCTACGTTGCTTATGTTCCGGACTCTTAGTCCTTTTGCTCTTGTTGTATAGCAACATCTTTGCTTTCGCTGTTTGTTGTAATGTTGGGTTGCTTGACCTATGTTGGTCCTGTAACCTCTGCGTGTAAGCTACTCTAGTATGCCCTGTTTAATACAACTTTCATGTCTAGAGTACTGCTTTGATCGATTGTTGGTATCGAGCCCGTTGTTATACAGTTTTGGCTATGCCTGCATAGTTGTCGCAGTCGAGGGGTTGTGGAGCCGATGATCCATGTCCGAGCCCGCCTGCCGGAGATATCCGGCCTGGGGAGAGGTAACCCAGTAACCCTCGATTGTTGTTGCACTTTCTGGACACATAGCATCTCTGTATAACTTTGGTCCCGTTCCTTCAGTTTCATCCGACTCGTGGACGCTTGGGTATACATATCTGGTTATGACTAGCATGGACACAAGGAGTAGTAGACCGGGGATCCGGACTACGTGCCGATGAATCCGGTCTGCCTGCCGTTGTTTGTTGCGGCCGAGGCTGGTAACCCTGAAGCCCTTGTGGGTCCACTGCTAGGAGCACATGACAGTTTGTATATCTCTGGGTCCGGGGTCTGAAAGAAAACCAGCGCCGCCGCGAGACCACAGCACAACGCCGTTCCACACGCAGAGAGAGAGAGAGAGGAAGCCCCGTCCCCGCGCGCCGCCGCTCGCCGGAGTGCGCTCAACCACAACGAGTTCTTCACCGCGCGGTGCCGTTCTCCTCAATCTCGCGCCACCGTCGCCACTCCGCCGCGCCTTGTCTCCTCCGCCTTCGCCTTCCTTGTCGGTGAAGAACTCGATGGAGCTCGAGTCCGCCGCTGCAGATCTGCACCAGGAGGAACCTCCCATGATGCGCGCCGCCTGGGAGGGCTCCGACATCAAGGCGTCGGACTGCCAATTGCTAGTCAACACCCGCTGGGTCCCTCCCGACGTCATCTGCCGACCACCCGGCAAGGAGCTGGTGCCTACTCCCGGCCCTGGTGAGAACGTAGTATTTCTAAGCCATTTCAAACGCGGATTCGGCCTCCCGATATCCAAGTTTATGCAAGATTTCTTCCGACACTTCGGCCTCTAGCCTCATCACCTCACGGCGAATGCCATCGCCATGCTTTCCACCTTCGTCACCTGCTGCGAAGCTTTTCTCGGTGTCTACCCCACGGTAGACACCTGGGCAAAATATTTCTATTTTCGCCAGCAAGTCCTTCCCAACACCTCCAATCCGATTGCCCCCAAGGAGATGACTCAGACGGGGGCCGCCATGATGATCCAGCGGACCACGGGTAGCCACCCGCGGGTACTCGGACTGGACACCTGCCGAAAGTGGCAGAGGGGGTTCTTATACGTCAAGAATCCTACTCCAGCGCCAGGCGAGAAGCTAGTTGACCTCATCAAGCTGCCCAAATTCCGGAATGTGCCCCCCACCGAGATGAGGAACTGGGGCTATCATCCCAGGAAGACGGTGAATGATGTCAACCGGGTAGACGACCGCCTGCAGGAGTTGGTGGAAGGTCTCCTAAAGGACGACCCGATCGCCTGCTGGGTGGAGCGCCGAGTGCTCCCACTTCAAGAACGAGCGCACAAGATGTGCTACATGGGCGGGGCCCGTGACCGCACCCGGACGACCACCTTTGAGCTCACCAAGGCGGAGGTGGCAATCTGGGCCAAGTCCATCCTTAGGGCCACGCTCTCGGACATGGTGTTGTACGGCTTCGTGCCGTATAGCCGCATCAAGCCAATCCCCCAAGTGAGTACACCTCTTTACACACTTAGTCGATTTCCTCTCTTGCTTCTTCAGTTCATACCGAGTAGGAGATATCTTGTAGTCTTTTCTTTGGACTTAGCCCAATATGCTTTATGTTTGCACTTAATACCGGATAGGGCTCCTCTGTTAGAACTTAGCTTACTATGCTTTATGTTTGCATGCTATTCCGAGTAGAGCCTCCACCTGTTTCCCTTTCTAGGACTTAGCTGTATATGCTTTGTGTTTGCATACTAGACCGAGTAGGATTTCCACTTCGTATCTTTGAGTATAATTTGTTCCTTATACTTTTGCCTATATCCCTAGGCCATCCCTCGCCAGAAGAGAGAAGACAAGCCCATCCGGGAGCAAAACTGGGAGGCAGATCGGACCGAGGACGATGCAGAGGCGTTTGACGTCCAGGATACACTCTGTATCCCACTCGCTGGTCAGGATGGTTAGTCCCGAGTTTCCACCTCCATTCGGGACTGGTCTGAGGATGATGAAGGTGACCGAGTTCACCCGTGTGCGCATTGCATCATGCCTTGATCTTTTTCTTTCTCACTCTTGCACTTGTTCTTTCCGGTCGCAAATGAGGTGGAGGAGGAGGAGCCCATAGACGTGCAACCTGTCTCAATGGCCGCCCCCAGTAGAACAAAGAGAAGGCCGGGCAGTGGAGCACTGGAGCCCCCGCCAAGAAACCAAAGAAGACCGCCGGCAAGAAGAAGACCACAAAGCGCACTGCTGTGGACGCGTAAGTTTGACCGGGGATTTATGCTTTGTGTTTGCATTTGGACGTTTCCTCTGTTTCTTCTCTGTTCTTTGTACTCGCATCCTTCTTATTCTTCCTTTCTTTCTTTCCTTCTCAGAGACCCACTGGATGCAGACGCCACCAACGAGCCACCCGAGCCACACGCCTCCGAGAACGTCGTGGACCTTACCACAGACGACGGAGAAGATCAACTAGAGGAGAGGACCAAGGCGCCCTCTCCTCTTAAGGAAGAACAAGACCTCGGTGCCGAGAAAACAAGCACCGAGATGGAGAATGGTCGGGTTCTGGAGGAGCCGGAACCCAACAACGAGTAGCCAGCAATGGAGGCTCCCACTGAGGCGCAACAGTCCACGCCAGAGCCAATCTCTGAGCCGCTGCAGTCCACTCCGGCGGCCCCAGAGCCTAGTGCTCAGTAACCCACATGTCGGGGGAATACCCCCGAGTAGGGTAAAGGCAAGTGCTAAAGGGCAAGATCAGAAGAGACACTTGGCAGAGTAGCGGCTACCCGGTACTCGCTACCTGGTCGTCCGCTATTCGGCCGTACGCACTGAAGGCCAGGAGGAAGAATCAGGGAAGTTATTCTCCTCCGGGTAGAGGAAGTGGTCCGAGTAGAAATGGCGGTCTCCTACTCGGGCCAGAAGTCAAAGGAGCCGTTCTGACACAGGATCCCGCGTATCCCGGGTCCGTACTTTGGCACTGTTCATGGCACTGTTCATCTGCGCAGCGCGTGCCTGACCGTGACAGTGTGTCAGCAGGGCATCGCAGGATAGGGGAGACCTACTCTGTGTTCGTGGCAGTGATAACAGATCAGCTCCTCGGTTCTGGGGAACGACTTTGCACATGAAGACAATCCACGAAGCCAAAAGGTGTAAAGGTGTCAGCGGGAACCCGGAAGTACACAATGTGCACATAGTGTCGACACCTTGGCTGTATCCGGCTGGGCACCAGAATATAAGGTGCCTTGCCTCCTCCTGCGCGAGGGACGACGATCCGACTCACAACACGACTAAGGACTACAGTAGCTTAGAGAGAAGGGTGGCTACTCGGTAGAGAGAAACACTTGTACTGTGGCTACTCGGTGAGACCCGAATATAAAGACAGAAAGGCAGGAGTAGGGGTTTTACCTCCACACGAGGGCCCTGAACCTGGGTAGATCTTATTGTTTGCAGTGCTAGCTTCACACTCACGCGGCTACTCGCTGCGTGATCTCTCCCCGAGCGCCTCCAGCGTCCATCGTCCCCACAACTTTAGCCATCCTATGGCATCTGCCGTGACACCACCACGACAGTTGGCGCCCACCGTGGGGCAACCAGCGGCGCTGGCTGGAGTTTCCATTCGGACGGGATCGATTTCTGCTACCGGAGAGCGCGTGGTCTGTGGCCTTGTCCACAGATTCGGCTCCTTCGACTTCGTCACCGACAACGCCGGCGATTTCGGCGGCAGGGCCATGCCGGAGGGCGGCTCGGTGCTTTCTTTCGGCGCGTACCTCGTCTACGTCGCCACCGTCATCGACCGCGAGTACCCCGAGCTGGTGCATGTCGCGGAAGATCCCCCCGCCGTCATCGCGGCACGCGGGAGGCCGTTGGGCCGCTCTGCGGACGTCGCGGAGGTGATGATGACCGGCCCTGCTGCTGACGCCGGGAAGGGCTGGCGGGAAGACGCACAAGCCTTACGAGAAGGACTACAATCTTGCTCCCTCCACTACTCCGACAATACCCGCGTCCGCCGTGCGGACGGGTATGCCGCCTCCCACTGATCTTGAGCTCTTGTCCATGAAGGCCCAGCTCGACCGGCAGCGCCAGGAGTTGCTCGCTGAGCAGGCGGAGCTGGAGAAGATTAGGCTAGAGCTTAGTTTAGATCAGATCGAGTTCAACAAGGCTCACGGTTTTACACCAGTTGTTAGGAGAGCTAGCAAAGTAGGTGCTACGCGTCGCAACTTAGACGCCGAGATGGCAATGGTTGTAGAGGCTCCTAGTCAGTCCGCAAACACCTCCACCAGACCCAGATACAGTACCCCCGCCAAAACCCTTAGAGCTGCTGAGGCTGTAGCCGCAGAGTTGCCGCATCTCGACGGCGACGCACGTGTTAGGCAGCAGGAGAGGCTCAGTGAGCTAGTACTGGAGGCTGCTAGGCAGAACGAGGAGTTCCGGAAAGCCAATCCGGGTGCTGGAGCTTCTCAGGTGGTGCACTCGCATGCGGCTAGATCTAATGATCAGGCTTCATCTCCGCATCCTAGTCGCGAGAGGGACCGAAGTGGGCACTCCGGCAGAGATAGGCAAATGCAGGTGTACGACCCGGCTGTCGCCGCGAAACAGCTCGTTGTGCCGCGGCAGTCCGGTAAAAAACACAACACTGCAGGAGCAGGCTATCAAGCCTAAAAAGCTCACAGCCAGCCGCGGGATGGAGAGCGCCCAGGACCTTCTCGGCATCAGGCTGCTTAGCCTACTCGGCAGAGGCCACAGCCCCGCGCAGTCGCGCCAGCCGCCAACCCGGTGGAGCAACCTGCAGTCGTGCAGGTGGACAGATATGATGATGGCTACTCGGCCATGGGGTTGGCTGGCTATGACATCCTGGATCGTGTGGGTGAGCGCATGCTGGAGCCCAGTGACGCAAGGCACAAGCTGGACCGGATTTCTCTATCCACGCAACTCGAGAGAAAGGGGCCGCCAGGCCCAGAGTGCTTTGGTCCCCGCATCATGACGGAGCCATCCGTGAAGCAGTTCCAGCTCGCAAGGGGGACCAAGTGCTATGACGGCAGCACCAAGCCGGAAGATTGGCTCAATGACTATGTCACAGCCGTGCACATTACAGGCGGCAACCGGAGATGGGACGTGCGGTACATCCCGCAGTTGCTCGAGGGACCGGCAAGAACCTGGCTCAACAACTTTCCCAAGCACAGCATCAACTGCTGGCTTGACTTCGCGGAGGCATTCGTCAGCAACTTCACCAGCACCTACCGGAGGCCGAATAGGCCGCAACAACTATCGGCTTGCAGGCAGCGGGAAGAGGAGACAGACCGCGAGTATCTTACTCGGTGGAGCACTCTAAGGAACACCTGTGAGGGTGTGAATGAGGCCCAGGCCATCACTTGGTTTGCGCAGGGTTGCAGACATGGCAGCATGTTGTGGCAAAGGCTCCAGAGGGAGATGCCGAGTACTCTTGCCGAGACCATCCGGATTGCGGATCAGTACGCACTCGGCGACCCGACACAACCTCTTCTTGATGCTCCTGAGCCTAGAAGGAAGTACAACATCAACAGCAGCAAGCGCAATGAGTTCCGCAACAAGCGCAGAGGTGATCGGATTGACACCCGGTACGACCCAGAGGAGGTGAATGCAGTGGCTACCGGTGCTGGGAGTAGCCAAAGGCCGAAAACTGCTGGAGCTCCATACGGGCAGAACCAGAATCAGGGCCAAGGCAACAAGAAGCAGGGTAGCGGCAGCTCGGGTCCTGCTCCAAACTTCGTGTTCAAGGACATGAAGGATGGCCCCTGCAGTTTCCACACTCGGCATCCCGCAAGACCCGCCAACCACACTACTCGGCAGTGCAGTTGGTGGGAAGAAATCAAGAATGAGGGCCTGCCTCCTCCTCCTCCACTGCCAGCTGCGAATGCCGCTGTACAGCCTGCCCGCGCACCTGTTGCTCGGCCTCCAGCCTTCCCGAGAAGAGAGAATGTGAACCAGGTGGATTTAGGAGCCAACCGCTACTTCAACAACGATGGCTACCGCAACAACAACAACAACAACTACTACTACTACTACACCCGCAACAACAACAGAGGCAACAACAACAACAACAACAACAACAACCAAGGTAACAACAACAATGGCAACAATGGTGGCGGAGACCGCAATCGGTACCAGGAGCACCACGAGAGCTACATGATCTTCACTTCTGAGCCTGTCGACAAGAAATCCCAGCACAGGCGTGCCATGGAGGTCAATGATGTGATCCCTCCTGTTCCTCACTATATGCATTGGTGCAACCAAGAGATCACGTGGTCCCGAGCAGATCATCCCAAGGTGATGCCCAACCCGGGTAGCTACGCCTTAGTGCTGGATCCTACCTTCTTGGGTCCCGAGAAGAATGTGAGGTTCAGCAAGGTACTGATCGACAACGGCAGCAGCATCAACATCGTGTACAGAGACACACTCGAGAAGCTTGGTCTGGCCGAGAATGTGCTGCTACCTAGCAAGACCACTTTCCATGGCATTGTGCCCGGAGTCTCTTGCAACCCGATCGGCAGAGTATGGATAGATGTGCTATTCGGCACCAGGGAGAACTGCCGCACAGAGAGCCTGCAGTTTGAGGTAGTTGATCACCAGAGCCCCTATCACGCTCTACTCGGCAGGCCTGCTCTGAGCAAGTTCATGGCCTCTACCCACACTGCATATCTGAAGATGAAGATCCCTGGTCCCAATGGCGTGATTACCATCTCTGGTGATTACAAGAAGTCCATGGAGTGTGCCTCTACTGGTTCTCAGTTGGCGGAGTCCATGCTGGTTGCTGCCGAGAAGAAAAAGATGTACGAGGTGGTGGCTATGGCGCAATCCGCGCAAGCTGGTGCGCAGGGCGTGCCGAGTTCCCAGCACGGAACCGTGTTCCAGGCATCTCAGGAGACAAAGAAGATCCAGGTTGACCCTGAGTTTCCTGACCGTGTTGCCATCATTGGCTCCGGGTTGGGGGAGAAATAGGAAAGCGAGCTCATCCACTTCCTCCGTGAGAATCGGGACGTGTTCGCCTGGTCCAATGAGGATTTACCAGGTGTCCCGAGGGAGTTGGTTGAGCACTCGCTACATGTGCGTCCTGACGCCAAACCAGTGAAGCAGGCTATGCGCCGTTTCGGAGATGAGAGAAGGAAGGCTATAGGTGACCAGATCACCAAGTTGCTGATAAGTAATTTCATCATGGAGGTGCTGCATCCGGACTGGCTAGCCAACCCGGTCATGGTCGAGAAGAAGAAGGAGGATCCCAAGGCCGCTACCGCATGGCGTATGTGCGTCGACTACACCGACTTGAACAAAGCATGCCCCAAGGATCCTTTTCCGCTACCTCGCATCGATCAGGTGATCGATTCCACTGCTGGTTGTGAACTGCTGTCTTTCATAGATGCCTACTCTGGTTTTCACCAGATAGCTCTCAATCCTGCTGATCAAATAAAGATTGCTTTCATTACCCCGTACGGGGCTTATTGCTATCGTGTCATGTGTTTCGGGTTGCGGAATGCGGGTGCCACTTATCAGAGATGCATGCAGAAATGCTTGCATGATCAACTCAGCAAAAATGTGCAGGTGTACGTAGATGACATTGTCATCAAAACGAATAAAACACATACTCTGCTTAGTGACATTGAGGAAACTTTCGCTAACTTGCGCAAGTACAAGATGAAGCTCAACCCGAGTAAATGCACCTTTGGCGTCCCGGCTGGCAAGCTACTCGGCTTCTTGGTATCCAGTCGGGGCATTGAGGCCAATCCTTCAAAGATAAAAGCTATTGAGAGCATGTCTTTGCCGAGATCCCTGAAGGATGTGCAAAAATTCACTGGGTGCTTGGCATCTCTAAGCCGCTTTCTGGGTAGAATGGGCGATAAGGCCCTGCCTTTGTATCAATTGATGAAGAAAAGCGATAAGTTCGTCTGGACACCGCAAGCGGATGTGGCATTCAAAGAGCTAAAGGCAATGCTGGGTAGCGCTCCCATTTTGGCTAGTCCGCTACCCAAGGAGCCAATGCTGCTATATATTGCTGCTACTAACCGGGTAGTCAGCGTGGTGATTGTGGTGGAACGAGAATAAGAAGGCAAGAGTGTGCAACGGCCTGTATATTATCTCAGTGAGGTGCTGTCCAGCTCCAAACAGAACTACCCGCACTACCAGAAGATGACGTACGGTGTGTACTTGGGCACCAAGAAACTGAAGCACTACTTCCAAGAGCACCCCATCACAGTGGTGAGCTCAGCTCCCATCTCGGATATCATGGGTAACAAGGAAGCGAGTGGCAGAGTAGCCAAGTGGGCAATCGAGCTAGCCGCGTACGCTCCCGCGTATGCGAGAAGAGAAGCCATCAAGTCTCAGATCCTGGCAGAATTCCTGGTGGATTGGGCTGAGGTGCAATATGAGCCTCCCACCCCGGTATCCAACTACTGGAAGATGCACTTCGATGGCTCCAAGATGAAAGAAGGCCTTGGTGTTGGCGTGGTGCTTACGTCACCCAAGCGAGATCAGCTCAAGTACGTGCTGCAAATTCACTTCAAGGCATCCAACAATGTTGCAGAGTACGAGGCCGTGGTACACGGATTGAAGGTAGCAAAGGAAGTTGGCGTGCAACGTATCATATGCTATGGCGACTCGGATCTAGTTGTGCAGCAAGTCTCTGGCACTTGGGATGCTCTGGATGCCAACATGGCGTCATACCGCTTCCTGGTTCAAACCATGACATGATTCTTTGAAGGTTGCGAGTTCCAGCACATCCACCGAGCAGAGAATGAAGCAGCTGATGAGCTGTCCAAGTTGGGATCTTCTCGGCAGCACATCCCGGCTGGGGTTGCCTTGGAGCATTTGAGAAAGCCATCCATCAAGCCATCCCTCAACTCGGAGTCCATCTTCGTTCCTTCTCTGCCTGATGAGGAAGCAGTTCCAATGGAGATTGACTGGGAAGGTGCAAAAGGAGACCCGGGGACTGCCGTCTCCATCCCGGGGACTGGCGCCTGCAACCCGGGGACTGCCCCTCTCTACTCGGGGACTGCTCCTCCTTACTCGGGGACTGCCCCTCTCAGCTCGGGGACTGTCGCATTCCTTGAAGAGGTCCTGGCAAACCGTTCGGGGCTGCAGAGAGTAAACCCGAACGCAGAAAAAGATGCAACAGTGCTTGTTCCAATGGAAGTAGATGAACCAGTGTTTCCCGCGTGGGATACGCCGAGTTGGGCCATGCCCATATTATCCTTTCTAAGGGACGGTACCCTGCCAGAAGATGAGGTGACTGCCAGGCAGATTCAGAGAAGATCCAAGGACTACACCATATTCAGAGATGTGCTGCACAAGAGAAGTGCCACTGGCGTGCTGCAACGCTGTGTGGACCCGGAAGAAGGAGAGGAAATTCTAGTGGAGATACACCAAGGAGAATGTGGGCATCAGGCCTCTTCTCGGGATCTTGTCAAGAAAGCCTTTAGGGATGGTTTCTATTGGCTCACCGCTCTGCAGCAAGCTAAAGACATCGTGAGAAGGTGCAACGGTTTCCAGAGATTCGCAAGTAAGATCCACATGCCGGCTTCCGAGTTGAAAACCATTCCCATCACTTGGCCGTTTGCTGTATGGTGTTTGGATATGGTTGGCCCCTTCAAGCCGGCTAGAGGCAACATGACACACATCTTAGTCATGGTGGACAAGTTCACCAAATGGATTGAAGTGAAGCCTATTCGGAAGTGCGATGGAGCTACAGCTGTGAAATTCTTAAAGGATGTGATCCTGAGGTACGACTACCCGCACAGCATCATCACAGATAACGGCACCAACTTTGCTGAGGGAGCCATGGTGAGATTCTGCAGAGATAAGCACATCCGACTAGATGTCGCGTCTGTCGTGCATCCCGCGTCCAATGGACAGGTGGAAAGAGCAAATGGCATGTTGCTTGCAGGCATAAAGCCAATGCTGATTGAGCCGCTACTGAAAACACCAGGGTGTTGGCTAGACGAGTTGCCAGCGGTGTTGTGGAGTCTAAGGACTACCCCTAACTGGTCAACCAGCTACACACCATTCTTCTTGGTATACGGGGCTGAAGCCGTGTTGCCAATCGACCTAGAGCATGACTCCCCCCGAGTAACCCTCTACACTGAGGCGGAGGCGAGAGAACCTCGAGAAGACAACGTTGACCTGCTAGAAGAAGCAAGAGAGAGAACTCTGTCACGTTCGGCTGTTTACCAGCAAAACTTGAGGCGTTATCATAGCCGAAAAGTGAACCCAAGGGTTTTCCGAGAAGGAGACATGGTCCTGAGGCTTGTGCAACGCACAGCCGGGATGCACAAGCTGTCCCCTCCGTGGGAAGGGCCGTTCATTGTGAGCAAGGCTTTGCACAATGATGCCTATTACCTTGTCGACGTGCGTCCATCACAGGAGAACAGGGCGGATAAAGCTGGAGAGGAGTCTAAGCGCCCCTGGAATGTGGCTCTACTTCGTCGCTTTCATTCATGAGCAAAAGTGTGTATGTACTCTCTTATCCGAGTGAAAGCTCCTACTCTGCAATCTGAAATTGAACTCGGGGACTGCCCTCGTCCAAAATTGCTCTAAGTGTTTCTACTCTCTTGTTTCTTTCTCTACTCGGTTGCTACGCTTAGAATTTCAAAAGCATACGAAGTAGTGTGTTTATACTCACCGGACACTCTGCGACTCTGCTGCTGTCCGCAAACCGGCTTCATGGCAAGCCAGAGAACAAGCCAAAGAGTCAATGAACACATGAAAAACTGCAAAGGGAAGGAAGCGTGTGGAAACCGAGTAGAGTGTTTTTTGCTGTCTGTTGTTATCCTTTTCGGCAAGGTGGTGGGTAGCGTTACTATGACTGTTTCCTAAGTGGCTAAGTATTTGAAACCTCAACTTTGAACTCTTGTGACTCGAATACCAAAAAAGCAACAAGTTGCAGGTAAGAGCTGAGATAAAAAGGAAAGCTGGATGAAAAATGCAACTCGGGGACTCGCATGATAACGCAACCCGGCATCAAGCCAAAGCTGCTCAAATTAATAAGTATAAAAACTTCAAATAAGATAAAACTGAGTAGCAACGGGAAGGTAAATTGTTTGGTACATCTGCACCCGGCATTCCGGGGATCTGATAAAAGTGTTCAAAGATAAGTGTTGCAGGACGTAATCAAGTGGAAATAGCAGCGCTTTCGGTGTTGGCCTTGGCAGCGTCAGCGTCGTTGGTGGCCTTGGTAGCATCAGCTTCCGAGTTGGCGGCGTCAGTCTTTGCAGCATCTGCTTCGGGATTGGTGGCAGCCTGGTCAGAGGTGGCCGTAGCCACCGAGATGGGGTCCGTCGCTGAAGTAGAGGCCATGGACTGAGCGCGGAGTAGCGCCGTGTCGTCGAGAGCTGCACCTGATGAAGTGCCGAACTCAAGGGCCGCGGTGTCGATGGTCATCTCCACGCTCTCGGCTTCCTCGTCGCTATCCTCGACGGCCGTACCCTTGCCCTTCCCGGACTTCTCGTCAGTGCTGGCGAAGCAGCTCAGCCCGTCGGACTCCGTGGCCTCCTCGTCATCATCCTCATCCTCGTCGTCGCCCTCGCCTTCCACATCCGTGTCGGGCTCGGGGAGGCCTTCAATGTAGCCCGCGGTATCCGCGTAGGATACGATCTCGTACGCAACCAACTGGCGGCGAGCCACGCAGTCGGGCTCCTTCTCCCACCTCAAATCCCGGCGCATCTCGAGGATAAGGTTGAGATCAAGATTATCGTACCAGCTACAGACGAAGAGAAGCAGCATATCCGCGCCTGCCCGAGCTCCGGATGCTCGCCATTTCTTCAGCTCGGCCTTAACGCCATTCAGCTTCTCGGCGAGCCCGCGGATGGTTGCTGGCGCAGAATCGCGGGGCCAAAACAAGTCGTGGAGCTTGAAGGCAGTGCGCACCAGATCGGTGCCCACGCCCCTCAGACGCTGGAGCTGCCCCTGCATGTTGGTGAGGCTGTCTTCGATCGAGGCTTTGGCGTCCATGGGCTGGCCCTTCTCGGTGCGAGCTTCCTGGGCTTTGGATAGAGCAGGTTTGCAAGCCGAGCTGAGGTCGGGAAAAATTTCTGAAAAAAGCTATCAAGAAGATCAGAGACAGAGGCAGATAAGAGAAGCGAATCAAGCAGCAGGGAAGCAAAAGAAGACAGCGAAGTGCAGAGAAGCGGGTACTTACTGTTCAGCTCGCAAAGTAGCGACTGCAGCCTCGTCTCCCACACCTCCTCATCAGCTACGTGCCTTTCTTCCACCCTCCGGAACTGGGCCAGCTGCAGCATGAGATCCGAGTTGCTCTTCCTCAGCGTATCACACTCCAGCTCAAGAGCCCTCTTCTCGGCCTTGGCAGCTGCTTCAAGCTTCTTCTTCTCGGCTGCTATCTTGTTCTTCTCGGTAGTTATATCGAGGGCATTTTTAAGAGCGGTTCGCAGCTGGAGTTGGAGAGGTTCCATCTCGGTGGTGTGCTCTTTCTTCAACTCTACAGCCTGACTCGCCAATTGCTGCTGCACCTCGGCGGGTTTGAGGCAGTCGAGATGCTCCTCGACAAATTTCTTGTGATCCTCTGCGGAGGGAGGAACAAGGTTAGCAGAGTAGCAAAGAAAAAAGAAGAAATATAAGCCGAGAAGACGGCAACTCACCTTCCATTTTCTTGGTGGTGGTCTCGGCGTTCTCAACAAACACATGGCAGTGTTGGTGCTCTTCTTCCAGTTTCTTAAGCTTGCCTGCAGGGTGAAATTGGTTAAAGCGGAAAGCATAAGCGGGCGTAAACACGAAACGCATGAACCGCGTAGTTACAAACTTACTTTCAATCTCAGAAATCTTGAGGGTACGGTCCACGGCCTCCTTCTCTGTCGCAGCATCGCTTTTGCGTTCTGCTTCTAGGGCCTCAAGGCGCCTTCGTGCAATGCTGTGATTCCAGAGCAGCGACCGGTACAGATTTGTTCTCTTCAAGAGACTATTCTGAGAGGCAGAAAGAAAAGGAATCAGACAAAGTTTTTGAAGATTCAACCCGAGAAGACGGCAACTCGGTTGAGTATCCGCCTACTCGGCCCGAATCTCGGGGACTGGGTGGTGGATAAGAAGAAGGAGAAGAGTAGAAGAAAAGAAAAAAGCAACTCGGAACAGACAAGCAAAACTTACCGCGTAGGTTTGCTCGATGTCTTCTGCATTCTTGCGGTGGACGAACAACTTCGTGGCAAGCGTACTGGTGGAGGACGAGATGGTCATGGGGTTGTAGCCCATGTCCGCCTTGTTCCAATCAGTGCGCCAGTGGTCCAGCTTGCCCAAGGCAAGGCCGTGCCAGGGCTTGTTGCCAAGGACGTCGATGTTCCAGTCAGCTTCAATGAAGCCTACCCGGTCGATCATCTGCTCAAGCCCCGTGGACGTCACCTCGGTCTCCTGGACCTCGCGCGAGTAAATTGAAACGATCCTGTCCTTGTTCTTGGCTGGCGGCTTGGAGTCCACAGCCTGGACCTGTTTGCCTCTGGTAATGGCAAGTTTCTTCTCGGCCGCGTTTAGCGGGATGCTGTATTGCTTGCTCGTCTGCAACAGGTAAGGCGGGTAGGCAGGCGGATCGCGAAGGCTTGATCCAGCAGGAATGCCTTCATCGCTGCCGGAAGCACCGATAGTGAGCTGCGCACTCTTCACGGCAGGCTTCGCCTTTGGTTTAGGTGGCGGCATCGCGGCAGAATCTGGTGCAGCACCATGAGGAGGATTCCTGCGGACAGCGGCGTCTGGCTGAGCAGCTGGCTTCTCGGTGGTTTTCTTCTCGGTGGCCTTCTTTTCGGCGGCTGGCTTCTCGGCAGCCTTCTTCTCAGCCTTCTTCTCAGCAGCCTTCTTCTCGGCCGCATCTTTCTTGGCTGGAGGGCTGGCTGTGATCTTGGTCTTCTTCACCAGCGGGGATCTCGGTGCGGTGGATGAGGTGCCCTGCTGGGTAGGCGGCACCAAGGGCCCGCTACCCAGCACAGCATCTGGCTACGCGTGGCTCTGCAGATCCAGCTCCACATCGGTGGTCTCAACCCGCTGCTCGGCAGCGGGGTCTTGCGGGTGATCTTCTTGTCCTTCTACCCGCGGCTGGGCCGCGGGGTCGTCCTGGGCAGCAGCGTCAGTGTCTTGCTGCTCCTGGGTTTCTTCCTGCCGCTCAAGGGCGGCATGATCTTGTTGCTCGGGGCCTTGCTCTACGTCCTCCCCGGCTGCGGTAGCTGGGGGAGAAAGTGGTCTATCGTCGTGAGCAGCATCTTGCGCTTCCTGCTCTGCGCGGGCCTGCTGCTCCTGGTCGGCATCGTGGGCGCCAGTATCCAAGTCCTGGGCGTCGTCCTCATCTTCTCCTTTCACAGGCGAGGGCGCGCGCACCCTGTCCCGTGCAGCGCCCTCGTCCTCTTCAGTGAGATCGATGAGCGCATCTACATCGATGGAGGATCTCTTCTTGGACTTGGACTTGATGGGTGCGGCAGCAGCATTAGCGTCCAAGGGGGCGCTGAAGAGAAGAAGGAAGTTCATAAGAAGAGCGTGAGAAACCAAAGAAATCGAGAAGCAGTAGCAGAACAAGGAGTTCCGAGAAAGCAGCAACAGCAAATTGCAACTCAGAAGAAAGTTACTCACCCTGCACGAGAAGGGGGTAGCCGTCTACCCTGCTTGACTTTCTTCATGGCTTGCTTGGGCTTCTTGCTGGGGGGGCTCTTGAGCACCGCTACCCGCCCTCTTGCGAGTGGCAGGAGCGGCGACTGCAAGCGGATCGACGTCAAGGGCGTCCTCGTCCTCGCCCTCCTCTTCAGCACCAGTATCAGCATCAGCATCGTCTGTAAAGTTGAGAAGAAGAAAACAATTAGGAGACAGGAGGAAATTGGGTTGCGCTACTCGCGACCGTAAAGGTGAACGCAATTACCTTCGTCGTCGTCTTCAGACCAATCTCGAACGGACGCGTTGACATGATGCTTATCCGTCTGGGCGGCATGAGGGATATTGAGTTTGTCCGCGGTGTCGTAGGAGACCTCGTCGTCCTCTGTCCGGTCCGCGTGCCAATTGGCCTCGAAGCGCTCCTCGCTCTCAGCGAGCTGGCGAGAAAGGCGCTGGAGATATAAGCAGGAAACATGAATCAATGAGCAGCATAAGGGATCCTACCCGGAGCGGGACGCTGGCAGAAAGCATAATACTGCTAAGTGTCCTACTCGGTGTGGCGTGCAAACATAAAGCACATAAAGCCTAAACAATACTGCTAAGTGTCCTACTCGGTGTGGCGTGCAAACATAAAGCACATAAAGCCTAAACAATACTGCTAAGTGCCCTACTCGGCGTGGCGTGCAAACAAAAAGCACATAAAGCCTAAGCGATAATGCTCAGTGTCCTACTCGGCACAGAGTGCGGATACTAAGCACCCTAAGCTAAGAAGGCCATCTACTCGGAATCGATACGCAGAAAGCGGGAGAAGAGTACTAACCCGTTTGATTGGCTTCGTGCGGCTGTACGGCACGAAGCCGTACTGCTAGTTGTCCCTGAGGCCGGTGCTCATGATGGAGCGCGCCCAGACGGCCACATCTGCGTTGCTGAGCTCGAATGTAGTCGTCCGAGTGCAGTCTCGGTTGCCGCCCATGTAGCACATGAGGTGTGCGCGGCGCTGGAGCGGGAGCACCCGCCTGGAGATCCAGCAGGCGATGGGGTCGTCGTCCTTGAGCCTGCTCTCCTTCAGCTTGGCGAGGCGCGCGTTGATCTGCTTGATGTCGCCGTCTAGCGGGGGCTTGAATCCCCAGTTCTGCCCGGTAGGAGGCGAATTGGTCCACCGGGGAAGGTTGATCTGGTCGACCACGGGCTCATCCTTCTTGATGGGGATGTTCTTCACGTAGAAGAACGTCCTCTGCCATTTGCGCACCGAGTCCAGCCCCTTGATGCGCGGGTGGTTGGTCCCGCTGCGCTGCACCATCATGGCGCTGCCAGTCTCGGTCACGCCGCGGCTGCTCTCCGCGCTACCCGGCTTGGCCTTGCTCTGCTTCCTGAAGAAGAAGAAGCGCGCCCAGGTCATCGGCGTGGGGCGCACGCCCAGAAATGCCTCGCACACCACGGCGTGGTATGCGAGCATCACCACCGCATTCGGCGGCAGGTGGTGCGGCAGGATCCCGAAGTGGTCGAGGAAGCCGCGGAAGAAATCCGATGTCGGAAGCCCGAATCCCCGCGCGAAGTGCACGAGGAAGACCACGTGCTCGTCCGCTTCTGGAGCGGGGACAAGCTCGCCAGCGGGAGGACGGCAGCGGACGCCGGCGGGAACTCGCCGCGTGTTCACCAGCCACTGGCACTCCTCCGCAGTGACGGTGGATCCAGACCACCCGGCGCGGGCGCCGTCGTCACGAGCCATCAAGCAGGGGAGGAGATTTGGTGGTGGTTTGGTGGAACTTGGTGGAAAAGATGAGCCTTTCGGCGATGCGAGGGGCACGGCGGCGAAGAGCTCGACGGCGGCGGAGAAACGAAGAGGCGAGGGGAAAGTGAGAGCAGGAAGAAGAGAAGGGTGTTACCGAGGGGGTATTTATACCTCCCCTCGGGTTGCCGTTACGATTGGAATTAGTGGGATCAGTTATGCCCGGAAATCGTGCGGCGTGGGGTGTGTGGGCCGGTTAGAAACGCACACAGCGCAGAACGCGCGCGTAACCGCCACAATTGATCCCACGACACGATCGTGGGTAATAACTGCGCTTGATGGGACATGACGGGCTAGTGGGCCCGGGCCACGAAAACTGGGCGCGTGGCCTGTCAGATTCCGGGCACCGAGGCGTCGGCGGTACGGGAACGCGACACGTGCCCAGTTGCGCTGCTGAAAGCCGGATTTCGCTCTGCCACGCAGAGATTCTGTTTGGAAAATTCGTCAAGTCATTTTACTCGGTGACAGGGAAGAGAAGCGGCCCTATTCGGAAAAGAAGAAACTTGAGACAGAATAAAGAGCTACTCGGAGGTTCTACTCAGCAACCTAGGGTTCAAAGGCAAGATTGGTCTTTAAGCTGGCAGGGCCCAGTGAACAAATTCGCAGGACTCTACCAGCTTCGGGGACTAATGTCGGGGGAATACCCCCGAGTAGGGTAAAGGCAAGATCAGAAGAGACACTTGGCAGAGTAGTGGCTACCCGGTACTCGCTACCTGGTCGTCCGCTATTCGGCCGTACGCACTGAAGGCCAGGAGGAAGAATCAGGGAAGTTATTCTCCTCCGGGTAGAGGAAGTGGTCGAGTAGAAATGGCGGTCTCCTACTCGGGCCAGAAGTCAAAGGAGCCGTTCTGACACAGGATCCCGCGTATTCCGGGTCCGTACTTTGGCACTGTTCACGGCACTGTTCATCTGCGGAGCGCGTGCCTGACCGTGACAGTGTGTCAGCAGGGCGTCGCAGGATAGGGGGGACCTACTCTGTGTTCGTGACAGTGATAACAGATCAGCTCCTCGGTTCTGCGGAACGACTTTGCACATGAAGACAATCCAGGAAGCCAAAAGGTGTAAAGGTGTCAGCGGGAACCCGGAAGTACACAGTGTGCACATAGTGTCGACACCTTGGATGTATCCGGCTGGGCACCAGAATATAAGGTGCCCTGCCTCCTCCTGCGCGAGGGACGACGATCCGACTCACAACACGACTAAGGACTACAATAGCTTAGAGAGAAGGGTGGCTACTCGGTAGAGAGAAACACTTGTACTGTGGCTACTCGGTGAGACCCGAATATAAAGAGAGAAAGGCAGGAGTAGGTTTTTACCTCCACACGAGGGCCCTGGACCTGGGTAGATCTTGTTGTTTGCAGTGCTAGCTTCACACTCACGCGGCTACTCGCTGCGTGATCCCTCCCCGAGCGCCTCCAGCGTCCATCGTCCCCACAACTTTAGCCATCATATGGCATCTGCCGTGAAACCACCACGACACCACACCACCAACAGCTCAAGCACCTCCTTTAGCACCTCAGCCACCTCCCCAGCGACCACCTCAAAAGCCTGCTGTGGAGAAACAGCCAACAACAACGCCAACCCCTCATCAGCAGGCTCCCGAACCAGCCTCCAAGAAACAACCAACTCCGCAGCAGCAGCCGCCCAAAGGGCAATCCAAACAAGCTGCAGGGCAAACTTGGCAGCAACCGCCCGAGAAGCGGTCAGCTGGGCAGTAGCAGCCCGAGAAGACGTGGCAACAACCATCGCAGCAACGGACCCCACAATCTCCTGAGTACCCGCTGCCAGGTGGTAAGCAAGCCGGGCAACCACAGCAGCAGCAGCCCCCAGCCAAGAATTTCAAGTGGCCACTCAACAACCTACCCCAAGCGGGATAAAACCTCGGATGCGGCTACAGCCGAGGTGGCCAGGAGCGGCCCTGTTGCTCAGAGCTCCAAACTGGTCCAGACAAATATTCAATTTGGCTCTAAGGACAAACAAGCTCCCGGAGCAGGTATCACCGGGACCGCGAAGCCTCCGAACTTCCCGGATCATTGGCGCGAATTGCAGGGGCTGCACCAGATAAAGCAGGCGCAAGAGGCCAAGCGACTGGAGGAGCTGAAGCAGGGGAAAGCCTTGTCCTGCTCCGGATCCAAGGGTAAAGACGCTTCCTTGACTATCCAGGGTGACGCCACTCCCGTGGAGCCTGGGTATGAGCTCCGAGAAGACACGGAGACAGCCCTCGACCGGATAGGCTATATCGAGAAGGACTGGGATAGCAAGAGGTATGGTCGTCCCGAATGGGACGTCATGTGGCTTAACAATATTGATAATTACCGGCAATCATGGAATAAGTGCGATGTCGGTCCTGTCACGATGGCGATGTCCTCCTCTAGCAGCACTCTGGTGCACAAAATGTATTGCCTGCGCAAGGCTGCTGAAGACGCCAAGAACACCAACCGGGTAAGTGCACTCTACTCGGTATTATGAGTTGCTATCTTTCTTCACTTTAGTCTTTGCTTTATCCACCATCCAGTCCACGAGATTTGGGTCGAGTAGCTAAGGCTCAACTGAGTTGCAATCTACTCGGGGCGAATCTTCCAACTCACACTGCCCTCTTCCTCTCTGCAGGAGTGCACTGAGGTCCGGACCAAGCTCTTCCGCCAGCTTCTACAGTCACACCGGGCAGTCAGGAACAAGAACAGAGAGCTAGAGGCCGAGAAGGGCGAAAGGGCGGCCCTGGAACAGAGCGTCACTGACACCATCACCAAGTTATCCTATGTAGAGAGAAAGTGCCAATACTTTTGGTTTATGCGTTTTGTGTTTACGCCCATTTTTTCATCTCTGATCACTTTTTGCTTCTCTGCATGTGAGTTTAAGGCTCTCGCCGAGAAGCAGCAGGACTGTGAAGTCATGGCTGCATCTGCAGAGAGCAAGATTTCTTTTCTAGAGGGTAAGTCACTTTGCATATTTTCTTCTCCGGCTTCCTCCCTCTTCTGCCTTGTGGACCGGGTTCTTTTCTTCGTAGAAGAGCGCAAAACCTTCCTCAAGCAACATCAAGGGTGTGTCACCCCCGCCGATGTGCAGCAGCATGTGCAGGCCAGAGAGGCCCAACTAGAGAAGGAGTTGGATGCCGAGAAGGCTTAAGTCCACAAGCTCAAGCTTGAGCTTGCCGAGGCCCTGAAGGATACATTGCAAGCCGGCAATGATAAGATCGAGGCGTTGAACCGGGCTGCCGTCGAGAAGCTGGAGCTCGAGAAGGAGATCGAAGCTCTGAAGAACAGAAATCAATCCCTCGAAACTATGGTGGTCGACTCGTGCCGCCTTCAGGACAAGCACTTAAGGCAGGTTGAGGACTGGAACCGCCGGCTAGGAGCCCTCGTCTTGGAGTTACTCTGTGAGTTACCGCAAACCCTTGCTCTATTCGGTTTCTTCCGTTCAGCTTCTTCTATTCGGCTTTTTCTTCTTCCCGGTTTCTTTTTCTGACTCAACCCAGCATGTCCCACCCTAGGCACCTTCCCGGATTTCAACCTTGCTGCTGAGACTGCTGTGGAGAAGGCTAGGAAACTGAGGGCAGTTGCAGGCCTCAGTGTTGGTGACCCACCCACCATAGACGATCAAATTGAGAACATCAAAGCTCGGATGCTCTCCCTCAAGGGCATGGGTGCCTCCATGGTATCAACCGCTATGCGCATGCATAAGCTCTTCTAGCCGGAGAGGTAGATCCTAGATACAATCCACAAGATTGCCTCCGACCTGGATCACGTCAAGGAGGAGTTGCTGAAATGGCGCGCCTCCGCTGCCCGCGCCGGTGCAGACGAGGCCCTCCACACCGTGCTCTCTTGGTACGAAAATTTGGATCTGGAGAAGCTTAAGGACCTCCAGAACAGCTCCAAGTGGACCAACCGAGATGAGTATATCTTGCACCGCAAGGAAGCCGCCTACAAGCTCGCATCATACGCAGACTCTCAGCAATACATCGACGGCCCCACGGAGCCGGATACCGATGTTGAGGATGAAGAAGATGACGATGCTGAAGGTGATGAAGCTGATGCTGGCGAGGAAGGCCACGATGACGATGCTGGTGAGGAAGGCGATCATGGCGACAAGGAGGCGGAGCATGAAGAACTTGGCGACGAGGGAGCCGAGCAGGGAAATGCCCAGGAGGAAACCGAGATGGGCGGCGATCAGGGGGCCACCGAGCCGGGAGCTAGCTCTGAGGAAGCCTAGCCCGAGTCGCAGCCCACTGCCCCGATTGGGATAGTCATCGCCGAGATGGTGATCGACACTCCGGCTCCCGAGTTGGGCGCAACGGATGCCGCTTCCGAGAACATCGCTTCCGGGTCCGCGGCTCCAACCTTCACTGTTGCTCCCGAGCCTGTCTCCACGCTCAGCGCCGCGTCTTCAGATCTATCTAGCGTAGAGGCCAACTCCGCTCCATCGACCATGCCTTAGGTGCCTGCTCTTGGTTTATCTCAAAACTTCTTATCAGATCCCCGGTATGCCGGGTGCATATGCATTAAACACTTTATCGTTTCTCGTGCTACTCGGTTTTATTAATTTACTTGGCAAGACTGGCTCAATGCCGGATTGCGTTAAATGCAAGTCCCCGAGTTTCTTTTCTCATCCACTCAGTTCTTTTGTCTTTGCTCTTACCTGCCACTTGTGGCTTTTTGGTAGTCGAGTCACAAGATTTCCAAAACCAAGTTTCTGATACTTAACCACTTTGAGATTTGAATACTAACGCTGCCCAACACTCAGCCGAAAACACATAAGGAAAGGTGCACTATACTCGGTTGACACACTCTTCTTTTCCTTAGCAGTTTTTCCTGTGTTCATTCACCTTTGGCTTGTTCTCTTGCTCGCCATGAAGCCGGGTTGCGTACAGCATCAGAGTCGAAGAGTTGGCCCTTAGGTTTAAACATACTACTAGAAGTGCGCGTGAAATTTCGAGTAGACCAACCGAGTAGACAAAGTAAAGACAATAAATAACATAGAGAAATTTTAGCACAGGTAGTCCCCGAGTTCAATTCGGAGTGCCGACTTGGAACTTAACTCGGTTGAGGAGATACATACAATGTTTGTTCAGGAATGAAAATGGTGGAGTGGAGCTACATTCCAGGGACGCTTGGATTCCTCTCCGGATTTATCCGCCCTGTTCTTCTGCGGTGCCTGTGCGTCGATGAGATAATAGGCATCATTGTGTAGCGCCTTGCTCAGAATGAAAGGTCCTTCCCCGGGAGGGGAAAGCTTGTGCATCCTGGCCGTGCATTGCACAAGCCTCAGCATTAAGTCTCCTTCTCGGAAAACCCTTGGTCTTACTTTCCGGCTATGATAGCGCCTCAGATTATGTTGATATACAGCAAAGCGCGACAGAGTTAACTCCCTTGCTTCTTCAAGCAGGTCAACATCATCTTCTCGGGCTTCTCTTGCCTCCGCCTCATTATAGAGGGTTACTCTGGGTGAGTCATGCTCAAGGTCAGTGGGCAACACGGCCTCAGCTCCATATACCAGGAAGAATGGTGTGTATCCGGTTGATCGGTTAGGTGTAGTCCTTAGACTCCACAACACCGCCGGCAACTCGTCCAGCCAACAACCTGGAGTTCGCTGTAATGGCTCAATTAGCCTTGGCATTATTCCGGAAAGGACCATGCCATTTTCTCTTTCAACTTGCCCATTGGAAGCCGGATGGGCGACTAATGCAATATCTAGCCGGATCTGCTTCTCCTTGCAGAATCGAGCAAAAGCTCCTTCAGCAAAGTTTGTCCCATTATCCGAGATGATCCCGTGCGGGTAGCCATATATCAGAATAATATCCTACAAGAAGCTTACTGTTGTGTTTCCGGCACACTTCCGGATAGGCTTCACTCAATCCATTTGGTGAACTTATCAACCATGACCAGGATGTGAGTCATATTGCCCCGAGTTGGCTTGAAAGGACCCACCATATCCAAGCACCAAACAACAAATGGCCAAGTAATGGGAATTGTCTTCAACTCGGAAGCTGGCATGTGAATTTTGCTTGCATACCTCTGGCACCCATTGCACTTCCTCACCAGATCTTCTGCTTGTTGCAAGGCAGTGAGCCAAAAGAATCCATGCCGGAATGCTTTCTTGACCAGGGCAAGAGATGAGGCATGGTGCCCACATTCTCCTTGGTGTATCTCTCTGAGAATCTCTTCTCCTTCTTCTGGCTCGACGCAACGTTGGAGTACACCGGTAGAGCTTCTCTTGTGCAGCTCTTTGTTGATGATGGTGTAGCCCTTAGATCTCCTCTAGATCTGCCTGGCTGTGACTTTGTCACTCGGCAAGGTGCCATCCATCAGAAAGGATAATATGGGCAAAGCCCAACTCGGTGTCTCCCGAATAGGAAACAATGGTTCGTCCACTTCCATTAGATCAGCTGTCATGACTTGCACCGAGTTGGAGACGAGTCCCCGAGTACTGAGAAATGATCCCCTCGATGAATGCGACAGTCCCCGGGTTTGCAGAGGCAGTCCCCGGGTTGGATGGAGCAGTCCCCGGGTTCTCCTTTGAGCTCTCCCAGTCAATCTCCATGGGGACAGCTTCTGAGTCCGGTAGAGCCGGGATAAATATAGACTTCGAGTTGGGTGATGGCTTGATGGATGGCTTCCTTAAATGCTCTAGAGAAATCATGGGTGGGATAAACTGCCGAGAAGACCCCAACTTGGACAGAGCATCCGCTGCATCATTCTCAGCTCGGTGAATGTGATGGAATTCACACCCATCGAAGAATCCAGTCATATTCTGGACAAGGAACCGGTAAGATGCCATGTTGGCATCCAACGCGTCCCAAGTCCCCGAGACCTGTTGAACCACCAGATCTGAGTCGCCATAGCGGACAATCCGCCGGATTCCAATCTCCTTGGAAATTTGCAGCCCATGAACCAAGGCTTCGTACTCGGCAACATTATTGGACGACGAGAAGTGGATCTGCAGCAAATACTTGACCTGGTCCCGCTTGGGTGAGGTGAGTACAACACCGGCACCGAGTCCCTCTTTTACCTTGGATCCATCGAAATGCATCCTCCAGAAGTTTGTTTCCGGCAAGGGAGGCTCATACTGCATTTCAGCCCAGTCAACAAAGAAGTCGGACAGGGCCTGGGATTTGATGGCTTCTCTTCTCGCATACAACGGGGTGTAAGCAGCTAGCTCAATTTCCCACTTGGCCACCCGGCCACTTGCATCCTTGTTGCCCATGATCTCCGAGATGGGAGCAGTGCTCACCACTGTCATTGGATGCTCCTGGAAATAGTGCTTGAGCTTCTTGGCACCCGGATAGACCCCATATGTAATCTTGTGATAGTGCGGGTAGTTTTTCTTGGAGCTGGACAGCACCTCACTCAGGTAGTATATTGGCCTCTGCACCGACTTGCCCTCTTCTTCTCGCTCCACAACCACCACCACACTCACAACTCGGTTGGTGGCTGCAATGTAGAGCAACATTGGCTCCTTAGGCAGTGGAGATGCCAAGACAGGAGCGTTGCCCAGCATGGTCTTGAGTTCCTTGAATGCCACATAAGCTTGTGGGGTCCAAACAAACTTGCCACTTTTCTTCATGAGCTGATAGAGAGGTAAGGCCTTCTCGTCCATTCGGCCCAGGAACCGGCTAAGAGAAGCTAGGCACCCGGTGAACTTTTGCACATCCTTCAATGATCTCGACAAAGACATGCTCTCTATAGCTTTTATCTCTGAAGGATTGGCCTCAATGCCCCGACTAGATACCAAGAAACCGAGTAACTTGCTAGCCGGGACGCCAAATGTGCATTTGGTCGGATTCAGTTTCGTCCGGTATTTGCGCAAGCTGGCAAATGTTTCCTCCATATCGCTCAGCAGAGTGTGTTTTCTTTTTTTTGATGAAAATGTCATCTATATACACCTGCACATTTTTGCCAATCTGCTCAACAGGCATTTCTGCATGCATCTCTGATAAATAGCCCCAGCATTCCGCAAGCCAAAACACATAACACGATAGCAATAAGCCCTGTACGGGGTAATGAAAGGAGCCTTTATTTGATCAGCCAGGTTCAAAGGTATCTGGTGAAAACCAGAGTAGGCATCAATGGAAGACAAAAGCTCGCACCCGGCAGTGGAATCAATCACCTGATCTATCTGGGGTAGCGGGAATGGGTCCTTGGGGCAGGCCTTGTTCAAGTCGGTGTAGTCCACGCACATGCGCCACACCATAGAAACCATGGGGTCGTCCTTCTTCTTCTCCACCATGACCGTATTAGCCAACCAATCCGGATGCAGCACCTCCATGATGAATCCACTTGCTAGCAACCTTGTGATCGTCACCAATGGCTTTCCTCCACTCAGCCGCGAAGCGGCGCATAGCCTGCTTTACCGGCTTGGCATCTGGCCGCACATGTAATGAGTTCTCAACCAACTCCCTCGGGACACCTGGCAGGTCCTGATTGGACCATGCAAAGACATCCTGATTCTCACGGAGGAAGTGGATGAGCTCGCTTTCCTATTTCTCCTCCAACCCGACACCAATGATGGCCACACGCTCCGGGAACTCTGGGTCAATCTGCACCTTCTTCGTTTCCTAGGAGGCCTGGAAGGTGACCCTATATTGAGAGCTCGGCATGCCAGGCATATCGACTTGAGCTGCTTGGGCTAGTGCCACCACCTCATGTATCTTCTTCTTTTCGGCAGCAATGACCATGGACTCGGCAAGCCGAGATCCAGCAGACGCACACTCCAGGGAGTGCTTGTAATCACCCGAGATGCTGATGATGCCATTGGGGCCGGGAATCTTCATCTTCAGGTAGGCCGCATGAGTTGAGGCCATGAAATTGGCCAGAGCAGGCCTGCCGAGTAGAGCATGATAGGGGCTCTGCAGATCAACCACGTCGAACTGCAGGCACTCGGTCCGGCAGTTCTCCCTTGTGCCGAACAGCACATCCATCCAGATTCGGCCAATGGGGGCACAAGACACTCCCGGCACAATGCCATGGAAAGTAGTCCGACTGGGTAGCAGCATGTTCTCGGCAAGTCCGAGCTTCTCCATGGTATCTCGGTACATGATGTTGATACTGCTCCCGTTGTCGATCAGCACCTTGCTGAACTTCACATTCTTCTTGGTCCCCAAGAAAGTGGGGTCCACCACTAGAGCATATGTACCCGGGTTGGGCATTATCTTGGGATGATCATCTCTAGACCGGACTATATCCTGGTCACACCACTCCATGTAATGCGGCACCGCCGACATCACAACATTCACCTCCATCGCGTGCCTGCGCTAGAATTGCTTGTCATCCGGCTCAGTGGTGAACAACATGTAGCTCTCATGATGCTCCTGGTACTGGTTCCGGTCCCCAGCACCACTATTGTTGTTGTTGTTCTGGTTGGCATTGTTGTTGTTGCGGTTGTTGTTGCGACCATAGTAGGTGTTGTTGCGGTTGTTGTTGTAGTAGTTGCGGTTGTTGTTGTTGTTGGCTCCCTGCGCCACTTGGTTCACATTCTCCCTTCTCTGGTTCTCGGCCGGCCTAGGAGCAGCTGCCCGGATAGGCTGCACATTGGCGCCCGAGAGCGGAAGAGGAGGAGGAGGCAGCTGACCAAAGCCCTCGCTCTTAATTCGGTCCCACTAGCTGCACTGCCGGGTAGTGTGGTTGGCTGGCCTACTCGGATGCCGAGTGTGAAAGCTGCACGGCCCATCCTTCATGTTCTCAAAGACTAATCTCGGAGGATCGCCGGACTCCTGGGGGACATTGTTCTGCTGGGGAGCATTGTACTGCTTCTTGAAGTTCTGGCCCTGAGTCTGGTTCTGCCCGTACTGGGCTCCAACAGTTTTTTACCTCTGGCTGCTCCCGGCAGCACCTTGATCCTGAGTAACTGCAGCTACATGGTCAGACCCATAGCGGATATCCGGACGATCTTCCCTTCTCTTGTTGCGGAAATCTTGGCGGTCATGGCACCGGGATCCATCATGGTGTTTCCTCTTTGGCTCAAAGGAATCAAGCAGAGGCTGAGAAGGGTCGCCGGGAGCATACATATCTGCAATCTTGATTGTCTCGGCGAGGGTACTCGGCATCTCCCTCTGCAGTTTCTGCCATAGCATACTGCCATGTCGGCAGCCTTGAGCGAACCAGGCAATGGCATGTGACTCGTTCACACCCTCACAGGTGTTCCTCAGAGTGCTCCACCGAGTAAGGTACTCGCGGTCAGTCTCTTCTTCTCTCTGTTGTGGCCGGTTTGGCCTCTTGTAAGTGCTGGTGAAGTTGCTGATGAAGGCTTTTGAGAAGTCAAGCCAGCAGTTCACACTGTCTTTCGGCATGTTGTTGAGCCAGATCCGGGCAGGGCCCTCCAACATCTGGGGCACATACCGAACAGCCCATCTCCGGTTTCCACCTGCAACATACACGGCAGTCACATAGTCATTCAGCCAGTCTTCTGGCTTGGTGCTTCCGTCATAGGTATTGGTTCCACTAGCCAGCTGGAACTTGGCCACAGCTTGCTCCCCCATGATCCTGGGGCCGAAACAGCTTGGCCCGGACGGGCCCCTTGCTTCTATCTCCTCGGACCGATAAATTCGGTCCACCTTGTACCTTGCATCACTTGGCTCCAGCATTCTTCCTCCCAACCGAGCCGCGAGGTCTCTTGGGTCGGCATACCCGCCTAGCTCCATAGCTGAGTACCCTTCGTTGTAGCGGTCTTGGTACACTGGACCGGGTTGAACAACCGGGTTGACCACTGTAGCAAGCACTTGTGGATGAACAACATGCTGAACCGGGTTAGCAACATGATGCCGAGATGGGCCGTCTCGGTTTCCTCCTTGCCCCTCTTGATGATCTCGGGCAGCTTGGTGGCCGGTTCCTGCAGCATTGTGTTTTTGGTCGGGTTGCCGCTCTACAACGTGCTGTTTTCCGGCAATAGCCGGGTTGTACACCTGCATCTGTCTATTTTTCCTAGAGGTCACACTCTGGACCCTCTCACTGTCGGGAAGTGGTGATGAGGCATGTCCTATGGATCTTGCCCCATGCGAATGAACAACATGGGACCAACCAGCTCCCGGATTAGCCTGCCGGAAAGCCTAATTCTGCCTACCAGCTTCTAGAACGAGCTCGTTGAGCCGCTCCTGCTGCCTAGCGCGGGCCTCGCCAGTCAGATTTGGCAACTCGGCAACAACTGCCTCTGCAGCTCTAAGTGTTTTGGCAGGAAAGCTATATTTCGGCCTACCAGCAGAAACTACGCTACCAGACTTGCTAGCAGCTCTACCATCTCTAGCCAGCTCTGCACCTAGGTTGCGACGAATGATGCCTACCTTGCTAGGATTTATAGATACAGGAGTAAAACCATGGGCTCTATTCTACTCATTTTGATCCAAGTTGAGCTCAAGCCTAACCTTCTCCAGCTCCTGGGCCTCCAGCAGCAAGGCCTGACGCTGTTGCTCGAGCTGCGCCCTCACCACAGCGGGATCCACGTCCGTGGAGAGAGGCATAACGAGGTGCTCGACACCGGCACGAGCCGCCGGTATCACAGTCGATGTAGTGGGATCCTTGTAGCCCGGCATATTCTGAGGCAGGTCGTAGGGCTTGTGGCCCTGGCGAGCAGCCGGCTCATCGACGACTTCGGGTGCAGCGGGCGCGCCTTTCCCGGCATCGATAGCTGAGCCAGTCATCATCACCTCCACGCTGCCCGCAGAGCAGCCGGTTGGCTTCCCGCGGACGGCAGGAGGGTCCTCAGCGACGAGCACCACCTCGGGGTACTTGCGGATGACGGTGGTGGTGACGTACACCAAATGCGCGCCGAAGGAGAGGACGGAGCCGCCTGCAGGCATGGGCCTGCCGCCGAAATCACCAGCGTTGTCGCTGACGAAGTCGAAGGAGCCGAATCTGTGGACGAGGCCACATACCACGCGCTCCCCCAACGGAGAAACGGGTCCCGTCCGAATATGCACCCCAGCCAGCGCCGCTGCTGGCCCCACGGTGGGCGCCAACTGTCGTGGAGTGGAGAAGAAAGATGCAATGGCATGGCTTAAGGTTTGGGGCCGATGGACGCTGTAGGTATTCGTGGAGGGATTGCACGCCGAATAGGCGCGCACAGAATAATGCGAACACCACAATCTACCAAGGTTCGGGGCCCTCGTGTGGAGGTAACATCGCTACTCCTGCCTATCTCTCTGTATTAAGTCGTGCCGAGTATAGAAGTTACAACCTCTCAGTATTTCTCTCTTTGTCGAGTAGCGAGCGCTCATCTCTCTCTGTTGTTCTCTCTCTGTGAGTAGCTATGCCTCGCAATAAATGAGCCAAGGTCCAACGTCCCTCGCGCAGGAGGGGGTTGTCCACCTTATATACTGGTGGCCAACCAGTATTCTATGAATAAAAGGACCGAAGAGACAACTACACTGTGGGAACGACGCACGCCTCCGTGTTCCTGCTGACACTGTCGCCGAAAGTCGCCGCGGTAGGTGGCTGACAGGTCTTGTCCACCTTGTCAGTCTCTTAGGGTAGGTCACTGACATGTCGTGTCCCCCTTGTCAGTGACAGGACTTGACAGCTACCAACCCGTACTGTTCCCACGTCTCTCTGCGGATAACCACGCGCCTAGTAAGTTGAACCGCACGCCTGTACGGCCCCTGGATACGCGAGATCTTCCTCAACGGCTCCATTGACTTTGTGCCCGAGTAGAGCAGCTTCACGTCTATCCGGATCACCCGAGCGCTACCCGGCTGATCCAGATATATTCCTGATTCTTCCTTCTGGCCTCTTGGTCTTTCTACCGAATAGCATCAACCGGATACCAGATACCCGGGTAGCCGCCTACCCGGTCAATACCAACTCGGTACGGCTGAACTTGGTAAACATCATCTTGAACCTTGTTTCTCACCTGCCTTACCCCTACTTCGGGGTACCCCCCCGACAGCTCCCTCGTCGCTGGGTGGCTCCTCCTTGCTTCTAGGGACTCCATCCACCTCTCCCCTTCCTCGATCTCCTCCGTGGACACCAGTATGGACCCTCCTTCTCTCTCCCATTTAGTTGATAGATGGAGATGCACTAGGAGTCTCGATTGGTTGGTGTTCTTGTGTAGAAGTATAGTGGTGTATTTTGTACACACCCTAGGAATCTAGTTTGTGATTAGGAGGGAAATTCCTCGTCTATTTTGGTTGGTATCATGTCATGCACCATTATTCACCGATGATTTTCCCCTCTACTCTCTCTCTCTCCATAGGTTCTTGTTGTTTGCACTCACATTGACATTGGCATCTCTCATCTTTATGCTTTTCCCCCTAAATTCCTTTCACAGGTGGTAGTGGCTCCTGGGAGGCCGTGTCAAGAAGAACGCATCTCAGAAGACGCCTCAGGTCGATGAAGTTGAAGAAACTCTTGATCCCTCCAAGTCCAAGCACAAGCCAAGGTTTCCCACCCATGAGAAGACCCTTGCCAACAAACAAAAAATTGCCTCTCAAGTGTCTGACCCCATGTTCCTTGCCACTCTCCGGGAGAATCCATATATTATTGAGCATGCCAATATGATGCCTCAGTTTCGCGGAAAGGGTCCTTGTTTTCACACTCTCTTTCAAGCTCAGATTTACAAGGATATTCTCATGAGGAAGGCCAACGACAATATTGCCTCTTAGCATGCTATTTGTCTTGATCACATGGAGAGGAAATCCAAGTACTTTGGAGAGGCACTTTCCATTTATGATGATTTTGGTCTTTGTCGTATCATGGAGTTGCAGCAAGACTATGATGAGGGCCTTGTGTGTGAGTTCCTTGACATAGTTCACATTGGGAATGAGACGGCCCGTCAAATAATTTGGATGTCGAAGGGAGAGAGGTTTCAGCTCAAGTGGAATGAAGTAGGAGACTGATACGTCATAAATGTATCCCTAATTTCTGATGCTCCATGATCATATTATGCCAATTGCTACATGTTTTCTCCCTTCTTTATGTCATATTTATCGATTTTCCGGACTAACCTATTAACAAGATGCCACAGAGCCAGTTCCCTGTTTTCTGCTGTTTTTTAGTTTCAGAAAAGTTGTTCCGGAAATATTCTCGGAATTGGAAAATTCGAAACCCAGAAGTCCTATTTTCCCCGGAAGCATCCAGAAGACCGAAGAGGAGCCGAAGAGGGGCAGCAGGGGCACACCATAGGGTGGTGCGGCCCCCTGACCGCGCAAGCTATGGGTTTGTCCCCCCTGGCCTCCACCACCTTTTCCCTTTCGCCTATTTAAGCCCCCCGGATGGAAAACCCTAAACACCTGATCAAAATCCCCGAAAAAGTTCCGCAGCCGCCGTCACCGTCAAACCCAGATCAGGGGGGTTCTGAAGCTATTTCCGACACCCTGCCAGAGAGAAGATCATCACTGGAGGCTTCTACATCACCATGCCTGCCTCCGGAGTGATGCGTGAGTAGTTCATCCTTGGACTACGGGTTCGTAGCTGTAGCTATATGGTTGTCTTCTCCTCATATGCCTCCATGTTTGGATCTCGTCAGCTGCCTATCATGATCGAGATTGATCTTATGTAATTATCTGTGCTGTGTTTGCTGGGATCCGATAAATATTGAACTTATGCAAAGTTGATTATAGTCTTTATTTTCATATGTTATTTGTGATCTTGCATGCTCTACGTTTCTAGTGGTTATTCTGGCCAAGTAGTTTCTAGTGACTCCAAGAGGGAGTATTTATGCTCGATAGTGGGTTCATGCCTCCTTGTTGCCTTGTTCGAGTGACAGAAACGTGAAGGGGGAGGATGTGCTGTTGCCATTAGGGAGAAAACAACGGTGAGAGTGCCCGCGTGCATAATCATTACTTACATTACACACTTTGTTTAATGCAATCATCCGTTGCTTGCAACTTAATACCTGAGGGGGTTTGGATGATAACCTGAGGGTGGATTATTAGTCATAGATGCAGATGGATGTCGGTCTATGTATCTTGTTGTAATGCCCGCAGTAAATAGCATAATAATCTTCATGTCATATTGTGCACTACGGTGCAACCTCAATTTTTCAATTGCCCAGCTGTAATTTGTTCACCCAGCATGTTGTCTTTTTTGGAGAGACACCACTAGTGAAACTATGAACACCGGTCCATTTTTCCACATTGTTAAACAAACCACAACAATTTGCTACTCTCTTTACTTTCTGCAAGCATACACTGTTTTCCACACTATACGTCTAATCGTTTTTTCAGCAAGACCGGTGAGATTGACAACCTCACTGTACCGTTGGGGCAAAGTATTTTGGTTGTGTTGTGTGGAGGTTCCACGTTGTTGCTGACGCCGGTGAAGCGCCAGCACCACCGTCAGTGGCATCAACCTTCCGAAGGTCCTCTTTATCCTACTGGATTGATAACCTTGGTTCTTAACTAAGGGGAAATACCTACCACTGTGCTCATCACACCCTCCTCTTGGGGTCTCCCAACAAATATGTGTATCACGAGCATCAAGGATATTTTCTGGCGCCGTTGCCGGGGAGAAGGAAGTCTTCTGGCAAGGGGAGTCTCTCACTCTCAACCTCTTTATTTTGTTTATTGTCTTGTTTTTATTTTTCTCTTGTTTTGTTTCTCTATATTGAAACACACAAAAAATAGTTTACTTTATAGCATAGAAAGCAACTCAAGTATTTTCAAGTGTTCTAGTTGTTATTTTTCCTTTGTCATGCTTGCTATCAATGTTTGATGTCTTTGAAACTAGATCTTTTAGGCAAGGTGGGTTTACGGATGAACAACAAAAGCATTATAAGGAACACCGCTTGTCACAAAAAGGGATACACTTATGGGAGAAAATTAATAAATTGCATGACTATGCTAAAAAAAATTGCTCTACTTATAATGTTACTTATTGCTTTGATAAATCTTGTTGCTGTAGGAGGTATAAACACCTCCCTTTTCAATGTGAGTATAATGATAATGTTACCATATCTTCTCATGTTAAGGGAAATTATGAATTATATGATGTGCAACAAATTGAAGAATTTATTGCTTGGAAGGGTGCATTCAAAATTGCCTATTTGCTTGAAAGTATTGATGATGCACCTTATAAATATGAGATTTATGCTATACTTGAATATTGCTTTGATAATTACAAGGATTGTAATTACTACATAATGGAATATCTTAATAAATTCTCTCAACCTAAGGAAGTAAGTGATGCCTTGCAGGAGCCTATGGAAGAAGAAATTGCTAAATCTGGAAGCTCATTGGATGAAAAAGAGGAGGAGAGTGATGATCAAGAAGAGGAAGAATGGAACTACCCATGTCAACCTCCCAATGATAGTAACTCTTTAACTCATACATTATTTGATGAAATTGATACTTGCTATACTTGTTACCTTGATACTACTATGAATGAAACTTGTGAGAATGATATTGCTACTGTTATTTATGATAATCCATGCTACTTGGATAAAACTTATGATAATGCTCTTGATGATGGTCCTATGTTACTTGATGTTATGAATTATAATGCTACTGAAAATAGGATTGCTATAATCTGTCATATACACTAGTAGGAAACTGCCTTTCTATGCAAGGCTTTCCGTGGCACACCAGAGAATGGTGCGCCATAGAAATTAAATTTTGTGGCGCACGCCAAAATATGCGCCACAGAAATGTTGGATTCTATGGCACACGGGAGAAGGGTGCGCCACAAAAACTTGGTGGGGCCCGGCTCAATCATTGCAGGCAAACATTCTATAGCGCACGTAATCTGGTGCGCCATAGAAATGTCGTATTCTATGGCGCACGGACATCGGTGCGCCACAGAATCCAACATTTCTGTGGCGCAACAACCACACATGCGGCCACATAATTTTTTTCTCTCTCCACGCCCCCCCCAGGAACGCCTTTCTAGTTTTTTACGGGAGAGTTGCAGGTCTAAAAAGTATCAAAAAATAAATCCCTTATAGATGCACGGAGAGTTTAAGGTCTACTTTTTTATCAAATTTTGAAATATGAATTTCGACTTTCTGAGCAAAAGTTCGTTAAAAAGGGAAAATGGGCATAACTTTTGCATACGATGTCGGAAAAAAATGATCAAGATATCAAAAAAAAACTAGAGAAAAAAAGGAACTCAACCTCACTCACCTTCGGCCTATGAGGTTTTTTTTAGATTATCCAAATTCCAAAAGGAAAAAAAGTTATGACCATTTGAAGATTTTTTTCCTACAAAATCAAAAAAAATGGAAAAAAAAATCTGTGGCGCACCCAACCCTACGCCATAGAATTGCCATCTTTCTGTGGCGCACCCTCCTCCCGTGCGCCATAGAATTTTTGGGCGGGATTCAAAATTTGAATCCCTCCTCTTTTTGCTCTTCCTTCTCCTTCTCTCCTTTCTCTCATTTCACTTCTCCACTTCTCCTCTCCCTTCTCCTCCACTTCTCCTCTCCCCTTCTCTCCTCTACTTCAACTCTACACCTTCTCCTCCTCCTCCTCCTTCTCCACAACCACCTCCTGCTAGCTCCTCCTCCTCATCCACCACCATCTCCAGCGAGCTACTTCTCCTCCTCTACCAACTCCGGCGAGCTCCTCCACCACCACCTTCTCCGGCGAGCTCCTCCTCCTCCACCAACTTCGGCGAGCTCCTCCACCACCACCTTCTCCGGCGAGCTCCTCCACTACAACCTTCTCCGGCGAGCTCCTCCTCCTCCACCACCTTATCCTCCTCCTCCTCCACCTCTTCCTTCACCACCTCCTCCTCCTCCACCACCTTCTCCTCCTCCTCCACCACCTCCGGTGACCCCCATATTCCACCCACCACCTTCTCCTCCCTCTACCTACGAAATTCCAATTTTTTGAAATTTCGGCGGCCAGATCCGGCGGATAATTCTGTGGCGCGTGGGATGGGGTGCGCCACAGAATTCACATTTCTGTGGCGCACGGGCTGGGGTGCGCCACAGAAAGTTAATTTAGTGGCGTGGATTCTATGCCACACCCCTGCGGCCCCTGGATGCGCCACAGAATCCCAAAATGGTGCGCCACAGATAAGCATTTTACTACTAGTGATACCTTTTATGAGTGATCAATCATCTTGCTTTGATATTGCTAAAAGTGGGAAAAAGGAGGAGCTGATTTTAAATATTGATCCCACTGTTTTTGAGCTTTATATGAATTGTGTGCTTTTAGGCCATGACAAACATGCTTTATGTGATAATTATGTTGTTGAGTTTGTTCATGATGCTACTGAAAATTATTATGAGAGAGGAAAATATGGTTGTAGGAATTTTCATGTTACTAAAACACCTCTCTTTTTGTTGAAAGTTTTGAAGTTGCTCTTGTTCTACATTCTCATGATTTCTAGTTTGAGCTTCTTTAATTTATTTCTTTACAAGATTCCTATGCATAGGAAGTGGGTTAGACTTAAATTTGTTTTATACTTGCTTCTTGATGCTCTCTTTTTCTTAATTTGTATTTCTTATGTGAGCATCTTTGCCTTTTATGCCTAGCTGAAAGGAGTTAAAGAAAAGCGCTACCGGGAGACAACCCGTTTTATTTCGCTGTTTTCAACCCGTTTTCTTTCGTTTTCTTTGGTGTGATTTGCACCTGGGTGTTTTATATTTCCTTAGAAAGCCTGCTGTATGTTTTCTTTTCAGTTTTTATTGAGCCAAGTAAAGCCTCTAGTGGAAAGTTGAGCCTATATTTCGGATTTGTGCGCAGGAAACAGATTTCTACTGTCCACTGTAAATTCCGTTAAAAATCACAAAAATTCAAAATGACCTGATCTTTTTTGTGCTTAATCCTGAGTTATATACGCAACATTTCTTATAAGACCACTTTTTGATTTGATCAATAGAAGATTTTTGAAAAAATCGATATTTACCCGTTGTTCTGTTTTTGACAGATTTCTGCCATTTATCGCATCTGCATCTTAATCTCTTTATTTTGGTGTTATTTTGAGAAAAAGAGTTTTGAAAGAAGTTGTGAAAGTAGCTAATGTGTTTTTGAGTGTTAGACTTGTGTTGAAACTGAACCATGTGGATTTATTATTTCAATTGCACTAACGTTGCTAATGAAGATTTGAGAATATTGATGTGAAGGAAGTTTTCAAGGGTCAAGAGAAGAGGGTGATATGATGTGATCAAGAAGAGTGAAAATTCTAAGCTTGGGGATGCCCCGGTGGTACATCCAAGCAAATTCTAAGAAGACTCAAGCGTCTAAGTTTGGGGATGCCTTGGGCATCCCCTTCTTCATCAACAAATTATCAGGTCACTTCTAGTGAAACTATATTTTTATTCGGTCGCATCTTATTTGCTTTGCTTGGAGCGTCTTTTATTTTTGTTTTCGATTTGCTTTTTCTTTCAGTTTGTTTTTACTTTATTAATAAGCTTGGTTGTACCCCAGCATTCTTTTATTGGAGAGTCACACACTCCGCTTTTTCTTGAGAATACTTTGTATTCTTAATCTCTGTCTAGCTGCTGCATTTATTCAGCTCCTGTTTTGCATGCATCTCTTATTAGAGCTGTTAGTTTTAGTAGTATTATTTGTGTAATCTCATGTTTGCTTTCTGTATCATAAAGAGTATTTTTGTAAAGCATGTTTTGTATGGTGCTTGTTGGGAGAAAGAGAAAACTGCTTCTTGAAGTAGAATTTATAACCGTACTAGTAGAAGCTTGTATAGACTGTGACTAGAAATTTTTCATGCCATGTTAAATGTTATTTTAGCTTTAAAGCCTTGTGTTTATTGAGTAGCATGATTAGCTTCAAATAGTTGAGAGTGTTTAATATGTATTGAAAGATTCATGAGTTGTTCTTGTCATAGTAACAATATATGGTATTCTCTTTCGAATGTTTTATTTGGTTGACTTGGCGCATGCTCACACCATGTTTATGACTACAAACCAGTCACGAATAGCCTCCATGAACACTTAGTTTTTGAACTTGTGATTCTGCTTATGTTTTAATTAATGATGCTTATGTCGCTATGCATGATTATGGCTCTTATGCTCTCTTGATTTGTCGCTCCCAGTCTTTTGCTAGCCTCCACATGTACTGAGTATGTGCTCTACTCGTGCATCCAAACTCCCTTAAACCAAAGTTTTTCCCATTATGTCCAACATACCTACCTACATGTGGTATTTACCTTTAGAACCTTCAAAATTACTCCTGCTTTATGTTCCTGTTTTTTCTCATGAGGACATAAATAGAGAATATTTATCTCACTTGTTCACTGGATTTCACACCCTGGACTAGTGGCTTCATCCGCTTATCCAAATGATACAAGAGCTGGCAGCAGGGTGCCCAGCCCCAAATTAATGCATACAAATTCTCTTCACTATTTTTGCCCCTGATTTATCACTCAAAGCATAATTGTGTAAACAAAAGAGAAAGAGGGATGACCTTCTACACCAGTTGTGTCCTTCACCATGGGAGCCGCTCTTGTGCATCCAATTGACTTGTGATGTACTGTATTTTCTGTTTACCATTCGTTGACATTAGCATACATCTCCCAAAATATAGACACTCCTCCATGGTATGTGATTGTAGGCAGGCACCCGAGGATTCGGTTAGCCATGGTTTGTGAAATATGGATGGGAGGAGTGTCAAACTTTTAATACCTCTGTTTAATAAAATAAAAGCTCTAGCACATGAGTGATCCATGCTTCCCTTTGCGAAGGGCCTTTCTTTTACTTTTGTGTTGAGTCTCCATCTTCTAATTTTATGCACAGTTGAGAGAGCATTTTTGTCATTCTGAGTTCTATGTGCATTTTCCCATAAGCATCAATAATTACTCCATGATTTGATATTATTTGTTCTTAAATTATTTGTTCTAGTCTTCCTCTTGAACTTTGAAGGTGTCTTCGCATTTATGTTTTTCCCCACTCTTAAGGACTATCGAAATATCACTTTGCCATGCTTTCTCTATACGTGAAACAAATGTTTACCTTTCTTTGCATTATTATTCATGGTCCTTTATTTGAGTTACTTTTCCTGATGCAAAGTAATTGCTATGCTTTATTATTAAATTTTTATTCATCATGCATGTGTTTAAAGTTTTATGATCTTAGCGTGCATATGCTTTTACATTAGATTGATCAAGTTTATGTTAGTAGCATGTCACCTCAGAAATTATTGTTTTATCGTTTACCTACTCGAGGACGAGTAGGAACTAATGTTGGGGATGCTTGATACGTCATAAACGTATCCCTAATTTATTATGCTCCATGATCATATTATGCCAATTGCTACATGTTATCTCCCTTCTTTATGTCATTTTTATCGATTTTCCGTACTAACCTATTAACAAGATGCCACAGAGCCAGTTCCTTGTTTTCTGCTGTTTTTTAGTATCAGAAAAGTTGTTCTGGAAATATTCTCGGAATTGGAAAATTCGAAGCCTGGAAGTCCTATTTTCCCCGGAAGCATCCAGAAGACCGAAGAGGAGCCGAAGAGGGGCAGCAGGGGGCCACACCATAGGGTGGCGCGGCCCCATGGCCGCGCCATCTATGGGTGTGGGCCCCCCCGGCCTCCACCGCCTTTGCTCTTTCGCCTATTTAAGCCCCCCCCGGATGGAAAACCTTAAACACCTGATCAAAATCCCCGAAAAAGTTCCGCAGCCGCCGTCACCGTCAACCCTAGATCAGGGGGGTTTTAAAGCTGTTTCCGGCACCCTGCCAGAGAGGAGATCATCACCTAAGGCTTCTACATCACCATGCCTGCCTCCAGAGTGATGCATGAGTAGTTCATCCTTGGACTACGGGTTCGTAGGTGTAGCTAGATGATTGTCTTCTCCTCATATGCCTCCATGTTTAGATCTCGTGAGCTACCTATCATGATCGAGATTGATCTGATGTAATTCTCTTTGCTGTGTTTGCTGGGATCCGATGAATATTTACCTTATGCCAAGTTGATTATAGTATTTATTTGCATATGTTATTTGTGATCTTGCATGATCTCCGTTGCTAGTGGTTATTCTGGCCAAGTAGTTGCTAGTGACTCCAAGAGGGAGTATTTATGCTCGATAGTGGGTTCATGCCTCCTTGTTGCCTTGCTCAAGTGACGGAAACGTGAAGGGGGAGGATGTGTTGTTTCCATTAGGGAGAAAACAACGGTGAGAGTGCCCGCGTGCTTAATCATTGCTTACATTACACACTTTGTTTAATGCAATTATCTGTTGCTTGCAACTTAATACCTGAGGGGGTTCGGATGATAACCTGAGGGTGGATTATTAGTCATAGATGCAGATGGATGTCGGTCTATGTATCTTGTTGTAATGCCCACACTAAAAAGCATAGTAATCTTCATGTCATATTGTGCACTACGGTGCGACCTCTATTTGTCAATTGCCCAGCTATAATTTGTTCACCCAGCATGCTATCTTTTATGGAGAGACACCACTAGTGAAACTATGAACCCCGGTCCATTTTTCCACATTATTAAACAAACCACAACAATTTCCTGCTTTCTTTACTTTCTGCAAGCATACACTGTTTTCCACACTATACGTCTAATCTTTGTTTTCAGCAAGACCGGTGAGATTGACAACCTCACTGTACCGTTGGGGCAAAGTATTTTGGTTGTGTTGTGTGCAGGTTCCACATTGTTGCTGACACCGGTGAAGCACCAGCACCACCGTCAGTGGCATCAACCTTTCGAAGGTCCTCTTTCTCCTACTGGATTGATAACCTTGGTTCATAACTAAGGGGAAATACCTACCACTGTGCTCATCACACCCTCCTCTTGGGGTCTCTCAACAAACGTGTGTATCACGAGCATCAGAGACCTCATTGGTTATCTGGATCATGGTCCTTTTTGTGATGGTCCGGAGTATGACAAGTCTTGGTTCCATGTTCATGTTCCTACCAAGTCCCTCAACAAAGATGCACTTGGGCCTCTCTATGCTTGGAATAAATATGCTATTGGGTTCTCCAAGGGACTCTAGTATACCTATAACATCATGCACCATATCTACCGCGAGACCCTCAACCCCAATGAGGGAAATATTGATGAGATCTAAGGCTACCTAAAAAAACTTGATGATACTCACTCATGAGAAACATAGCCATGGTATCACTCAAAAGCTTGATGTGATGGAATTTATTTGGAATGAGTTGTGGACTACTATAGTGTGGAACGAGAATGCTTGATGTGGGCCTCTTATCATGAAGATCATCTTGCACGCATGGGAGGAAAAGCACCCAAATGTTCCTATTGATGATGAGGATACTTGGGTCACTCACAAGGTCAAGGGCTTGCAAAGTAAGGACCACAATGAGCCCGTGGAGCATTCCATTCCTGCTAGCCGCAAGGGCAAGGAAAAGCCTCGGGTGGTCATTGATGAAGAATACGAAGCAATTCCCTCTCGTCCTCCATCCCAAGGGGAATTTCTATGGATGCCCCGTTCTCTTAAGAAGGTGTTTAAGGTGAACAAAATGATTGAGCAACATCGGTGGGAAATTCACTATGACAAGGAGCGCAAGCACAGTGAGGCTATCAAGGCATCAAGGCAACTTCGTCGTGATGCCGGTGAGTAAGTTGCTTCTCCCACGAGGAAAACATTACCACTTGGGGACAGTGGCAGAAAAAGGACTCAAGGGGTCATCTTATCACTTATTCTAATGAGGAAGCAAGAGAAGAAGTTACAAGCTCCCGTCATCGACCCCATCCTCAGAGCTTGGACTACCTCTCGGATTGAGCCATGGGGCACTAACATCAGTCTCTCTCCTTTTTTGTATCATGATACGAAAGGTGGAGAGATATCTATTAGAATGCGCTTGTGGAATTTTCATGGGTTTTCACAAGCTCCGTTATTTTAGTTGTTTCTTTCTAGCTTGTGAAATGGTTGTGTCATTTATCCTTGAACCTCGTCGTGCATGGTGTGAGACATATGAACCTTTTTAGATTTACTTTTCATACTCCGTTGGTTCTTTGTTCCTAGTTGTGAGCAAGTTATCTGTTTTTTGTGCTTTTGTATCTTGCTCGTTCTATTCAACATAAGGGGAGCTCTGCCCATGTCTTTTATATATTGTGCTCCAAATTTTTGTGTTGTCATCAATTACTAAAAAGGGAGAGATTGAACGATCATCTTTCATTTTGGTAATAAATGAGAACACAATTAAAGGACTAATCCCCGTGTGGAGTTTATACAGGAGTAGTTTGCACCCTCATCTATGGTGCCTCGCATTTCATATAAGTATTCATAAGGCACCATGGTAGTATTTCGTCGATGGAGCGCTTCTAAGGAGGAGCTAACCAAGCGGAAACCCAGCTGGCGGTAGTACCAATGAAACCACCAGTAATACCGTTGCCTGGGGTTTCCAGCTTTGGCTCACCCACTCTGCCTAGCGCCTGGTAGCCACCGGTGGTGGTACCGCCAAAATGATGTTCGGTTATCAACTGGTGGAGATGCCAGTGGAGGACACCGGTGGTACCTCTGAATCAAAGTGGTGCTGAGGGGTTGTGTACCACCGGTGGTGGTACCGCCAAAATCATCTTTGGGTTGCTATTGGCGGAGATTTCAGCGGTAGGCACCGGTAGTACCGGTGGGCGGTAGTACCGCTACTACCACCGATGGTACCGGTAGTGTGGAACCAGGATCGCAGGGAGAGAGCCATTATGTGTTGTGGGCTCTGACCCTAGCGGTGGTACCGGTGGAAACACCGGTAGTCTTGATGCTGCGGGAAAGAGTCCAACGGCTGGTTGGAAGAGGATGGGTATTTATTGCACTCCTTCTTCCCCCACTAGCTCAAGCTTTACTCTATTCTCTCTCCTCCATTAATAAGAGATACTAGATCTCCCACTCCGTCCACCCAATCGACACCATACTTCATGGAGTGATTGAGAAGAGATAGATTCGTGATTCCACCAAAGGAATTGCAAATCCATTCACCAAATCATAGTAGATCTTGAAATATCTTTGGGTCCTAGAAACCCTAGAAGAATCCTTAGTGCTTGGAGCTTCCACCTTGTTGCAAGAAGCTTTGGATCGTTGAGACCCTCCATCCATCTTGTGGAGTAGCCTCAACCTTGTGTAAAGGTTTGGTCAACGCCTTAAAGTCGACCTCATAGTGTAAACGAGAATCTCCCTCACCGGAGAAGCTCAAGGAGAACGAGGTGTGCACATCCGTGCTATTGGAGTGCCTAGGTGGCTCCACACCTCTACAACGTAGACGTACTTCCCTTGTGAAGGAACTATGGGAAAAATATCCTTGTCTCCTTGTTTACACTTGTGGTTTCTCTTGTGCTTTACATATTGCTTCTGTTTCATACTTTGTATCGTATCACATAGGTTGTTCACCTAGTTGCACATCTAGATAACCTTGTGTTTTACTTTTTTATCCCAATCTAAAAAGGAAAACAAGAAAAAAAAATTTAGTCACCTATTCACCCCCTCTAGTTGACCATACCGTACTTTTAGTAGGTAGTACCTTCCTTGCCCCCCCCGACAGTTTGAGTAGTTGATCTTCGATATACTTTTGTATATACATGACCTGCATTTTCAGCCTGGCACTTTCCCTAGCTGGAGCAGGTTGATATGGAGTAGGAGGAACAATAGACACATCATTCACAATACAAGCTTTCTCAACATCACTTGATTTTACGGGGCTAAGGGACAACTCAGTAATACGCACTACAGAGGAGTGCATTTTCTGAGTTCCATAATTATCCTCCGAATGTCAGCTTCAGAGTTAGAAGAGATGTCCATATCACCAGACGGAGCAGGAAATTCGACGACGGGGTCCAAGGCCGCCCCAATCCTACCCATCATTCCACTCCATAAGTTTTCTTGTCACTCCCAGTCTGTAGAAGTTGTCATTGGGAATCTTCATATGTAAGCTCGTTCTGGAGTGGTTCATCAGGATTTTCCACCACACCCGCTGTAAGCAGCTTGGCTTTGCCAAGTATTCAAGGTATTGAGAATAATAATACATTGCTGTGAGGCAAATGGACCCTAGAACTGCTAGAACCCTCAATAGAGGAAGGAACTAGTTGAATTTGTAAAATCATGGGATTATATGCAAATCTGTGAATCCTAGCTGAAATGAATCCTCTTCATCATTGTCATCTTCTTTGGTAACCTATGGCTCAGGAGCTTTCCTCTTCCCAACCCCTTCTTCCATGGACTCACAATTGCTTTGTATGGAGCCATTTGTCCCGCTTCACTTTCCATGTAAGTTCTTCTAGCAACTCTCATGAACCCTGATACGTCTCAAACATATATATAATTTTTGATGTTCCATGTTGTTTTCATGTCATATGCTACATGTTTCCAATACACTTTATGTCATTTTTATGGATTTTCTGGGACTAACCTATTGACAAGATGTCACAGAGCCAGTTCCTGTTTTCTGCTGTTTTTGGTTTCAGAAAAGTTGTTCTGGAAATATTCTCGAAATTGGACGAAACAAAATCCCAGAGTCTTAGAATTCCCGCCACGTCGACGGAGTCCAAAGGATACCCCGGGGGGGGGGGGGCACAGGGGAGCCACACCATAGGGGGGCGCGAGTCCTCCCTGGCCGCGCCAGCTGGTGGTGTGGGCCCCTCGGGCGCCCACCGACATCGCCCTTTCGCCTATTTATTCCCCCGGAGGCATAAAACCTAAAATATCCAGCCTCCTTCCACGAAAAGTTCCGTAGCTCCTCCGCCGCCCCCGACAAGTTTCGAGGGACAGGAATCTCTTTTCCGGCACCCCGCCAGGACAAGTGCCCCCGGAGCCATCTCCATCGACTCCACCACCATATTCATCATCGTTGTTGTCTCCCATGATGAGAAGGGAGTAGTTCTCCCTCTGGACTGAGGGCTCTACCGGTAGCTATGTGTTTCATCTCTCTCTCCCATGGTGTGATCTTTATGTAATCATGAGCTTTGTAGTCTACTTGAATAAGTATATGTTACTCTTCATCTGTTATGCTACTCAAGTGGTTTTGTTATGATATTTCCGTAGACACTTTGATCACGGTGTAAAGGTGACAGTGTGTGCACCGTGTGGTTTAGCATGATATTTATATTTTGTGTTGGATGGTCCTATGAAATTGTGGTGTTTGTTTGGAACCATCTAGGTCTCATGGTGATAGAGTGGGGGCTACCTAGATGGGTAAATGAAAACTCTAAGGAGTCTTTTATAGCCCTACGCAATGATTAGTATTTGTTATCCGACCGGAGAGTGGTTCGGAGTAGCATAGTGAAGAGATGATATTTATGCATTCAATTATGTTATTATTGTTGAGAGTGTCCACTAGTGAAAGTATGATCCCTAGGCCTTTTTTCTAAGCATTGAAACACCGTTTACAATCAGTTCTGGTACAGGTTTGCTTGCCGCCATTTTTATTTCAGATTTCTACTATCACTTATAATCATCCATATTACTTGTATTTCACTCTATCTTCATCGAACTAGTGCACCTATACAACTGAAAATTGTATTAAGTGTGTTGGGAGCACAAGAGACTTCTTGTATCATACTTGCAGGGTTGCCTGAGAGGGATATCTTTGACCTATACCTCCCTAGGTTCGATAAACCATGGGTGATCCACTTAAGGGAAAATTGCCGCTGTTATACAAACCTCTGCACTTGGAGGCTCAACATTGTCTACAAGAATAGAAGCGTGCATAGACATCAAGCTCTTTTCTAGGCCGTTGCCGGGGAGGTAACGTAAAAGGTACTCACATCCTCTATGAGTGCTCGAAGTTATTTCCTTTAGATTCTGCAATTATATCGTTTTGTTTCTTATTTTTATTTTCACTAGTTAGGCTTATTTTTACTTGTTCCTTGTTTTTATCTTTAGGCTTAATGGAAAACAATAAAAATATGAGAGAACTTTATAATCTTTATCTTGAATTAGTACATGATGCTTTTGAAGAGAAAATTAAAAAACCTATGGAATTTTGTTTGCATAATAGTGATACCAATGTTATTAGCGTTAATTCTTTGAACACCATTATTTCTAATGCCATGGATAAGTATAAGCTTGGGGAAGCTAATTTTTATGAAAATGATCTTTTTAGTTCCCCGGATTTAGAGGAGAAAATTTGCTTTGATGATGCTTGTGTTATTTTAAATCCTCGTACTGGAAGTATTCCTTTTAAAATACCTATGAAAATTGTTGAACGTGTCAACAATAACTGCTATTTTGGAGATGGAACCATCCATCCTAGTGATCATTTACTCTTTATACATGAATTATGTGAGTTGTTCAAGTGTGCAGGTATTTCAATGGACCAAGTTAAGAGGAGGCTTTTCTCTTTGTCACTTAAGGACAAATAAAGGGAGTGGTATGAGCTACTACAAAGAAAGGGAATGGAAGGAGCCCGAATCTCTCTTTTACTCTAAATTTTATCCTCCTCGTGAACTGTATTTAGATAGGAATTACATTTATAATTTTTGGCCTCGTGGTGGAGAAAGAATTACCCAAGCTTGGGGAAGACTGAAAACATTAATACTCAAATGTCCTAACCATGAGCTTCCTAAGGAAATAATTGCGACTAATTTTTATGCAAGGCTTTCAGGACATTACAAGGATTATTTAGATGCCTATTAAGAGGGTTCTTTCTCAAGTAAGAAGGTTGAATCTAAATGGGATCTTCTTGAAACAATTCAAACCAATAACGAAGATTGGAATAACGACAAAGGTAAAGAACCAGGTATAAACTATGATTATGATTGCATTAAGTCTTTCGCTGAAACTGCTGATTTTCAAGAGCTTGGTGCTAAATATGGTCTTGATCCTCAATTGATTATTGGTTGGTATAGATCCTTTGCTTCTCATATTAATGTTCCTAAAGAAAATTGGGACATATACCATGAACCTTTTAAAGACACTTGCATGAAAGATGAAATTGTTATTAATGATTGCAATAAACATGATCAAACTTCTGAAAGTACTATTTCTTATAAGCATGTTAATTTTTGTGGAGCACTTAGACCTTGTGAAAAGAATCAAATCGAATAAGAATATTGTATCCATCATAGGAATGAAAAAACTAGAATGTGGTACATGGATTTAAATGATCTTGGTGAACAAGTTTGTGCCCTCTATCCTTTTATTTGTGAACTTTGCTATGAAGTGGGTCATTTGAATTTTCAATGCTTAGGCTGTAATAATAGCCTTTCGAGTCCAATGAGTAATGCAAGTTTGTATTGTGATGACATGATCACTCCTAATCAGCAAGATGAAACTTTACCAAAATATGACAGGACTAATATGTGTTTTGTTCTTATTAATGAAGAGGAGGAATCCTCCAAAGTTCTTTCTGTTCTTTGTGACAATAAACCAGGGTATGTGGAGAAGCTTCCTTTCAAGCCTATCCCTCCTAAAGAGGGGAAGAAGAACAATAACAAGAAGAAGAAGAAGAAGAAGAGGAGTAATAGGAGAGAGGTAACGGTATCTCCCCCTAAGAATGTTGCTCCTATTATAGTTTTTGCTGATGAGTCTGAACTCGATGATTTTCCTATGCCTGTTCTATATGAAAGTGATCATGATTGGGAGAAACACACTACTTTTGATATTGAAAATCTCTTTGGTACCCATTCTGAAAATGATGATAATAATTGATGTACTATTAGTATTATCCATGTTCCTTCCAATGATGATATAGAAAGCTCTGAGCTTGTGGATGATGTGTTTGAAAATCCTTTTGCTACTGATGATTATATGCTTGATACATCTCTTTCTAGTAAAAAAATGATGATATGTTTACAAATGAACACACTTTGGAAGATAACTATTCTATTGCTAATGATGATATTATGCCCCCAGTCTTTGATAATTATGAAGAATACTATAACATAGGCCATAATTACAATTATCCTTATGAAACTTGTCATAGTTCTGGAGGGATTACCCAAAACCATCTCTCTAATATACAGCTTCTCTATCATGTTGAAGTTGTTTATGATGATCACAAGGATGATTATGATATTTTCAGTCCACCTACTATTGAGGAGAAAAATAATTATGATTATAATATGCCTCCTATATTTGATGATTATGGTGACGAGAACAATAATGATAGCTATTTTGTTAAATTTTCCCCCACTACTATTAATGAGAATGACTATACTTATGTGGAGAGTATTAATTCTTTTATGCAAGAGTCTCATGATAAGAATGTTATATGTGATAGTTATATTGTTAATTTCATTCATGATGCTACTGAAAGTCGTTATGAAAGAGGGAAACATGGTTCTATGTATCTCAACAATATTAAGTTTCCCCTCTTTATGTTGAAATTTTTGAAGTTGCACTTGTTTTGCTTTCCTATGCTTGTTGCTTTGTGCTTTCATGACTTGTTTTTCTACAAGATTCTTTTTCATAGGAAGTGGGTTAGACTTAATTTTGATTCACATTTGCTTCTTGATGCTCTGTTTTTCTTCAATTGATATTTCTTATGTGAGCATCTTCTCAAATTATCATGCCTAGCTAAAAGGCTATAAAGAAAAACACTTCTTGGGAGACAACCCATGTTTTTATTTTTGTAGTGTTTTCTTCTGTTTTCTATGAGTCAAGGTGTTTTTTACTTCTGTAGCAACTCCTTTGTATCTTTATTTTCTCGCATTTTTTGTGACAAGTAAAGTCTCTAGTGAAAAGTTGAAGTTAGATTTGGATTTCTGCGCATGAAACATATTTCTGATGTCCACCATTAAATTCGTGTAAATTAACCGAAAGATCAAAATCACCTTCAAATTTTTGTACTTAATTCTCAGCTAAATCTGAAACTTTTTCTAGCTTTGCAATTTTTGATTTGAGCAACGTAAGTGCCCCAAAAAATTCGTATTTACAGTTTGTTCTGGTTTTGATAGATTCTGCCTTTTTACTTGCATTCTCTCTTTTACTATGTTGAGTGGATTTCTTTGTTCCACAAAACATCAGTGGTTGTAGCTAATGTTTAAAAAGTATTAATAATGCTTGTGTCCAAGTATAACATGTGAGTTTTTGATTGTGCACTAACCCTCTAATGATAATTACTTTGAGTTTGGTGTGAAGGAAGTTTTCAAGGGTCAAGAGAACAGGGTGATATAATATGATCAAGAAGAGTGAAAATACAAAGCTTGGGGATGCCCCCGTGGTTCATCCCAGAAAATTCCAAGAATACTCAAGCATCTAATCTTGGGGATTCCCAAGGCAGCCCCTTCTTCATCAACAACTTATCAGGTCACTTCTAGTGAAACTATATATTTATTCGATCACATCATATGCACTTTGCTTGGAGCATCTGTTTGTTTTTGTTTTGTTTTCCTTGCTGCAATAAACTTAGTTGGAACCCAGCATTCTTGTGTGGGAGAGAGACACGCTCCGCTTTTTCATATGAATACTTGTTTTCTATCATGCTCGTATTCTTAGTTTTTCTTCTAGCTGCTGCAAATATTTTTAGCTCCTGTTTTTCATGCATCTCTTATTCAGAGCTGTTAGTTCTAGTAGAGTAGTATTAGTACTCTCATGTTTCATTGCTATATATCTTGGAGAGTTTTTTTTTAGTATAAAATGATTGGTGCTGGAAAGTAGTAGTAAAATATTGCATGCTTATAATGGTGCAAAAAGAAGATCGTATAGACTGTGTCTAGACTTTTTCATGTCATGTTGGATGTTATTCTAATTCTATGCTTAGTAGTTATTATTGTAGCATGACTTGTCTCAAATAGCTGAGAGTGATTAATGTGTCATTGAAAGAATCATGAGTTGTTTTTATCACATTGAAGCATAAATTTGTGGTGTTCTCCTTCGAATGCTTTATTTGGTTGACTTGGCGCATGCTTACACCATGTTTATGACTACAAACCAGTCACTTATAGCCTCTATGATCATTTATTTTTTGACTTGTAATACCATTTATGCTTTGATTAATGATGTTTTTGTCGCTATGCATGATTATGGCCATTATTGCTCTCTTAATTTGTCGCTCCTAGTCTCTTGCTAGCCTCCACCTAGACTGAGTATGAGCTCTACTCGTGCATCCAACTCCCAAAAACCAAAGTTTGCCAAATGTGTCCACCATACCTACCTACATGTGGTATTTAACCGCCACTCCAAGTTAATTTCTCATGTGCTACCTTTAAACCTTCAAACTTATACCTTTTTTGTGTTCTTGTTTTATCTCATGAGGAAGTAGTAGTTGGGTTTGTTGTCTTCCATACTATTTAAGTACCCCGACTTGCATGCTTCATCTGCTCGTCATTAATTTTGCAAAGAGCTGGTTAGACCATTATAACATAAAAAAGCTAAACAAATAAATAGCCACTCCTCCATGGTATTAGATTGTTGGCAGGTACCCGAGGATTCTGTTAGCCATGGTTTGCAAAAGCAAGGTGGGGAGGAGTGTCATACTATATAAAGAATGCTATAAATGCTTAATATAAATAATTCGGAACCGCTCTCAACTTGTTTAGTATGGAAGATGACAAGGACTCTATTACCATTCGTTGACATAAGCATACACCTCTCTAGAAAATGTTTTCAATAGCTCTGTTTAATAAAATAAAAAGCTCTAGCACATGAGTTAATCCCTGCTTCCCTCTGCGAAAGGCCCTTCTTTTACTTTTATGTTGAGTCTCCATCTTCTAACTTTATGCACAATTAAGAGAGCGTAGTTGCTATTCTGATTTTAATGTGCATTAGTCCCAAAGATTATTATTGATTGATTCATGATGTGTTATTACTTGCTCTCAAATTATTTGTTTCTAGTCATCCACTTGAACTTTGAAGGTGTACTGGCATTTATCTTTTGCCCCACTCTTAAGGACACACGAAATATCACTTTGCTATGTTTTCTTTATGCTCGAAATAAACGTATAACTTTCAAGTGCATTATTATTCATGATCTTTTATTTGTGTTACTTTTCATGATGCAAAGTGATCGCTAAGTTTCATTGTTAGAATTATATCCACCATGCCTATGTTTGAAGTACTATGATCTCAGCTTGCATATGCTTTTACAATTTAGATGATCAAGTTTATGTTGGTAGAATGTCACCTCAGAAATTATTTGTTATCGTTTTACCTACTCGAGGACGAGTAGGAACTAAGCTTGGGGATGCTTGATACGTCTCAAACGTATCTATAATTTCTGAAGTTCCATGTTGTTTTTATGTCATATGCTACATGTTTCCTATACACTTTATGTCATTTTTATGGATTTTCTCGGACTAACCTATTGAAAAGCTGCCATAGAGCCAGTTCCTGTTTTCTGCTGTTTTTGGCTTCAGAAAAGTTGTTCTGGAAATATTCTCGGAATTGGACGAAACAAAATCCCAGAGTCTTCGAATTCCCGGCACGTCAACGGAGTCCAAAGGAGACCCGGAGGGGGGCCACAGGGGAGCCACACCATAGGGGGCGCGGGTCCCCCCTGGCCGCGCCAGCTGGTGGTGTGGGCCCCTCAAGCGCCCACTGTCGCACCCGGACTTCTAAAGGATACTCGCCGTTCCGTTGAACAGTAGTAGATTGGATTACGGGGCTTACCGGCACCCGCGTCCTCTTACGAGTAGGCCAACACACGTATGTGTGACAAGCAACCCCTATCTGTTCAGCGTCGACGTAAACTATCCCATAGAAATCAGGATACTACCATTGACGTACTTCATACCATACCCACATCGTACGTCAACGGTTTGTAACAGAATGATAGCACAACATATCTCTAAGACACAAAAGATTGAAATAAGTTGCAAATAGCTCTCACTAGAGCAGAGATAGCAAATACAATCATCCAGAGGACACATGTCCCAAATTAACATCATTACATCTCAGCGGAAGCATTCAAAGGGGGTCTGAGTACGGACAAATCCAAATAGGCTTAAGAAGCCGGGAAATGAAAGAAAGACGGAGCCCATCCACGTAGTCTCGGATCCTGCCCGGGTCCGCTATCTACTCGTCAGCAGCCTCGTCAAACTCCACGTAGTAGCCGTCACCTGGATCCTCGTAAGCGTAGTCTGCGGAAACCACAGCCCCAAAGGGGTCAGTACAACAACGTACTGGCAAGCAAGACTCACAGTTCACCAAAGTGTAACCCGTCAACACCAAGCACAGATGCCTTGGGTTCAACGGAACGAAGGGGATATAACAGATGCTGCAACTGGCTGCGCTAACCAACTACAGAAACACTACAACTTCCAGCTACCAGAAATGGGATAAGATAGCGTATAGTAACCAACTGAAAGATAACATCAACCAAACCCATCCTGGATCTCGCCCCTTATCCAAAGAAGCAATCCGAGGATAACTCACACAGTTGGATTAATGAATAATGGATCAAGTTGTTATGTCAATAAATCTATTACTAGTCAAGTTATCAATAGTTAGGTGTAAGTTGTTCTGAGTACTTGTTAGCCAGTACCTTCACCAAGTCAACCATAACCGCGGAAAACACGGCTTCTCGAGAAGATTTATCCCTGCAGGGTTGCACCAATTTGGCCGTACACGTAAGAATAACCCGCCAGATGGGATGCCTCCCACCAAGCGGGGTACTCAACACAACCCAACTCTTCTTCACATCAAGCCCATAGCACCTTGGGCGCACGGCTAATCAAGCCCCGAAGAAAAGGGACCCTCATAGCACTCTAAGACCGTGTCCCCCTATATGCCGACTACAAAAGTTCCACCCTGCGCTGGGCTCGCAAAAACATGCATGCGGCAAATGGAAAACACGAACTAAATGAGGCGATTTGGACGAGATGCGAATCAAATCAAATTGAGGGGGCGCCCATACTCGCTTCCCACATGCGGGTAGTGCGCTCATCATGGATCAGTAGACAAGACCCTTTTCCTATTAGGGTCGACACTAGCAGGCCTCAAAACCACAAAGGGCATCCTGCCGGTGCCTTATCAGCATATTATTATTAACAGGTTGATTGATTAACATCGAGCCCCCAGAACATGATAGAAGTATAGTAACTGAAAGTAACGGGTAACAGACTCGAGCAAAACAACCTAAGCATGCTAGTAAGACACTGGCTCAAACAATGGGGTTGTAGGAGTGGAGGTGAGGCAATATCAGGGTTAAGGGATTCATGTGATGGGTTCGTATCAGAAACAACTATACATAGGGCTAGCAAAATAGACAACGGAATGTATCGGTAACCAAGGTTGAAAGGAACACAGTGGTTCATGTGAGTGATAACTTGCCTGCAAACTCAGCAGCCCGGTACTGAGCTAGATCCTCAGAAGGGGTGTCGTAAAGATCGCCGGTCTCAACGTCGTCGTCTATTCGAAAAGAAGCAAACAAACAAGACAGAAATATAAACAATCAATATCATGGCATAGTGCACAATCATGGGATGATGCATGTCAAGTTAATGGTTGCATCAAAATAAACTAGTTGACAAAGTGACACAATTTAAATGGACACATATGCAGTTTTTGAGTTGCATATGAAAAGCCCATGGATTTTGGTTGGAACAGTTGTTTTCCAATTAACCAACAGGTGAAAGTGGATTAGTATGATGCATGGATGAGGAAAACAACAAAATAACAACAGTAGAATCAATTGGAAACAAGGTTTACCAATTTAGAATTTTATTTATTAAGTTAGGGAATTTTTGGTTCCTTTATGGTATTACACAAATAGTTGTTGTTTTCACCAATTTAAATGGTGCAAAATATATAACAAAATTCATATTTGAAAAGAATACAAAATTTTAGTTGGATTACATGTTTCAAATCTTTACCTAATAATAAAGGCATTAAGGTTTCTGCCAAAAATTTCGTCCAACATAAAATGACCAATTTACCCTCCCTCAAAATCACTTATTACTGCCCTTTTGTTTCCTGGTTTCGTCCATCGCGCTTCATCATCCCCGCAGGTGCGGTTTCCTGGTCCTACCCGGTTTCCATGCGATGCAGTTCCATACAGAGCTGCCGACACCATGGATCTGCAACCGCTCCAACTCTGCTTCTGCACCCGCCCGTAGTCGTGCCGCCTGCAGCGATTGGCAGCGACCCCGCTCGGTTCTTCTCTCTGATGACGTCCATGCCCCGCTCGAGCTCTGCTGGCCATTGCAGGTTAGCGCCACCGTCGATCGGGGCGGCACCGGGCTGCAGGCCATTGCAGGTTTAGCGCGAGTGGCTTCCCTCTGCCGATGGTTTATGGAGGCAGAACCAACGCCTGAGACGGAATTGGGCAGCAGCGGCTACACGTGAGGCCGATCTGGGCGACACCGACGAGAGAGCTCCGTGGGATTGGGGAAAAAAGTTGCGGCCGGTAGTGGTAGTTGTGGACAGTGCTCGCCTATTCGGACATCCGCCGTGGAGGTCGCTTGGTACCCCCGTCACATCTTATGCATCACAAGCTGAGTAGTCAGGCCGTGTTAGCCTACGCTTCTGTGATGCGCTTATTCCTTGGTCATATTTATTCAGTTCTGCTCTCTTCAGGCTGGAGTTTTGATATACCTCTACGTTGAACAAGCTGAAGCACCTATTGTCTTAGTAGGACTCAAAATTATGCATCAACTCTACCAGGAACACCTGATCATAGAGATGGATATCTCCGCCGTCTTGTCACCTTTACCCACATCACATCAAAATAGAACCAGATGATGTGCTGTTTATGCTGAAGCAAAGAACATTATGAAGATTTTTTTCCAACTGTAGGGTTCAAAAGATCAGAAGAGAGAGCTATTTTGTGGCCCATGAGCTAGCTTCCCACGAAAGAACTTATGCAGACATGTTTGCCAGGTCAGTACTTTACTGCTGTGACCACAATCAGGTTTCAATGTATACACAACATTTTTTCACCATTATTTCATAACAAGATTTTTCCCACATTCCTTGGCATTGTACAAATAACCTTAATCCTAATATTTGTAGCGCTTATCCAACGCTTATAATTTGTACTACATTTGTGATTGTAGACTCGAGTAGACTGCTTATTTTACCGATACCATGAGTAATTCAAGTGTGAACTTGCACTGAACTAGCTATGCCCGTACACATCCATCATGACCTTCGCTCCTACGACAACTCTGCTCATGCATATTGTCTAAATTAACACTGTCCATTCGACACTTTCTTGTTGATACAAAACAGTTTATGTTTTCTATTCAAAATGATTTGTTGAACTATTAATTAACAAGGGAAAATCAGCTGTTAGCATCTCCTGGTGCTTAGAGATCTTTGTTCCTTCTTTTCCTATATTTTTTGGGATTACATGTTGTATCCTTTTTCATGTGTGGATGTTGTAGTTTCAAGATTTTGGAAAAATGTTGTAATATAGTTCATTGCTACAGGTTGTGTAACCTCGGTTACATACTTCAGTAATGTCGGACAAGGAGGCATCTAGAAAAGTATTGGGTTACTGTGTCTGATGATATTTTTAATAACACACAAGGATTGCGCTTGAAATTTTTAGTTTTTCAGGTCATATGGTTCCCCGCTGACGGACTTAGGGATATATGCCCGATGAAATGATCCTACATACTCTCTTTGTGCATATAGTAGGTTGGTACCCTTTGCGTTGCTTCCTAAGATTACTCTTGCAAATGTTTAGTTCAAAATCCATGAATCAGGTTAGTATTATTTGAACCTTGCTGATAAAAAAACCCGGAGTCGTTCACCACCAGATGTCTTCTTGATTTTTGTTTGTAAATTTGATAGACCAATTAGTTATTGTAACAGGGTTTTTTTTTACCGTGGCAACGCACGGGCAGTTGTGCTAGTATTGAAAAAGGAATTAGGATGAAGTTATTATGACTTAAACAATATTAAACAAATTTTAAATGAATTTAAAACAAGTATGAATTTTAGTTGAATTTTATTTGTTCAAAACATAAATTCACATTCATATTTGAAAACTTTATACTTTTCTAGGTTGAAAACATATTTTGCATGTTCAAAAATAATTTAAATTAAGCAAGTTATGATTTTATCAAATTTAAATGATTTAAACAAGGTTTAAATTATTTAAGCAGCTTAAATTATTCAAACCATGAAACAAATTTATATTTGAAAAGTTTATTTGAAATAGCATGGGAAACATATTTTATTTGCATTAATTGGATTAAGTATGAATTACTTATGGATTTTAGCAAATTGTAATTGAATTATTTGAATTCAAATTTGAATTGCATTTGGAAAATTCAAAACAGGAAACAAATGTTACCAATAGGTAGAGAATTAAATTTAGAGCAGTGCACATATTTTATTTTTATTATTTGAGTTTATAAAATGAAAGTTATTATCAAATTACTTTCAGGGACCAATCTGCAATTTAAATGGACCTTTATTTAAAACAGAAAGGTTTAAAAACATTTTTATACCGCACAGAACCCTACCCTAGGCACTGCCAGGGGGCCCAGGGTCACTGTGCGCTTGCGTGGCATGTGTGTGGCTGACAGGGGGCCCTCCCTGTCAGCGCTGCGGTGCAAAAAAGTGGGATTTTATCTCGCAGAGCCAAGGCTCGAACTCGCGAGCTGGGCGCGCGTGGAGCAGTGCACTGCCAGTGCGGTAGGAATCGTTCGCTTGTCAGTATACCGTGCGCGGACAGGATAAGGTGTTGCTCGCTAACTGAACTTTAACTGACGAAAACACGACTCTGAACCTGACGGAAAACAGGGGCTCGTCGGCGGCGAGGTGCTCGTGGCTGCTGTGCTCGATGTGCCAGGGTGCAGTGCTGTGGAAACGTGTGCGTGCACAGGAAGGACAGGGAGGAGGATGGCACGGTGGCCTCACCGCGGTTGAAGGTGAAGCAGAGGGTTGATGGCGACGGTGGTCGGAGAGGTCCACGACGGCGGCGGCGATCCAGACGACGTCGAGCTCAACGGCGGTGTCCGGGAGGTCGAGGAGGAAGCGGCGAACTCGTTCCTGCGGTCAGCTCACGACGAGAAGCCCTGCAACGACGACGGCGACCATGAGTTCAGTCACGGTGGCGCCGGAGGGGTTGAAGACGGCGGCGTCGATCTAGAAGGCTTACGGGGAAATTAGGGTGTCCAACCGGTAGAGGGGAGAGAGGTGGACTCGTTCCAGGAGCTAGCTAGGGTGGTGGAGCTACGAGGCGAACGTGGCCATGGCGGATTCAGAAACGGAGCTTCTTCGGCGAGCTGACAGAGAGGTGGGAGCACGGGGCAGAGAGGGAAAAACGGCGGCGGAGCGGAGGGGAGAGGGAACCTAGGGTCTAGGGCTTCGGCGCGGAGCCCTAGGGGGTCTATATAGGGGCTCGGGTGCACTGGTGGCCGTCGGAGCGGTCCGCTGCCGCCGTGGCATGCGTGGATGCGCTGCCGTACCGAAAGACGACGGGGGCGGCAGCGCGAAGGGGTACGCGGGCTGGAAATAGGTGGGCTGGGCCGCGTAGGATTAGTTGTCGCGCGCGCGCTTTTCTCCTTTTCTATTTTTTTTCGTTTTTCTGTTTTTTTTTTGCAGCAAATGAAAACGGAAGCAAATGATAGGTTTTTGAGTTGATAAAAATTTGGAAAAATTCATGTGAGTTTGTTAGTTCAACATCTACCATTTGACAACTTAGGTTTTTGAAAATTCAAATTTATTTGATGTTTTGTAAATTGGTTTGAATTTGAATAATTTGATAATTAAATGATTAATAATGAAAACAATGTTTTTATTAGGATGAACCCTAATGATTAAAAAGAACAAATGGTTTGGGTTATAATGCTGATTTTTATAAGTTGAATTTGGGTGCTGTTTGAATGTTTTTGATTTGAATTTGAATGCAAATTGGAATTAATGGATTGATTAAAACCCTCATTTTTAATAGTTGATCACTATGGAAATAATTGGAAACAAAATGAGATTTGGTTTGAATTTTTGATTTGAAAATATTGTAACAGGACAAGTATGAAATAAGTGTTTGAACATTGTTTGGATTTCCATTATGAAAACAGAATAAAACATATGCAAAACAAATAGTAAGCAAATGCAAACAAGAATAAATATGATGACATGATGCAATACTTTAATTAAACAGGAAACCAAACATTCTAGGGGGTATTTTCATACTTGGGATGTTACAAAATGCCCCACTTGAAGGAATCGCGCCCCGAGATTCCTTACAGAGAATAGAAAAGGTCCGGATACTTCTTGCGAAGATCCTCTTCGGTCTCCCACGTTGCCTCTTTATCGGAATGGTGCGACCACTGCACTTTCTGTTGCGAGTCTTACGCTCGGTCTCATCGAGAATACGAACAGGGTGCTCCTCATAAGATAGATCATCTTGCAGTTCAATGGAATCATGATCAACTGCACGATCTGGATCTTTGAAACACTTCTTGAGCTGTGACACGTGGAACACATCGTGCACCTTGGATAGTTTTTCTGGAAGTTCAAGACGATAGGCATTTTCCGCACGCCTTGAGAGAATGTTGAAAGGACCAATGTATCTTGGTGCAAGCTTTCCTTTCACACCAAAACGATGAGTGCCTCTGAGGGGAGTTACACGGAGATATGCCTTGTCACCAGGTGCATAGATCATATCCCTGTGCTTGCTGTCATAGTAGCTTTTCTGACGAGACTGAGCAATCTTGAGATTGTCACGAATGATACGAACTTTCTCCTCGGCTTCCTTAACAATGTCAGGGCCTAAGAGTGAACGTTCACCAGATCCAGACCAATTGATTGGACTCCTGCATCTGCGGCCATAGAGTGCTTCAAATGGTGTCATGCCTAGGCTTGCCTGGAAGCTGTTGTTGTAGGAGAATTCAGCATATGGAAGGCAATCCTCCCATTTCATGCCAAAGGAGAGACCACACGCTCTGAGCATATCCTCAAGAATCTGATTGACTCTTTCGACTTGCCCCTGAGACTGAGGGTGATAAGCTGTGCTGAACAGAAGTTTAGTGCCCAATGCTTCTTGAAAACTCATCCAGAAATGAGAAGTGAAGATACTTCCACGGTCTGAGCGTATTTCCAAAGGAACACCATGAAGGGGAACAATCTTTGTTGTGTAGAGCTCTGCTAACTGGCTAGCTGAGATTGTTTCTTTGACAGCAAAGAAGTGAGCTACCTTAGTGAGACGATCAATGACAACGAAGATTGCATCGTTGCCCTTCTTGGACTTTGGAAAACCAGTGACGAAGTCCATTTCAATCATGTCCCACTTCCACTCAGGAATTTTCAGAGGTTGGAGTAGACCTGCTGTTTTCTGATGGACTGCCTTAACACGTTGACAAATGTCGCATTCAGAAACGTATTGAGCAATTTCACGTTTCATGCCAGGCCACCAATACAGAGTCTTGAGATCCTGGTACATCTTTGTACTTCCAGGGTGGATGGAGAGAGGAGTTTCATGAGCCTCCTTGAGAATGACATCTTTGAGACTTTGAATCTGAGGAACTGCAATGCGTCCTTCGAAGAACAGAGTTCCCTTGTCATCAATTGAGAAGGACTTGAATTTATCATTGCCTTCTCTGATGTGCTCTACAATCTTCTTGATTTCAGCATCACGAAGTTGTTCAGAACGAATCTTGTCCTCGACAGTTGGTTTGGCTGTCAAGATAGCAATATATCCTTGAGGAACAAGACCAAGGTTCAGCTTCTGGAATTCTTCATGAAGTGGAGGTTGGCTTTCCCTGATCATGAGATTATTGCAATAGGACTTGCGACTGAGAGCATCGGCCATAACATTAGCCTTGCCTGGAGTGTAAGAAATGGTGAGATCAAAGTCTTTAATCTTTTCAATCCATCTCCTTTGCCTGAGGTTCAGATCTGGTTGAGTGAAGATGTATTTCAGACTCTTATGATCGGAAAAGATTTCAGTGCGGTTACCCAACAAATATTGTCTCCGTTTCTTGAGGGCAAACACAACTGCTGCAAGTTCAAGATCATGTGTGGGATAGTTTTGCTCATGTGGGTTCAACTGACGTGAAGCATAAGCCACAACTTGACGTTCTTCCATAAGAACTGCACCTAGACCTTGGAGAGATGCATCGCAGAATATCTGGAAAGGTTTGGTAGTATCTGGGCCAACCAGAACAGGTGTAGAAGTGAGTTTAGTTTTCAGGAGATTGAAACTCTCATCACACTGTGGAGTCCAAACGAACTTCTTGTCCTTCTTTGTGAGATCAGTGAGAGGTTTGGCAATCTTGGAAAAGTTTTGGACGAAACGACGGCAATAGCTAGCCAAGCCAAGAAAACTTCTGACTTGCTTTACCGTCTTAGGAGGTTTCCAATCAACAATTGCCTTAACCTTTTCCGGGTCAATGGCTATGCCTTTGGCAGAGATGATATGACCAAGGTAAGCAACTTATGGAATCCAGAACTCACATTTGGAGAACTTGGCATATAGACGATGCTCGTGAAGTTTCATGAGAGTGAGACGAAGATGTTCTCCATGCTCTTCCTCGGATTTGGAGTAGACCAGAATGTCGTCGAGATATACCACAACGAACTTGTCGAGGTATTCATGGAAGACAGAATTCATGAGTCTAGAGAATGTCGCCGGTGCATTGGTGAGACCAAAGGACATGACGGTGTATTCATATAGACCGTACCGAGTGGTGAAAGCTGTCTTAGGAATATCTTCCTTTCTGATCTTTATTTGATGGTAACCCATCCTCAAGTCCAACTTTGAGAATATTGAGGCTCCAGCAAGTTGATCAAAAAGATCATCGATACGAGGAATTGGATACTTGTTTTTGATGGTTTTCTCGTTGAGAGGACGATAGTCAACCACGAGTCTCTTTGTTTGATCCTTCTTGGCAACAAACAGAGTTGGGAACCCCAAGCGGAAGAACTAGGCTGAATGTAACCTTTCTCCATGTACATATCGATTTGCTCCTTCAACAATTTCAGTTCAGGAGGAGCTATCTTGTATGGATGCTTAGAGATTGGAGCAGTACCTGGCTCAAGCTCGATCACGAACTCAACTGCTCTGTCCGGAGGCATCCCTGGCAACTCTTCTGGAAAGACGTCAGGGAATTCACAAACCACCGGAACATTTTCGAGTAGAGGTAGAGGTTTTGCATCGAGGTTGAACAGCTGAACAGAACTTGATACATATGGATAATAGACTATCTGGCCAGAAGGGTGAGAGAGAGTTATTGACTTTTGAGCACAGTCAATTTTAGCTTCGTTGGTCTTCAACCAATCCATGCCCAGAATGACATCAATGTCAGAATTTCCCAGCAACATGAGTGAAGCAAGGAATATGCGGACTCCAATTAGGATTTGATTGTCCATAGTTATCTTGGAAGTCAACATTTTAGACCCCGGAGAGTGAACAGAGATTTGATTGCTTAGTGGAACCAGAACTAGGTTGTATGCTGTTGCAAAGATCTTTGACACAAAAGAATGCGATACTCCGGTATCAAACAACACTTTAGCTGGAAAAGAGTTTACGGGTAATATACCGAGAACGACGTCAGCAGCTTCCTCAGCTTTGTCGGCCTTGATATGATTCACCCTCGCGGTCCTCCCGACAGGCCTGTTGTTGGAGTTGAAGGCTTTAGCCGAGGGAGCACGAACCATTGCCTGGTTGGTGTTGGGGCGAGGAGGTGGAGGTAGCTGCCTCTGAGTGCACTTATCAGCATAGTGTCCAGTCTCCTTGCATTTGTAGCAAGTGACGACACGAGGAGGACCTGGCCTTGGCTGACCCTGCATCTGAGATGGGTTGGGTGGGCGGGGAGCAAAGCCTGGAGAAGCTTGGGCATATGGAGCCCGAGTGACAGCACCATTTGGCACCCAGATGCGGCGCTTCTGCGGAGGGGTGGTCATGTTGGAGGAGGAACCACCCTCACGCGAGTGCTTGCGAGAATCCTCGAACGCCTTGCGCCCATTTTCCTCATTGAGCGCGGTGTTCACGAGCTCCTCGAAGTCTTTGCACTTGATGTTGGTGAGTGCGTACTTGAGTTCCGGGTTAAAACCTCGGCGGAACCTTGCCATCTTCTTAGCCTCAGTGGACACCTCATCACCAGCGTAACGAGCGAGGCGATTGAACTCGTTCTGATAGCCGATGACGTCCAGCTTGCCTTGCTTAAGAGAGCAAAACTCTTCACGCATCCTTTCCATGAGGCCATCTGGGATGTGGTGCTTCAGGAAGGCATCCTTGAAACAACCCCAGGTGATAGGATAGCCAGCTCTCATGGTCTGGTAGTTCTCCCACCAAGTAGCTGCCTGACCCTTCAGTAGGTAGGTGGCATACTTGACTTTGTCTTCCTCAGCAACGTGAGCAATGTCCAGAGCCCTGGCCATCTCCCGGATCCAGTCATCAGCATCCAGAGGCTCACGTGTTGCCACGAAAGCTCTCGGACCCATACTGAGGAACTCCTTGATGCTGACCCGTGGAGCATTCTGGTTGTTGTGCTGGTTTGCCTGGAACTGAGCCATCTGTGCCACAACCTGAGTCATCTGAGTCAACAGCTCCGTGATTGGCGGTGGCTCAGGCGGGTTGCTCCTTGTTGGCGGCATCCTGAATAGACATGCATTTTAGCACAACAACAGAAAAGGATAGACTTGGTAACCGAAAGATAGATTATTCCGACGCATGAATAGATAACCAACAGGTACATCATCACATGTTCAAATACATCAGAATAATCAACAGACCATAAATGGTTCAAATGCCAAAGGATAACTAAACATAGCTAGGAATGGATACATCGGTACTCCCATGCTCATCACGCAGGACGTCGGTGAGTAGTACGACGAGAGATACGGTGAGGAGGAATCCCACGAAAGTAAGTAGATCGACGATCCACATAGATCGGGACTGCTCTGAGAGCGACTCTCGGTGTGGTGAAGTAGAAAGCGTCGTCTCCCTGTGCTCCAAAGCGTGGAATCCCAGTGTAACCAGCTCCGAGGTTGAGGAGTGGACCTCTGATCGGCTCGTAACCTCCAGCATCTGGCAGACGACGACCAACTGGCTGGTCGAAACGTGCAAAGCGCTCATCTCCAACAAAGTCTGTGGTGTACGTCGCTAGACGAGTCAAAGCAAGGTAGAGCTGCTCCCTGACTGAGGCCAACTCCTGAGAAAGTGTGGTGGCAGCAGCGTCATTGTGCCTCACAAACTAAGCGGTGGTGTGCAGCCTGGTGTTATCATGCTCGTAGACATCCAAGTTGTCGTAGAGAGTGAAGTGAGCTCCCTCCGAAGTGATGTAACCCCGGGGGATGTGGCGATAGATAGAATCGTCAAACCCCCAGTAGTCAGCACGAAGGACGGTGAGACTCACATAAGCTGCCTGCTGCACAGCCATATCCACTGTGGAACCTACTGCCTCGTAGCGGTGGACAACGCTCATGCCATCATCTGACAGAATGTAGACGATAGCCTGGTAGTAGGTCTGGTGAAACTCTCGCTGCTGCTCGTAGACCTGGTACTCTGGTGCCCAACGGAACCCCAGATAAGTGACCATGTCTCTCAGCATCTCCGGATAACCGGCGGTGCTCTCACAACGAGTCATCCGAACCACCTGCGGGAAGAACCTGAGATCCATCTGCAGATGATCGGGGAAGTTTTGATTAGACGCCGGTAGAGAACTGAAGTGGAAAGCAACAACAAGGATTCAACGGACGATAAGGATGTTGAAAAGAACAGGATATTGAAGCAACATCGGGAAACACGAGACCAAAAATCCTGAGGTACTACGGAGAACCCAAAACACGTGAAATCCTAACTTGAAAGTTTAGGTGAGAAGAGAAAACAACGTTGCACTTCCTTACCAGAAAAGGGTGGGTGGGTGGGGAAAGAAGAAAAATGGCAGAATTCCTACTCTCACGTTTCATTTTTCCTATATAGCTACAAAATAGTTTCTAGACTCAACTGCGACCAGTAAAAGGGATCCTACAGGCAGACAGGCTCTGATACCATTTGTCGCACCCGGACTTCTAAAGGATACTCGCCGTTCCGTTGAACAGTAGTAGATTGGATTACGGGGCTTACCGGCACCCGCGTCCTCTTACGAGTAGGCCAACATACGTATGTGTGACAACCAACCCCTATCTGTTCAGCGTCGACGTAAACTATCTCATAGAAATCAGGATACTACCATTGACGTACTTCATACCATACCCACATGGTACGTCAACGGTTTGTAACAGAATGATAGCACAACATATCTATAAGACACAAAAGATTGAAATAAGTTGCAAATAGCTCTCACTAGAGCAGATATAGCAAATACAATCATCCAGAGGACACATGTCCCAACATAACATCATTACATCTCAGCGGAAGCATTCAAAGGGGGTCTGAGTACAGACAAATCCAAATAGGCTTAAGAAGCCGGGAAATGAAAGAAAGACGGAGCCCATCCACGTAGTCTCGGATCCTGCCCGGGTCCGCTATCTACTCGTCAGCAGCCTCGTCAAACTCCACGTAGTAGCCGTCACCTGGATCCTCGTAAGCGTAGTCTGCGGAAACCACAGCCCCAAAGGGGTCAGTACAACAACGTACTGGCAAGCAAGACTCACAGTTCACCAAAGTGTAACCCGTCAACACCAAGCACAGATGCCTTGGGTTCAACGGAACGAAGGGGATATAACAGATGCTGCAACTGGCTGCGCTAACCAACTACAGAAACACTACAACTTCCAGCTACCAGAAATGGGATAAGATAGCGTATAGTAACCAACTGAAAGATAACATCAACCAAACCCATCCTGGATCTCGCCCCTTATCCAAAGAAGCAATCCGAGGATAACTCACACAGTTGGATTAATGAATAATGGATCAAGTTTTTATGTCAATAAATCTATTACTAGTCAAGTTATCAATAGTTAGGTGTAAGTTGTTCTGAGTACTTGTTAGCCAGTACCTTCACCAAGTCAACCATAACCGCGGAAAACACGGCTTCTCGAGAAGATTTATCCCCGCAGGGTTGCACCAATTTGGCCGTACACGTAAGAATAACCCGCCAGATGGGATGCCTCCCACCAAGCGGGGTACTCAACACAACCCAACTCTTCTTCGCATCAAGCCCAAAGCACCTTGGGCGCACGGCTAATCAAGCCCCGAAGAAAAGGGACCCTCATAGCACTCTAAGACCGTGTCCCCCTATATGCCGACTACAAAAGTTCCACCCTGCGATGAGCTCGCAAAAACATGCATGCGGCAAATGGAAAACACGAACTAAATGAGGCGATTTGGACGAGATGCGAATCGAATCAAATTGAGGGGGGCGCCCATACTCGCTTCCCACATGCGGGTAGTGCACTCATCATGGATCAGTAGACAAGACCCTTTTCCTATTAGGGTCGACACTAGCAGGCCTCAAAACCACAAAGGGCCTCCTGCCGGTGCCTTATCAGCATATTATTATTAACAGGTTGATTTATTAACATCGAGCCCCCAGAACATGATAGAAGTATAGTAACTGAAAGTAACGGGTAACAGACTCGAGCAAAACAACCTAAGCATGCTAGTAAGACACTGGCTCAAACAATGGGGTTGTAGGAGTGGAGGTGAGGCAATATCAGGGTTAAGGGATTCATGTGATGGGTTCGTATCAGAAACAACTATACATAGGGCTAGCAAAATAGACAACGGAATGTATCGGTAACCAAGGTTGAAAGGAACACAGTGGTTCATGTGAGTGATAACTTTCCTGCAAACTCAGCAGCCCGGTACTGAGCTAGATCCTCAGAAGGGGTGTCGTAAAGATCGTCGGTCTCAACGTCGTCGTCTATTCGAAAAGAAGCAAACAAACAAGACAGAAATATAAACAATCAATATCATGGCATAGTGCACAATCATGGGATGATGCATGTCAAGTTAATGGTTGCATCAAAATAAACTAGTTGACAAAGTGACACAATTTAAATGGACACATATGCAGTTTTTGAGTTGCATATGAAAAGCCCATGGATTTTGGTTGGAACAGTTGTTTTCCAATTAACCAACAGGTGAAAGTGGATTAGTATGATGCATGGATGAGGAAAACAACAAAATAACAACAGTAGAATCAATTGGAAACAAGGTTTACCAATTTAGAATTTTATTTATTAAGTTAGGGAATTTTTGGTTCCTTTATGGTATTACACAAATAGTTGTTGTTTTCACCAATTTAAATTGTGCAAAATATATAACAAAATTCATATTTGAAAAGAATACAAAATTTTAGTTGGATTACATGTTTCAAATATTGAAAAAGGAATTAGGATGAAGTTATTATGACTTAAACAATATTAAACAAATTTTAAATGAATTTAAAACAAGTATGAATTTTAGTTGAATTTTATTTGTTCAAAACATAAATTCACATTCATATTTGAAAAGTTTATACTTTTCTAGGTTGAAAACATATTTTGCATGTTCAAAAATAATTTAAATTAAGCAAGTTATGATTTTATCAAATTTAAATGATTTAAACAAGGTTTAAATTATTTAAGCAATTTAAATTATTCAAACCATGAAACAAAATTTATATTTGAAAAGGTTATTTGAAATAGCATGGGAAACATATTTTATTTGCATTAATTGGATTAAGTATGAATTACTTATGGATTTTAGCAAATTGTAATTGAATTATTTGAATTCAAATTTGAATTGCATTTGGAAAATTCAAAACAGGAAACAAATGTTACCAATAGGTAGAGAATTAAATTTAGAGCAATGCACATATTTTATTTTTATTATTTGAGTTTATAAAATGAAAGTTATTATCAAATTACTTTCAGGGACCAATCTGCAATTTAAATGGACCTTTATTTAAAACAGAAAGGTTTAAAAACATTTTTATACCGCACAGAACCCTACCCTAGGCACTGCCAGGGGGCCCAGGGTCACTGTGCGCTTGCGTGGCATGTGTGTGGCTGACAGGGGGCCCTCCCTGTCAGCGCTGCAGTGCAAAAAAGTGGGATTTTATCCCGCAGAGCCAAGGCTCGAACTCGCGAGCTGGGCGCGCGTGGAGCAGTGCACTGCTAGTGCGGTAGGAATCGTTCGCTTGTCAGTATACCGTGCGCGGACAGGATAAGGTGTTGCTCGCTAACTTAAACTTTAACTGACGAAAACACGACTCTAAACCTGACGGAAAACAGGGGCTCGTCGGCGGCGAGGTGCCCGTGGCTGCTGTGCTCGATGTGCCAGGGTGCAGTGATGTGGAAACTTGTGCGTGCACAGGAAGGACAGGGAGGAGGAGGGAACGGTAGCCTCACCGCGGTTGAAGGTGAAGCAGAGGGTTGATGGCGACGGTGGTCGGAGAGGTCCACGACGGCGGCGGCGATCCAGACGACGTCGAGCTCAACGGCGGTGTCCGGGAGGTCGAGGAGGAAGCGGCGAACTCGTTCCTGCGGTCAGCTCAGGACGAGAAGCCCTGCAACGACGACGGCGACCACGAGTTCAGTCACGGTGGCGCCGGAGGGGTTGAAGACGGCGGCGTCGATCCAGAAGGCTTACGGGGAAATTAGGGTGTCCAGCCGGTAGAGGGGAGAGAGGTGGACTCGTTCCAGGAGCTAGCTATGGTGGTGGAGCTGCGAGGCGAACGTGGCCATGGCGGATTCAGAAACGGAGCTTCTCCGGCGAGCTGACAGAGAGGTGGGAGCATGGGGCAGAGAGGGAAAAACGGCGGCGGAGCGGAGGGGAGAGGGAACCTAGGGTCTAGGGCTTCGGCGCGGAGACCTAGGGGGTCTATATAGGGGCTCGGGTGCACTGGTGGCCGTCGGAGCGGTCCGCTGCCGCCGTGGCATGCGTGGATGCGCTGCCGTACCGAAAGACGACGGGGGCGGCAGCGCGAAGGGGTACGCGGGCTGGAAATAGGTGGGCTGGGCCGCGTAGGATTAGTTGCCGCGCGCGCGCTTTTCTCCTTTTCTATTTTTTTCGTTTTTCTGTTTTTTTTTTTTTGCAGCAAATGAAAATGGAAGGAAATGATAGGTTTTTGAGTTGATAAAAATTTGGAAAAATTCATGTGAGTTTGTTAGTTCAACATCTACCATTTGACAACTTAGGTTTTTGAAAATTCAAATTTATTTGCTGTTTTGTAAATTGGTTTGAATTTGAATAATTTGATAATTAAATGATTAATAATGAAAACAATGTTTTATTAGGATGAACCCTAATGATTAAAAAGAACAAATGGTTTGGGTTATAATGCTGATTTTTATAAGTTGAATTTGGGTGTTGTTTGAATGTTTTTTATTTGAATTTGAATGCAAATTGGAATTAATGGATTGATTAAAACCCTCATTTTTAATAGTTGATCACTATGGAAATAATTGGAAACAAAATAAGATTTGGTTTGAATTTTTGATTTGAAAATATTGTAACAGGACAAGTATGAAATAAGTGTTTGAACATTGTTTGGATTTCCATTATGAAAACAGAATAAAACAGATGCAAAACAAATAGTAAACAAATGCAAACAAGAATAAATATGATGACATGATGCAATACTTTAATTAAACAGGAAACCAAACATTCTAGGGGGTATTTTCATACTTGGGATGTTACACCCACCGACATCGCCCTTTCGCCTATTTATTCCCTCCGAGGCATAAAACTAAAATATCCAGCCTCCTTCCACGAAAAGTTCCGTAGCTCCGCCGCTGCCGCCGACAAGTTTCGGGGGACAAAAATCTCTGTTCATGCACCCCGCTGGACAGGGAAGTGCCCCCGGAGCCATCTCCATCGACTCCACCGCCATCTTCATTTTCGTTGTTGTCTCCCATGATGAGGAGGGAGTAGTTCTCCCTTAGAGCTAAGGGCTCTACTGGTAGCTATGTGTTTCATCTCTCTCTCCCATGGTGTGATCTTTATGTGATCATGAGCTTTGTAATCTAGTTGAATAAGTAGATGTTACTCTTCATATGTTATACTACTCAAGTGGTTTTGTTATGAGATCTCCGTAGACACTTTGATCACGGTGTAAAGGTGACAGTGTGTATACCGTGTGGTTTAGCATGATATTTATATTTTATGTTGGATGACCCTATGAAATTGTGGTGTTTGTTTGGAACCATCTAGGTTTCATGGTGATAGCGTGGGGGTTACCTAGATGGGGAAATGCAAACTCTAAGGAGTTCTTTTATAGCCCTACACAATGATTGGTGTTTGTTATCCGACCGGAGAGTGGTTCGGAGTAGCATAGTGAAGAGATGATATTTATGCATTCAATTATGTTATTTTTGTTGAGAGTGCCCACTACTGAAAGTATGATCCCTAGGCTTTGTTTTAAGCATTGAAACATTACAGTCAGCTCCGCTACATGTTTTTTTGCTGCCATTTTTATTTCAGATTACTACTATCACTTATAATCATCCATATTACTTGTATTTCACTCTCTCTTCGCCGAACTAGTGCACCTATACAACTGACAATTATATTAGGTGTGTTGGGGACACAAGATACTTCTTGTATCATACTTGCAGGGTTGCTTGAGAAGGATATATTTGACCTATACCTCCCTGAGTTCGATAAACCTTGGGTGATCCACTTAAGGGAAAATTGCTGTTGTTCTACAAACCTCTGCACTTGGAGGCCCAACAGTGTCTACAAGAATAGAAGTGTGCGTAGACATCAAACCCCCTTGTCCTGGAGAAGCACCACCAATACTTGCATTTGACACCCCCTCAAACCTTTGCTTGTTAGGTGTGTGATGATCACCCCCAACTCACGCTGGGCATAAAACCTGAAGCCCGAGCTCGAAAATCCCAAACCCGAACCTGAATAGCCCGAACCCGGAAAACCTGAGCACCTATTCGGGTGTCAATTCTATAACCCGAACATCCCGAATAACCCGAAGTAGATAAGTAATTTTATCCCAATACAATGAATTAAACTCCCGCATAGCCCAACAGCGCGAATTAAACTCCCGCAGAGCCCAAGAACGCATCATTAACCACAAGCCTCGAAGCCTCAATCTCTCAACTTTACACACACGAACAGGCCACGACGGACCGAGACACTGACATGGCCGCCGCCTGCATGTGGTCGCCTTCCACCCATCCCCTCGCACCCGTCCTAGCCTGAGATGACAAGCAGCCGCAACATGTCAGCCGCCTACCTCGATGACGTGTTGTGGTGATATGCAGCGCCCGCCGCCTACTTTGACGGCATGCTCTGGTACAGTGCAATGCTCGTCGCCTACCTTGACGACATATTGTGGTACAACGCAGCGCCCGCTGCCTCCTTGGAGTGAACGACATGTTGTGATGCAGTGCTGCTCCGGTGCTGCGTGTATGGGTGTAGCGCCGCGCCGATCGATTTTCCTAAGTCCTCCTATTGTAGCTACAACTGCAATACATTGAGAAATTTCTTTAAGTGATGCTTCTATTCGGGTAAATCGGGAAAACCCGAACCCGAATTATATGGTACCCGAATTGTCGGGTCTTTATTATTTTGGCTAAATTTCGGGTATCATTTTTGAGAACCCGAATTTTTAAAAACCCAAATAACCCGACCCGACTTTTTCGGGTAACCCAAACGCCCGGCCTGGCCCTCAACCATCTTGTATTTGTCACTGGATGAAAGTGCATTTCTTGATCTCTAGGGTTTTGAGTGTTAGTTAACAATACTAATGCTGTTTTTTTATAAAGGTGTTAAGAGGTGCAAGTGTTTATTTATTCATTCGCATCGAACACCAGAAAATTGTGAAGTTAGATCAGCCTTATTTGCCATAGATGGAAAACAGATGTTTCAACCGGATATTTCAGGATCAACCGGAATTATTCCAGCTGTGAAGATCCTTTCTGAAATCGTCCACAGAAGGAAGTCGGAAATTTCAAACCGGATATTTCGGGATCAACCGGAAATTCCGGTCGTGAAGATTTTATCCAAAGTTTGCCACAGAAGAGAGCCGGAAATTTCAACGGCTAAGGACTTGAAGTTTATGCTCTCTAGAGTCAACCGGAAATTTCCAAACCAACCGGAATTTCTGGCTGGAACAATTTCAGCACAGTAGTTATCGGGAAATTTGTACCAGAAATTTGGGTGAAAGCGGAATTTCTGGTTTGATCAACTGTAGTCGAAATCTCAGTTCTGAAGCAGAATAGCTAACCGGAATTTCCGGCTCAAGTTTGAACCAGAATATCCGGCTCCAATGTATGCATCCAATGACCAGATTTATGCAGGGGGTATTGACGTGGGGATACTTTCTGAGTCCCCTTAACAGGCCTATCCGGTCTAAGCTAAGCGCAGAAGCGCATCATTAGGAGCTACCCTAGCCTTCCAGAATGCCCAACTACGTCCCACCCGCAAGACTTGCGGTTCAAGAATGGGAGGAACAACCGACTAGGGTTAGGGTTTTGTAAACCTACCCGGGTAGGGATTTCGGACCTAGCCTCCTATATAAAGGCTGGGAGAACCCTCGAGTAGAGCCAGCTATTCATTATTCCCACCATAGGTGTTGCTTCTCTCAAGATCCAATCTCTCGATCAGGGCGCCCGCCATTGTAATCACCACATCAATACAATCCAGACAAAAGGAGTAAGTGTTTTAGATCCTCAAGGGCCTTGAACCTGGAAAAATCGTGCCCCTGTTAACCATCAAGATCACCAGCGCCTATCAGTTTCCTACTCTCAAACCCCAAGTATGTCACCCAGGAGATATGACGAGTCAGGTACTCGATATTTGGCGTCGTCTGTGGGACGACAGGCGCTAGATCTACGGCCTCGCTGGTCTCATCTGTGGATCATCGACTCCCTGGAGTCGATCTACTTCAGGTCATTCACCTACACACCCCATTCGCCGGCTTCTCGCCCGGCGTTCAGAGGTCTTCAGGAGGCCATCAAAATGACGTTTGGCGACTTCCTCTTCCACGCCGGCAAGGAGGGAATATTGCGCTTTCCCGACTCTCCAGCACCCACCGAATCTAAGGCTGAGTCGATCTCAGGCGCACCGACTCTGACATCGCCACTCGCCTATTATGACTGTCACTTGGAGTTGAGCCTCGCATCGGTCTACCTCAACGACCTTGATTTCCACTCAATAGCAGCTGAAGAATTCGCCAATCTCGAAGACGGCAATTGGTTCACCCCAGAGACTCGCGAACCCTACTCAGCCCATGTTTACATGGCCGACCCGACCAAAGAGCCCACCGAAACGGCAGCCAACAAGACAGAGGGACAAGTCGTTAACATCTCGCGAGCAGCGTGGGTTAAGGCGAAAACAATTGTGCAAAACGATCTCACGCTAGAACCATGCGCCACCCAAGAAGATCTAATAGCCTATCGCTACTTCCTGTCCAAGAAAAACCAGGAAGTGATACGGGTGAACAGAGCACTCGACGCTCGCAGACGCGCGGCGGAAGAATCGAGTGCCCACAGAGTGGCGCTATCTACCTCGGCGACTCGCGGATCGACGAGAACCCCGCCGAACAGGAACAGAAAGTACGTCTCAAGGACTGCACGCATGGACCAGGAGTCTCTCAGCGGGACTACTCGAAGCCTTGAATCCTCGTTCGTGATCGTCGACAAGGACGGAACATGCAGCCCACGACTCCCGCGGCCGTGGTTCTTGCAGCCAAATCATACCCGTGGGGTGATCCAATCGCCGGAAGACGACCCCCGTGCGGAGCAGCACCGTCAGGCGATCAGAGGATTGGGAATGGTCGGCGCATCAATCGCGAATAAGGCACACAAGAACGCAGCCGCGTTAGAAACCGTTGCACCACGCGTGGAAATATCCCCTCGCCGCCACGACAACACCTCCCCGAGAAAAGGGACGACGGATATCCCAGTCGAAACCGGAGCACGGACCCACGACGTCGGGATGACAACTCGTGACATCGCGATGATCAACCGTGACATCGTGACGATCAGCCGCGACACCGCGATGAAGAACCACAACAACACATCGAAGAGCCACAACGCCACAGCCGGGACCTGCGACACCGCAACGGAGAACCTCGACACAGCAATAGTCGTGACAGGGGAGTACACGACGCCTGAAGCGACATCACTCAGCATAAGGCCGACAGGGCTCGAGCACGCGGGACCCAGGCATACTCCACGTCCGAGTCGCATGATGAGGAGGCCTGCGGCGCAGTCGGCTTAAGTCGCGACATCCGCGAGGCGCAGATGCCCAAGAAGTTCAAGCTCACCTCAGAGGTCCCAAAGTATGATAGTTCCTAGGAACCTAAGACCTGGCTGTCAGACTACCTGACCATCGTTAAGTGCCAAAGGGGGGACAAGGTGACAACCATGCAGTATCTAAACCTGCATCTCACCGGCTCCGCTCGAAGTTGGCTCGAGAACATGCCTCGCGTGTGCTACAGATCTTGGGACGTTCTAACTCGCGACTTCGAAAAGAACTTCCAAATAGCATGTAAAAGGCCCGCATCCGTTGAGGAGCTACGAGCATGCAAGCAAAAAAGAGATGAGACAACTCGCAAGTACATTCAGATATAGACAACACTCGGAAACACAGCGGAACATATATCGGACTAGGCAGCAGTCGAGGCATTCTTCAGAGGTGTGCGGAGAAGAGCTTTCCGAGAAGAGCTGGGACGTTGTGTGCCCAAAACTATTGGCGAGTTGATGACAATAGCCAACAGATGGACCAACGGAGAAGACTCTCTACGCAATGAAAGAAATGTCTCGGCAACACACGATGATGACCCTAACGGTGACCGCCGCAGGAAGAAGAGGAACCGTATGTACGACCAGGACGACCAGGCGGAATACGTTGCACCAGAATTCACCAAGAACCACGACGGAGGATCCCACGGAAATCGCGAGTGGAGGCAAAAAATGGAGGACAAACCGCCCGAAGAGGATCTGGATGGGTAGTGCTCTATGCACCTCTTCACAGATAAGAAAACAGGCAAGCTCAATGCCACCCACCTCCTTAAGGACTGTAGAAAATTCTTGAACCTCCACGAAGCGTACCTGAAGAAGCATCGGACTGCTACGAACCAAGGCTACCTGCATGTGCCCGGAGGCGGTGCCGTCGCGTACAATGCACTGTCACCGCCACCACCGGCGACACAACCCAATTTAGCGATGGTAGTGCAGCACCACCCAGTCGCGAATCAGTTGATCACGAATCAGCCAGCCGATGCATATCCGCCCACCCGTTGAACCTTAGGCATGACACAGAAAGTATGTCGATCCAGGCACGTCCAGGAGACAAACACCTGCCAGGTTAACATGACAGTGCAAGCGCCACCAGCCTAAACAGAATACCTCAAGGGGTCGGAGCAACCCATTACCTTCTCCAGGGAGGATCACCCACCTCGGGTGTACATGCCAGGACACACAACACTAGTCATCCACGCCCAGATAGGAAACTACAACCTGAACAGAGTATTCATGGATGGAGGCGGTGGAATCAACATTATATACGCGGATACACTCCGCAAAATGAATAAGAACCTGGATGGACTCGCCGAATAAGAGACCTCATTTCATGGCATGGTTCTGGGTAAACCAGTCCAACCATTGGGCTCGATCAACCTGGAAGTCATACTCGGGGATCCAGGAAATTATAGAAGGGAGTTCCTCAACTTTGAGGTAGTCGACTGGCCAACCCAGTACCACGCCATTCTTGGATGAACCGCGCACGCAAGATTCCTGGTAGTACCACACTATGCATACCTCTAGTTGAAGCTCCTAGGACCATACAGGACAATCACGGTGAACGGAGACTTCCAGAAGTTAGACAAGTGCGACACAAATTTCCACGAGATCGCAAAATCTTTCGGGATGCAAGAGGAACTGGAAGAACTCGCAAAAACCACACATAACTCTATGCTCCCCCCTCACGAAGAGATCGCTCCATACCTCGAGTTCGACTCCAGCAACGATACCCGAAAGCATCAGGTCCACCCGACAGATCCAGCGAAGACGGTGATGGTATCGACCAGCCTTTCCCCGCATAGGAAAGCCCGCTCGTCAATCTACTCTGTGAGTACTGGTAAATTTTCGCCTGGCAGCCATCAGATATGCCAGGAATCCCTAGAGAGTTCGTCGAGCACTCACTAGAAGTGTATCCAGATGCAAAACCCGTCAAGCAGACCACCCGCCGCTTCTCTGAGCCGAAGGGCCTCACACTCGGAGAAGAAGTCAATTGACTCCTCGCAGGAAAGTTCATAAGAGAGATCAATATTTCCACCTGGGTAGCAAACCCGATGCTGGACCCAAAGAAGAACACCAACATTCTTCGCACTTGTATCGACTATACGTCGTTAAACAAGCACTTCCGCAAGGATAACTTCCCACTCCCGCGGATCACAAATCATCGACTCGACAGCAGGCTGCCAGCGGCTCTCCTTCCTCGACGCCTACTCGGGATATAATCAGATTAAAATGAAGGAGGAAGACGAGGAAAAGACATCATTCATCACACCATATGGTGTCTACTGCTACACAACCATGCCCTTTGGGCTCAAGAACGGAGGCGCCACATATTAGCGCTGCATGCAAAAATATCTCGTCAAACTAATTGGCAAAAACTTCCAAGTCTACATGGACGACATTGTCATCAAGACCCGAGTAGAAGCCACGCTCCTTGAAGATATCAAAGAAACATTCGATGCCCTCAACGTCTACCAGATCAAGCTCAATCCGACGAAGTGCATCTTCGGCGTACCCGCAGGACAGCTGCTCGGCTATCTGGTGTTAGCTCGAGGAATAGAAGCTAACCCGGAGAAAATCAAAGCCATCATGATGATGAAAGGGCCGACAAACCTTCGGGGAGTCCAACAGCTAGCAGGACGATTGGCGGCTCTCAATAGATTCATAGCAAGGCTAGGCGAGAAGGCCCTCCCCTTCTACAAGCCGCTGAACAAAACCGATAAATTCGAGTGGATGCCCGAGACTAAGAAGGCATTCGAAGACATGAAGAGAGCTCTGTCGAGCAGAAAAGTGCTAGCCACATGCGAAGAGAAAGAACCTATGTACTTATACCTGGCCACCACTAATCAAGTGGTCAGCATAGTGCTTGTAGTGGAAAGGCCCGAGGATGACAAGATGCACGGGTGCAAAGGCCAATCTACTACCTCAGCGAGGTTCTCACCCTGCAAACATCGATATCAGCAATACCAGAAGTTGGCGTATGGAGTTGTCTTCACAGCTTGAAATATCAAGAACGACTTCCAAGAGCACACTGTGGCGGTGCTAAATGACGCATCACTCGGGACAATCATTAACAACCCTATGGCCTCAGGAAGGATCGCCAAGTGGAGCATAGAGCTAGTGTCGGGGGGCTACCCCGGGTAGGGTCATGAATGGTGTGAAATGGTGTGCAAGGAGTGGTACCAGTTTCCGTTACTCATAGTTACCAAACAAAATTCCAATTTTCCCACTCCATTACCACAACCATTGTGATTTGATTTCACTACCGTTTACTCTAACAGATTTGAAACAAACACGTCCCTAGCCAGACCATCAAGAAGTTGATTGAATGCATTGGGAAAGGGTGGAAACGTTGTCGGAATATGAGAGTAGTTGGTTACCTTATTTAGGATGTTCTTTTTCTTATCCAAAAATAGGCCACAGATTTTGGGATAGACCGAGAGATTAGTAAGTTCTGTGTGCCAACTTCGGGGATTTGATTTCCCTACCTTCTACGAGTTTCATGTTTAGAATGGACTTCACTCAGGACATGACACTCGAAAAGCAACATCCGCCACCCCTAGGAGCACCACCGTATCTGCATCGGCAGTCAGCACCACCGCGTCTGACGCACAGGACGCAGAGCGCCTACGAGCACGGTGCTACATGTCGCCAAAGACCAGGGCGCCCATCAAGGAAACAAAATGCAAGGTCAAAACCAGATACCAAGCAACCCGTAGCCGAGGGAAGAACGCCCAACCATGAAGACGCAGAGTGCATGTGGAAGGACTCAGAGCGACTCGCAAGCGGGTTGCGACAAAGAAGGCTAGGGGAGAGCGCGTAGGACAAAAAAATGAAAGATGTAGTGAATGCCGTTGGGTGGTCACATAGGAATTGAAGCAATGGCTATGGGCATTCCCACTCTTGGAATAATGAAGCGAAGTTTAAAGGAGTGATAGAGGGAGCGGAATACGATGACTAGTTACAATATAAAGTTAAATACAACCAATTTGTGCTAGAGGTATCAGTTTGCGTTACCCGTAGGAACCAAACAAAATTTCAATTCTCCCACTCCATTACCATAACTGTCGTGATTTGATTCCATTACCGTTTACTTTAACAGACTTGAAACAAACACGTCCCTAGCCAGACCATTAAGAACTTGATTGAATGCACTGGCAAGGAGTGGAAACGTTGTTGGAATATGGGAGTAGTTGGTTACCTTATTTAGGATGTTCTTTTGCTTATCCAAAAATAGGCCAGAGATTTTGGGATAGACCGAGAGATTAGTAAGTTCGGTGTCCCAACTTCGGGGATTTTATTTCACTACCTTCTACGAGTTTTATGTTTGGAATGGACTTCAATCAGGGCCTGACACTCGAAAAGCAACATCCGCCACCCTAGGAGCACCACCGTATCTGCACCGGCAGTCAGCACCACCGCGTCTGACGCACAGGACGCAGAGCGCCTGCGAGCACGGTGCTACCTGTCGCCAAAGACCAGGGCGTCCATCAAGGAATAATGCAATATCAAGGCCAGATACCAAGCAACCCGTAGCCCAGGGAAGAACGCCCAACCATGAAGAAGCAGAGTGCATGTGGAAGGACTCAGAGCGACTCGCAAGTGGGTTGCGACAAAGAAGGCTAGGGGAGAGCGCGTAGGAGAAAAACGAAAGATGTAGTGAAGGCCGTTGGGTGGTCACATAGGAATTGAAGCAATGGCTACGGGCATTCCCACTCTTGGAATAATGGAGTGAAGTTTTAAGGAGTGATAGAGGGAGCGGAGTACGTTGACTAGTTACAATATAAAGTTAAATACAACCAATTTGTGCTAGCAGGTATTAGTTTGCGTTACCCGAAGGAACCGAACAAAATTGTAATTTTCCCACTCCATTACCATTTACTTTAACGGATTTGAAACAAACACGTCCCTAGCCAGACCATCAAGAAGTTGATTGAATGCATTGGGAAGGGGTGGAAACATTGTCGGAATATGAGAGTAGTTGGTTACCTTATTTAGGATATTCATTTTCTTATCCAAAAATAGGCCAGAGATTTTAGGATAGACCGAGAGATTAGTAAGTTCGGTGTACCAATTTCGGGGATTTCATTTCACTACCTTCTACGAGTTTTATGTTTAGAAGTGACTTCACTCAGGACCTGACACTCGAAAAGCAACATTCGTAACCCCTAGGAGCACCACTGTATCTGCACCGGCAGTCAGCATCACCACATCTGACGCACAGGACGCAGAGCGCCTGCGAGCACGGTGCTACCTGTCGCCAAAGACCAGGGCTTCCATCAAGGAAACAGAATGCAAAATCATGGCCAGATACCAAGCTACCCGTAGCCCAGGGAAAACGCCCAATCATGAAGAAGCATAGTGCATGTGGAAGGACTCAGAGCGACTCGCAAGGGGAGAGCCCGTAGGAGAAAAAACGAAAGATGTAGTGAAGGCCGTTGGGTGGTCACATAGGAATTGAAGCAATGGCTACGGGCATTCCCACTCTTGGAATAATGGAGTGAAGTTTTAAGGAGTGATACAGGGAGCGTAATACAATGACTAGTTACAATATAAAGTTAGATACAACCAATTTGTGCTAGCAGGTATCAGTTTTTGTTACCCGTAGGAACCAAACAAAATTGCAATTTTCCCACTCCATTACCGTTTACTTTAACGGATTTGAAACAAACACGTCCCTAGCCAGACCATCAAGAAGTTGATTGAATGCATTGGGAAGGGGTGGAAACGGTGTCGGGATATGAGAGTAGTCGGTACCTTATTTAGGATACCCGTAGGAACCAAACAAAATTGCAATTTTCCCACTTCATTACCGTTTACTTTAATGGATTTGAAACAAACACGTCCCTAGCCAGACCATCAAGAAGTTGATTGAATGCATTGGGAAGGGGTGGAAACGTTGTCGGAATATGAGAGTAGTTGGTACCTTATTTAGGATACCCGTAGGAACCAAACAAAATTGCAATTTTCCCACTCCATTACCGTTTACTTTAACGGATTTGAAACAAACACGTCCCTAGGCAGACCATCAAGCAGTTGATTGAATGCATTGGGAAGGGGTGGAAACGTTGTCGGAATATGAGAGTAGTTGGTACCTTATTTAGGATGTTCGTTTGCTTATCCAAAAATAGGTTTGAGATTTTGGGATAGACCGAGAGATTAGTAAGTTCGGTGTGCCAATTTCGGGGATTTCATTTCACTACCTTCTACGAGTTTTATGTTTAGAATGGACTTCACTCAGGGCCTGAAGACCAGGGCGTCCATCAAGGAAACAAAATGCAAGATCAAGGCCAGATACCAAGCAACCCGTAGCCCAGGGAAGAACGCCCAACCATAAAGAAGCAGAGTGCATGTGGAAGGACTCAAAGTGACTCAGAGCGACTCGCAAGGGGAGAGCGCGTAGGAGAAAAAACGGAAGATGTAGTGAAGGTCGTTGGATGGTCACATAGGAATTAAAGCAATGCCTACGGGCATTCGCACTCTTGGAATAATGAAGTGAAGTTTTAAGGAGTGATAGAGGAAGCGGAATAAAGTTAAATACAACCAATTTGTGCTAGCAGGTATCAGTTTGCGTTACCCGTAGGAACCAAACAAAATTTCAATTCTCCCACTCCATTACCATAACTGTCGTGATTTGATTCCATTACCGTTTACTTTAACAGACTTGAAACAAACACGTCCCTAGCCAGACCATTAAGAACTTGATTGAATGCACTGGAAAGGGGTGGAAACGTTGTTGGAATATGGGAGTAGTTGGTTACCTTATTTAGGATGTTCTTTTTCTTATCCAAAAATATGCCAGAGATTTTGGGATAGACCGAGAGATTAGTAAGTTCGGTGTGCCAACTTCGGGGATTTCATTTCACTACCTTATACGAGTTTTATGTTTAGAATGGACTTCACTCAGGACCTGACACTCGAAAAGCAACATCCGCCACCCCTAGGAGCACCACCGTATCTGCACCGGCAGTCAGCACCACCGCGTCTGACGCACAGGACGCAGAGCGCCTGCGAGCACGGTGCTACCTGTCGCCAAAGACCAGGGCGTCCATCAAGGAAACAGAATGCAAGATCAAGGCCAGATACCAAGCTACCCGTAGCCCAGGGAAGAACGCCCAACCATGAAGAAGCAGAGTGCATGTGGAAGGACTCAGAGCGACTCGCAAGTGGGTTGCAACAAAGAAGGCTAGGGGAGAGCGCGTAGGAGAAAAAACGAAAGATGTAGTGAAGGCCGTTGGGTGGTCACATAGGAATTGAAGCAATGGCTACGGGCATTCCCACTCTTGGAATAATGAAGTGAAGTTTTAAGGAGTGATAGAGGGAGCGGAATACGATGACTAGTTACAATATAAAGTTAAATACAACCAATTTGTGCTAGCAGGTATCAGTTTGCGTTACCCGTAGGAACCAAACAAAATTGCAATTTTCCCACTCCATTACCATAACTGTCGTGATTTGTTTCCATTACCATTTACTTTAACAGATTTGAAACAAACACGTCCCTAGCTAGACCATCAAGAAGTTTATTGAACGCATTGGGAACGGGTGGAAACGTTGTCGGAATATGAGTAGTTGGTTACCTTATTTAGGATGTTCTTTTGCTTATCCAAAAATAGGCCAGAGATTTTGGGATAGACCGAGAGATTAGTAAGTTCGGTGTGCCAACTTCGGGGATTACATTTCACTACCTTCTACGAGTTTTATGTTTGGAATGGACTTCAATCAGGGCCTAACACTTGAAAAGCAACATCCGCCACCCTAGGAGCACCACTGTATCTGCACCGGCAGTCAGCACCACCGCCTCTGACGCATAGGACACAGAGCGCCTGCGAGCACGGTGCTACCTGTCGCCAAAGACCAGGGCGTCCATCAAGGAAACATAATGCAGGATCAAGGCCAGATACCAAGCAACCCGTAGCCCTGGGAAGAACGCCCAACCATGAAGAAGCAGAGTGCATGTGGAAGGACTCAGAGCGACTCGCAAGTGGGTTGCGACAAAGAAGACTAGGGGAGAGCGCGTAGGAGAAAAACGAAAGATGTAGTGAAGGCCGTTGGGTGGTCACATAGGAGGCATTCCCACTCTTGGAATAATGGAGTGAAGTTTTAAGGAGTGATAGAGGGAGCGGAATACGATGACTAGTTACACTATAAAGTTAAATACTCCCTCCGTCCACTTTTATAAGGCTCACTTCTTAGCATTTCAATAGTAAGAAGTGAGCCTTATAAAAGTGGACGGAGGGAGTACAACCAATTTGTGCTAGCAGGTATCAGTTTGTGTTACCCGTAGGAGCCAAACAAAATTGCAATTTTCCCACTCCAATACCGTTTACTTTAACGGATTTGAAACAAACACGTCCCTAGCTAGACCATCAAGAAGTTGATTGAATGCATTGGGAAGGGGTGAAACGTTGTCGGAATATGAGAGTAGTTGGTTACCTTATTTAGGATGTTCTTTTTCTTATCCAAAAATAGGCCAGAGATTTTGGGATAGACCGAGAGATTAGTAAGTTCGGTGTGCCAATTTCGAGGATTTCATTTCACTACCTTCTACGAGTTTTATGTTTAGAATGGACTTCACTCAGAACCTGACACTCGAAAAGCAACATTCGTAACCCCTAGGAGCACCACTGTATCTGCACCCGCAGTCAGCACCACCACGTCTGACGCACAGGACGCAGAGCGCCTGCGAGCACGGTGCTACCTGTCGCCAAAGACCAGGGCGTCCATCAAGGAAACAGAATGCAAGATCAAGGCCAGATACCAAGCTACCCGTAGCCCAGGGAAGAACGTCCAACCATGAAGAAGCAGAGTGCATGTGGAAGGACTCAGAGCGACTCACAAGGGGAGAGCGCGTAGGAGAAAAAACGAAAGATGTAGTGAAGGCCGTTGGGTGGTCACATAGGAATTGAAGCAATGGCTACGGGCATTCCCACTCTTGGAATAATGGAGTGAAGTTTTAAGGAGTGATGGAGGGAGCATAATACAATGACTAGTTACAATATAAAGTTAAATACAACCAATTTGTGCTAGCAGGTATCAGTTTGTATTACCCATAGGAACCAAACAAAATTGCAATTTTCCCACTTCATTACCATTTACTTTAACGGATTTGAAACAAACATGTCCCTAGCCAGACCATCAAGAAGTTGATTGAATGCATTGGGAAGGGGTGGAAACGTTGTCGGAATATGAGAGTAGTTGCTACCTTATTTAGGACACCCGTAGGAACCAAACAAAATTGCAATTTTCGCACTTCATTACCGTTTACTTTAACGGATTTGAAACAAACACGTCCCTAGCCAGACCATCAAGAAGTTGATTGAATGCATTGGGAAGTGGTGGAAACGTTGTCGGAATATGAGAGTAGTTGGTACCTTATTTAGGATACCCGTAGGAACCAAACAAAATTGCAATTTTCCCACTCCATTACCGTTTACTTTAACGGATTTGAAACAAACACGTCCCTAGCCAGACCATCAAGAAGTTGATTGAATGCATTGGGAAGGGGTGGAAACGTTGTCGGAATATGAGAGTAGTTGGTACCTTATTTAGGATGTTCTTTTGCTTATCCAAAAATAGGTCAGAGATTTTGGGATAGACCGAGAGATTGGTAAGTTCGGTGTGCCAATTTCGGGGATTTCATTTCACTACCTTCTACGAGTTTTATGTTTATAATGGACTTCACTCAGGGTGTTTAGAATGGACTTCACTCAGGGCCTGAAGACCAGGGCGTCCATCAAGGAAACAAAATGCAAGATCAAGGCCAGATACCAAGCAACGCGTAGCCCAGGGAAGAACGCCCAACCATAAAGAAGCAGAGTGCATGTGCAAGGACTCAGAGCGACTCGCAAGGGGAGAGCGCGTAGGAGAAAAAATGGAAGATGTAGTGAAGGCCGTTGGATGGTCACATAGGAATTAAAGCAATGGCTACGGGCATTCCCACTCTTGGAATAATGAAGTGAAGTTTTAAGGAGTGATAGAGGGAGCGGAATAAAGTTAAATACAACCAATTTATGCTAGCAGGTATCAGTTTGCGTTACCCGTAGGAACCAAACAAAATTGCAATTTTCCCACTCCATTACCATAACTGTCGTGATTTGATTCCATTACTGTTTACTTTAACAGATATGAAACAAACACGTCCCTAGCTAGACCATCAAGAAGTTGATTGAACGCATTGGGAAGGGGTGGAAACGTTGTCGGAATATGAGTAGTTGGTTACCCTATTTAGGATGTTCTTTTGCTTATCCAAAAATATGCCAGAGATTTTGGGATAGACCGAGAGATTAGTAAGTTCGGTGTGCCAACTTCGGGGATTTTATTTTACTACCTTCTACGAGTTTTATGTTTGGAATGGACTTCACTCGGGGCCTAACACTCGAAAAGCAACATCCGCCATCCCTAGGAGCACCACCGTATCTGCACCGGCAGTCAGCACCACCGCGTCTGACGCACAGGACGCAGAGCGCCTGCGAGCACGGTGCTACTTGTCGCCAAAGACCAGGGCGTCCATCAAAGAAACAGAATGCAAGATCAAGGCCAGATACCAAGCAACCCATAGCCCAGGGAAGAACGCCCAACCATAAAGAAGCAGAGTGCATGTGGAAGGACTCAAAGCGACTCGCAAGGGGAGAGCGCGTAGGAGAAAAAACGAAAGATGTAGTGAAGGCCATTGGGTGGTCACATAGGAATTAAAGCAATGGCTACGGGCATTCCCACTCTTGGAATAATGAAGTGAAGTTTTAAAGAGTGATAGAGGGAGCGGAATACGATGACTAGTTACAATATAAAGTTAAATACAACCAATTTGTGCTAGCAGGTATCAGTTTGCGTTACCCGAAGGAACCGAACAAAATTGTAATTTTTCCACTCCATTACCATAACTGTCGTGATTTGATTCCATTACTGTTTACTTTAACAGATTTGAAACAAACACGTCCCTAGCTATACCATCAAGAAGTTGATTGAACGCATTGGAAAGGGGTGGAAACGTTGTCGGAATATGAGTAGTTGGTTACCTTATTTAGGATGTTCTTTTGCTTATCCAAAAATAGGCCAGAGATTTTGGGATAGACCGAGAGATTAATAAGTTCGGTGTGCCAATTTCGGGGATTTCATTTCACTAACTTCTACGAGTTTTATGTTTAGAATAAACTTCACTCAGGACCTGACACTCGAAAAGCAACATCCGCCACCCCTAGGAGCACCACCGTATCTGCACCGGCAGTCAGCACCACCGCGTCTGACGACGTAGAGCGCCTACGAGCACGGTGCTACCTGTCGCCAAAGACTAGGGCGCCCATCAAGGAAACAGAATGCAAGATCAAGGATAGATACCAAGCAACCCGTAGCCGAGGGAAGAACACTCAACCATAAAGAAGCAGAGTGCATGTGGAAGGACTCAGAGCGACTGCATGTGGAAGGACGCAGAGTAGCTCGCAAGTGGGTTGCGACAAAGAAGGCTAGGGGAGAGCGTAGGAGAAAAAACGAAAGATGTAATAGGCCGTTGGGTGGTCACATAGGAATTGAAGCAATGACTACGAGCATTCCCACTCTTGAAATAATGAAGTCTTAATTTTTTATTTTATCGGTTTCTTTTTACACAATTTTGTGTTTGTCTCTATTTTTTCGGTCCAGGTGCTAACTTTGGGTGTAAATATGTTCATATTTCCTCAAATCAAGTTTGTTTCCCCACATCCTAACCCCAATAATCATAAGCCATAAGGATCCTAGAAAATGAAAGCATGTGCACACTTCTCTAACAGAATGCACGTATAATTCTAGATTGCAAGGTAACTGATGGGGTAAAGGACCCTAGAAAATGAAAGCATATGCATACTTCTCTATCAGAATGCACGTATAATTCTAGATTGCAAGGCAAATTCTGATGGGGGTAAAGGATGGGCCACCAAAGCATTCTACGTTAGCAAAAAGAACGTCTGGGAAGAAGTTAAATGAATTACTTTATGGTTACAAAATATGCGAACCTCACAAAGAAAAAAGTATAGAGTGATGAGTAGCAGTTATGCTAGCCTAAAATGTCTTGTCGTTCTAGCACCTACATTTTATGATTACAAATAACTCTTCACTAGGAGTTGGCTAAGGGATCACTAGAGAGTAGGAAAGCCACACGTAAATAAACCATAAAAAATGGAAGAGTTTCATATAGAATAATCATGTGGTCCATATGTTGTCTAGGGGAGGAGGTCGAGCACAAAATTAAACGTGAAACACATAAAAATAAAGACTTTGAAGTGAAAATAATAGTGAGCTAAATTGCCAAAATAAAAGATTAGTTACAAATAAGATTAAATTTATATTACGAATTTGAATGGGAACCGTGACCTTGACCTGATGGCTCTCCAAAATTAAATTAATTAATATGAAACTTGCGCAAGTAAAGTCAGTTGCTCTAAAGGTCAATTGCTTAGCAACTACGTTTGCACCGTACCAGCCCATCTAGCTAGCGCACTTGGGTAACCAACCTCATAACTATCACCTTGCCGGCAGCCACAACATCATTGCCTACTCACCCAAATATTCAATGTTACCATCAAGTTCTAGCTATAAATAACAAAAATAAAATTTCAAAATTCAAAATTGTGTCATGTGCAATTATCTGGGTGATGCATGTTCTGGAATATTGAAAAGTGTACTGAATTTAGCATGCTTATATAAATAAATATTAAGCTCACCTCTTGTTGGTGCTTGCTACGACACATGTTTCTCCTTGTCACTCCTTTTACCTTCCCATTTCTTCCTTGAGCCTCTTCTTTTATGAAATTTAAGTAGCAGGAGTAGTCCAGTACAGTGAATTAAGTTTCTCTAGAGAAAATTGTAGGGAAAAGGAAATTGTAAGTGTTACAGGTATATTTTAAATCGCAGCAGTCATTCTACATTCAACGCAAGTAAAGAAGCAAGACATGTGTTCGGATAATGAGACTGAATCTATCCATTAGATTGACGAACTGACACCATACAATGTACAATATTCTGTTGTGCTTGTAGGAGGAAAATTCCATTAGTACCAACCAATTACAATGCTCCTTGGAACAGAAGGGAATAACTATATTTTAATTTTTTATTTCCATAGGGTCGAAATGTTTCCAGTAAGCTCTTCTTCCAGAGACATATAATTACCATCTTCAGTTCCAATAATTAATGCAAGCTGCAGGGTGCATAGCCCTTATTTCAACAGAACAAGAAACAAAGAATGAATATGTTTGAATATGTAGAGAGAAGAAGAAAACAATGGGGACCCAGGATCAATTCTGAAGATAGAAGATTTTATATCAAGAATGACACAAATGAATATTTTGCAAGAGATGTGCATGAAAATAATATTTTACATTTTAAGCATATAATGAAAAGAAATATACATGGGTTGGATGCATATAAACCTTTGGTCATTAGACTAAGAGCACAACCTAGTGGTTTAAATAAGCATACACATAGTGTTTTCTTGAGGAAAATGAAAGCTCACATACAACTATATAACTACTATTTGGGACCTAAACAGAAACACAAAAGAAAAATACAAGAGGAAAGATCGCGTGCCTTACATCTGTTGGAGTATCAAAATTACTGTCTTCCATTTAGGATTGAGATCAATCAAATTATGCTTCCTGCAATCAGAACCAAATTGAAGGGTGTGAACAGCTCACTTAATTCCTTTTCATGATTCTGTAATACACGCCAAACTTAGATTTGGTTATAGTTTACAAAAGCATGGTGTTCAGTTAGTAATACCTTGTAGGAACTACTATGGAACAGAGGAGAGGATAAACCACGAAAAAATTGGAAAAAAATCCAAAAGCAAACTTATGCTTAGGACTACCACATGGAAACAGGTTTACCAAAAATATTTAGGTACTGATATGTGCAGCTTAAAATAAAATATTGTTTTAAAAAAATGGGCAGACATACCCCATAGCCACCCGTTCTAAGAGATAAGTATACCTGACTGTCATCCCCCTGCTGTCATCTGTCTTGTGCCACTTTCCATGAGTTCCCTTCACAATAACATACGTAATGACCAGATCAGGCAGCATTCATAACATCATAATGGACAACCACTCCATTTTAGCTGTAAACAAGAGAATTGTCGTCACTTGTGCTCATGTAAGAAGATAAGTTCAGGGTTTCTGGGAATCTGATGGTTTTGCTTATCTTCCCAAAGTTGCCAGCCTATAAACGTAAAAATGGGGGAACTGATTAGTGTATTTCAACTTCTAAGACTCACTTAATCAACACTCAACTTGCAACATTGGCGTCTAGGCCTTGGAGATATTTCGTATCGACAGTTCACTTTCAAGGAAAAAAACAGTTTGGTATTTTATAGGGTACCTGATATTTTTTCTAATGCAAGAGTCAGGACATTTAGGGCTTCTGATATTGCCAACTTCTTAGGGCGCTCATAGGACTTACATCTGACATTACAGGGCAGAGAGTATTAGCATTAGAAAATCCATCTCGCAATAGGCCACTCAAACTTTTAAAGTAAAACAATGACCTGGCGCAATTCAGTGCGCACAAGAAGTCTACATTGAAAAACCTCAACATGACATAGTCCCACACACCATCTTAGGTAGTCGAAGCAAAAGGCACAAAATGGCACAACCAACATATGTTCCACCGGAGTACAAACTGAAACTATTATAAACATACGACTTGGTTATCTTACAACCTACTCCCTCCGTTCAGAATTAGGTGACATATGTTTATCTAAATACGGATGTTTCTAGACGTAATTTAGTGTGTAGATGCATCCGTATTTAGACAAACATGTGTCAACTAAATTCGAACGGAGGGAATATGTGTTATTTCCCACTCTTGCCCCGTACTCACTAACTTTATAACATACCTATGATTTGTTTTGTTTTCCATCCAATTATATTTCTGTTGTTCAAGTCCGACTGTATAGTAATGTTTGAATTTTCCCCATAAACTCTCCCACTAAATGATGGCAAAATATTAAACCCCTAACTCTCAGCATGTTTAGGTGGCCGAAGAAGTCAGGAGGCCTATAATCCCTTTAAATATTGCATGACAGTACTATAGCTGAAGAGTCTAGCATGGTAAAGTTTCAGTTATAGATCAAGGAATCTGATCTGCTGATCAAACATGAGGAATGCAGCGAACACAAAAATGGCACAAGAATGAACAGGTACAGAAAGCTAAAGATAAACGAAGTAACCAGACCTGTTGCACTTGTATCTATTATCTCCATCCATGATTTCAGTACCGATGTCCCCATCTATTTCAACAGTTCCAACATCTCATATTGCTCAAAACTAATATGACACATTGTGCATTTTATCTAGGAAAGAAACAGAAACGAGTGAAACAATCAATAAGAATATACTGTAAGCAATCTCAGGTAACTGAATATGTAAAATGTTTTTTAAGATGTTCTATAAACAAAATCTTAGATTGCAGATAACTGCCGAATATTAATCATACAAGTGTGATCTCTTCAGCTAAACGATGAGCACCACCTGTTCCGGCTTCCTTCATGCATACAGATTGCATAGCATCAATGGAGTGTCTGTAATGTAAACATGTCAGGTAGCGTGGCACCATTAAAAAAACTATTGGCAAGAAGGTTTGACAAGTAATTAGCTACTATATTTACTTACGGCAAAGTACGGAGTAATTCACAACACTAAACATGGTGACATATCCAAAAAAACCTAATGTTAGGTAACTGTTCTATCAGGTTTGACAATTTTCGTTGATAAGCATATTTATCATCACCTGGTTGGAACAATTTGTAAGCACAAAGTATTATTGTAGCACCACTTTTAGCTGGTGCATTTACTCACTACCAAACATCGTATTACTCCGTAGTAATTTATTATGTGGAGGCGCTGGCGACATTTTACAAGTAATCCAAAAAATATAGAGTACACCATAATCAATTTAGCACATAAGGGTATTTTGTACTAAAACATTCTCATGGCAATGCAACTTACGTAGGGAAAATGGTTTCTACTCCCGGGTGTAGCTACACCCACGTCTCATATACTACCGTACGGAGGTATGTGTCTTACTTTTTTTGTCTGAGTATGTTCATATACTATATTTAAGATACTCCAAAACAAGTTACGTGAAAATTATAAAATTAAGCATGTAGTTTGCACTATATATTCAAAATACCGGTATATATGTACGTATAAAAGGAGTATGTAGAAAAATTACACATAATACATAAAAAGTAGTATATATATACTACCGAAATAGTAATATATACTGCATACTACCTATACATACTCTTCGGTATGATAGATACTACATACATCATGCTAAACACATGTGGGTGTAGCTACACCCGGGAGTAGCATAAATTTGTCCATATATATATATATATATGGGAAAATGGTTTCTACTCCTGGGTGTAGCTACACCCGGGTCTCATATACTTTCGTACAGAGGTATGTGTCATACTTTTTCGGTCTGAGTACGTTCATATACTATATCTAAGGTACTTTAAAACAACTTATGTGAAAATTATAAAAAGGAGCATGTAGTTTGCACTATATATTCAAAATGCCGGTATATATGTACCTATAAAAGAAGTATGTAAAAAAATTACACATACTACATAGAAAGTAGTATATATACTGCCGAAATAGTAATATATACTGCATACTACACGTACATACCCTCCGGTATGATAGATACTACATACATCATACTAAACACATGTGGGTGTAGTTACACCCGGGAGTACCATAAATTTGTCCTATATATATATATATATATATGTCCCATCACTCATAAACAAGTCCCAGAATCACATGAGACCTTTTGTTTAGCTGCACGTGCCTCAGCTAGTCAGCTTTCTGTTATTTGTTCCAATTGAGACAGGCAAACAGGTTGCAGGAATAAACTCAGGACAGTGTTGGCTTGCTTGTATGAAATGTATGTGGTGGTATTGCATTAATGTACGGTTACACTATGAACTACAGATATGCGTATTATAAAAATAAATCAATTCCAAAGTTGCAACATATTAGATAATTATGTATGACATATCACTATATCAGGCTATCAGTATATAGTTGGTCAAAAATATTTTTTGCGTCTCATGTCTGCCAAATACACAGAAACGATAAATAATACGGGTCAGATTTTAAGCCATAGCTCGTTCTGTCATTTACACAGAAAGATACGTAATAGTACGATGATTCTTCTCAAACACTAAGAACTGAATGTAAATGATAATATTATCATCGGCTGATCACTCTGATCCGCATTTTCACTGCAAGCAAATGAAATTGAAGGGGAAAAGGCACTATTCTTATCGAATATAAGCACGCTGGGGCTTTGGCATACATTCCTTACGAGCAAATATAGGACCAGTCGCTCATGCAAAGAACCATAAATCAAGCCTTGTATAGGGAACCGAACATGCACGTTATTTTTATCACACATGGACTAATAATACATACGTCTACCATTGCTGCGTACAAATGGCTTAACTCTTCTGAACAATTGCGCTAAATCTTGCAACAGATCAATGCTAGTAATGCCTATGCCAACATGACAGTGTGACATTCAAATACTCCCTCCGTCCACTTTTATAAGGCTCACTTTTTAGCATTTCAATAGTAAGAAGTGAGCCTTATAAAAATGGACGGAGGGAGTAGTACAGTGGTCATCTAGGAACATGTGATTTGCTACAAGATATTTAATACAAATTTATAAGTTATCCGGAATGAACAGGAAGATAACTTGGGAATCGGCGATACAAAGCAAATGTTCAAGTTTATGGGGAAAGGAATCAGTATGAAGAAAGAGTATTTGGTAAAGTACACCTATTACCCACTGAGTAAGATATTGCAAAAAAAAAAAAAATCCAGGACATGGATACATTTCAAAGCTATACCCTCAGATACCAACTTTTATCTAGATTAATAATCAAAGAATTTGAGTTCAAGTTAGGCATTAGTACTGAGCTGGACAAGAAGGAAGGACACGATCCAATGAAAAAATAAACTTGCAGGCATAGGATCATACCAGCTTTGGGTCTTATCTGCACCTTTCAACTCATGAGCTCATATTGCATATGCCCGTGGCTCCTGTAAACAGGCATAAATAGCTGTCAAACAAGCACTGAACCTTTTGCAACTACAACCATGAAGTGAGCATTCATAAGGAGTTGGACACACAAATTTAGAGCCAAAAGAATCCCAAGATCTGCAAACATGTACTAAATTCATCGCCATAAATTTCTTATCACCATTTGCGAGAAGACAGCCCAGTCCGGTGGCTTGTCTCCTGGGACTAGGAGACCCTCGTGAATCTACTGAAATGAAGAAAGTCCAGCAAGATCGTTTTCAACAAAACAAGCCAACGTTGACAAGAATCACCATTTCTTTGAAGTGAAGAACATATAAAGCAGCTCAGAAGATGACCTTTTGGTTGGTGCGCGGTGAGCCCCTTCTTGTGTAGTTGTGTTCCTAACTTTGTACAGCAGAGGCACCAGCTTGTGAGTTCCATGAACGGAGAAAAACGACAGCGACAGCTTGCATCCTCGGCGTGGAGACTTGACGGCCGCGGTGGCTTCTGGCCTTTGACAAATATATAAGAAAATTGTTTATATATAGCACATATCATCAACAAAAACATATCCAATTAGGTATGCTGGGTTGCTATTTACAAATCTACCACATTTTCATCTATATAATTCATCAATCACTTCACTAGCCACCCGGTTACATGTGTCAGGTCATCGCTTCATGGGAGCTACCTTTGTAGGTGATGCGGAATGGAGCATGTCGCAGCTGCTAGGGATGTAGTTCATGAGCTGTTGAGGCTTTCCTCAATACGCTGTCTTCATACCAGCACAACCTGCACATTGTTTGAGCACCATCATGGTGTAGCAGAGGAATAACATCAGAGGATAAAACTTTTTTTACCTGGGGCTGGTGCAGGAGGTATACGGCGGCCAGAGCAGGACATGGAACAAAACTCTTCTTGGCCATATCGACGAGATATCTGCCACTCTAGTGATAGAGCTCCACGGCATATATACCAACCTGGTCTGCAAGTAATCGACTTCGTAAAAAATACGCACACAAATCAAAAGTCATTTATATTAGTATAGAAAAAGGAAGTTGCAACATGATCTCACGGGTCCAACAATTTTAGAGACATGAGGCAGAATTGTTCTAGAGGCAGCACCAAGATACAACTCACTGAGTACAAGGAGCGTATGACCTTCACATGCAAATCGAATATCCCAATCAACAAAGTAGAGCTAGCATATTAAAATTTCAACATTGAAAACAGAGCTACCTGTAGAAGAGCTTGGAGCTTTTTTTTTAGTTCATCTGAGCAGAAGTCATATAAATCAAGTTCCAGAGGGTAATCCACTTTCTGGTAGGAAAAGAGAAGTACATTACAAACATAGTTTGAGCATCCCGGATTTAAGTTCAAAAAAATGTCAGGTTCCTTACAAACTCCGCTCATAATGTTCCACAAAGGTATTTTTAGTTTTTAAGAAAAAAGAGAGTAATGAAAGTAAGAATACACGTAAAATCTTCGCCTTTTGGTATGACTCCCTTTTCCAAAAGAAATGAACAAACTGCACAGTCAAGTACCTAAAGAAATAATCTACATACATGACATTTCTGACTAACATGAGAACAAAAGCATGAATGAGAGTTATGTTCTTGCCTAGGAAACTCATTTATTCTTGACTCTCTTGTGTAAATAGCAGTTCGACCCAGTGACGGAGAAACCTTCTCAAGTTCTATCTTTCAACCCTGTAGAAAAAGTACATGAAAAATGATTAGCATAAACTCTGAGGCCATAGAACACAAGAATGCGAACCAAGTGACCAACATAAAAAAGAGGCATCATATCAGCACAAGTGAAAAACTACTTGATGTAAGAAACAAAAGAATACATAAATCATAAACAGAATGATACTTACATGCTTCAGTCCTTCATGAAGGTGGTTTACATCATGAGGTATATATATGGCACTTCAGAGAATATACTGACTCTGCCCCTGAATTCTCCTCACCACTTTCTGCAGTGTACCCTGCAAATAAAAGTCATCACTAACAAATAGCAGAACAACAGATCATTCTCATCTTCATTACAAATAACTATGTTATATTTAAGTGAGTAATCTAGTTGCCTTGTCTAAAAGTAACAAATGACCCTTTGTACGTGAAGTACAGGAAAGATCAAAATAAACTTCAGGTCTGCTTGTGGGCAGGTATCATCAGTTTTACAGGGGACTGCAGTGAAATCTAGTGCTCCATATCGTTTGGTGTTCGGGAAAGAAATCCAGGAGAAATCCTAGTTAGTCTAAGGTGTATAAAACTAGTGTTAACAAGAAAGCTCGCTTGCATAAGAAAGTTGCAAGTTCTAGCCAAATAGCTATCTGTTCATTATACAAAACCAATGCGAATACAGTACGGTATCAATCGTACAGCAACAAAAAAATTAGCTAGATTAATAATCAACGAATTTGGATTCAACAACCAACCAAAGAAAACCACAGGAGTCGAGTCAAGTCGAAGTAGAGGTGCAGGTCCTAGTGCCGTCCTCCATGCTAGTAGCGGAATCTCCAGGACACCGACTCGTCCTCCTCGCATGGCGAAGAAAATTTTGAGATGAGAGGGGAGGGGAGAACCGGAGAAAGGATTGGCGGTTGGGGCACAAGTCATACCTGCGTAGAGGAGGGCTTCCGACGGCGGCGTCGATTGAAATCATCGCACGCTGAACCAGGCTGTGTCGTCCTTGATGAACTCCAGGGTTCGCGATGGGACGCGGCGTCGGGGGTCCGAGAGAAGGGATGGGCGGCGTGGGGAGGCTCAGAAGAGTGATAGAGAGAAAGGAGAATCGATTGGGAAGGAGGGAGAGTGAGATGCGGCGTGGAAAATCTATGCCGGGGCCGCGGCGGCGAGGCGCAGAGCTTGACGGCGACGGAGAGGTGGGAGAAGGGAGAAGCGAACGAAGACGGCGGCGTGCGTGGACGACTTCTCCAACGGTCATCCACAACCTGGGCCGTGAATTTGATGGGCTAGGCCCGTATCTACATGGACTGTTGGCCTATTAGAAAGGAGGGTCCTTCCTTAGGGCTTGTTTGGTTGGGAGGGATCCTCCTTTTTTTTTTTGAAATCTCACAACTATTATTAAACCACAGGTGAAGTTACAGTAATGTTTAAACCCTCTGGGGGTTGAAGAAACCACACATGTCTCCCTTGAGGTAGAGAAGAAGCAAACTTGGCTAACCGGTGTGCTTCCCCATTCGAGCCCCTCTTCTCATGACAGAAAGATGTACCTCCTCGTCGCCTGGCCTTCTCCTTTACTTCCGAGAGGATGACTCCGAAAACTCCCATGTTGATACCCTGTAGGCCGTTCACCACCTCCAGGCAGTCGGAGGCAATGCAAACCTTGCCTACCAGTAGATCATCTGCTAAAGCCACTGCTTCTCTGCATGCTAGGGCTTCCAAAGTCCCAGGCTCTATGATGCCTTCATATGCTAATATCGAGGCACCCAGAAACAGGCCCTCTGCCGATCGACACACCGCTCCCACTAAACCTCTAGCGGTCGATTTGGCCACCGCTGCGTCAACATTCACTTTCGCCGAATCCACTGGTGGTGGTATCCATACCGGCTGTGCGGTGTTTGCCCGTCCCCGTTGGCTTGGTACTGCCTTATCTGCAACAGAATTGGACGTATAAAGATCCTATAAGAAGCTATCCACGAACGAGGCTGTTGCCAATGGGCTCTGAAAAACCTCCTCGTGTATTGCTTTCCTCCGCGCATGCCAAATTGCCCAGAGTGTTATGAGTGTCCGCGTGAGATCTTCCTGATGCATTGCTTCCATTAGTGAAAACAACCATAACCGAGCCACTGGTTGTGTAGTGATTGAAAGATGATCAACAATGTCGTCCTTTGACAACGCCCAGACGCATCTTGCCATGTTGCACTCAATGAGAGAGTGTCTCCATGAATCTGGTTGGCCGCACATAGTACAGGCCGCCGTTGTTGCCATTTTCCTCCGGTGTCGTATGTCTCATGTGGGCAATGAATGTTGGGCCAGTCTCCAGATAAAAATTCGAACCTTCGATGGAATTGGAAGCTGAACGGACAACGACGTCGCCTAGAGGTGGGGTGAATAGGCGATTAAAACTTTTCCGGTTAAGGCTTGCTAAATGCGGAAATAAACTAGGTGTTTAAATTAACAAGCATACAACCTAAATATTCTATGGCCAACTAGATGCACCAACAACTTATGCTAAGCAAGACAAGTAACAAGGTGATAGCAAGATATATAACTTCAAGCTCGAAGGCTATCACAATGTAAATTGCATAAGTAAAAAGCTCGGGTATAGAAATAACCGAGGCACACGGAGATGAAGATGTATTCCCGAGTTCCTCCCACAAAGGGGAGTACGTCTCGTTGGAGGGGTGTGAGCTCACCACGAAGGCCTACTCAACGCCACAAAGGCCTCACCCTATTCTCCGATGAACTTCCGCCACAAAGGCCTAGTTCACCTTCCACTATTGGCAACCTTCAAATCCGAGGCACGCATCCACAACTCAATTGGAGGCTCTCGGTGTCACCACAATCTTGGGGCACGCATCCACAACTCAATTGGAGGCTCCCAAGAACACCACAAGTCGTCTAGGGTCCAAGACCCAAGAGTAACAAGCTCACAAACTTTCAACTTCCACGAATCCTCGTGGAGAGAGCAAACCGATGCAACCGATGCAAATGGCAAGAGCACAAGTGCTCAAATCCTTCACTCTCAAATTCCAACAAAGCAACAAATGCTTATGGGGGAATAAGAGAGGAAGAACAATGGAGGAGAAACACCAAGAACTCCAAGATCAAGATCTACTAAGTTTCCCTCACTAAGAAGGAAGATGGATTGGTGGAAATGTAGATCGAGATCTCCTCTACCTTCTCCCTCAAAGATATGCAAGAATCATAGGAGGGATTGGGAGAGGGGCAATCTTTCCAAGGTCAACAATTGTGGGAGAGAAGGGGAAAAACGTGCTTGGAAGACTTGGGGACCAATGGGGAAGAAAGCCCCCTTAAATAGGTCCCCACAAGAACTAGCCGTTGTGCAGGAATTTTGGGACCGGAATATCCGGTCCGAAGTGAATAATCCGGTTCAAATAATCCGGTTCACTCCAGTGCGAAAACTGGTCTGAAATCCGTCGAAACCGGAATATCCGGTATGCCCCGAAAAATCCGGTTTCCAATAATCCGGTTCATGTCAGTACCGAAAAATGGCTCAACTAGAAACTTCATAACTTTTGCGTCCGGACTCCGTTTTTGATGATCTTTGGCTCGTTGAGTTCGTAATGAAAAACTCTACAAGATCATGCAGAGAAACATCACTGCCCAACAATGGAAACTAAAACCAAATGTAGAAAGGTTTAACCTCTCTAAAAGGAACAACCGGTAAAACTTCCAACACGAAAACTCACATAACTTTTGCGAATGATTCCGAATTAGGTGAGTCCAAATGCATTGGAAAGATAACAACAAGGAGTATCCAAATAAAAGGTGAAAATATTGATACCTCAAAGTATGGAGAAGTTAACACACATGGAAGGTGTGGGAACATTCTCAAAGACGAACGGAATATTTTCACCACCGAAAACGCAACAAAGTTTTCTTACGAAATCCGTTTTCGAGAAACCAAGGCTTGTCATGAAAATCACGACAAGCACTAAAACCCAAAGGAGACAAAAGCCAAATAAGAACCAAGAAAGATTATATGCAAAGTATGCAAAGGTTTGAGCTCTCCATAACGATTCGATCGAGTTACTCACTTGAGAGCCCCTCTTGATAGTACGACTATCTATCCTATAACCCGGTCTCCCAAAGACACGAGACCGGTAAAATAGAAAACCTATCAAGATTATACCTTTGCCTTGAGCATTCCACTTGAGCTAGATGATGACGATCTTGACTCTCTCAAGTTGGATCTTCTTTCTTGATTGCGCTTGCTAGCACAAACTCCGCTTCATGAAGACTTGCAAGTTGCTCCCCCATACACCATTATGGGAGAGACTAGCTCCCCCATACACCATTATGGGAGAGACCCTTCGGCAAATCTTCACAAGGCCACAATCTCCAAAAGGGTGGCAAGCATCAAGCATAGGATATCTTCTAGATGCTTCACTTGAGCTTCCACGTCAAGCTAGATGACGAACACCACTTGACGACGACAAAGACCATGGTCTATATGAAATCTTCCTTTTGGTTCATTCCCATGGAAAGATATCTAACCACACATAGAGATGCGACACACACATAACATGGGTTAGTTCACAAAGCTATATTGACAAATGCTTACCATACCATGAGATACACAATCCCACTTGGTACAACTTGTAGCTTTGTGTGTTGATCGCTTGCTTGATCATCCTTGTATCTTTGCTTCTCACTTCTAAAGATGATGTCTTGAAGATGATAATGAAAGATCACCTAATCCTTTTCTTCAAGACATACTAGCAATAATCTCAACTCAAACCATGACCATTCTTCATATAAATCCATGAAAATAACAAAGGCCATCAAGGAAGCTAATAGAGTTCAACACATGAACTCCATTATTTCCTATGGACAAGATCTACAAAGATAAATCAATGCAAACATTAGTCCATAAGGATTGTCATTAATTACCAAAACCACATATGGGGGAACCATGCACTTTCAATCTCCCCCATTTTGGTAATTGATGACAATCCCTTTTTACGAGGGTTTATATGATGAATGAAGCAAACATGCTAAACAAGAGCAAGGATGCAATAGCATGGAAACGCAAATGCTTAAGAACGAAACTAAAGAATAAACCAAATTCCCTTAAACCCTCTAAACTTCTCCCCCATTGGCATCCATTGCCGAAATGGGCAAAAAGGTTAGAAGGCCAATATAGTAAGACCTCCCCCATAGTGTATGCATTCCTCATGATATGAGTGAAAACAAGTGCATATCTCCATATATGAATAGATGGAGGGAGATCAAACTATATTGAGGATCCAAAGATTTACAAGAAAAATCAAATTGAAGGATACTTTCACAAAGAAGCAACCAACCAAAGGATCCGAAAAACCGATTGACCAAAATCAATATTTTGATAAGATCAACCAAGTGTTCTAGAAAATCAAGAGGGAACTCCCCAAGGTACATGCACAATGTTAGATTTGAATTACTATATAGTGTGCACAACATGGAATCATCACTCCCTTATAGATAATTTTGAACACAAACAAGTGCAAGCGAATAGATTGGAAAAGAAGCAAAGCAACTTGCAAACAAACAAAAGTTGAGCAATGAAGATCAAGAAGTGACAAAAAGACTTACTCAACCGAAATAGATGCGTGTGACAAGGAAAAACATTTTTTAGGAGACTAATAGGATGATAGAATCATCAACATAGTCTTTCAATATAAGAGGCACATAGTGCGTATCATGTGTTTCCCATACACACAAACCATCAAAAGAAAAAACAAATAGGTCCACAAGCTTTAATAAGATGCAAAAGGAATACCAAAAGAAAAGCAAAGCTTGTGCCTTTTAGGAACCACCAAGGAATATAAAGCAATAAAAAGTGGTCACTAAAGAAATAGAATACCAATTAAAGATGTAACTATTATCGTGTGTATAAATTTCTAAGTGGACAACAATCACAAAGATATATATCCACAAAGAAACATGCACACACAAAATAGGTACAAAGGTGAAGAACATGATATCCAAGAGAGGTTCATTAATATACCAATAAGATTTTTGCTTGAAAGCAAAGCACTAAGCTTAGTTTAATCTTAAGGGGATATAGATGAACACACAAAACTCATCAAAGCATCACAAATATCACAAGGGAAAAGTGATAGTTGGAATGCTTCGATAAAGGTAACGCATATCACAAAAGATTCAAATGGTTTTTGAGAATTTATCAATATTGCATATGAGAGACTTCAAGTAGAAGTTGCTAGATTAATATACTCGGGATTGGTGAATCATGACAATGACTATAAATATCCCCTTAGTATGTAATCATCCCGGCTTACTCATAGTTGCAATTAAGATGCTTTTGATAAGACATTTGCAAGAACCAAATGAAATGCAACAAAAGGAAATCATGCCAAGAAGCAACCTACACAAGGTTGAAAGCTAGAAATGTATGCATGAGATAGATACTTGTTACCGAGACGACATTGGTGATGAAGAGGATGCGAGTTTGATAATCATCGAAGCTTGACTCCTATAATACCATGGTGAGAACACCTTCCTTATGAATGGAGCAAGCAACCAATGTATCTCCATTGTACCTAAAAACAAAATTCAAGTACAAAATGGTACCCAAACTCATTGGGTCCAAAGTAGTTAGAACAACTACAATACTTAGGACAAACTCCACATAAATATGTGCATATTGATATGAATTTGAATTTCATGCACATCTTAGCCATTTAGGATTTGATGGAGTTTATCCTATATATTGGATCAACGAAAGTAAGCATGCCAAAAGATATACATAGTAAATATGCATGCACACAACTTTCAAGAACCAAAACAAGATACAAATTGGACAAAGAACTAATTAAACCAAGAAGCCACTCACAAGAGTGAAAAGAAAGAGAATTGTCCAAAGTATATCAAGACCCAAATCAACACATGATTGAGGAAACCAACATAGAGAGTATACCAAAAAAACATAAAAGAGTGACCAACCCCTCTACACTTTTCATGATAGCACACAAAGTACCAAGACGAAAAGTGTTTGTCTTCCAAAGAGACAAGTCATTGGGAAAACAAACAAATTTAAAGACAACAAGTGTTCAAACGCATATAGGATAGTTCTTCCAATCATAGTGCATTATTTATGATCTTGCATTTGAATACAAAATGCATACAATGGAATCATTACTCTCCATATGTATTATTCAAACACTAGTCATGTTTAAATAAAATTAATTAGATGCAATACCAATTTAAAGAACGGTGATCTACTCAAAGTAGGATAGCTTCCCCAAGAATAGTGACATCCAAAGAAGTATGACTTTGAACACAAGTGCACAAGTATGGGATCATTGCTTTTCCTAACTCAAGAAAGCATAAAACAAATTTTGAGTAGAGCAAGGAAGACACAAAGGAGTTTGAACCCAACAAAATCCTTGGCAAAAAACAAGGCAATATTAGAGCAATGGCCAAAGTAACTATGATCAATAAACTTACCACAAATTATTATAACTTGTCAAAGACAAGAGATGTATGGAGATATTTCTCGGTGGTAGATTTGTTCACAATCATATTCACAAAACATAAGCATGTGGAGAAAAAGATAGGAATAAGAAACATGCTTAGATAGAGATTCTTGAAGGCTTCAAATAAAACTAGAAAAAGCAGGGCAACAAGAAACTCTCTTACAAACAAGATACCAAAGAAGAGAGACACAAGATATTTTAAGCAAATATGGAACTTGTTTGAGCAACATGCCACTTAGGAACAAGATAACTAGAATATCAACTCTAGGTGGCAATACCTCACATGTTCACATTTTCTAGGCTTGTAATATGCACATAGCTTATTACTCCCCCATAATGTGATAATCCATTGAAATCAACAAGAGGCAAAAATAAATCCAACAAGAGAAAGTTAATGGACATTAGAATTTGAATTTCTCATGAGGAAGACATACCATATAGAGACAAGATAATATTGATATATCAACACTAAGTGGTATTCCTCATGTACACACATTTTAGGATAGTAAAGTGCAAAGCATATTACTCCCCCAAAATGGGATAGTCCATTAATCTCCCAAAGAGCAAACTAAGATAAGAAACAATAGCAATGAAGGCTCAACACAAAGAACACAAGTACATGGAGTGCAAACCAACAAACATAACTAGATTACTCAAGATAGGTAAGTAGGAAGCACTACATATACAAACACATGCTAGAAACAAAACTAACATATGCAAGGGAGCAAGCAACTTTCAATTGTATATAGATTTAAATACAAGTTACCGCTTGGAGGAACATTGGGTAAGAGATATATATAATCCAAGTGACTTGGCATGAGGAAATATAATTGATGAAGATCCCTTAATTCTTCATGAAATAGCCAAGTCTCCAATGCCCTCCAACAACACCTATTGATCAAGTTTGAGCTTGTTGGTCCCCAACCAAGTTGGGTCCTAAGAGGTTAGTCACAATAGGTTTGGCAACCCAAATGGTTCTTTTCTTGACACCACTTGGAGTACCAACATACTTGGCAAACACATTGCCCACATTATCCTTCCTAATAGAATAAACATCATCAACAAGGATAGGGTTGGATAATGTACCATTAGTGCATGAAGAAGCAAAGTGTCCCTTCTTGCGACAAAGGTAGCAACATCGACTCTTTTCTTTCTTCTCAATATGCTTCTCAACAAGAGGAGCATTGGCTTGAGTCTCCTTAGGAGGTGGCCGTTGTTCAACTCGTGGTTGAGCATGAGATTGAACAAGAGGCCGCTTCCCTAATCGCTTCTCACTAAGAGGCTTCTTCTTCAAAGGGCAAGATCTAACATGGTGCCCTTCAATCTTGCACTTGAAGCAAATAATCTTGGCCGAATCTTTTTTTTGTTCTTGGCCCTTCTTCTTGTCAATAATGGACTTGTTCTTGAGATTGGAGTTGAATCCAAGTCCACTCTTGTCATTGGGAAGTCTTCGCACTCTCAACATCTTGTCAAGTGTGTAACTCCCTTCATGACACTTTTCCAAGTCTTTCTTCAAAGAAGTCACTTGGGCCTTGAGCTCTTTAATTTCCTCTACATGGTTAGAATCAACACAAGAGCTAGAGGAAGTAGATGCTTCATTGTTAGAGCAACAAGGCAAGGAAAGCAATTCATCACAAGATGTAGAAACATTACGGGAGGATGAATTACTAATACGAGCACAAGTCAATATAGCATTATTAGAAGATATTGTGCTAGTAACCACATGAGGCTCACAAGATGTTACCTTTGTAGTGATAGCCTCAAGAGCTAATTTTAGCTTGGTATGGGATTCTAGAAGATCCTCATGAGAGCTAGATAGCTTTTCATGACTTTCTTCCAATTTCCCATACTTGCTAGTCATTAGCTCAAGTTGAGACCTTAGCTCAACATTCTCCTTCAAAATAGATGCTTCACAAGATGTGGAGTTAGTAGCACAAGCATCAATTGAAATAGAAGAAGATAACTTGGCAAGCTCATTATTTCACCTAGAGTTTTCTTCAATTAGATTAGCTTTGCCAACAACAAATTCAACCTTTTCATTTTTAAGCACTTTATATTTAGCATGGGTATGGTCACGTGCTTTAGTGAGATAGGCTATTTGTTCATTATAGAGCTCCTCAATAGATTCAAGTTTCTCCTCAAGAGTAACTCGGAGCTCATACTCTTCCTCAAGAGACATAGTGAGGGATGCCTTTTCATTGGCATCACTTCTTTCAATCTCACCTTTCTTTTCAATGATTTTAGCGCTATAAATAGCAAAAGCCATTATTTCACTAAAAGGAGTGATAGCTTTACTACCTTTAGGGAGATCAAGAAGAACCAACTCACCCTTCTCCATTAAAGAGTCTTCGTCCTCAAACTCTCCATAAAATATATCCTCATCCTCATCATCACAAGATGTAGTGGGTTCCAAAGGTGGTGATACCTTTGAATCCCTAGCCATAAGGCACATATGAGAAATGGATGGCGATGATGAAGATATACTAGAAGAGCCATTAAGGTCCATGTCTTGTTCCACAAAAAAATGGGATTCCTCTACATTGTTAGCCACACAAGTACTAGAGGAAATGGAAGCATTATTTTCATGAAAACAAGACATAGGAAGCATATCATCATGAGATTTAGTTAAACAACTATTACATGATATGCAAGGACTATCAACACTAGCATGTATGGAATTTTGAGTGCTAGAAGATATTAAGTCCAAAGATAGATCATTGCAATGGGATAGAGATGAAGTATAGTCAATAGCAAATTCACTATCCACAATGCAATTTCTATCACCACTCACCATATCATTACCTTGTGACAAATCACATGTTGGTGGAGTGGAGAAAGATGTGAACTCATCACGGACGAAAGTGGATGGAGAACAATCATCCTCAATAATATTGGACACATCATATATATCTTGAAGTTTTGTCCATAGCTCATGAGCGTTCCGAAAAGGCTTGATTGATTCAATGACTACATCGCTCAAAAAGCACAAGAGTCCATTAGATACAAGAGTATCGAGATAAGAGTTTTCCTTATCCTCTAAAGATAAATCTTGAGAATCCTTTGGAGGAGGAAAATCCATATCTACAATTCTCTTAACATACTTTGGACCCATGTCCGTAAGAAATTTAAGAATGCGAATTTTCCAAACATCAAAGTTTCTACCATAGAATATAAAAGCGGGATCATGTTCTATTTATCTAAACGACATCGTACTCTCTAGGATGTAAAGCCTAATAAAGAGAGATGAGGCTCTGATACCAATTGAACGGACAACGACGTCGCCTAGAGGGGGGGGGGTGAATAGGCGATTAAAACTTTTCCGGTTAAGGCTTGCTAAATGCGGAAATAAACTAGGTGTTTAAATTAACAAGCATACAACCTAAATATTCTATGGCCAACTAGATGCACCAACAACTTATGCTAAGCAAGACAAGTAACAAGGTGATAGCAAGATATATAACTTCAAGCTCGAAGGCTATCACAATGTAAATTGCATAAGTAAAAAGCTCGGGTATAGAAATAACCGAGGCACACGGAGATGAAGATGTATTCCCGAGTTCCTCCCACAAAGGGGAGTACGTCTCGTTGGAGGGGTGTGAGCTCACCACGAAGGCCTACTCAACGCCACAAAGGCATCACCCTATTCTCCGATGAACTTCCGCCACAAAGGCCTAGTTCACCTTCCACTATTGGCAACCTTCAAATCCGAGGCACGCATCCACAACTCAATTGGAGGCTCTCGGTGTCACCACAATCTTGGGGCACGCATCCACAACTCAATTGGAGGCTCCCAAGAACACCACAAGTCGTCTAGGGTCCAAGACCCAAGAGTAACAAGCTCACAAACTTTCAACTTCCACGAATCCTCGTGGAGAGAGCAAACCGATGCAACCGATGCAAATGGCAAGAGCACAAGTGCTCAAATCCTTCACTCTCAAATTCCAACAAAGCAACAAATGCTTATGGGGGAATAAGAGAGGAAGAACAATGGAGGAGAAACACCAAGAACTCCAAGATCAAGATCTACTAAGTTTCCCTCACTAAGAAGGAAGATGGATTGGTGGAAATGTAGATCGAGATCTCCTCTACCTTCTCCCTCAAAGATATGCAAGAATCATAGGAGGGATTGGGAGAGGGGCAATCTTTCCAAGGTCAACAATGGTGGGAGAGAAGGGGAAAAACGTGCTTGGAAGACTTGGGGACCAATGGGGAAGAAAGCCCCCTTAAATAGGTCCCCACAAGAACTAGCCGTTGTGCAGGAATTTTGGGACCGGAATATCCGGTCCGAAGTGAATAATCCGGTTCAAATAATCCGGTTCACTCCAGTGCGAAAACTGGTCTGAAATCCGTCGAAACCGGAATATCCGGTATGCCCCGAAAAATCCGGTTTCCAATAATCCGGTTCATGTCAGTACCGAAAAATGGCTCAACTAGAAACTTCATAACTTTTGCGTCCGGACTCCGTTTTTGATGATCTTTGGCTCGTTGAGTTCGTAATGAAAAACTCTACAAGATCATGCAGAGAAACATCACTGCCCAACAATGGAAACTAAAACCAAATGTAGAAAGGTTTAACCTCTATAAAAGGAACAACCGGTAAAACTTCCAACACGAAAACTCACATAACTTTTGCGAATGATTCCGAATTAGGTGAGTCCAAATGCATTGGAAAGATAACAACAAGGAGTATCCAAATAAAAGGTGAAAATATTGATACCTCAAAGTATGGAAAAGTTACCACACATGGAAGGTGTGGGAACATTCTCAAAGACGAACGGAATATTTTCACCACCGAAAACGCAACAAAGTTTTCTTACGAAATCCGTTTTCGAGAAACCAAGGCTTGTCATGAAAATCACGACAAGCACTAAAACCCAAAGGAGACAAAAGCCAAATAAGAACCAAGAAAGATTATATGCAAAGTATGCAAAGGTTTGAGCTCTCCATAACGATTCGATCGAGTTACTCACTTGAGAGCCCCTCTTGATAGTACGACTATCTATCCTATAACCCGGTCTCCCAAAGACACGAGACCGGTAAAATAGAAAACCTGTCAAGATTATACCTTTGCCTTGAGCATTCCACTTGAGCTAGATGATGACGATCTTGACTCTCTCAAGTTGGATCTTCTTTCTTGATTGCGCTTGCTAGCACAAACTCCGCTTCATGAAGACTTGCAAGTTGCTCCCCCATACACCATTATGGGAGAGACTAGCTCCCCCATACACCATTATGGGAGAGACCCTTCGGCAAATCTTCACAAGGCCACAATCTCCAAAAGGGTGGCAAGCATCAAGCATAGGATATCTTCTAGATGCTTCACTTGAGCTTCCACGTCAAGCTAGATGACGAACACCACTTGACGACGACAAAGACCATGGTCTATATGAAATCTTCCTTTTGGTTCATTCCCATGGAAAGATATCTAACCACACATAGAGATGCGACACACACATAACATGGGTTAGTTCACAAAGCTATATTGACAAATGCTTACCATACCATGAGATACACAATCCCACTTGGTACAACTTGTAGCTTTGTGTGTTGATCGCTTGCTTGATCAACCTTGTATCTTTGCTTCTCACTTCTAAAGATGATGTCTTGAAGATGATAATGAAAGATCACCTAATCCTTTTCTTCAAGACATACTAGCAATAATCTCAACTCAAACCATGACCATTCTTCATATAAATCCATGAAAATAACAAAGGCCATCAAGGAAGCTAATAGAGTTCAACACATGAACTCCATTATTTCCTATGGACAAGATCTACAAAGATAACTCAATGCAAACATTAGTTCATAAGGATTGTCATTAATTACCAAAACCACATATGGGGGAACCATGCACTTTCAGAAGCTTCCATAGATTGGTCCACGACTTCCCTACCTCCTCCCTCCTGGATGTTGCTGCTCTGCCCTCTATCCAGTCTTCCCGAGTCTTTCTTGTTTTCGCTAACACTCGGTAGCAGGAACGGACCGAGAAGACGCCATTGCGCTCAAAATGCCAAGACCAAAAATCCCGCTGCACTCTATGGCTCAGGGGGATATTTTGAATCACCTCTGAGTCCATTGGAAGAAAGAACTCGTTCAGCTTAGGGATATTCCACCTTGCTTCTTGGTGTATGATGTAATCAGCCACTAGCCCCGGTGCTCCAACCACACGCGGAGCAATCGGTTTGAGACGCTCGTCCCTTGGTAGCCAGTTATCCATCCACGCATCCGTTGATCGTCCATCGCATATCCTCTTGATCAGACCGATCGGTAACGTATTCCGTCCCTCTAGTAGAGATCTCCACACATGCAACGGATTTGACCCAAGCTCAGCATTAAGAATATCTCCGTTTGGGTAGTATCTCGCCCGCGGTACTCGAGCACTCAACGTGTTTGGCTCTTGCAGCAACCGCCATGCCTGCCGTGCAAGTAACGCCAAATTGAAGAGTTCGATATCCCGAAAGCCAAGTCCTCCATCGTACTTAGGCTTCGTCATTTGCTCCCACGATACCCAGCTAGTTCTCCTCTTGCCATCCTTGCTCCCCCACCAGAATTTGCGTAGCATTGGGTTGATATGCTCACATAAACCCTTCGGAAGTTTGAAGCACGACATCGAGTATGTTGGAACTGCTTGGGCCACTGACTTGATTAGTATTTCTTTCCCTCCTACTGATAACAGTTGTTCCATCCATCCCAACACTTTTTTGCCAAAACTTGTCTCGGAGGTATTTGAACGCTCCCCTCTTCGAGGTGCCAACATCAGACGGCATCCCGAGGTATTTCTCATTTAGAGTCTCCCTCTCCACATTGAGCACTTCTTTCACCTCCAATTTGACTGCCTCTGGACATCCCTTACTGAAAAAGATAGAGGATTTGTCCATATTAATTCGTTGACCCGAAGCCAAATAGTATTGTTGTAGCACTCTCTGTAATTCCAAGGCCCCCTCTCTACTAGCTCTGATGAACAACAGGCTTTCATCGGCAAAGACTAAATGGTTGACTGCTGGTGCAGTCGCTGCCACTTGTAACCCATTGAGCTCCGGTGACTGATTAAATTTCAAAAGGCACGAGAGGCCCTCTGCTGCTATCAGAAACAAGTAAGGGGAGATGGGATCCCCTTGTCTAATCCCCCTCGTAGGTCGAAACTCTTCCTGCGGTACCCCATTAAACAGCACTGAGAAAGAAACCGTTGAAACCAGCCGCATGACAAGAGACACCCAACCTGTACTGAAACCGAGTTTCAACATTATTGCCTTTAAGTAACTCCACTCTACTCTGTCATACGCCTTCCTCATATCCAGCTTTAGAGCCGCTGCTCGGTGCTTCTTTGTTTTATTTCGTTTCATGAAGTGTAAGCACTCATAGGCCGTAATAACATTGTCAGTTATCAATCTCCCCGGAACGAAAGCAGATTGCTCATCTGAGATAATTTCGGGTAGTACCTTTTTAAGTCTGTTTGCCACCACCTTCGAGGCAATCTTGTAGACCACATTGCACAAGCTTATGGGACGGAATTGTCCCAACTCCGTTGGGCTTGCAATCTTTGGAATCATGACTATGAATGTCTTGTTTACCATCTCCGGGCTGTCCTCTCCTACCAGGATACGTAGCACTGCTTTAGTTACCTTCTCTCCACAAATACTCCAGTTCTTTGGAAGAAGTGGGCTGGGAACCCGTACGGCCCCGGGGACTTTGTTGGATACATGTCAAACAGTGCCCCTTTTACTTTCGAGACAGTATAGGGTGCATCAAGCATCTCGATCATCCACTGTTCCACCTTATTTCCCCGGGTGGGAAGCCCACGCGGATTATTGGTCCGGTTTTTTTTGTAGGGTACCATTTGGTTGCACAAGATAGGGAATTTCTTGGCCCGATTTTCCCAAATCGGCGAAATCCCCGGGTTGCTCAGCCCCACCTCCGGAGGTGGGGAGAAATCTCCCCGTCTCTCTCGCGATGCTAGCGACTATGCCGAACTCTCCATCTTCTTCCTCCTCCGCTCCCGTTTCTTCGTCCTCCGCGCCGTCCTCCACTGCCTGTTCCTAGAGTCCTCATCTGCCTTGGAGCTACTCGTCGTCGCGACCAACTCCACCTCTCCTAGCAGCAGCTAGAGTCCCCCGCTAGTTCGTCTGCCTCCGGCGCCCGCCTCTCCTCAAGCTAAATCAATGGTTTATTCCTTTGCACTTGGTGAGCGTCCTCTATTGATCTCGTCCAGCTCCTGCACTTCTCTCTTTCATCTTCTCTGCACTTCTCTCTTTCATCTTCTCTCTTCCATCTTGTACCCACGTGGTTTTCCTATGGTTCCCTCAGATCTGGGCTACTAGGGTTCATCTTCTGAAGAAGAATCAGAGGTGGCGGGTTGCTTCTCGTGAGGGAGGGTGCAGCGTGAAGCTATTAATGTCCCAGTTACATGCAAGATTGATCTTCAGAAGGTATACTTCTTGCAATAGAACTGAATTTCTTGTCTATTTGTGCTCCTCTATATACTTTTTGCAGATGTACGGTGTCCACACTGAAACCATTGAGAATTGTATCAAGATACAAGTTTTCTGCAAGATTTGTATAAATTATGGTATAGTATGAATGTGCGACTTATGCAAAAACTAAATTATATGTACCATCTCCTGTGATTTTTTTCAGCAAATAATGTGTGTAGCATCTTCTCAATTTTTTTGGAAATAATTTGCATCATATCTGTTATCTGGAATGTATTATAATAAGGTATGTTGATTGTAATGGCGAAAGGTCCAAGGCACTAGTTTTCGAAGATTATGCCATAGCGTGCCCTGCTCACCGCGAAAGGTCCAAGGCACTAGTTTTCGAAGATTATGCCATAGCGTGCCCTGCTCACCACTGTCTGTTACCTGATTTTAAGCTGAAAACATATTCTTAGGTTCAGCTTATTTTTTTCCTGTTAATTGGCTTTCTCTTCAAACTATGTTTTAGTATTGGAACAATTAAGCTAACATAACTGTCGTTGTGCTCGCGGCAGCGGAACATCCCATGTACTGTATGCTACTTTCCGACAACTGTTGCTGCTGATCGAGAGCTCAAAGTGACGTCCTTCTTTTTCCAGTTACCTGCAAGATTGATTATCAGGACGTATACTGGCATTCTAATTGAATGGTTGTGCATCTTTGAAGCATCTTAGGACGCAAGTCTTGGTTTTGCTGGTGTGACCGATCCATCGACCGTGCCACTGCTGCAGAACTAATCGAGCTGTGTCCGTGTGAAAATTAAGTTGTCGTCACCCTGGAATTTGGATTTTTTTTGTTCGCTCTCTCAATCACGTGTTGTCGGATAGTCTCCACTCCCTGCTTGATCTATATATACGTTGAGAAGAATGCTTCGATGAACAAACCCAGGTGAGCCGAGCTCTGATTTGTACCTCTAAACACTTTCTTGTTGAGGTATACCGTATATGTATGCATTATCTACTCCTTCATCAGCAAACACTAACAATTATCTATTTATCACGTAGTTATATTTTCACTACATGCTAAATTAGTACTTCTAATTTGGGAGAGAAATTCAATGGATGAGGTATATTCATTTGTACTATTCAACCATGGGTTTACACAAAATACACCTTCGGTTTACTCTACTACCATAATTACATAATTAAGAGATGAGATTTACTTGTTTGAAAGTTAGTTGAGCTGCTCTGAATGGTGATCAGAGGTTTGAGCTAGCTACCAATTTTATCATGATATAAAGACATTCAGTTAAGCTGAACACGATTCGTTCTAGTTATATCAAGTAATGTTTCTATTTTACGTTGCACTGTTCTTGATTAGAGTTTCTATTCCTATGCAACAACGTTGTGTGATGGGTGGCAATTTGTCTATAGATATTTTTTGGTGCATATAGAAGACTTTAGGTGCAATTTGAATTAATGTGCCAAATGTAATGGTTTTGATGCATAATTATCAGCCAGTCTTGTGAGCTTTCATTTATCATGTTTGATCATGTGGGTTGTTGCAGTTCAGACCTCTCTGATCAGTGACCCCCTATGTGGGAATTTTTATGGTTGAAATCTTGAAATTTTTGGGTGTATGGAGCAAAACATTTGCTTCTTGCCAGTGTGCAATGCAATTGTCGTGAATATGACTCAATGTTCGTCGAGGAACAATATAAATTAGCAACAACAAGCAAGGTACTAGTAAATTATTGCCATGGATAAAAAAGGTTAGAACTATTTCACTTCTTGGTACAAGGAATAAAATCCTTCTCTTCCTTCACTTCCCTGCCTGCGATGTTGGGTACATGGGTCAGATTGCTTTGTCATATGACTAGCTTTGGTACATGGATTTTTTTTTCACTTGGACTTGTGTACAGTAGTTAAGTAAGGTTTAACAATCAGCACCACAGTTAGCTAGAGGATTCATAAATATATATGGGTGCGTGTTTGCTAGAAGATCACAGTAGAGGTAGACCATAGTTAGCTCTGGTAGTTGCATTGAGGTTATAGATCCATCCATCATATTAAGTAAGACAGTAACTAAATCTGTTATTTGAGTACATAATTTATTTTACCTTTGGTACTTATGGAAAACAGGGAAACGAGTTATTAATTTCGAGAGACAAGTCTATGCATGGCTGCCATTGTTCTCTGTTTCTAGTTTCAATTTATCTGGTTTGTCTAGATATCTAAGATTGATGCTTCCAGTGGTAACTTCTATATGTTTTGTTTCCGGACTTGAAACATTGTAGATTCCACATTATATGTTTCATGTTTCTGTTCCTCTCTTTTCTCCAGACATTTCATTTCTTTTTTCACAAGTGAGTGATTATTGTAGTTGTACAAGAAGTGATAATAATCGTGTTTATATTTGAAAATTTCAAATACTTTTGCTCTGCAGGTTCTTTACAGAAAATTCGATGGAAATATTCGTCATGGATTAAGTCACATAATTGCGATGTTTCATGGAGAAACATATTTTGTCTTGCTGGATATTTGACATTCACCATCATTTCCATTCTAAAAACATAATATGTATACTATATGTATCCTTGTCACGTGGTTGTACGACTTGGCATGTAAGACTAACTGTATGTGTGTGCTGATGTACGTAATATGTTGAGTATTTGATTATGCCAAATTTCTTGATATATCTTTATAATTTGTGTAATCTTTTCTATTCCCAATTTCCTGATTTTTCGTACTCCCTCCGATCCATATTAATAGGTGCTAAAGTGGATGTATCTAGCAATAAAACATGTCTAGATACATCCATTTCAGCACCTATTAAAATGGATCGGAGGGAGTAATAAATATGATATACTTCATGTTATGGAACTGATGATTTTTTTAATAAAAAACCGGGATTATTTGTGACGTTTTCTTTAGCAGGATGGTCAATTTTCAATTTTGTGTTGTTCCCTACCGTTCCCTTCCCCTCCCCGTGTTGTCCAAATGACAGAATGGAGGTTTTCCCACGTGGATGATCTCTCCCATGGTAGAAGGGGGATCCCGTGTGCCAAGGGAATCTTCCCCTAGGGGCTTAGTTCCCTGGGTTTTGGGCCCCTGACAGCCAAATTAGCCCTTAGGGAATGGGAGGAGGAAGAGATGAAGAATTCGGGCTGATACCATGTTGTCGCACGGCCTGGCATAATAAAGGTTATAATTTTGGACATAGCCGAGCCTTTCCTGCTCATTTACTTAGTTATTATCAGGTTTACATAACATAGATTTTTTTTTGCCAATACGCCAACAGAGAACCTAGTAAACAACCGCTTCCTTTTGCATTGACTGATTCAATGCAAAGTTCTAGGCAACACCATTTAGGTCCATACTAATGTGAAGCACTTGTGTTTATTGTTAGAGTTTGTAATTCATATATACCACATTGGGTGCGCTATAGTACACCGCCCCAAATGCGTATTCATGTACCAGCCATGCCAAGGGCTATTCTTGCCTAAGTACCGATCACGTAGCTCTGACATGGTACTCCCTCTGCCTTTATATGCAAGGTGACAATCAAAAATACAATTTCTATCTATACAAGGCCACAAACTCTTTCTAAGAAGAATTGATTAGAATTCTACCTCGTATGGTGGTGCTAATTAATGTGAATGTTGCATGCAACCATAGAGTAAGAGACATCACATAGAATATGTTTAATTAGCACGGAACATAAGAGGTTTTCCACATAATTATTCGTGATATTTGATAGTTGGTTTTGTTTTCTTGGTATTAAGGAATTGAGATAGTGGTCTTCTAGGATTACTTTCCAAGTATAGGATTACTTTCCGTAGTCTTCTAGGTTTCCTTTCCTGTAAGCCTTAGTCCAGCTATCTATATAAATCCGTACGGGAGCAAGATAACAACATAAGACAATAGCTAGAAGCCAACTCGCCGGGAAGTTCATCCTCGCCGAGTTAGAGAAACTATGCTCACAATTGTACTATGTATACTTCAGGTTTCAGCCCTGATTTAGTGAGATTGCAGGAGTAGGAACACCGCCAAGTTGCGACGTACCAAACCTGGGTAAAACGTATCCTTGTTTCCAGCACTACCACACTTCCACCCACGGTTCTACCAGTAGTCTTATGGCACCCCTGTCCATGATCCTAACTAAGAAGACTCGACAGTTGACGCCCACCGTGGGGCCAGCGGCGTCGGGAGTCACGTTTCGAGCGGGGATACTTGGCGGAATCGGCGACACGATCACTGTCGGAAGCCTGGAATTCGACATAAACATCGGACGCTTCCTCAACAACGGATCCTATATGCCGTCACGGAATCACCTAGAAGTGCTTGTATCTTACCAATCGGATGTGCTAACGTTTTTATCGGTTTGACAGCAGAAGAAATAGGATTCCGTGGTGGAAGGAACTTTATCCCACCTGCCCTATACCCAATAGATGAAGGCTTCAATGTCGGATTCTCAGATTTGCCCTGTTCATACATAGGGGTAGATCAAGCCTCAATAGTTGCATATCGCCAAAGCATGATTGGATTTGTCGCTTCTCAAGAGATGCTTGCAGCCAGATCGCACTTTATTGGCATGGTGCAGTCAGAGATCGCTGAAAACACGGAAGACGGATATCCCGTGGAAAAGGCAGAAAAATTTGATCCCACAGAAAAGGCGGAAGATCCGAAACCCGTCGATCAGGCGACAAACTCGGAAGCTGGGTCTATATTAGCATCCATAGAAGCAAAGCTGGACTAGGAAACCGGATCTGCAGACACTGATTCCGAAGATGAAGATGAACATGCTTTCGAAAGAAAGATCAAATCCATGCAAGGAAGATTCCACGAAGTACTCATGTCAAAACCAACATCAAACTCGGATGTCGAGGTAGAGGAAGACCCTACAACCCCTCTGCCAGCTGGAAAGGAGGAAGCAGATGAAGAAGGTGGTGAAAAAACCCGTCTTATCCTGATGTACATGAGTCAACAGAAGATGAAACACCCAAAAAACCTCCATCTTCCAAAAAGAAGAAAAAGTCTGGCAAGAAGTTGTTTACCAAAACCCAGAAGAAAAAGGTATCCAACCAAAACCTGGAAGTTGGAGGAAGCAGTAGCGAAAAGACGGCGGAGAAGAAAAAGGCTGAAATCCATGTTCCCCAGATGTCGGAACAGGAGGAAATTGATCTAATCCAAACCCCGGTCGCACGTGAGCCACCAGAAGTGCTGGAAGCCAGGAGACAAGCAATAATTTGGCAGCAGCAGCATCTGTTCCGAACTCGGGAAAACCTGCTCAAAACTCAAGTTGGCATCAAATTATAGCAGGAAGAAATCGAGGAATACGAGCGCCAGAATAGATCTGGAATTAAACCCACGAGGTTTACCGGAATTTCAAAAACGGAAGAACTGCTAGCAAGAAAGCGGTTTGAAAACCCATCTTGGCGAAGGCATGTTAACAACACAAATGCTAAGGGAGAACGCGTCTACAAAACTGCAGCCGAAAACGCAGAGGCCGACTTCTCCATCCTTAACGATGATCTGTACTCCAATGACGAAAAGCTGCAGGGAGTGTATGCTTTCTTAGGAAAATCGTTACAATAGCAACAACGAGGACAAGCACGTTCAATAAAGCTACATGATGATTAAGCCTTATGCAAAACTGCCATGTGCGTCGCTAGAGCACCTGACCCAGGCGAACCCGGAGATTCAGGTGATTCGAAGGAAAAGAAGGGAGATCCCAAGAAGGACAAGAAAATCCCAGACAACAAGGATGCTGCGTCCAGGACAGGATCCCATCCCCGAAAGGCGGAAATAATGAAAAACCTCATGATGACAGAGAAAGGGAAGAGAAAAACCGGAATGACAAAAAAACAATGCCACCTCCGAGACACCCGGCCGATAAAGCCGGAAGATACGATAATCCTCACAAGCGTGAGAGATCCCGAACCCCTCCAAGGAACAAAGAACGGGTAAGGAGTAGAACTCCGCCTTATTCTAAAGGACGGGATGCTGGAAGAAACAGGGATGATCCCAGAAGAGCGTATTCATGCAACAATGGACCGGAGCGGAGCAGATCCCCCTCTGTTCATTCAACTGGAAGGTATTCCGCACACGTCGATAAGGCGGAAAGAGACGACTTATATTTCGGTCCAAAGTGTTTCACTGATAGGATCCAGAAAATCACTCTACATTCTGGCTTTGCCAAAGTTGGGCCAACTTATCAAAAGTATACCAGAAGTACAAACCCAGATACATGGCTCTCTGATTACTATACTGCCGTCCAAATCAACACAAGGACGGATCTAGAAGCTGTGAAATTCTTGCCCCTAATGTTGTTGGATGCCGTCCAAATTACTATACTGCCGTCCAAATCAACACAAGAACGGTAGACAGCTGGGAGGATATGTCTATAGTTTTCTCTCAGCACTTCCGGGGTTCGTATAAACGCCCCAAGAGAATCAACCAGCTGAACCGTTGCGTCCAATATGAAGACGAGTCGTATGTCGACTTTATCTCAAGATGGACTGCAATGAAGAATAGTTGTTCCAGAGTAAGTGACGTACAAGCAATGCATGCTTTCGTCAATGGCCTGAAACCCGGCCTCGTACCGTTCATGGTTGGTTCGAAAGAGCATAAGGACTTAGGTTCTATGCTCACAACCGCTAATGAGCATGCATCGGCTGAAGACGATATTAGAGCGAGAGGCGGATATATTGATGCATTGGTTCAAGCCAAAAAAGTGTCTCGTTCTGGAAAAAGGCTACTCTAGAAACGCAGCAAAAGCCCAAAGAGGTAAACGTAGCCTTTGGAAAGGATAATACCAGCAGATGGAAAGGCAAAAGTAGGGAACCTATCTCCTACTCCAAGGAAGAGTGGAGAAAAATTAAGTCGGAATCCTGCATTCACCATTCGCAATTTAGGAAGTCTACCCATACAAACGTGCAATGCCGGCTCAACAAGCACATGAAGGGCAGCGCTGGATCCGGGAATAAAGGAAAGAACTCCAAAAGGAAATTCAACAAGCAAAATCCGGAGGCTGATAAAGGTGAAAGTGAGTGTCAGACTGATGATAAAATCCAGGAACAACAACGAAAAAGCGAACCCAAATTCCCGAGAGTCGAAGCATAATGTAACCTAACTTTCCTTGCGACCCCATCCGCCAAACAGGCGAAGAGAACGTTGCGAGAAATCAACGCCGTTGTGCCACCAACTCCAAAGTATCTAAAGTATTCAAATACGCCAATTACTTGGGATCAGTCTGATCATCCCGGTAATATCCCAGAACCCAGCACCCATGCCCTGATAGTAAGTCCTATTGTGAAAACACTAGGCTAAAAAGGGTGCTGATGGATGGAGGATCCAACATCAATTATCATGTACCTAAGCACTCTGAAGAAATTGCATCTCTCAGAGACCCAGCTCAAGCACAACAATGTACATTTTCACGACATTGTTTCTGGCAGGCAAGCACATTCCCTAGGAGAAATTTCCCTAGAAATAACCTTCGTAAAGGCGGAAAACTTCCGCCAGAAGATGATTTCGTTTGATGTGATGTCGTTCGAAAGTGTGTACCACGCAATACTCGGACGTCCGGCTTTCACCAAATTCATGGCTAGGTCGTGCTACATCTACAACAAGTTGAAGATGCCAGGGCCAAAAGGTGGAGTAATCACCATTGAAGGAAACTTCAAATTAGCAAACGAGCTAGAGCTGGGAAACGCCTTGTGCGCCGAGCAGGTAATAGCGAAGGAAGAGCTTAAGAAGCTGGCTAAAGAAGTATCGCCGATAGAAATGCCGGCAGAAAAAGAAAGCCAGAAGCCAACAGCCAGTTTCAAAGCGTCCGAGAATACAGAGCAGATTATCGTGGATCCCAAATACCCAACAAAGTACGTCATCGTGGGAACAAGAATGACCGACAAATAGGAAAGTGCGCTCATCAAGTTTCTCCGTGAGAACTGGGACATTTTCGCCTGGTGTCCAGCTGATATGCCAGGCATACCTAGGGAACTTGCTGAGCACCAATTGAAGGTTATTCTAGAATCAAAACCCGTCAAACAAGATCTGCGTTGTTTTGATGGAAGAAGGTGGAAGGCTACTGGGACGGAAGTAATCCGGCTTTTAGCAGCTTATTTTATCAGGGAAGTCATACGTATTGATTGGTCTGTGAACCCATTATTAGTTCCGAAGAAGGATACCATTATTCTTAGGATGTGTATAGATTATACCGATCTGAACAACTTGTGCCCAAAAGATAGGTTCGCATTACCACGAATTGATCAAATAATAGATATCACCGCTGGCTCTAAGCTTTTATGCTTTTTGGACGCTTATTCTGGATATCATCAAATACACATGAAAGAAGAAGACCAAATAAAAACCTCTTTCATAACACCCTATGGAACATATTACTACATAACCATGCCCTTTAGCCTGAAGAACGTTGGAGCCACATACCAGCGTTGTATGCAAAGATGCTTGCATAATCAAATAGGTAAAAACATTCACGTTTACGTGGACGATATTGCCGTTCTTTCCAAGGAAAAGCATACGCTCCTTAAAGATCTACGAGAAACTTACGATAACTTGCGCACTTATAAAATAAAGTTAAATCCATTAAAGTGTGTATTCGGGGTTCCCTCAGGAAAACTTCTGGGTTTTATCGTTTCTCACAAAGGAATTGAGGTAATCCCAGAAAAGATCAAAGCAATCTTGGACATCAAAACGCCCACGTGTCTAAAAGACGTCCAAAGACTAACGGGTTCTACAGTCCCCGTGAGCAGGTTTATAAGACGGCTCGGTGACAAGGCTCTTCCATTATACAAATTGTTGAAGAAATCCGACAAGTTTGAGTGGACCGAAGAGGCGGACAAAGCATTAACCCAGCTAAAGGAAACTTTAATGAAAGCTCCGATTTTGGCATCCCCAAAAGACGAAGAACCCATGTTACTGTACCTTACAGCAACAAACAGGGTATTAGTGCAGTGATAATTGTGGAAAGGCGGAAAGATGAACAAGTTATTCCAGATCAATACCCGGGGTACTATGTCACTGAAGTATTCTCGGAGTCAAAGCAAAGGTATCCATATTATCAAAAGCTGGCATATGGCGTATTTTTTGCATCTCGAAAACTCCGTCATTATTTCCAAGGACATTCCATAATAGTGGTAAGAAAAGCACCACTAGGGGATATTATAAACAATGTGGACGCAACTGACAGAGTAGCCAAATGGGGCATTGAGCTCATTGCGTTAGACATTAAGTACCAACCCCAGATGGCAATTAAATCCCAGGTGTTGGCAGACTTTGTAGCTGATTAGATAGAAGCCATGGAAAACACACCAATGTCGGAGTTGGAATATTGAATTATGCATTTCGATGGATCCAAAATGAAAGAAGGCGCCGGTGCAGGTGTGCTGCTAAAATCTCCAAAAGGCAACATAATGCAGTATGTATTACAAATACACTTTAACACCAGCAATAATGTGGCATTATACGAAGCACTGCTTCATGGCTTGCACGTTGCAAGAGAAATAGGTGTCAAACGCATACTATGCTATGGAGACTCGAATCTAGTACATCACCAGCTTAACCAGACATGGGATGCCAAAAGCCCCATAATGGCGGAATATTGGAGAACTGTCGACGAATTCACCATTTGCTTCCTAGGATTTGAGGTACATCACGTCAAAAGGGAAGAAAATTGGAACGCTAATGCTCTAGCCCGATGGGCTCGGAAAGGGTGAAAACATTACCACCTGGTGTATTCGTCCAACATTTGTATGAATCATCAATAAAAGACGGAGATGTTGACTATCCTTTAGTATCCGAGTCAATACATGTTCTTCTCGTTATCCCGGATTGTACATACCTGAACTTCTTAGTTGATCAAAAGTTCCCGGACGGATCAGACGAAGTCTTGCAAAGGCAGATAAAACGCTGATGCAAAGGATACACGATAATCAATGGTTACCTGTATAAACGCAGTACTATCGGAATTTCCCAGCGATGTATTTCGCCAGAAGAAGGACGAAAAATTCTGCAAAAAAAATCATGCCGGAGATTGCGGACATCATGCTTAATCAAAAAGCATAGTTAAAAAAGCATTATGTGCAGGTTTTTTCTGGCTTACATCTAAGACAGATGCAGAGCACAGAGTTAACACATGTGCCGGATGTCAGTATTACGCCAAGCAGACAAAAATGTCAGCCCAAACACTCAAGACTATTCCCATAAGATGGCCATTTGCGGTCAAGTGGCTAGATATGATGGGACCATTCAAAACTGCAAGAGGCAGACTCACACATCTACTTGTTGCAGTAGATAAGTATACCAAGTGGGTGGAGGCTAAACTCATCAAAAAACTTGACGGTGTGACTTCTAGAAACTTTATCATAGATATAGTCATGAGATACGGCGTCCCACATAGCATAATCATGGATAACGGGACTAACTTTGCAATTGGAGAGCTGGCAAAATATTGCCGACAAACAGGAATTTGCCTAGATCTCGTATCTATGGCACACCCCCAGTCCAATGGCCAGGTTAAACGAATGAATAGTTCAATCTTGCAAGGTATACGCCCAAGACTCGAATCCCATCTGCATAGAGCAGCTCGAGTATGGGTAGAAGAACTGACTTCCGTGCTTTGGAGCATACTGATACGTCATAAATGTATCCTTAATTTCTGATCTTCCATGTTGTTTTCTTATTGTTTCTCACATGTTTGCTATACACTTTATGTCATTTTTATCGATTTTCGGACTAATCTATTGACAAGATGCCACAGAGCCAGTTCCCTGTTTTTTGTTGTTTTTAGTTTCAGAAAAGTTGTTCTAGAAATATTCTCGGAATTGGAAAATTCGAAGTCCGGAGGTCTTAGAATTCCCGAAGGTTCCACGGAGTCCCAAAGAGACCCGGAGGGGGGCCACAGGGGGCCCACACCATAGGGCGGCGCGCCCCTGGCCGCGCCACGGGGTGGTGTGGGGCCCTCCGGCCTCCACCTCCTTTGCCCTTTCGCCTATTTATATCCCCCCGAGACGTAAACCCTAAAGATACACCACTTCGTCCCAAAAAATACCCGAGGCCGCCGTCATCGTCATCCCGAGATCGGGAGGGTTTTGGAGCTGTCCCCGGCACCCTGCAGGGAGGGGAATTCATCACCAGAGGGGTCTAGACCACCATGTCATCCTCTGAAGTGATGCGTGAATATTTCATCCCTGGACTACGGGTCCATAGCAGTAGCTAGATGGTTGTTCTCTCCACTTTGTACCTCATGTTTAGATCTCGTGAGCTGCCTGACATGATCGAGATCATCTTTATGTAATGCTACATGTTATGTTTGCTGGGATCTGATGAATGTTGAATGTTATGTATTCTGATTATCAATCTATCATGTTATCTTCATGCATATGATATTTATGATCTTGCATGCTCTCCGTTACTAGTAGATGCTCTGGCCAAGTAGATGCTAGTAACTCCAAGAGGGAGTATTTATGCTCGATAGTGGGTTCATGCCTCCTTTGCATCTGTGCTCGAGTGGCAGAACCGTGATGGATGGAGGATGTGTTGTTGCCATTAGGGAGAAAACAACAGTGTTTACCTAGTTTACATTGCACACTTTGCTTACTGTGATAATCTATTGCTAGCAACTTAATACCCAACATGTGTTCGGATGATATTCGGACAGTGGATTATTAGACATAGATGCAGTTGGATGACGGTCTACGTATTTTGTTATAATGCCCGCATGAATCACATAGTAATCTTTATGTCTTGCATATGCACTATGGTGCAGCCTTCATTTCTGTCAATTGCCCAGCTGTAATTTGTTCACCACACATGTTATTTATCTTTCACGGAGAGACACCACTAGTGAACTATGGACCCCGGTCCATTTTCCTCATACTGATAAAACACCTACTGCTTTCACACTGCTTCCATATTGCTGCTACTGTTTTCCGCACCATACGTTTAACCTCTTTGTGTTCAGCAAAACCACTGATATTGACAACCTCACTGCTACGTTGGGATAAAGTGATTTGATTGTGTTGTGTAGGTTCCACGTTGCTGCTGAACCGTTAGTGCGCCCTGCCACCTCAGCTGCATCAATCTTTAGAGATTGCTTGTCGTCCTACTGGTTGATTCAACCTTGGTTAAAACTTGCCGCTGCACTCTTCTCAACCTTCCACTTGGGGTTTACCAACATTTTCATCAAAGTTTTCTGGCGCCGTTGCTGGGGAGGAAGAGAATTTCTGCAAGGGGAGTCTCTCACTTTGAATCTCTTTTCTTTGTTTTAGTTTTGCTTAGTTTATTTTATTTTGTCTTGTTTGCTTCTCTTTATCAAAAACACAAAAATTTAGTTCTCGTTGTTACTTTTGTTACCTCCTTTTTATTTTTCATCATGTTGTTCCCTAAGTTTACCCTAAAAGATTTGCCGGTAGGAAGTGGTTCTATACTTGGAAAGGATACCATTAAAGAATTCTTTGATCATGTTAGTAAGCATGATAATTTTGAGGAAAATCCATAGTAGAACTTGCTCCAAATTATAAGACTGGTGCAACCTCTTCAGTTCACATGTTAGAAGCTAGGTTTGTTAACCTTCATCCCATATTACAGCATATGTTCCTCAACTTGAATAACATTGAAGATGTTGAGAAAAGGAACTTTATCTTAGAAACCATGCTTAAAGAATTTGGAGATGTTGTTATAGAAGCTAGAAAAGTCTTTGATCGTTTCAATATGCTTGGCTCATGTGCAGATATTTTTGGTGCTCTTGAAAAAACTGAATCTAATAATGAAAAGGAGGATAAAATACCAATCCCCTTTAAATTCGTAGCACTCATGAAGCCCAGAGAAGAATTTTGATTGGATTGTTCCTAAGAATTTATTTGATGAGAATAGTAAGTCTAAAAGTTCTAAGAGAGGAGCCTCTAAAACTCACTTACATGAAATACAATGTATTATTAAGGAATTACCAAATCTTGATTTGAATTCCCCTCCACTTGAAAATACTTGATTCCACTTTTCTGGGCCTAACTAAAAGGCGTTAAAGGAAAGCACTTCTTGGGAGATAACCCATGGTTTTATGTTTGCTTTGTTTTTCTCTGTTTTGAGTCAAGGGTTTGTATACTTCTGTAGAAACTCCTTTGTATGTTTCTTTTCATGGTTTAGTAGTGCCAAGTAAGGTTTCTGACGAGAGTTGGAGTTGGTTTTCGGATTTCTACGCAGGAAACAGATTTCTTCTGTTCACCGTAAAAAATCATAAAAATCACAAAAAAATCACAATGACCTAAAATTTCTTGTGCTTATTCCTTAGATAATTCTGCAACTTTTCTGTTATTTAAGTTTTTTTTATCTGAGCAACATAAGTTCCTCAAAAAAATTCGTCTTATCAGACTGTTCTGGTTTTGACAGATTCTGCCATTTTTCGTGCATCTGCTCTTTTGCGATGTCAAGTGGATTTCTTTGCTTCACGAGACATCAGTGGATGTACCTTATGTTTAAAAGTATCAATAGCACTTTTGCCATACAGAACAAATGAATTTTTAATTGTTGCACTAACCCTCTAATGCGAATTACTCTTTGAGTGTGGTGCGAAGAAAGTTTTCAAGGGTCAAGAAAAGAGGGTGATATATGTGACCAAGAAGAGTGCAATGTCAAAGTTTGGGGATGCCCCCATGGTTCATCCAAGCATATTTTTAGAATACTCAAGCATCTAAGCTTGGGGATTCTCAAGTCATCCCCTTCTTCATCAACAATCTATTAGGTCACTTCTAGTGAAACTATATTTTTATTCGGTCACATCATATGAAGTTTACTTGGAGCGTCTGTTTGTTTTTCTTTTGTTTTATTTTGTTTTCCTTGCTGCAATAATATAGTTGGACCCTAGAATTCTTTTTTTTGGGAGAGAGACACGCTCCGCTTTTTTGTTTGAATACTTGTTATGCTAGTATTGTTAGCTTTTTCTTCTAGTTGCTGCAAAAATTCATGTTTAGCTCTTGTTTTCATTGCATCTCTTATTCCGATCTGTTAGTTTTAGTATTGTTATGTGAGTACTCTCATGTTTTCTTTATGTAGCATTTAGAGAGTTTTTGTTAAAGCATGTTTTGTATGGTGCTTGTTGGGAAAAGAAATTGCTGCTTGTAGTAAAATTTATAACGATGCAAGTAGAAGATTGTATAGACTGTGGCTAGACTTTTTCATATCATGCTAGATGTTATTTTAGTTATAAAGCCTTGTGGTTATTTAGTATCATGATTATCCTCAAACACCTTAGAGTGTTTAATGTGTCATTGAACGAATCATGAGTTGATCTTGTCATATTGAAGCATAAATTTGTGGTGTTCTCCTTTGAATCTTTTATTTGGTTGACTTGGCGCATGCTCACACCATGTTTATGACTATGAACCAGTCACTAATAGACTCCATGATCATTTAGTTTTTGAACTTGTGCTACCACTCATTCTTTGATTAATGATGTTTATGTCGCTATACATTATTATGGATCTTATGCTCTCTTGACTTGTCGCTCCCAGTCTTTTGCTAGCCTCCACCTGTACTGAGTATGAGATGTACGCGTGCATCCAACTCCCAAAAACCAAAGTTTTACTACTATGTACACCATACCTACCTATATGTGGTATTTAACCGCCACTCCAAAGTAAATTGCTCATGTGTTTCCTTTAAAACTTTCAAAATTACTTCTGTTGTGTGCTCCTGTTTTAGCTCATGAGGATATAAATAGAAAATATTTATCTCACTTGTTGATTGGACTTTCACACCCTAGACTAGTGGCTTTCCGCTTATCCAATGATAGAAGAGCTGGCAGCGGGGTGCCCACCCCCAAACTAATAACACAAATTCTCTTCACTGTTTTTGCCCCTGGGTTATCAGTCAAAGCATAATTGTGTAAACAAAAGAGAAAGATCGAGGGATGACCTTCTACCCAGATGCGTCCTTCTATGGGATCCGCTCTTGTGAAGTCTAGTTTTCTTGTGACGTACTGTATTTTATGTTTACCATTCGTTGACGTAAGCATACACCTCTCTTAAATTATAGACGCTCCTCCACGGTATGTGATTGTTGGCAGGCACCCGAGGATTCGGTTAGCCATGGTTTGTGTAAGATGGTTGGGAGGAGTGACAAGTTTTTATACCTCTGTTTATTAAAATAAAAGCTCTAGCACATGAGTGATCCATGCTTCCCTCTGAGAAGGGCCTTTCTTTTACTTTTATGTTGAGTCTCCATCTTCTAACTTTATGCACGGTTGAGAGAGCATAGTTGCCATTCTGAGTTTTATGTGCATTTGTCCCTGAAAACTTATTAAATGATTCATGATGTCTTATTGCGTGTTCTCTAATTATTTGTTCTAGTCTTCCTCATGAACTTTGAAGGTGTCCTGACATTTATGTTTTGCCCCACTCTTAAGGACTAGTGAAATATCACTTTGCCATGTTTTGTATATACTTGAAACAAATGTATATCTTTCGTTGCATTGTTATTCATGATCTTTTATTTGTGTTACCTCTCATGATGCAAGGTGATTGCTATGCTTTATTATTAAAATTCTATTTATCATGCTTGTGTTGAAGTTCTATGATCTCAGCTTACTTATGCTTTTACGTTATTGATGATCAAGTGTATGTTGGTAGCATGTCACCTCAGAAATTATGTGTTTTTATAGTTTACCTACTCGAGGACGAGTAGGAACTAAGCTTGGGGATGTTGATACGTCATAAACGTATCCTTAATTTTTGATGTTCCATGTTGTTTTCTTATTGTTTCCCACATGTTTGCTATACACTTTATGTCATTTTTATCGATTTTCCGGACTAACCTATTGACAAGATGCCACAGAGCCAGTTCCCTGTTTTCTGCAGTTTTTACTTTCAGAAAAGTTGTTCTGGAAATATTCTTGGAATTGGAAAATTCGAAGTCCGTAGGTCTTAGAATTCCCGAAGGTTCCACGGAGTCCTAAAGAGACCCGGAGGGGGGGCCACAGGGGGCCCACACCATAGGGCGGCGCGCCCCTAGCCTTGTCATGGGGTGGTGTGGGGACCCCCGGCCTCCACCGCCTTTGCCCTTTCGCCTATTTATACCCCCCGAGACGTAAACCCTAAAGATATACCACTTCATCCCTAAAAACACCCGAGGCTGCCGTTATCGTCATCACGAGATCGGGAGGATTCTAGAGCTCTCCCCGGCACCCTGTCGGGAGGGTAATTCATCACCGGGGGTCTACACCACCATGCCCTCCTCCGAAGTGATGTGTGAGTAGTTCATACCTAGACTACGGGTCCATAGCAGTACCTAGATGGTTGTTCTCTCCACTTTGTACCTCATGTTTAGATCTCGTGAGCTGCCTCACGTGATCGAGATCATCTTTATGTAATGCTACATGTTGTGTTTGCTAGGATCTGATGAATGTTGAATGCTATGTCTTCTGATTATCAATCTATCATGTTATCTTTATGCATATGTTATTTATGATCTTGCATGCTCTCTGTTATTAGTAGATGCTCTGGCCAAGTAGATGCTAGTAACTCCAAGAGGGAGTATTTATGCTCGATAGTTGGTTCATGCCTCCTTTGCATCTGTGCTCGAGTGACAGAAACATGACGGATGGAGGATGTGTTGTTGCCATTAGGGAGAAAACAACGGTGTTTACCTAGTTTACATTGTTTATATTACACACTTTGCTTACTGCGATAATCAGTTGCTTGCAACTTAATACTCAACATTTGTTCGGATGATATTTGGAGGGTGGATTATTAGACATAGATGCAGTTGGATGACGATCTATGTATTTTTTAATGCCCGCATGAATCACATAGTAATATTTATGTCTTGCATATGCACTACGGTGCAGCCTTCATTTCTGTCAATTGCCCAGTTGTAATTTGTTCATCACACATGTTATTTATCTTTCACGGAGAGACACCACTAGTGAACTATGGACCCCGGTTCATTTTCCTCATACTGATAAAACACCTAGTGCTTTCACACTGCTTTCACACTGTTTTCCACACCATACGTTTAACCTCTTTGTGTTCATCAAAACCGATGAGATTAACAACCTCACTGCTACTTTGGGGAAATGTGATTTGATTGGGTTGTGTAGGTTCCACGTTGCTGCTGAACCGGTAGTGCGCCCTGCCACCTCAGCTGCATCAACCTTCACAGATTGCTTGTCCTCCTACTAGTCGATTCAACCTTGGTTTATTTTCTGAGGGAAAACTTGTCGTTGCACTCTTCACAACCTCCCACTTGGGGTTTACCAATGTTTGCATCACATACGAACAACACCAAATAGATCAACGGGGCAAATTCCTTTTTCCTGGTTTATGGTGGAGAAGCAGTGCTTCCAACGGACATGATTCATGATAGCCCCAGAGTGCAGGCATACGATGAGACGGATGCCGAAAATGTGCGACAGGATGCCGTCGATCTTTTAGAAGAGGAACGAGAACTTGTGTTACAAAGATCCACCATTTATCAGCAAGGTTTACGGCAATATCATAGCCAAAAAATCAAACATCGCTCTTTTAAGGAAGGCGATTTAGTGCTAAGGCTGGTGCAAGAAAGAAAGCACAAATTAGCCCCAATCTGGGAGGGATCATTTATCATTAGCAAAGCTATGAAAAATGGGTCATACTACCTTATAGATATTCGGGATACTAAAGATGACCCAAAAAATTCAAATCGCGGGAGGAAAAGAAGCATAAATCTAGAGCTAGGAGAGACAAACAGACCTAGAGCATCCAGCAGTTACATCCTTTCTATACCTAGTTCAATTCTATGTAAACATTATTGAGATCATGAAATAAAGTTGTCGGAAATGCATGCATTTTATTTTTTGTCTTTACTGTTAAAAGCATGTTTCGTATTTTTCTATTTCCCAATGATATTACAATTTGCTTCAATGTTAACCCAAATTTTGCTTGTGTGCTCGAAGTTATAAAACTGAAAGCTTTTTAGCCCGAGAAGGCTGTAGAACACCAGATTGTGCCTGCGTGCCTGGAGTTCATATTCTCAAAACTCCTTAGTTTCCTAAGTATTATCTGATTATTTGTTTTGTTGGGTCACTTGATCTAGTAAGTAAAGTGCAAGAGTATATTCCATGATTCCGAGTTTTGACTGACTGGTTACTTAACCCGGTCACTTGGCGTGAAGAATTCATACTTTCGAATCGCATAAACACTAAGGAAAGTTAAAGCATGCAAACCAGAGAACTTAGAAGAAAAGGGAGAAAAACTTTAAACTTGCAAACATAACTGCAAAATCATAAGTAATATTCATACAAAATAAAAGAATGCATTACATATGAATATTACATCATAAAAAGAAAGTAATGCATTCTATTTGCCTCCAGCATTGCAGGGATTGGACTTAGTCGGCGTCGACAAAGTATGCATCATCGCTATCGCTCGGATTCTCCGGAGTAGAAGGGATCTCTTCTTCCCGGTAGAAAGTTGCGGTAGAAACCATCCGAGCTATCTCCGAGGCGTGCCCTTTGATGGAGTCAAAGATTTCTGCCCTTTGCGCCTCAGTGTAGCCCTGAGGAATGCCGGTGGTGACGCGCCAGGACTTGGCGGTGGTATAGTGCATTCTCATAAGTCCTAGGCCATGCGCACTCCACCGCGGGCAACATATCTCAACCAGCTTTCGCGTTGGTTGACCACCTCTCCGAAGGCCTCGGGAAGCTGGCTTGCATCCGATAATTCGTATTTTTTATCCGGAATGCACTTGCTGATAAGTAGCATTCCGGCATTCTTCAGATCAGTGACGAATGCTCCGAAGGCTCGGATACAATCAATCCGAGAGATTGAAGGATCGCCTTCTGCTGCAAAGTACAGATGAGAAAGTATAAGAAAAAGTGTCTAAAGCAAAAGTATGCATTCGAATAAAAGAACTATAAAGCTGATAAAAGTCAGAAACTTACCAATGATTTGGTCCATCTCTGCAACTTCGTCAAGTCGGAGATGGAGAGCAGCTTCCAAGTCCTGGATGGTCCTTCTGTCTTTATCGGCTTGCGACGAAGCACGAGACTCCGAAAAGCCCAAGGCCAGTTGGATTGCTTCCAAATCCTTCTGCAGCTTCACATTGATCATGTGAAGCTCCATGTTCTCGTTGCGGAGGTTTTGGGCATTCCCATCATCCGCAGCAAGTTGCCAAGCTTTTGGCTGAAAAGAAAAGAAGGAAAAAAGTGTATTAGCGTGAGAAAAACTTAATAGAAAAGTTTCGCAAGATCAACACTAAAAGTAAGGAATGTATGAGATATTTTACCAGCATTCTCCTTGTATTGGTTTTGAAGTTCGGCAAGTACCGAGTCCTTCTCATTCAGAATACTAAGGAGGGATTTCACCTCTTGGTTATTTATGGTGAGTTTCTCGAAAAATTCCACATTGATGCTCTCGGCAGTTTGCTGAAAGCATACAAAGGAAAAGGCTTGTTAGAAAAATAAACAGACAAAGTCGAAAAGTATTAAAATGAAAAGAATGCTTCCGTCTTAATACTTGGGGGCTGGAAAATACCTGGCTAATACTTTTCAGCCCATCGAGCATCTCGGTGAACTCCTTGGAGTATTCCGAGAAAGAAATCCCCATATGGTGGATTCCGTCTTAAATAACCTGCCGAGGCGAGAAAGTGTAATTATTCTGCACAACTAATCCCCGTTTGGCCAAGGACGAATCAAGCGGGCTCGGGCAAATTGGCTTTTTGCCCATGGATGCATAAACCGTGTTCGTCAAAGCAAGCTTCCCGCTTTAGCTTAAACTCCTTGTCGAAACGAGGAATTTCCTCGATTGGCTACACGAGAGAAGGCCCTCCTTCTTCAAAAAAAATTGCCCTTTCCCGCACGACTGGAGTGGCCGTATCAGGCTGGCTAGCTGGCTTCCTCCAAAGGGGTGGAATGGTCTCCGGACCCACCTGCCACTGGTGTGTCCGGGGCAGTAGCAGGGGAAGGTCTTGCCCCCCTAAGAGCAGCAACTTTATGCTTCTTCCGGCCTTTTCCCTTCAAATGGACGGGAGAAAGGCTAAAAAAGAAGAAAAGACGAGAGTAATAATCCGAGAAAACAGACTTTCAGCAGAAAAGAAGAAAGTATGCAAAGAAAAGTCCGTCTTTTTACCTGGAGGTGGCAACGGGAACCCCTTCAAGGTTAATAACGTCGGCGGACGCAGGAACCTTCTTGCGTTTGCGCCGACCGACCGCTGAAAAGCGGGATTTTAGTTTGGCCTCTTCTGTCGCAGACATGAGCTGATCCTCCGTGAGAGTCTCAAGCTGCCAAAAAAGAACTCGGATAAGTTGCTAAGTAAAACATCCGTGAAAAGGCAAAGTATAAAAAACTTTCCCAAAAGTATACCTTTGGAGGAGGATTTTCCGCGTTGAACATCGGAAGGTTTTCTTCATATTGGTCGCGTCTAGCCACCAAATGATGCACGCGCTTCTTAAACTCCTTTTGGGAGAAAGCTGTCTTAGTTATCCTCATCGTGTCATCTGGCCCTGTGTACTCGCATAGAAGCCGACCGCCATGGAAAGCGAGAGGTTGAATCCTCCTTCCTAGCCAGCAAAAGACTGTGTCCATGTCGTTCAAGGAAGGAGAAGAAGCGACGAGTTTTGCTATCCGCCTTTTGATCTGCATCAGGTCTAGAGGAAGAACCTAGACTGCGTCCAAAGCCCAGTTGTCTCTGGGTGGGAGAAGAATTTTCAAAAGGCGGAATGCTCGTCTCCTTTCCAGGAAACGGAACATCCGGGTGATAGAAGAAAGAACCCATCCAGAATTTGACGGATTTGGATGTTTTGATTTTCGGGAACCATATTTCCCTAAACCTGCGTAGGTTGAAGGATATGGTTCCGTGGGTGGGGAGAACACCGTCGGAGGTGATTCGCTTCACATTGAAGCAATACTTGAAAAAGTCGAGTCTGGGTTCTATGCATAAATATCCTTCAAAAAGAGCCTAAAATCCGGCAATCTACAGAATGGAATTTGGAGGGAGATTATGGGGCTGAACCCCATAATGATTCAGAACTTGGAGAAAGAAGGCGGAAGGAGGGAAACTGATGCATGTAAAATGCATACATGAACTTTGCATGTTATTACTTGTTTTTCCTACGTATTAGCAACTTATATTCATGTTTTATAATGATTTGGGGGATTTTCTGAACAATCCCCCTTCTTTTGGTTCTAACCCTGTTTTTCCAGAAAACGTACTTTTTAGTGTTTTAGACTTTCCGGGAGCTTCGGGACTCCAAAAAGGGCAAGGACAAAGAGCACGGTTCAGAATTTTCGAGACGAAGACCATGGGCCAAAGTAGAGGGCCAAAAGGCCAACCACGTGGAAAAGAGGACCCTCCACGCGGCCAGATTCCTTGGCCGCGTGTGGGGCCCCCTTTTTGTCCCCGTGGCTCCGATGTCGTCGATCTTTCTTCTCCCGAGTGTCTCGTGACCTAAAAACGACTATATAAAGGGTCCCCTGGCCTTGCCGAGGAGGGGGCGGCGCCGAGAGACGAAACCACAAAATAGAGAGACAGAAGGCTGCCGTTGGAGAAGATCGGAGGGGGGAAACACCACCGGGATCACCCCCCGGAGGGCTCCACCCCCCTCCGGCGTGTTCATCATCAACATCTACAACAAGATCAGCTCCATCTCTCCACTGTAATCTCTTGGCAAACACGATGTATGATGCAATACTATATTCCCTTGATGTATTGTGTCTCCCCGTCTATGTTTGAGTAGTGAATTGTTCTTGGCAATGGTGAAATAGTTCGTTGATTGGTTGCATACAAGTTTGTTATCTTCTATGATTGTCTTTATGTACAATATATGAGTGCACGCATATGTTGGGGAATGCATGTAAGGCGATCACCGGTAGCATAATGGAGTGGTGGTGACTTGGGAGTGACAGTAACCTGAGACCGAGCCACAAAGTTAAGTTATTGGGGGATATATATAGGGGACCTTAGAACGTAAGGCTATGGTGGGAATTTATGTCTTAATCAATCTTGTGCAGTCATTTACTTGGCCACATGATCCATCATAAGGGTTTGTAGATCATTTACTTGACTATACCTATTCATGGCTCCTTCCTAGAAGAAACAACTAAGACTAAAACATGTGCTTCACTAATTGTGACAACCACACGAACGAAACACCTATTGCTAGAACACTTGCTCCCTTGAGATACTTGAGATATTTGCTGCTTGCTACTTGTGAAACTTGCTTAGAAACTTGCTTTAGAAACTTGCTCTAGGATTACTTGCATTTTAAACTTGCTTCACTAGTTACTAGACAAACCACACTCCACGTCACTTGCTTTTAATTAGTTAGTTCCTTTTAGTCAAACTTATTGCTTTGCATAAACAGCCATATAAGAGGGTTATAGGGCTTTAGAGAATAGATAGCTTACCTTCAGTTCCTCGTGGGTTCGACACTCAAATACTTATCGAAAGGTACTACAATTGATCTCCTGCACTTGGGAGTCATCAAGCACTTTTCTGGCGCCGTTGCCGGGGAGCGTTGTGCTAAGATTTTATTCTTGTTTGCATTGCATACTAACATATAAACCTAAAACACAAAAAAAAATTATAAAATGGAAAACAACCAAACAATTTTAGAACTGTATAATATCTACCTTGAATTAGGACATGAAGTGTTTGAGGAGAAATTGAAAAATTATTTTCACAACAATCATATTTGTGGTAGTACTAATTCTTTGAACACCTTTATTGCTAAGGAAAACCTTGAGCTTGGGGAAGTTTGTCTTGATGAATATGATATTTTTAGTCCCCCTACTATTGAGGATAAAAATGATATACTTGCTGATTCTATGGAAAGTTTTAAGCTTGGGGAAGTTGGTTTTGATGAGCATGATATTTCTAGTTCCCCAAGCTTGGAGGAGAAAATTCACTTTGATGATACTATGCCTCCTATATATGATGATTGCAATGAAAATTATGAATGTTTAACTCCCACTATCACTAATGAGGATTTTACTTATGTGGAGAGTAGTGATTCTTTTATGCATGTGGCTCATGATAAGAATGTTTTATGTTATATTCATATTGTTGAATCTATTCATGATGCTACTGAAAATTATTATGAGAGAGGGAAACATGGTTACACATATTTCAACAATATTAAGTTTCCCCTATTTATGCTGGAAGTATTGAAGTTGCACTTGATCTACCTTTCTATGCTTGCTATTATGTGCTTCTTTTATTTGTTTTATTACAAAATGCCAATGCATAGGAAATGGGTTAGACTTAAAAATAAATTGTTTAATATTTTTTTGGTGTGTTCCTTATGCTTTAATTTCCTATTCGGTTTGAGCACACATTTATGTCTTTACAACATGTAAAATGCCTTTACCTACTGTTATGTATCATTTAGTTTAAGATTTTCATTTTATAAAAAATTTGGGAAAGTAAATGAGAAGGATGAGTAATGGAGAAGTTGGGGTCGACCTTGAACATGTGTTGTTCATGCCAATGAAACCATTGCAAAGTCTCTATCATTAAAACTTTTTCCAAAGCTAAAAACAATAAAAATATTAGTTCACTACTGTAACATCACATTTCTGTCTTATTTCTCATCTTAAATGGCAAGAATAATCTTATATGAGAGATAGGATTAAACAATAGTAATTAGCTGTCAAGAAAACAGATTCCTAAAGTTCACTGCAAAAAATGTTTAAAATCACAGAAGTGGAATTTTGACCTGGTAATTTACGATAGAAATATTTAGTTATCACTACATATTTAATTAGTTCTAATTTTTCTGATTTGAGCAACTTAAGTGCCTCTAAAAATTCACTCTTTACGGGTTGTTCAGTTTTTGGCAGATTATGTCTTTATTTTGCATTGCTCTCATTACTTGTGTTTTGTGGGGTTCTTTTGATCAAGGAGCAATGCACAACTGTAGTAACAGTAGTTAATATTTAGAATCAACTCATGATGTGTCTTTGCTGTACCTATGTGGATTTTATTTATGGAGGCACTAACCCCTCTAATCAAGTTTTATGTTGAGATTTGTGTAAGAAGAATTTTTCAGGAGGAAGAGTTGAGTGAGATGAACAAAGATCAAGAGGGACAACCAATCAAGCTTGGGGATGTACCCCTGGGATCACCCTACATGTATCAAATAAGTACAAGAATCCAAGCTTGGGGATGCCGAGCCACCTCACTCCAACCATCATGATGTTAAGTAAGTAAAGCCTAGCTATATGGCTATAAAGAAAGCGCTTTATGGGAGGCAACCCGGTTGTTTTTGTTTGGATTTTCCTAGTGTCCTCTTGCTGTCTCAAGAGATTAGTTTTTGTTGTTTTAATTCTGGACTTTTCAATAAAGAGTCAAGTCAAACCCATTTGGACTTATAAGTTGCTATCCTAGTGCATGAAATTTATGTTTCAGCACGAGTCTGATCACCGTATGATTTTACGTTTTTTATTGGTATGTCAGATTGAGCTAATTTTTTAGTATGTTCTTTAACTTTTTGCCTCTGTAAGCACAAAAATTGGCTTAATGTTTTGACGAGTCTAACTTAGGGAAAAACATTCATTTTGCTGATGTTGCTTTTCTGGACAGATTCTGCCTTCTTTTGTTTTATGCACTCTTTGGGCTTGGGAATCGAATTTCCATGATTCTTTCAAGCAAGAGAGTGAACATACAACATAATGAACCTTATTGTCTATCTACTGGAGCATTTGATTTGGAATTTTGCACAGGAAGCATGTGATTTGTTTGTCCTTGCTATTCTCACCCCACAGAAAAAGAATGGGAGAAACATGTTTTGTGAAGTTTTTTCACAGGGAATAGAGGAGCTGCGCCTCAAGACATCCAAGAATGGTGAAAGCCATAAGCTTGGGGATGTGATGAACACCCCAATGGAGCTACACTCTTTTGTTTAGCACACGTCTACTTTCTGTTTTTCTAAGCAAAGCATTTATCGTAGAGACTTGAAGCGTCTAGTTTTTGTTTTTATTTTTGTTTTGATAAGACCACACCCATCATTTTATATGAGATTGAGCTACTGGAGTTTGGGGTTGGAATGTATTGGATTCTAGTATTATGACTTGGAATAGGGATGCCATGGTTGATTTGAAGAGCTACATATGTTTGCATGATTTATAGCCTTTTTATGTGTAGAAATTTGCAATAATGTTGTCTTGAGCTATCTCTTATTCATGTCCTTGATGTTAATTGCTAGTTTATTTAGTTTGTCATGAAATGAGTAGTTCTATGGACATATGCATGCATAGTAGCTGGTCAACTATCTCCCTCTTGCTAGCCAAAAATTTAAAAATTCCAACAAGTAAAAACTTGTTTCCAACACTCCTTAGCCAAGTATTTCCAGTGAGTCCACCATATCTTCCCATTAGCTTCATTTCTATTCTGAGTATGTTCACCATGTTATTGTGTTATTTATGTTCTAAATTAAGATATTCACTTTATTAATTGTCATGGGTTGAACTTGGGATAGGACTCTCACGAACTTTTGAAGGCACACTTTACTTTTTATGCATCTAATAAACATGACCCAATAATGGGAGCCACAAGTTTTGCATTTGACAAGTGTGTGGTTGGGAGCTAGCTATAAATTTGTATCACCGGAAAGCTTTCAACATTGCACAAAAATTTACATTTGGTTGATATCATGTACTTTTGTTTTTGGACTCCTGCCATGCCGAAATGAAATAGAGGAATAGTAAGTTTTGATGAGTAAGTATCTATATGACTAGAGAAACGCATTGGGCCGCTAACCCAAGCCATGCTTTATCATGGTGGAACTTCACTTACAGCTTGAGTGACTCTACAACACATCCTACAATAAAATAAGAAGCTATGCATAATAGTGAATGAAAATAAAAAGGATGATGAGTCTACTCCTCGTTTGTTTGTCTTGTCATTGTGACATGGGCTTGTTTCCATGTCATGGGGCAAGAGGTACCTCTTTGCGGTTCTCTATAATGTCATTAATACTTATTATGATTGTACAAAGCTTATTAGGAATCTTAAGTTGAGTAATCATGGAGTAGGTTTTCACACTCACGGGGCATGAGGCTTTCAACCACCTTGTCATTCACATTACTTCAGCATTCACCATTTAAGATGCTAGTGATAAAGGGGCAATGAGAGTCCTAGATCAATGGATACCACATTTCAATTAGTAATTTTAGTTGAATAATTTAGAGGCTAAATAAGACTTGATCATGTTTTACCTCTACTCAATTTTCTCCAAAGTGTCCACCATATTTTCTATTTTCCATTATGCTATTCTTTGACCAATATAGGATTTTATTTTTGATTTTGTGTATGCATTTGGTCCATAGTGCTTTTATTTCATTATACACTTTGTGAACTTTCATGAAGCATCTTTTCTTGCATATTTGATATTTCTTACAACATGAATTGTATATTGCTACTCATTTCTAGTATTAATCATTTGATTATATGTAGCATGAATAACCCTCCTTGATATCCCATGATTGTTTCAATATGCAAAGTCCATGTTAGTTTTATCACCTTCATACTCGAGGACGAGCATGGGTTAAGCTTGGGGATGTTGATGCATGTAAAATGCATACATGAACTTTGCATGTTATTACTTGTTTTTCCTACATATTAGCAACTTATATTCATGTTTTATAATGATTTGGGGGATTTTCTGAACAATCCCCCTTCTTTTGGTTCTAACCCTGTTTTTCCAGAAAACGTACTTTTTAGTGTTTCAGACTTTCCGGGAGCTTCGGGACTCCAAAAAGGGCAAGGCCAAAGAGCACGGTTCAGAATTTTCGAGACGAAGACCATGGGCCAAAGTAAAGGGCCAAAAGGCCAACCAGGTGGAAAATAGGACCGTCCACGCGGCCAGATTCCTTGGCCGCGTGTGGGGCCCCCTTTTTGCCCCCGTGGCTCCGATGTCGTCGATCTTTCTTCTCCTGAGTGTCTCGTGATCTAAAAACGACTATATAAAGGGTCCCCTGGCCTTTTCGAGGAGGGGGCAGCGCTGAGAGACGAAACCATGAAACAGAGAGACAGAAGGCTGCCGCTGGAGAAGATCGGAGGGGGGAAACGCCGCCGGGATCACCCCCGGAGGGATCCACCCCCTCCGGCGTGTTCATCATCAACATCTACAGCAAGATCAGCTCCATCTCTCCATTGTAATCTCTTGGCAAACACGATGTTTGATGCAATACTATATTCCCTTGATGTATTGTGTCTCCCCGTCTATGTTTGAGTAGTGAATTGTTCTTGGCAATGGTGAAATAGTTCGTTGATTGGTTGCTTACAAGTTTGTTATCTTCTATGATTGTATTTATGTACAATATATGAGTGCACGCATATGTTGGGGAATGCATGTAAGGCGATCACCGGTAGCATAATGGAGTGGTGGTGACTTGGGAGTGACAGTAACCTGAGACCGAGCCACAAAGTTAAGTTATTGGGGGATATATATAGGGGACCTTAGAACGTAAGGCTATGGTGGGACTTTATGTCTTAATCAATCTTGTGCAGTCATTTACTTGGCCACATGATCCATCATAAGGGGTTGTAGATCATTTACTTGACTATACCTATTCATGGCTCCTTCCTACAAGAAACAACTAAGACTAAAACATGTGCTTCACTAATTGTGACAACCACACGAACGAAACACCTATTGCTAGAACACTTGCTCCCTTGAGATATTTGCTGCTTGCTACTTGTGAAACTTTCTTAGAAACTTGCTCTAGGATTACTTGCATTTTAAACTTGCTTCACTAGTTACTAGACAAACCACACTCCACGTCACTTGCTTTTAATTAGTTAGTTCCTTTTAGTCAAACTTATTGCTTTGCATAAACAACCATATAAGAGGATTATAGGGCTTTAGAGAATAGATAGCTTACCTTCAGCTCCTCGTGGGTTCGACACTCAAATACTTATCGAAAGTTACTACAATTGATCTCCTGCACTTGGGAGTCATCAAAACCCATACCTCTCAGAACGTGAGAGGCGAGGACGACCCTTTCCCCGTCCTTCGGCGATGGCTCCATGTCATCCTCGCCGATCCACCATTTATCTTTTGCGAGAAATCCGTCATTCTCCAGACTCCTCATCAGAACCGGTGCAGTGTTGCACTGACTCCAATTGCCGGTGTCCCCGCTTTCTTCTTCCTCGCCTCCGGTGGAGGCGACGACCACCATGGGTTTGCCAGCTTGGGCAGAAGATCCGTCTCCCAATTCGGAGACATAAGGAGGAGGAGGAGGAGAAACCGAGGACGTTCGCGGCATGGTTTCGGCCGTGGATCTAGGGTCTCCGCCGGCCGATGCGCTCGCGGGAATCTCCGGGGCGCTCGTGGAGGTGCTCGGAGGAGCCGGTGGAGCAGAGGTAGAGATCATCTCCATCGCTGGATCGAGGTCGACGGCGGCCTCAGACGCGCGTGAAGGGCTCCCGGTTGCCATATCTTGGCGGAGCAGCCGTGGAATAAAGCACCAGCCACCGATGTTGGGTTCTCCGGTGAAGTTCGAGCTCGTTTTCCTCTCTCTCGAAATTGCGGAGTGCGCAGTAGGTGCTCTAGAAGTGCTCGATGTGGAAGAAGCGGAAGAATGGCCGAAGGAGCCAAGGTGGGCTATTTATAGCCAATTACTCTGAGATTCGTCCCAACGGCTATTTTAGCCATTGGATGATTGACGCGTGTCATGCCGAAAAACCCGGGATACGAGGAGACGGGGTGATAATGTCTATCTCCTTGTTTCTCGTGGAAAATCTGGCAAAGATACGGTTTCAGTCTTTTGACCGAAATCAAGCATCGATGATGCAAGCATGATTTTATCGCTCGCATCACGCTTTCCTTCTCTGCAAAGACTCGCGAAAGAACTGCCGGATTCCGAAAATCTGAGTTTGGCATTAGAAGTATTAATGAAAGAAGATTCAAGACTAAAACACCGACTTTTCTGAGAATAATACAAATCAACAAAAGATGGCAAGATGAAGTCTAAATTCTCCTTGGGGGCTACTATCGGATATATGCCAACTAGGGGTATGTCCAGCATTGGCCAAAGGCCGGATTACCAGGGTGGCCCGCAGGCAATGGGGTTAGGTCCATTGGGAAACTCAGTAAACTGACGCAGGAGTCCGGATTCTAGAAGAACCCGGACCACGGCCCACTACATGGTTCGGCTTGGAGAAGAAGTCGGATGCCTTAGTTTCCAAGTATAGGATTACTTTTCGTAGTCTTCTAGGTTTCCTTTCCTATAAGCCTTAGTCCAGCTACCTATATAAAGCCGGATGGGAGCAATACAATAGCTAGAAGCCAACTCGCCGGGAAGTTCATCCTCGTCGAGTTAGGGAAACCATAATCACAATTGTACTCTGTATACTTCAGTCTTGAGCCCTGATTTAGTGAGATTGCGGGAGTAGGAACGTTGCTAAGTTGCGACGTACTGAACCTGGGTAAAACGTGTCCTTGTTTCCAGTACTACCACGCTTCCACCCACGGTTATACCAGTAGGCTTATGGAACCCCCGTCCATGATCCTAACTAAGAAGACTCGACACTAGCCGCCGCTGAACCCGTCCACAAAAATCTTAAAACCACACCATGATATCTTGATCGGAAAGCTCCCCTCCGACTCCCATGGTTTCCTCCTAAAGGACAAAAGCTCTGGCCACCTCCTTGGGGCTCCTCCCTCCAAAACTAACAAGCTAGGTTAAATTTTATCTTAAGGACAACCCTGGTCTTTCCGGCCTTGCATGGTGCTCATGTACTCGGTATCCTCGATAGCACTGATGTTGTGCTAGCCAAAACCATGGAGGTCGAAGATGTTGAAAAGAAGAGAACACAAGTCACCAAGCCTGACTACCTCGCATGGGTGTCACGGGATCAAACGGTGCTAGGGTGGATCATGAACTTCCTCTCACAGGAAATTATTCCCCACATTGTCGGTATTGTATCCACTGTATGTCCTGTGGTTTTTTATGAAGATTCTAACGTCTCCTCTCGATCAACCAACTGAAGGGGGCGCTCAATAGCACTACCTCCGTTTCGTAAAATAAGGCGTGCGTTTTTAGTCAAGAGCCAACATAGTATAATTTTGATCAATATTTTATACAAAACAATGAAATTTACAATATTTCACTAACATACTATGAAAATATATTCTCTTATGAGTCTAATGATGTTAATTTGGCATTCTAAAATAATTTTTTTTTCTATATGATTGGTCAAACTTACTATAAGTCGACTTTTGACTAAATTTATACGCCTTATTTTTAGAAATGGAGGTAGTACCAAGAAGAACAAACTCACGGTCTCTCAAATTTTTTTAGACAGAAGGCTCGAGAGGAGCCTGACTTTAAATTAATAAAGCCCGGACGGCGAGTCAAGTTACAAAGCATATAACTACACAAAAAGCGAAAACAGCACTTGCTGCCAGGTGAGAACATCTAGGGATCAAGCAACAATAGTTCTGTATGGGTAGGCCAGTCCCCTAACATGGTCTGAAACCCCGCACAGCAAGGAAAAATGGAAAGGAAGATAAGGGCAGGACGAGCAACTACTGTCTGTCTCGCAAACCATCATGGAGCGGGCGAATCCTACCAATCGTCAACTTGAGTGCACCATGCTCTGGGTATACGGACAATTTGTACAACCCGTCAGCTGGCTGAGATGGGTAGGACCTCTCGATAGAGAACTTGTTGCGCATAGTCCAAAGAGTCCAGCAAAGCGCAACACAACACATCCAAAGAACTAACCTAAACTTCCCTGAGTATTTCTGTAGGAGCCTATACACATCCCCGAAGCAGGTAGGGGTCTAGGAGTTGTCAAGCATTCCCTAACTGCACTCCGCATGAATTGGGAAAGCACACATAAGAACAAGATGTGGTTCGTGTCTTATGTCTCGCCGCAAAGAGCGCAATGCCTCGTATATGGGCCATTTCTCCTGGCTATGTTTGCACGAGAGCTGCTTGTGGAGGAGTTGCCACAGAAAGATTCGGATTTTCAGCGGGACACTTATCTCCCAAATCTTCGCAAAGTGTTTCCGAGACGTGCCCTGACCGAGCTTGAGGTAAAGATATCGCACTGTAAACCGTCTGGAAGGCTCGAGGCTCCAAATAAGTACATTCCTCGCCTTCTTGAGACTGACGTTTGGAAGGAGAGAAGATAGCTACTCCCAGTCAGTCCTCTTGACCAGCTCGAACATCCTGCGAAAGGCTAGCTGTCACTCCCCAAAGTGGCGATCCTTGGCCACCAAATTATCCGTGTCAAGGGAGATGACAAACATGTTGGGGAACCTGCTATGAAGTGGGGCTGCACCTACCCACCAGTCCCACCAAAACCTAGTCGAGTTCCCGTTCTGATAATGATGGTGCGCCCCCAAGCGAAGCAATTCCTTGACTTTCTGAAATGTTTTCCAGAACTGGGAACCTTGGGGATGAGAATCGACCAGTAGGTCCTTGTGGGTAAGGTATTTGTTTTGTAGGATATCCGCGCAAAGGCCCTGCCCATCCGTAAGGATTTTTTGACACCCACTTGACCATGAGCCAGAGGTTCATCTTTCTTGTGTCAACAATGCCAAGGCCCCCCAAGGCCTTAGGGTTGCATACCGCATCCCAGCGGACCCAATGATACGTCTTTTTAGCGCTCACATCCTCCCAGAAGTTGGTCCATCTTCCAATGCACCCCGTCCCCTAGGAGTGCCACTCCAATGGCATGAAGCGCAAGGCTGGATAGGCATGCTGACGTGAGAGTCAGTCTGGCCGCCGAAGACATGAGCTTGCTCATCCAGGGGTCAGCCCTTTTGGAAACCTTGCCTACAACCGGGTCCCGGTCTATAGCCGTGAGCATGACGCCAGCCCCCGAACAACACCCTTTCTAGATAAATTAACAGGAATAGGGTCATAAGCAATATTTTCCAATCTATATAAATTGTCACCAATAGGATTTTCAGCACCCTTTCTATCCACAGTATGCAACTCAAACTCTTGTAAAACCAACACCCATCTAATAAGTCTAGGATTAGCATCTTTCTTTTCCAGAAGGTATCTAATAGCAGCATGATCGGTATGAATAGTGACTTTTGAATCAACAAGAAAATGTCTAAATTTATCGCATGCAAAAACTACAACTAAGAAATCTTTTTCGGTAGTAGCATAATTCTTTTGAGCAGCATCAAGAGTCTTACTAGCATAATGAATAACATTCAATTTCTTATCTACTCGCTGTCCAAGAACAACACCTATAGAAAAATCACTAGCATCACACATAAATTCAAAAGGTAAATTCCAATCAGGTGGTTGAACAATTGGAGCAGTAGTTAAAGCCTTCTTTAAAGTTTCAAAAGATTCCTTTCAATCATCATCAAAAACAAGAGGTACATCTTTTTGAACAAGATTAGTAAGAGGCTTTGATATTTTAGAGAAATCTTTAAGAAACCTCCTATAAAAACTAGCATGACCAAGAACACTACGAATACCTTTAACATCCTTGGGATAGGGCATTTTCTCTATTGCTTCCACTTTAGCTCTATCAACTTCAATACCTCTGATGAAGGCTTGACCTCTAGGGTGGCCCGATCTTCATGGATTGACGCATGAGAGGTGGGGATATTGGGAAGAACGCGAAGAACACGATGAACTCACTCACACAAAAGCGGACATAACTCATGAAGCCTATGAGGGATCGCAAACCCAAGTCAACAACACGCTAATTGGAACTGATTCCTCTCACCGGACGGTCCCCCGATCCAACAAAAGCCACAAGGGGAAGGTTGGCAAGAACTACCAGAATCACGAGGTGAAAGAGTAGCTACTTGGAGAGATCTTGATATAATCCAATAGATGGCATGGATCCCGTGGGGGAGGTTCTCCACATGGGAGGGGGAGCACAAGGCCCAATTCTATCTCAAGTCAACTCTTGCCTAGGAAGGAGGAGGAGGGGTCCTATATATAGTAGAGGGGTAGGTGAGAGGGATACAAGGGGATGTTCCCCTATTCCCACGCAGGGGAGCCGGCCTCGAGGCCAGGCTAGTCTGTAGGGTGGCCTGCTTGAGGGTCGCGTGGAGGCCGGCCTAGGCCGGGCTTAAGGCCGGGCGACTCTGTTTGGGAGACGACCTAGAGGCCAGCCTGGCCGGGCTGCAGGCCGGGTTTCCTGCCCTTCTTCTTCGTCGTCTTCTCGCTTCTTCCTCCTCTTCTACGCGTACACCTTGGACGACCTTGAGTCCTTGGCTTCCTCGGCATCTCCCCTCGCATCCGTACTCGTCGGCTCATACCTAGCAATGTACGAGGGTAGATGGTCAAGTAGTATACCGTCCAAATGGGTACGAAATGGGTTATAGAAGAGGAATGAGTTCACCTTTTGAATCCATGGTGACTTGACATATGATGGAGTGTGAGACATGCCCAGCGGGATGGGTCGTGCTGCATCAACTCTCCCCACTTAAAAAAGAGTCGTCCTCGATGCTAACTCGTCATCAACGTGTAGAGGAGGTAGATGGATTGTCGTAGAAGTCGAAGTCGCCATGTGGACATTCTTGATGGAAAGGGTATGGCAGCTCTTCAATGTTCCTTTGGCCTTCATGTAATCTACCAAGCTCACAAGAAAGACAAAACAACACTCAAAGAGTAGTAATTTCTTGAAGCTCATGACATTGGTTTCTAAGTAGAGGGAAGGCACATTAGCAAGGTGTCAATGTGGTTTTCTTGTAAGATCCTCCGTCATAGAAAGGTGGTGATGTAGCCACGCATGCCATGTCATCCAAAGGTAGAACCTACACACCAAATACCAAGAAAACCATGTGTGTGCGAGATAGAAGAGCACATCATTGATGACATGTACATTCATTTTCATAGCACCGTTAGCACAACACAAATATATGGAATCTAGTGCATATGCAAGGTCAAGGTGCAAGCAATTCATGAAAAAATCTCCAAAATATGAGAACACGAAATCTCCATGAAACTTTGAGGGGTTGCACACAAAGCATTGGAAGTGGAAGTTTGTCAAAATCCTTGGTGCAATAAGAGGAGACATTGGCAAAAACACAAGATGAAGAATGTCCCAAATATTATCATCATGGGTGCAAGCAAAGCATAGGAAAGAGCAATTTGTCGATATTTTTGTTGCAACACCAATGGAAGGGAAACCATAACACTCATGACAGGACATGCTCAAAATATCATTGTGGTTGCAAGCAAGCCATCGGAAAGAACAATTGTTCATCATACTTGTTGCAACACACAAATCATCTATATGAAAGATCAAGGAAGCATTCTTGTTACAAAGGAGAACAATACCGCAAACATTTTTGCAAACAAACCAAAGGAAAGAGCAAATTTTCAATGTGTTTTATGCAAAACATTAGAAAGGTATTAGAGCCGGGTTCGATCCGCAACACAATTTTATTATGCTCTCAAGAGACCGTTTTGTCAACTCATGTTCAATTCAGGTTAACAATAGCATGTGGGTACTCAAACACACTAAAGACCAAGGGAAGAAATTTTGTTTGTGTTAAATGAACACATCATCCATCATGACATGTCTCTTCATTCGCACATGACCAAAAACATCAAAATGAAATATGAAGTATGAAATGTGTGAGTGGTCAAAATGCAAGATGAAGGGTTGAGCAAGCTCAACATGAAAAAACTCAATATTCTCACAAGATAAATCTCCAAAAGTTGAGAATGCTATGGGGCAAACTCATTTGAAATCATAGCAACATTATTGCAAACCAATCATTTGAAAGAACAATTGTTCAACATTTTGGATGCAACAATGTGAGAGAAATGTAAGCACTTGGAGCAAAGCATGTCAATGGCAATATCATCACAAGTGAAAAAATTCACATGATCAACATTTTCGGAAAGTAAAGCATCACATGTGATAGGTATAGTAGCAAGTGACATATCAATGGGATCTTCCATAACATGCAAGAAATCATAATTCATCATGTCCACTAGTGGGAAAATGGTCACATCAACACCCATACCGCTGTCATCATTCTCATATGAAGTAGGTGTTGTGGTAGTAGGGGCCTTCAAGTGGCCTACTTGTCCATCTTGATGTAGACATGGGGATGCATCACATTCATCCACCATGTACATCTTCTTCTCCATAGGAAGCAAGTCTTTAAGAGTGGCGTCTCATCATCCATGGAACCTAACACATCATAAGGAAACACACTAGAGGCAGAGGGTGAGTTGTTAGAATTCGAAATGGCCTCACATGACCTATCAACTACCTCTCTCAACTCATGTGGTGTATCACCCATGCCCTCAAAGTGGATCCACTCAATCTCACATATGGTGGAGTCACTCATCTCACACGCTCTCTCACTCATGTGGGCTAAGTGGCTCTCATGATCACATGGGATTGGTACCCTCTCATCATGCATGCATATAGGGGTAGGCTTGATATCCTCAACTCCATACGCCTCCTTGGTTGAAGGGAAAATCCCATGCTCAACCTCATCAACCTTTTTTCCTCCAAATGTGTGAGCCATAATATTGGCATCATCACTCGCCTCCATTGCCGAAGGAAAACTCCCTTGCTCGGCTTCTCCACTTGACGCACCATCTTGGTCGCCACCTTGGCAATCCCACATTATGTGACCATATCCTTTGCAAATGGGGCATAAGAGGTCTTTATCTTGAAGGAGAGGGGAAAGTAGGCTCGTAGCATCATCATCATCATATATGGGAGGGCCTTCTCTTTCTCCATTTTGGTGTAGGTCTTCATCTTGCCATGTGGGAGCCCTTGCGGTGGTGGAACTTGATGTAGATACCACATGATGTATACTTGTTGAGGGAGCCATGGTGGTCTTGGCCTTTCATGTATGATCTCGTTTCTTGTGTCTCCGTCTTGAAGGATGCTTGGAGATCTTGTCGATGGCGTTCTCGAGATCTTGTAGCCGTTGAGAAGTAGCATGCTCGGACTTGTCGAAGGTCTTATCCATTGCATGGAATAGATCCTTCATGCCTTGCGCATGGGTAGCCATTGTTGTGGTAGCACTTGAAGAAGACACCTTGTGATGTGCGCTCGCTGCCATGATATGTGTGGGGAAGTCATCGCCCACTTGGAGTGTTGGTGGAGATGTTCTCTTCTTGTCTCGTCGTCTTGTAGCTTGTGTGGGCGCCAACTTGGCGGTTGAAGTTTGTTGATGATGAAGCTTGCGGACGTTTCCGCTCTTCATGTGTGGGATGACGTCGAAAGTCATTTGGATTCCTTGGCTTCTTGGCCTTCTTTCTTGATGGAGCCTCGATGATGTCCTTTTTGTGGTACCGTCTTGATGTTGAAGGAGCCAATCTTGACTTTGCCAACTTGTCGGAATTCTTGTCGTGGCACCATCTTGAGGTTGAAGGGAGTTGTCTTGTGTTGGCATTGGCATTCTCCTTGAAGTTCCTTGGTATTGAGCATGAACCGTAGGACATATGGTATCTTGGCCCTTGAAGCTTGGAGAGGAAGTTCTTGTAGGTGAGCTCATCCATGTCGGAGCGAAGTAGTTTTAGAGCTCCATCTTGTCCCTCATGCTTGTGGAGTCATTGTCGGTGTAGTACCCCGCCATGTTTGTGGATGCGTAGTTTGTGTAGCACGACTCCATCTCTTCATCCAAGCTTACGGTGTTGTAGTTGTAGTAGTGTTTCATGTTGTTGGAGCTCGTGGATTCGAAGTTGTTGTGGTTGGTGTGGTGCTCCGCCATGTCGATGATGCTTGGGGAGGAATAGTCGATGTAGAGCTCGACGTCATGGTCGTAGTGGTGGTTCATGTCGTTAGAGCTCATGGAGTCGAAGTTGTTGTCGTTGGTGTGGTGCTCCGCCATGTCGATGATGCTTGGGGAGGAATAGTCGGTGTAGAGCTCGACGTCATGGTCGTAGTAGTGGTGGTGATCCACCATGTCGTGCTCGTAGGAGTGGTGATCCACCATGTCGTGGTAGAGGTCACCCATGTCAAGCTCGTTGTACTCGTTGTTGTAGTCGTAGTGGTCCATCATGTACTCACCATATTCATCATGGCCTCCATATACTCCACTCTCGCTACACATGGTTACTCACAAGCACAAGTGTATATATAGAGTGTGAAGACCTAAGAGCTCAAACCTCACCTTTTAGCAAGTATTGGAACTAGTGGACCATGCCAAGAGAAACCGATAACAAAAAGAATGAAAAGACTTGTGTTCGAAAGATCCAAAAAAATGCTCCAAAACACACACGGATTATTGATGGATAGGTATGGAAAGTGGAAAGCAAATGGAACAACCGGAAACCAAGATATTGCAATGGCAAGTAGAGAACCACAATTATCACACAGCAACAACAAGTCAATCTCCAAAAGATATATGGAAATGCACGCATGGAGATAAATGGGACTAGTGCAACCAAAATGTGAGCTAAGGAACCAAATGATCCTAGCGAATACTATAAAGCGCATGTTGCACAAGTACAAGGAGATCCGCTAGTTTGATTGCAATTTATTGGTGGGCTACAAGATTTGCACATAATGCACCACCTGAGATGTTCATCGAGCTTGTGCGCTTCCTACAAATGGTAGGGCAAGTGGTGGTTTCCTTTTTCTCTCTTCTCCTTTCTCTTCTCTCTTTTCTCTTTGCTCTTCTCTCTTTTGCCTTTTCACTTTGTGCTCACTCACTTTGTGCCAACATATGAAACTATATGAATAGCGCATACAACGGTCGCTCGGAAACTACACGGTACAGGTGTTCAAATACCAAGCAATCATAGATGAACTAGCCTCAATAGTTAAGGTAATCACAAGGTAGGTTGGCTCACAAAGGAATGGCAAGAGGGAGAAGATTCGAGATGATTATACCTCTCTCCGACGATCTTCACCCTATAGGCTGGAAATTTTCGTGCTTTCTCACGAAACTGGATTCAATGGATGATGGATCTCCGGCAGTGGTGATTTAGATGATGTAATTTCCTACAAAACGAGCTAAAGATCACTCAAAACGGAGTCTCGAGTCAAAAGTTATGGCCAAAACGATGATCGGACGCGGCAGTTTTCTGGGAGGCCGGCCTGGGCCGGGCCAGAGGCCGGGTTTCCTGCGCGAGGCCGGGTGGCTCTGTTAGGGGGCCGGCCTAGAGGCCATCCAGGCCGGGAGGCCGGTCAACCTGCACACTCGAAAATTCACGATTTTGGTCGCGATTTTGACTTTTTGGGGTGGAAAACTGCTTCGAAAATCACCAAATCGAAGGGGGAAAAGTGGAATTAGGCCATGGGAACGCAAAGGAAGGTAGATCAACAAGTATAGCCGCAGATCTATGGATCAAAACCTACCAAAACGCACACAAATCATAGATCGATCCAAAAGCAAATTGGGGCTATTTTTGGTGGAAATTTTCGAATTTAGGCAAGAACAAGAAATTTTTTGGGGGAAAGAGGGTGTCAAATCCGTGGCAACCTTACTCTTGATACCAGATGATGAAGGCTTGACCTCTAGGGTGACCCAATCTTCACGGATTGACGCACGAGAGGTGGGGGTATTGGGAAGAACGCGATGAACACGAAGAACACAATGAACTCACTCACACAAAAGAGGAGATAACTCCTGAAGCCTACGAGGGATCGCAAACCCAAGTCAACAACATGCTAATTGGAACCGATTCCTCTCACCGGCCGGTCCACCGATCAAACAAAAGCCACAAGGGGGAGGTTGGCAAGAACTACCAGAATCACAAGGTGAAAGAGTAGCTACTTGGAGAGATCTTGATACAATCCAATAGATGAATTTATGGAGTAATCATGGATCCCATGGGGGACGTTCTCCACATGGGAGGGGGAGAACAAGGCCCAATTCTATCTCAAGTCAACTCTTTCCTAGGAAGGAGGAGGAGGGGTCCTATATATAGTAGAGGGGAAGGTGAAAGGGATACAAGAGGAGGTTCCCCTATTCCCACGCCGGGGAGCCGGCCAGGCCGGGCTGGAGGCCGGCCTCGAGGCCGGGCTAGTCTTTAGGGTGGCCGGCCTGAGGCTCGCAGGGAGGCCGGCCTAGGCCGGGCTTGGGGCCGGGTGACTCTGTTAGGGAGACGGCCTGGAGGCCAGCCTGGCCGGGCTGCTGGCCGGATTTCCTGCCCTTCTTGTTCGTCGTCTTCTCGCTTCTTCCTCCTCTTCCACGCGTACACCTTGGACGGCCTTGAGTCCTGGGCTTCCTCGGCATCTCCCCTCGCATCACTACTCGTCGACTCATACCTAGCAATGTACGGGGGTAGATGGTCAAGTAGTACACCGTCCAAATGGGTACGAAATGGGTTATAGAAGAGGAATGAGTTCACCTTTTGAATCCATGGTGACTTGACATGTGATGGAGCGTGAGACATAACCAGTGGGATGGGTCGCGCTGCATCATCTCCCCCGACTTGAAAAAGAGTCTTCCTCGACGCTAACTCGTCATCAACGTGTAGAGGAGGTAGATGGATTGCCGTAGAAGTCGAAGTCACCATGTGGACATTCTTGATGGAAAGGGTACGGCAGCTCTTCAATGTTCCTTTGGCCTTAATGTAATCTACCCAGCTCACAAGAAAGACAAAACAACACTCAAAGAGTAGTCTTTTCTTGAAGCTCATGACATTGGTTTCTAAGTAGAGGGAAGGCACCTTAGCAAGATGTCGATGTGGTTGTCTTGTAAGATCCTCCGTGATATAAAGGTGGTGATGTAGCCACGCATGCCGTCTCATCCAAAGGTAGAACCTACACACCAAAGACCAAGCAAACCATGTGTGCGCGAGATAGAGGAGCACATCATTGATGACATGTCCATTCATTTTCATAGCACCGTTAGCACAACACAAATATATAAAATCTAGTGCATATGCAAGGTCAAGGTGCAAGCAATTCATGGAAAAATCTCCAAAATATGAGAACACGAAATCTCCATGATACTTTGAGGGGTTGCACACAAAGCATTGGAAGTGGAAGTTTGGCCGGGCTAGTATGTAGGGTGGCCGGCCTGAGGGTTGCAGGGAGTCCGGCCTAGGCCGGGCTTGAGGCCGGGCGACTCTATTAGGGAGCCGCCCTGGAGGCCAGCCTGGCCGGGCTGCAGGCCGGGTTTCCTGCCCTTCTTCTTTGTCGTATTCTCGCTTCTTTCTCCTCTTCCACGCGTACACCTTGGACGACCTTGAGTCCTGGGCTTCCTCGGCATCTCCCCTCGCATCCGACTCATCGACTCATACCTAGAAATGTATGGGGGTAGATGGTCAAGTAGTATACCGTCCAAAGGGGTACGAAATGGGTTATAGAAGAGGAATGAGTTCACCTTTTGGATCCATGGTGACTTGACATATGATGGAGTGTGAGACATGCCTAGTGGGATGGGTCGCAATGCATCAACCTCTTTAAAAAAAATATGTCCAAGAACAATTCCTTCATTAACCATAAAGTGACATTTCTCCCAATTAAAGAACAAGATTAGTTTCCTCACATCTCTGCAAAACTTAATCAAGATTGTGCAAACAGTTATCAAAAGAAGTTCCCTAGACGGAGAAATCGTCCATGAATACTTCCACAATTTCTGCACAAAAGCCATGAAAAATAGCAGACAAGCATCTTTGAAACGTAGCAGGAGCATTACACAAACCAAAAGGCATACGTCTATAAGCATAAGTTCCATAAGGACAAGTAAAGGTTGTTTTCTCTTGATCTTTTGCCCTAACAACAATTTGGGAAAACCCAGAATAACCATCAAGAAAGCAAAAAAGAGTTTTCTTAGACAACCTCTCTAGCATTTGATCAATAAACGGTAAAGGATAATGATCTTTCTTAGTAACTTTATTAACTTTTCTAAAATCAATGCACATTCTATAACCAACTACTATTCTTTGTGGAATAAGCTCATTATTTTCATTAGCACAATAGTCATTCCACCTTTCTTAGGGACACAATGCACAGGGCTTACCCATCTACTATCAGCAATAGAATAAATAATAGCAGCATCAAGGAGTTTTAATACCTCATTTCTTACCACTTCCTTCATCTTAGGAATTAAACAATGTTGATGTTCAACTATTGTCTTTGCATCTGGTTCAGTATTAATAACATGTTGACATATAGTAGGAGAAATCCCTTTCAAATCATCAAGAGTATATCCAATAGCTCCATGGTGTTTCTTCAATATACCCAATAACCTTTCCTCTTCTTCACCTGAAAGTTTAGAACTAATAATAACAGGATATATTCTCTTGTCATCAATATAAGCATATTTAAGATCATCAGGTAAAGGTTTTAAATCGAAAACAGGATCCTCTTTGGGTGGTAATGTGGTACCCAAATCCTCAACAGGTAAATTATGTCCCAACATCACTGGTTGACAAATAAGAATATCGTCAATCTCATTTCTTTCTTCCATAAAGACCTCACTTTCATGGTCTTCCATGTATTGCTGCAAAGCATTGTTAGGGGAAAGAGCAATATAAGCAAGTTGTTCAACTTTAAATTTTTCATCAGGCAATTCAGCTTCATAAGGAGCTCTAGCAAATTTAGAGAAATTAAACTCATAAGATTTTCCATCAAATTTAGTCAATATTTTCTCCTTCCTACAATCTATAAAAGCGCCACAAGTGTTCAAGAAAGGTCTACCAAAAATAATAGGACAAGTTTTACTAGCAGCCTTACCCAGTACTAAAAAATCAGTAGGATATTTAGTTTTACCACATAAAACTTCCACATCTCTAACAATACCAATTGGAAAGACAGTTTCTCTTTTAGCAAGTTGAATAGCAACATAATATATTCATGTTCACAAGAACCAATTTCATGCATGATTTCTTTATAAAGCTCGTAAGGAATAGCACTAGAACTTGCACCAATATCACATAAATCATAATAGCAATGATCACCAATCTTAAAAGAGAGCATGAGAACACTAGTTTTCTTAGGTCTATGGGGATGTGAAACAATATTAGAAGCATCCTCACATAAGACAATGTGTCCATCTTCTACATTTTCAGAAACAAGATCTTTAACCATAGCTACTGTAGGTTCTATAGTTATTTTTCATTAGGTTCAATAGGTTTCTTTATAATTTTGTTAACCACACTAGCTACTATAGAATGTTCCTTTACTTTAGTAGGGAAATGAATTTTCTCAATATAAGGTTCAGGCACAACAGGATTAACATCATGCACATCTATGTTTCTAGCAGGAATACAATTACAGTATCTTTATAAGGTGCATGATATTTGTTCAACTCCTTTTTAGGAATATCAAGATAGGAAGCAAAGGCTTTAAGACAATTTGCAAAAATTTGAGAATCAAGACCACAAACAGCACTAACATTATAGAAATCATCGGTTCCCATAAAAGTTTTAATGCATTCATAATCGTAATTTATACCTGACTTTTTACCTTTGTCATTCTCCCATCCTTCAGTATTTTCTTGAATACGATCAAGAAGGTCTCATTTAGCTTATTCCTTCATAAGTTTGAATGATACAGAACAAGAAGCATCCAATAAATCCTTATCATGAAGAGAAAGTCTTGCATAAAAATTATTGATAACAATATTACTCGGGATCTCATGAACGGGGAATTTTCTGTGGAAATATGAAGCGCAAGTCAGAGCCGCCGGGTGAGGCGACCGGTGCTTCCTGAGGTATTTCCCCTGGCTCTCCGTGGCCACACGCTCGCCTGGCTGTTGAACCTCCCCTACAGTTCCGTGAGCTCGTGGGAGGACCTGTGCACGCAGTTTCTCCAACGCTTCTGCCACTGCGACCGTCTTCCCTGTGGTGAGCCCGAGGGTCACGTAACTCTCTCGCGCTTCGCCGTGGGACACGGCGGTCCTAGCTCATCGGGAGCGCACGACGCAGCTCGCCCAACTCGCCACGCTGCGTGCATCCTCGGTGGGTGCCTTGATCCGCCCTTTGGGCGCCACCTCAAGAGGGCCTCGCGGGAGGTCAATTCCGCCCTCCACGGGGGCGAGCCGTCCCCGCTGCCCCTGAAGTGGTCACAACAAGAGATGTCCTTCGACGTCGCCAACCATCCCAGGGCCATTGGCTAGGATATTGATACCGTGTGGGACCGGATTGTAGCATCCCAACTTTTAATAAAGATGGAATACCTGTGTTATTGTGCTAGTCCCTGGATCAATTGCTAGCACCACAGTACAAAATGAAATATCATGCAAATGCATCAAATTCTATTTACATCGCATGATCCAGTCTTTACAAAATAGGATTACAACTTGCATAGTCTTAGAAGACTAGCAGAAAACAAAGAAATTACAGCGGAAAACATAGTACAACATTGAGCCCATCTTCTTCATGTGCCACAGGCAAAACATGTTGGCGATAGTCTCGAGATCCTCACTCGTCTTTAGAAATATCTGCAATATGGAATATGCAGCCACAAGGGAGTCAATACAATTTAATGTATTGGCAAGTAACACTATGGTGGATATAAATGGCAAGACTAGTACTACATGCTTATTTGGCTGAGTGGAGTTTAGGCTAAGTTTGCATAAAGCCAGTTTTGTCCTATCTCTTTTGTAAAACAAACTTTTCTTTTCAAAGGGTGGCAACATTGGAATAAGATCCAAGCACCACAATACTGTTCACTTGGTCAAAATTTTAATTATTGAAAATGGTGATGTGATTCTTCCGTCCTTCCTTGTCCAGCTGCTCATAGTTGTCCATAACTGGGGACACGGCTAAGATCTTAGTTTGTTGACTCTGCAGAGCTTGTGCACTTTCACCTTCAGACCCAACTCAACCCAAACATCCTATACACCCTGAGTGCATTAAGGAAAGGAGAAGAATCGAGACGAGATCTTCCAGAAGCAAGAATCCAACCCAATGGCAAGACCCGTTCCACCTATAATTATGCTACATCTGCTTGTCAAGCCCGGGCTGAACCCTCACAACTTAGTTGATCAAGACAGAGCCCATATGACTAAAGGTTGCACTGGAAGCAATCTAAACTTGGGGAACATCATAATCACTTTGTTCCTGGGTGGCATTCCTCAAGTGAACAACCCCTCGGGGAGACACTCAACTCTCATCAGCCAAACAACCAAATCCACCCAGGTGGTTCATTCATTAGTTATACTTAGGATTTTTCCTCAACATCTAGCAAAACAAATTTTGTAGTATGGCTAAGCATCTAAATAAGTACCAAGGCATCAAAATAACAAGGTATAAGGATGGCTACACACTACTAGGATATAGCATAGCATAGTATAACTTAGTAAAATTTCCTATCATGCATACTACTCAAAATCAACTAATGCATATAGAAAATAATGGGTAGTTGATGGTGTGTTACTTGCCTTGTTGAAGTTGGTGAAGATATCACACTCTCTTCACAAAAGATCGTTGCTCTCCGTACAAGCTATTCATTGACAACACAAAACCAAATAAACAAGCATCCTAGCAAACAAACATACAAGTGTAGTAAACATACATAGAAACTAACATATCAAAAGGGGCTTAACCAAGTTGGTTAGGACAAGGTCTAGGTTCGAAAGATTAATTCTCTAATGGTCTCATACTTGTTAAGGAATTTCCAAGAGTTTACTTGGGATGGACTAGGTTGATCTTGATGTGATCTAACTTTATTATAAACATACTTGTCGAGGAAGTTCCAAGAGTTCACTAAGAATAAACATATTACTTCTTCAACTAAAGTAATACATGCAAACACTTGGTCATATTCACCTTCAAAAATATTTGAGTGACTATGTTAGTATTTTCCATTGTGGTTAGGGTAGGTCTACTAACTTCACCATCAAAGGGAAAATATTACTAAGTCTTTGGTTTCCATTTGGGTCAATGGTTGGACAAAAACAACTTGTTATTCTTCAACTTATATGGATTGCTTCTAGTCTTCACATGCTTGTCTTCTTGAAGTTAATCTTCATGGTTCTATTGTAGTTTCCTCCTTGTTGTGAAGCTTCTCTTGTACTTGATAAATCTTCATGATCTTCACTACTTGGTTTAGGTATGGGATGGGCACATATATCACTAAGTCAATTTGGAAAGAAAAATAAGAAGAAAGATAGAAAGAGAGAGGGAGATGTTTTCTTCTGGATTTCTTCACACTTGTACTTCCTTGAGTTGCTTCTATTGGTGGAGCCTTTTCTTCAAAATTTCTTCATTGATCCTCCTTGTAGCTCTTCATGTTGCCACCAAGTTGATAATGAAGTTTTCTTCTTGCTTGAGTCTTGATCTCCATTTTGCTGACTTGGTGAAATCTTGAAGTAAGAATTGGGGAGTGGAGAAGTAGATAGAAAACTAAATTTCACTACTTGGTACTATATGTGATTGACACATTCTAAGGACATGGCTTGGATCCAAATGGACATAACATCAAATAATAATAGTTGAAAACAATTCCTAAGTCATGGTGAAAATGGATGTATCACTATGTTGGGTTTTTGGTCAAATAGTCATGGCCGTGGTCCAAGGGTGTCCAAAATGGTTGGGCAAGGTTTTTCTGGTCCAAGGTTGTCAAATGGAACAATTTTGCAAAAGGAACTATATTGAAATTATTTACAGAATTAAATCTATGTCAAAATTACTCAAATACTCCAATTAATTCTAAATTCAATTTTAATTTGATCAACAATTATTTTGGGACAGGGGATATGAAAGTACACATCCTAAGGTTTCCAAATATATTTTATTTACAATTTTTGGATTTGTAGAATTTGAATTATGCCAAATTTCATCAAACAAGCATATTTGAATCTGAACAATTTTAAGTTTGTCAAATTTGAATTTGGCCAGTGCTAAAAGTTTCTAGATGTCAAGGGCTTTTCAAAAAGTCCAAGATTGCTAAATTTGGGCTATTGGTTGAAAAGTTATGAAGGTTCTAAGTTACAGGGGCTTTTCTGCAAAATTGATAATTCTATTTTTATTCAGCAATAAATTCCAGAGGCAGTTGGGCTCAATTTGGCTATTTACCGCGCGATGCGGTAGACAGGGGGTGGGCCTGGGCTGGCTTCACGCTGCACCGAGCGAAAAATTGGTTACTTAACGCGCAGCATACGTGGCGCTCTCTGATTCGCCCGTACCTGTTCGGTAAGTGATCTAATCGTGGCCGTGGGATCTAGATCTAGCGGACGAGGATGGATCTGAGAATATGCTCACCGGCTGGAAGGATTTGGTCGCCGGAAATGGCAACTGCGGCGCCGGCGGTGCAGGAGGTTGACGGCGCTGACGTTCCAGGGGGTCCCTGGCCTCGGGAAGAAGACGACGGCGATCCTCGTGGCGCGACGAAGCGGATGCAAGGGACGGCGTAGTCTCCCGTTTCCTGGTATGACGGCGTCGAGCGGAAGGAGCACCTCGGGATTCCGGCGACCACGGGAATGGATGGCGCCAACGATTCCTTGCTCCAAAAATTGATGCAAAACATCAGGAGAGGCGCGGGGACAAGAGGAACCAGAAGGTTAAGAAAGGGAAGGAGATGGATTACAGAGATGGCCGGAAACGACGACAAACGGCGGCGGCCAGTATGAACTCCGACGAGCAATTTCTGAGGAGAGAGGGGGAGATTAGCTCGGGATCAAGAGGGGAAATGGAGAGGAAACCGTGGGCTATAAGGAGGACCAGAGAGAGGCATCAATTCCAGGAAGAAACGCTCGATTTCATTGCGATTGATTTCGGCCGTTTCTGTGTCATTACAGAGATTGAAGACGACGACGTCATGATGACGTCATCAATGATTTTCTTTTCTTTTTAATTTCTGTTTTCTCATTTATTTTATATCTTCTGTTTTATGAATCCAATTAACATGAAACAAATTTCTAAAATCATAATATTTGAAATACTTTCTAACAATACCATTTTTATAAACTTTTCAACATATTACATTTTTGAATTATGAAATTTGAATAATTCATTAAAAGTGAGTTAATAGCATTTTTAATAGAAAATCAAATTTAATTTTGAGAAAGGGTTTTATAAAAATACAGAAACATTATATAAGTCAAATATCATTTTTGACAATCATTTATACTTGTTTTTCTATTTTATATTTTGAATTATAAATGATTTCACTAATAGCATATTAATGCCATTTTAAACATATCAATTATATAAATGCAAATTATTGGTTGAATAAAATATCAGAGACATCAATGTGATAAAATAACATTTTACAAAATCATATTTAATGGTTTTCATATTTTATGATTTTAAAATATGAAGAAACAATGATAGTCACTTTAATAGAAAACATTAATTTTTATATGATTAAAACAATTTTTAGAAATATTTTCTATGGTTCAACTATTGTTTCCTAATACCCTTTTAGGAACTTTCATATTGTATATTTTCAACATATTAGTGAAACCACAATTAGTATCCTTTTATTATATTTCAAACATAGAGAATTATTTAATAAATTTGGAAATGGGGTTTAGTAAAAGTAGAAAGGTTTTCCCAAATGAAAACATTGTTTTCTCAAAGTATCCTACTTGTTTTCATAAACAATTTATTTCTATAGCACTATATTATTTTCTTGATTGACATAACACTTGGAAAACAAGGATCCAACTTATATCTATTTGGGGGTTATCAATAATAGTGTAACCCTTTTTAGAGACAAGAAGAAAATATTAGAGATAACAATTCTCTAGTTTTTATATATCAAAATATTTTCAAGATCATAATTGGGTTGAAAACATATTGGGTGTAAGGGTTTGCTTAAGAAGAAATATTTTATTTATGTAGAAATATTTATTTTGAAATGACTTTAGGGTTTATGGAATAGAGGTATATTGGATTATTAATTTCATTATCATTGAAATGTGTATTGTTTTCTTTTGTTTTCTTGCATCTCATTTGGATTTTGGTGACTTGCATAGTATGAAAACAAAAAGTTTCAAATTTTTGTGATTTTTTTAGTTTTCCAAAAATCAGGGATGTTACAGACTACCACCCTTAAAAGAAATCTCGTCCCGAGATTTGGGAAGGTTAGAAAGAAAGATTGGGTAACTGGGTTCCAGAACAAACTTGGTGGCTACCACCCTTAAAAGAAATCTTTGGTGGGTAGTCTATTTTCATTAGATTAGAGTGTAGATTGATTTTAGATTGGCTTGAGTAGAACTTTCCTTTGTGGTAGAGGTGTAGACCAACATAGGTATGTTGGACTACCTTTGACACTGAGGGGTCACTCTTTGGGTCAATCAAAAGTCCTTTGGTTCACTCTCAACTTGATCTTTTGATGTCCTTGGCAATCTTCCATCTTGTTGTTATCATCCTTGAAGGCAAACACCATGCTATTTCTAAAGAAACTCTCATGGTAGGCAAAATATTCCATTGCTTGATAGCTCCAAGGTTAGCTTGATCCTTATTAGGCAGTTGGCATTGATCATGGATGTGATTGTTCCTTCAAACAGAAGAAAGAAATTTGATACTAGCATTCCTCAAATGGGATGGCTTGTGTATCAATAGGGTAAAGGTTGTATGATTCCAAATGGTTCTCACTATGGTTGGGGAATGAGTATGGTGTTGGGTTTGATCTAGTAGGAATGAGTAGAGATTTAGAAAGATGGCTAAGGAAGGTTCTTATCCAAAATAGCAGATCAAGGAAACTCATCTTACAAACAACACATAACAAACATATAGCAACACATTCATCACACCAAACAACATAGTTTTATAAAACAACTAATATTGTCATACCACACTTTATTGGTATGATCAATACTCTAACACATTAACGTTGTTCTAACAAAGTAACTAGATTGGTGGTCTCATCTATATCTTCTTGAGTTTTCTTCAAACTCTTCTCTCCTTGTCTTGAGTGTTCTTGAATGTTGTGAAGTCTGGGTTTTATCTCCAAGTTGCTTCAATTGTCTTGAGTGTAGGTCTTCATATGGTGAAAATACTTCTTGCACTTCATGGAAGGGTCATCAACAATCTTGCCTTGAGGGTATTCAAAAGGTAGGTCATCTAGAAAATTTTGAAGGTGAATTATAGATGAGAGGATATGAGAAAGATTAAGATGATTGTTTTGTTTCTAGAAAGTTTGAACATAGAAATTTTAAATCCTAGAGTCTTTTCCAAACTTAGGGTCTCCAATTCTACAGGCAACACAATGCTCTGATACCATTTTGTAGCATCCCAACTTTTAATAAAGATGGAATACCTGTGTTATTGTGCTAGTCCCTGGATCAATTGCTAGCACCACAGTACAAAATGAAATATCATGCAAATGCATCAAATTCTATTTACATCGCATGATCCAGTCTTTACAAAATAGGATTACAACTTGCATAGTCTTAGAAGACTAGCAGAAAACAAAGAAATTACAGCGGAAAACATAGTACAACATTGAGCCCATCTTCTTCATGTGCCACAGGCAAAACATGTTGGCGATAGTCTCGAGATCCTAAACGAAATCCTCACTCGTCTTTAGAAATATCTGCAATATGGAATATGCAGCCACAAGGGAGTCAATACAATTTAATGTATTGGCAAGTAACACTATGGTGGATATAAATGGCAAGACTAGTACTACATGCTTATTTGGCTGAGTGGAGTTTAGGCTAAGTTTGCATAAAGCCAGTTTTGTCCTATCTCTTTTGTAAAACAAACTTTTCTTTTCAAAGGGTGGCAACATTGGAATAAGATCCAAGCACCACAATACTGTTCACTTGGTCAAAATTTTAATTATTGAAAATGGTGATGTGATTCTTCCGTCCTTCCTTGTCCAGCTGCTCATAGTTGTCCATAACTGGGGACACGGCTAAGATCTTAGTTTGTTGACTCTGCAGAGCTTGTGCACTTTCACCTTCAGACCCAACTCAACCCAAACATCCTATACACCCTGAGTGCATTAAGGAAAGGAGAAGAATCGAGACGAGATCTTTCAGAAGCAAGAATCCAACCCAATGGCAAGACCCGTTCCACCTATAATTATGCTACATCTGCTTGTCAAGCCCGGGCTGAACCCTCACAACTTAGTTGATCAAGACAGAGCCCATATGACTAAAGGTTGCACTGGAAGCAATCTAAACTTGGGGAACATCATAATCACTTTGTTCCTGGGTGGCATTCCTCAAGTGAACAACCCCTCGGGGAGACACTCAACTCTCATCAGCCAAACAACCAAATCCACCCAGGTGGTTCATTCATTAGTTATACTTAGGATTTTTCCTCAACATCTAGCAAAACAAATTTTGTAGTATGGCTAAGCATCTAAATAAGTACCAAGGCATCAAAATAACAAGGTATAAGGATGGCTACACACTACTAGGATATAGCATAGCATAGTATAACTTAGTAAAATTTCCTATCATGCATACTACTCAAAATCAACTAATGCATATAGAAAATAATGGGTAGTTGATGGTGTGTTACTTGCCTTGTTGAAGTTGGTGAAGATATCACACTCTCTTCACAAAAGATCGTTGCTCTCCGTACAAGCTATTCATTGACAACACAAAACCAAATAAACAAGCATCCTAGCAAACAAACATACAAGTGTAGTAAACATACATAGAAACTAACATATCAAAAGGGGCTTAACCAAGTTGGTTAGGACAAGGTCTAGGTTCGAAAGATTAATTCTCTAATGGTCTCATACTTGTTAAGGAATTTCCAAGAGTTTACTTGGGATGGACTAGGTTGATCTTGATGTGATCTAACTTTATTATAAACATACTTGTCGAGGAAGTTCCAAGAGTTCACTAAGAATAAACATATTACTTCTTCAACTAAAGTAATACATGCAAACACTTGGTCATATTCACCTTCAAAAATATTTGAGTGACTATGTTAGTATTTTCCATTGTGGTTAGGGTAGGTCTACTAACTTCACCATCAAAGGGAAAATATTACTAAGTCTTTGGTTTCCATTTGGGTCAATGGTTGGACAAAAACAACTTGTTATTCTTCAACTTATATGGATTGCTTCTAGTCTTCACATGCTTGTCTTCTTGAAGTTAATCTTCATGCTTCTATTGTAGTTTCCTCCTTGTTGTGAAGCTTCTCTTGTACTTGATAAATCTTCATGATCTTCATTACTTGGTTTAGGTATGGGATGGGCACATATATCACTAAGTCAATTTGGAAAGAAAAATAAGAAGAAAGATAGAAAGAGAGAGGGAGATGTTTTCTTCTGGATTTCTTCACACTTGTACTTCCTTGAGTTGCTTCTATTGGTGGAGCCTTTTCTTCAAAATTTCTTCATTGATCCTCCTTGTAGCTCTTCATGTTGCCACCAAGTTGATAATGAAGTTTTCTTCTTGCTTGAGTCTTGATCTCCATTTTGCTGACTTGGTGAAATCTTGAAGTAAGAATTGGGGAGTGGAGAAGTAGATAGAAAACTAAATTTCACTACTTGGTACTATATGTGATTGACACATTCTAAGGACATGGCTTGGCTCCAAATGGACATAACATCAAATAATAATAGTTGAAAACAATTCCTAAGTCATGGTGAAAATGGATGTATCACTATGTTGGGTTTTTGGTCAAATAATCATGGCCGTGGTCCAAGGGTGTCCAAAATGGTTGGGCAAGGTTTTTCTGGTCCAAGGTTGTCAAATGGAACAATTTTGCAAAAGGAACTATATTGAAATTATTTACAGAATTAAATCTATGTCAAAATTACTCAAATACTCCAATTAATTATAAATTCAATTTTAATTTGATCAACAATTATTTTGGGACAGGGGATATGAAAGTACACATCCTAAGGTTTCCAAATATATTTTATTTACAATTTTTGGATTTGTAGAATTTGAATTATGCCAAATTTCATCAAACAAGCATATTTGAATCTGAACAATTTTAAGTTTGTCAAATTTGAATTTGGCCAGTGCTAAAAGTTTCTAGATGTCAAGGGCTTTTCAAAAAGTCCAAGATTGCTAAATTTGGGCTATTGGTTGAAAAGTTATGAAGGTTCTAAGTTACAGGGGCTTTTCTGCAAAATTGATAATTCTATTTTTATTCAGCAATAAATTCCAGAGGCAGTTGGGCTCAATTTGGCTATTTACCGCGCGATGCGGTAGACAGGGGGTGGGCCTGGGCTGGCTTCACGCTGCACCGAGCGACAAATTGGTTACTTAACGCGCAGCATACGTGGCGCTCTCTGATTCGCCCGTACCTGTTCGGTAAGTGATCTAATCGTGGCCGTGGGATCTAGATCTAGCGGACGAGGATGGATCTGAGAAGATGCTCACCGGCTGGAAGGATTTGGTCGCCGGAAATGGCAACTGCGGCGGCCGGCGGTGCAGGAGGTTGACGGCGCTGACGTTCCAGGGGGTCCCTGGCCTCGGGAAGAAGACGACGACGATCCTCGTGGCGCGACGAAGCGGATGCAAGGGACGGCGTAGTCTCCCGTTTCCTGGTATGACGGCGTCGAGCGGAAGGAGCACCTCGGGATTCCGGCGACCACGGGAATGGATGGCGCCAACGATTCCTTGCTCCAAAAATTGATGCAAAACATCAGGAGAGGCGCGGGGACAAGAGGAACCAGAAGGTTAAGAAAGGGAAGGAGATGGATTACAGAGATGGCCGGAAACGACGACAAACGGCGGCGGCCAGTATGAACTCCGACGAGCAATTTCTGAGGAGAGAGGGGGAGATTAGCTCGGGATCAAGAGGGGAAATGGAGAGGAAACCGTGGGCTATAAGGAGGACCAGAGAGAGGCATCAATTCCAGGAAGAAACGCTCGATTTCATTGCGATTGATTTCGGCCGTTTCTGTGTCATTACAGAGATTGAAGACGATGACGTCATGATGACGTCATCAATGATTTTCTTTTCTTTTTAATTTCTGTTTTCTCATTTATTTTATATCTTCTGTTTTATGAATCCAATTAACATGAAACAAATTTCTAAAATCATAATATTTGAAATACTTTCTAACAATACCATTTTTATAAACTTTTCAACATATTACATTTTTGAATTATGAAATTTGAAATAATTCATTAAAAGTGACTTAATAGCATTTTTAATAGAAAATCAAATTTAATTTTGAGAAAGGGTTTTATAAAAATACAGAAACATTATATAAGTCAAATATCATTTTTGACAATCATTTATACTTGTTTTTCTATTTTATATTTTGAATTATAAATGATTTCACTAATAGCATATTAATGCCATTTTAAACATATCAATTATATAAATGCAAATTATTGGTTGAATAAAATATCAGAGACATCAATGTGATAAAATAACATTTTACAAAATCATATTTAATGGTTTTCATATTTTATGATTTTAAAATATGAAGAAACAATGATAGTCACTTTAATAGAAAACATTAATTTTTATATGATTAAAACAATTTTTAGGAATATTTTCTATGGTTCAACTATTGTTTCCTAATACCCTTTTAGGAACTTTCATATTGTATATTTTCAACATATTAGTGAAACCACAATTAGTATCCTTTTATTATATTTCAAACATAGAGAATTATTTAATAAATTTGGAAATGGGGTTTAGTAAAAGTAGAAAGGTTTTCCCAAATGAAAACATTGTTTTCTCAAAGTATCCTACTTGTTTTCATAAACAATTTATTTCTATAGCACTATATTATTTTCTTGATTGACATAACACTTGGAAAACAAGGATCCAACTTATATCTATTTGGGGGTTATCAATAATAGTGTAACCCTTTTTAGAGACAAGAAGAAAATATTGAGATAACAATTCTCTAGTTTTTATATATCAAAATATTTTCAAGATCATAATTGGGTTGAAAACATATTGGGTGTAAGGGTTTGCTTAAGAAGAAATATTTTCTTTATGTAGAAATATTTATTTTGAAATGACTTTAGGGTTTATGGAATAGAGGTATATTGGATTATTAATTTCATTATCATTGAAATGTGTATTGTTTTCTTTTGTTTTCTTGCATCTCATTTGGATTTTGGTGACTTGCATAGTATGAAAACAAAAAGTTTCAAAATTTTGTGATTTTTTTAGTTTTCCAAAAATCAGGGATGTTACACGGATAGGCCACATTGATCAGGAGTGGGATAGCAAGAAGTTTGGTAACCCAGAGTGGGACGGCAAGAAGCTAGGAAACCTGGACAACTACCGGCAAGCTTGGAATAAAGCCGATGTCGGCCCCATCTCAATGGTCGTTGCCTCGTCCAGCAGCACCCTGGCGCACAAGATGTACTGCTTGCGCAAAGCTGCCGAAGACACTGAAAACACCAACCGGGTAAGTTCTTTATCTTCTATCAGGTTTTCCGAGTTGCAACTTTTCTATTTCTTTTTCTATACACCATCCAGTCCCCGAGATTTGGGCCGGTAGGCAATACTCGACCGATTTGCAGTCTACTCGAGCTGAATCTTCCCACTTATATTGTCTTTGTTCTTTCTTCAGGAATGCACCGATACCCGCACCAAGATCTTCCGCCAGCTCCTCTGGTCTCATCGGAGGGTCAAGGAGCAGAACCGGGAGCTACAAGGGAGCGTGGCGAAATAGGTAATGCTCATCCACTCTGAATTACTGCTTATGCTTTACCAGCATCAGTTTTCTAACTCGGTTCATGTCTTCCAACTTGAAGCTATCATGGAGAAGGACCTCACTGATGCCATCACCAAGATCTCCTCTTTAGAGAGTACGTGCAATAGTTTTGTTTGTGCGTTTTGTGTTTACGCCAATTTTTTTCTCAACTTTGTTTCTCTGCAGGTGAGTACAAGGCCCTTGCTGACATGCACCAAGATTGCACTGTGTTGGCCAAGTCAGCGCAGAGCAAAATCTCATCTCTGGAGAGTAACTTACCTCCTCTTTCTTATTTATCCGGCTTCTGTATCCTTTCTACTTTACTGATCGGGTTGGCTCCTTCGCAGATGAGCATAAATTCTTTCTCGAGCAGCACCAAGGATGTGTTACTCCGGCCGAGGTGCAGCTACAAGTGCAAACCACCCAGACCAAGCTGGAGTCCGAGCTCGCCGCCGAGAAGACGGAGGAGCTCAAGCTCAAGCTTGAGCTGGCAGACGCCCTCAGGTCGGCGCTTCAGGCTAGGAACAAGAAGACCGAGGTGTTGAATCAGGCAACTGTTGAGAAGCTAGAGCTGGGAAGGGAGATTGAATCCCTCAGGGCCCAAAACAAAGACCTCTAAACCATGTTGGCCAACTCCCGAGGTCTGCTGGACAAAGAGCACACCCTTGCTGCAGGATGGCACAGCCGGCTTAGGGATCTTGTCTTGGATATGCGCTGTAAGTTACGGCCCCTCTTTAACTTATTCCATCCGGTTTCTTCTACTCAGTTGCTCTTCTCCGGCTTTTCTTATCTGCTTTCTTGACTCTACCCAGCATCACCTCTCTCAGGGACCTTCCCAGATCTCAATGCAAGCGCTAAGCAAGCTGTGGCCAAGGCCAGGGAGTTGCAGAAGAAGCTCGGCCACGATGTTACCGACTCGGTCATGATCGATGACCAGATCGAAAACATCAAGACCCGAGTTCACCTCCTCAAGGGCCTGGGCACCACTCTTGTTTCCACCGGCATGCGCCTACACAAGGTCTTCTGGCCGGACGTCGAGCCTCCGACTACAATCAACGAGCTGGCCTCCAATTTGTACTATGTCAAGGTGGAAGTGAAGAAATGGCGCGCCTCAGCTGCCCGAGCTGGCGCAGATGAGGCCCTCCACTTTGTGCTGTCCTGGTATGATAATCTGGATCTCAACAAGCTCAAGACACTCCGGAACAACTCCAAGTGGACCAAGCGGGAGGAGTTTATCCAACGCCGCCAGGAGATGGCATATCGGCTAGCCTCCTACGCGGATACCAAGGAATTCATTGATGGCCCCACGGAGCCGGACACCGACATCGAGGACGGTGAAGATGATGTTGAGGACGGCGATGAAGGTGAGGCGAGTGACGAGGAGGCCGAGCAGGGTGAGGCAGGCGGCGAGGAGTCCGAGCAGGAGGGAACCGCGGCTGAGGAAGCGGAGGAGGGCGATGACTAGGAGGCAGCCGAGCCAAAGGATGGCTCCGAAGAGGTGGATAAGGAAATCCAAGCCGATCCGTAGCCCACTGCCTCGCCCGGAGTCGTCACCACCGAGATGGTGACCTCCACGTCGGCCCCCGAGTTGAGCGCCATAGAGACTCCCGCCAAGAACACCGCATCCGGGCCTGTTCTCCGACTGGCGACTCCACGAACCCTGCGCCAACCACTGCCTCTGAGCTTATCAGCGATTCCTCCGACCTGTCAAGCCTTGAAGCCAGCACCACTCCTTCGACATCGGCCTGAGTTCCTGCTCTATTTCAACTTCAAACTTTTTATCAGATCCCCGGTATGCCGGGTGCAGATGTATGCCACAATTTATTGTTTCGTGCGTGCTACTCAGTTTTATTCAGTTCTTAGCAAGACTGGCTCAATGCCGGATTGCGCTAATTGCGAGTCCCCGAGTTGCTTTTCTTATCCGCCCGGCTCTTTTGTCTTTGCTCTTACCTGTCCCTTGTGGCTTTTTGGTAGTCGAATCACAAGATTTTAACAATCGGGTTTCTAATACTTAACATATTTTAGATTTGAAATGAACACCGCCCAACACTTAGCCGAAAACACAGAAGGAAAAGACACCCTATTCGGTTGATAGACCCCTTCTTTCCTTAGCAATTTTTCGTGTGTTCATTGACCTTTGGCTTGTTCTCTTGCTTGCCATGAAGACGGGTTGCGGACACAGCAGAGTCGAAGAGTTGGCCCTTAGGTTTAAACACATTACTAGACGTGCGCATGAAAGTCCGAGTAGACTAACCGAGTAGACAAATTAAAGAAAGTAAATAACACAGAGCAAGTTTGGCACATGCAGTCCCCGAGTTCGAATTCGGAGTGCCGACTTGGAATTTAACTCGGTTAAGGAGATACATACAATGTTTGTTCAGGAATGAAAACGGCGGAGTAGAGCTACATTCCAGGGACGCTTGGATTCCTCTCCGGATTTATCCGCCCTGTTCTTCTGTGGTGCCTATGCGTCGATGAGGTAATACGCGTCATTGTGGAGAGCCTTGCTCACAATGAAAGGACCTTCCCATGGAGGGGAAAGTTTGTGCATCCCGGCTGTGCGTTGCACAAGCCTAAGCACCATGTCTCCTTCTCGGAAAACCCTCGGGACAAGATGTTGTGTTTCCATCACATTTCCGGATTGGCTTCACTTCAATCCACTTGGTGAGCTTATCAACCATGACCAAGATGTGTGTCATGTTTCCCCGAGCTGGCTTGAAAGGGCCCACCATATCCAAGCACCAGACAGCAAATGGCCAAGTGATGGGGATTGTCTTCAACTCGGAAGCTGGCATATGAATCTTGCTTGCATACCTCTGGCACCCATTGCACTTCCTCACGAGATCTTCTGCTTGTTGCGAGGCAGTGAGCCAATAGAATCCGTGCCGGAAAGCTTTCTTGACTAGGGCCCGAGATGAGGCATGGTGCCCACATTCTCCTTGGTGTATCTCTCTGAGAATCTCGTCTCCTTCTTCCAGCTCAACACAGCGTTGGAGTACACCAGTGGAACTTCTCTTGTACATCTCTTTGTTGATGATGGTGTAGCCCTTGGATCTTGTTTGTATCTGCCTGGCTGTGACCTCGTCACTCGGCAAGGTACCATCCATCATAAAGGATAATATGGGCAAAGCCCAACTCGGTGTCTCCCGAATAGGAAACACTGGTTCATCCACTTCCATTGGATCAGCTGTCATGACTTGCTCCGATTTGGAGACGAGTCCCGGAGTACTAAGAAATGATCCCCTCGATGTATGCGACAGTCCCCGGGTTTGCTGAGGCAGTCCCCAGGTTGGATCTCCATGGCAACAGCTTCTGAGTCCGGCAGAGCCAGGATGAATATGGAATCCGAGTTGGGGATGGCTTGATAGAGGGCTTCCTCAAATGCTCCAGAGAAATCCTAGGTGGGATGAACTGCCGAGAAGAATCCAACTTGGATAGAGCATCTGCTGCATCATTTTCAGCTTGGTGGATGTGATGGAACTCACACCCATCGAAGAATCCGGTCATATTCTGGACGAGGAACCGATAAGATGCCATGTTGGCATCCAACGCGTCCCAAGTCCCCGAGACTTGTTGAACCACCAGATACGAGTCACCATAGCATACAATCCGCTGGATTCCAATCTCCTTGGACACTTTCAAGCCATGGACCAGATCTTCATACTCGGCTAGATTATTGGATGCCGGAAAGTGTATTCGTAGCACATACTCGAGTTGGTACCGCTTGGGTGAGGTGAGTACTACACCGACACCGAGTACCTCTTTTACCTTGGAGCCATCGAAATGCATCCTCCAGAAATTTGTTTCCGGCAAAGGAGGCTCATACTGCATTTCGGCCCAATCAACAAAGAAATCCGCCAGGGCCTGGGACTTGATGGCTTCTCTTCTCGCATACAACGGGGTATAAGCGGCTAGCTCAATTGCCCACTTGGCCACCCGGCCACTTGCATCCTTGTTTCCCATAATTTCCGAGATGGGAGCAGTGCTCACCACCGTAATTGGATGCTCCTGGAAATAGTGCTTGAGCTTCGTGGCACCCAGGTAAACCGCATATGTCATCTTCTGATAGTGCGGATAGTTTTTCTTGGAGCTGGATAGCACTTCACTTAGATAATACACCGGCCTCTACGCCGATTTGCCTTCTTCTTCTCGCTCTACTACCACCACACTCACTACTCGGTTGGTAGCTGCAATATAGAGCAGCATTGGCTCCTTAGGCAGTGGAGACGCCAGAACTGGAGTGGTGGCCAGCATGCTCTTGAGCTCTTTGAACGCCACATCAGCTTGTGGGGTCCAGTCAAATTTGTCAATTTTCTTCATGAGCTGGTAGATAGGCAAGGCCTTCTCACCCATTCTTCCCAGGAACCGGCTAAGAGAAGCCAGGCACCCGGTAAACTTTTGCACATCCTTCAGTGACCTCGGCAAATACATGCTCTATATAGCTTTTATCTTTGAAGGGTTGGCCTCAATGCCCCGACTGGACACCAAGAAGCCGAGTAGCTTCCCAGCCGGGACACCAAATGTGCACTTGGTTGGATTCAATTTCATCCGGTACTTGCGCAAGCTTGCAAATATTTCTTCAATATCGCTCAGCAGTGTGTGTTTTTCTTTGGTTTTGATGACAATGTCATCCACATACACCTGCACATTTTTGCCGATCTGCTCATGCAGGCATTTCTGCATGCATCTCTGATAAGTGGCCCCACGATAGCAATAAGCACCGTACGGGGTGATAAAAGCATTCTTTATTTGATCGGCCGGATTTAAAGGGATCTGTTGAAAACCAGAGTAGGCATCAATGAAAGACAAAAACTCGCACCCGGCAGTGGAATCAATCACCTGATCTATTCGAGGCAGAGGAAATGGGTCCTTGGGGCATGCCTTGTTCAGATCGGTGTAGTCAACGCACATGCGCCACACCACAGCGACCATGGGGTCATCCTTCTTCTTCTCCACCATGACCGGATTGGCCAGCCAATCCGGATGCAGCACCTCCATGATAAATCCACTTGCTAGCAGCCTTGTGATCTCGTCACCAATGGCTTTCCTCCTTTCTACCGCAAAGCGGCGCATAGCCTGTTTGACCGGCTTGGCGTCTGGCCGCACATGCAAAGAGTGCTCAACCAACTCCCTCGGGACACCCGGCAGATCCTGGTTGGACCATGCAAAGACATATGATTCTCACGGAGGAAGTGGATGAGCGCGCTTTCCTATTTCTCCTCCAATCCGGCGCCAATGATGGCAACACGCTCCGGGAACTCCGGGTCAATCTGCACCTTCTTTGTCTCTTGGGAGGCCTGGAATGTGGCTCCAGGCTAAGAGCTCGGCATGCCAGGCATACCGAGTTGAGCTGCCTGTGCCAATGCCACCACCTCATGTATCTTCTTCTTCTCGGCCGCAATGACCATGGACTCGGCAAGCCGAGATCTAGCAGATGCACAGTCCAAGGAGCGCTTGTAGTCACCCGAGATGGTGATGATGCCATTGGGACCGGCAAGCTTCATCTTCAGATATGCGCCCCGGGTTGAAGCCATGAACTTGGTTAGAGCAGGCCTGCCGAGTAGAGCATGGTAGGGGCTCTGAAGATCAACCACCCCAAACTGGAGACACTCAGTCCGACAGTTGTCCCTTGTGTAGAAAAACACATCAATCCAGATCCGGCCAATAAGCGAACAAGACACTCCCGGCACAATGCCATGGAATGTAGCCCGGCTGGGTAGCAGCATGTTCTTGGGAATGTCGAGGTTCTCCATAGTATCCCGGTACATGATGTTGATGCTGCTCTCGTTGTCAATCAACACCTTGTTGAACTTCACATTCTTCTTGGATCCCATCAAAGTAGGGTCCACCACTAGAGCATATGTACCCGAATTGGGCATGGTCTTGGGATGATCAGCTCTAGACCAGATTATGCCCCGGTCGCACCAATGCATGTAATCTGGCACCGCCGGCATCACATCGTTCACCTCCAACGCGCGCCTGCGCTAGCTCTGCTTGTCATCCGGCTCAGTGGTTAACACCATATAGCTCTCATGATGCTCCTGGTACTGATTCCGGTCTCCACCACCATCAGTGTTGTTGTTGTTGTTGTTCCGGTTGACATTGTTGTTGCGGGTGTAGTAGTTGCAGTTGTAGTAGTAGTAGTAGTTGTTGTTGTTGTAGTAGTTGCGGTTGGCCCCCTGCGCCACTTGGTTTAGATTCTCCCTCTGATTCTCGGCCGTCCTGGGAGCAGCTGCCCGGATAGGCTGCACATTAGAGCCCGAGAGCGGAAGAGGAGGAGGAGGAGGCAACTCGCCAAAGCCCTCACTCTTGATCCAGTCCCACCAGCTGCACTGCCGAGTAGTGTGGTTAGCTGGCCTGCTCGGATGCCGCGTATGGAAGCTGCACGGCCCCTCCTTCATGGTCTCAAAGATGAACCTCGGAGGATCTCCGGATTCCTGGGGAGCATTGTACTGCTGAGGAGCATTGTACTGCTTCTTGAAGTTCTGGCGCTGATTCTGGTTTTGCCCATACTGGGCTCCAGCAGTTTTTTGCCTCTGACTGCTCCCAGCAGCGGGTTGATCCTGGTTGACTGCAGCTACATGGTCCGATCCGTAGCGGATATCCGGACGATCATCTCTCCTCTTGTTACGGAATTCTCGGCAGTCATTGCGCCGGGCTCCATCATGGTGTCTTCTTTTAGGCTCGAAAGAATAGAGCAGAGGCTGAGTAGGGTCACTGAGAGCATACATATCTGCAATCTTGATTGTCTCGGCGAGCGTACTCGACATCTCCCTTTGCAATTTCTGCCACAGCATGCTGCCATGTCGGCAGCCTTGAGCGAACCAGGCAATTGCATGTGACTCATTCACACCCTCACAGGTGTTCCTCAAGGTACTCCACCGAGTAAGATACTCGCCGTCAGTTTCTTGTTCCCTCTGCTTGCACGCCGAGAGCTGTTGTGGCCGGTTTGGCCTCTTGTAAGTGTTGGTGAAGTTGCTGATCAAGGCTTCCGAGAAGTCAAGCCAGCAGTTGATGTTATCTCTCGGCAGGTTGTTGAGCTAGATCCGGGCAGGGCCCTCCAACATTTGAGACACATACATCACAACCCATCTCGGGTTGCCGCCGGCAATGTACACATCAGTAACATAGTCATTCAGCCAGTCATTTGGCTTGGTGCTTCCATCATATGTCTTGGTCCCTCTAGCCAGCTGGAACATGGACACGGCCAGCTCCCCCATGATCCTGGGACCAAAACAACTTGGCTCGGGTGGGCCCCTTGCTTCTATCTCCTCGGACAGGTAGATCATGTCCAGCTTGTACCTTGCATCACTTGGCTGCAACATCCTTGCTCCCAACCGAGCTGCCATATCTCTTGGGTCGGCGTACCCGGCTTGCTCCATCGCCGAGTACCCGTCATTGTAGCGGTCCTGGTGCATAGGACCGGGTTGAGCAACCGGGTTGACCACCGCAGCAACTGCTTGTGGCTGAACAACATGCCGAACCGGGTTGACAACATGATGCCGAGATGGGCCATCTCGGTTTCCTCCTTGACCCTCTTGGTGAACTCGGGCGGCCCGATGGCCGATACCTGCAACAATGTGTTTTTGACCGGGCTGCCGCTCTATAGCGTGCTGTTTTCCAGCAACAGCCGGAGCGTACACCTGCATCTGCTTGCTCTTCCCGGAGTTTACACTCGGATCCCTCTCACCACCGGGAAGCCGTGATGAGGCCTGTTTTCCAGATCTTGCCCCATGCGACTGAACAACATGAGACGCACCAGCTCCCAGGTTCGCTTTCCGGAAAGCCTCATTCTGCCTACCAGCCTCCAGAACAAGCTCATTGAGCCGGTCCTGTTGCCTAATGCGAGCCTCACCAGATAAGTTTGGGAACTCGGCAGCAACTGTCTCTTCAGCTCTAAGTGTTTTGGCAGGAGAGCTATACTTAGGCCTACCAGCTAAGGTCCTACTATCAGATTTTCTAGCAGCTCTACCATCTCTAGCTAGTTCAGCACCTAGATTGCGACGGATGATTCCTATCTTGCTAGGATTTCTAGAAACAGGAGTAAAACCATGGGCTCTATTGTACTCATTTTGATCAAGGTTGAGCTCAAGCCTAACCTTTTCCAATTCCTGGGCTTCCAGGAGCAAGGCCTGGCGCTGCTGCTCGAGCTGCGCCCTCAACACCGTCGGATCCGCATCTGTGGCGAGAGGCATGCCCAAGTTCTCGACGACACCGACACGAGGCACCGGTATCGCAGCTGATGTAGAAGGAGCCTTGTAGCCCGGTTGATTCTGGGGCTTGTCGTAGGGCTTGTGGCTCGGACGAGCAGCCGGCTCGTCGACGACTTCGGGCGCAGTGGGCGCGCCTTTCCCGGCAGCGATAGCCGGGCCAGTCATAATCACCTCCACACTGCCCGCAGAGCGGACGGCTGGCTGCCCGCGGACGGCGAGAACGGCAGGAGGGTCCGCAGCAATGAGCACCACCTCGGGTACTCGCGCATGACGGTGGTGGCGACGTACACCAGATGCGCGCCGAAGGAGACGACGAAGCCGCCTGCAGGCACGGGCTTGCCACCGAAGTCGCCCGTGTTGTCGGTGACGAAGTCGAGGTAGCCGGATCTGTGGACAAGGCCACAAACCACGCGCTCCCCCGAACGAGAAACGGGTCCCGTCCGGACATGAACCCCAGCCAGCGCCGCTGCTGGCCCCGTGGTGGGAGCCAACTGTCGTGGTGTGGAGAAGACAGATGCCATAGGATGGCTAAAGTTGGGGCCGATGGACGATGTAAGTATCCGGGGAGGGATCGCACGCCTTATAGGCACGCTCAGAACACTGCAAACAACACGATCTACCCAGGTTCGGGGCCCTCGTGTGGAGGTAACACCCCTACTCCTGCCTTTCTCTCTATATTATGGTATGCCGAGTACAAGAGTTCCTCTCTCTCTCTTTCTTTCTCTCTGTGAGTAGTAATGCATCTAAGGTTAATCCGAGTGTCGTCGTCCCTCGCGCAGGAGGGGGTAAGCCACCTTATATACTGGTGGCCAACCACTATTCTATGAATAGAAGTACTGAGTAGAAAACACCACTGTGCAGCAGCGCACGCCTCCGTGTCTTCGCTGGCAGCATCGCCAAAAGTCCCCGCGGTAGGCCGCTGACATGTCTTGTCCAACTTGTCAGTCACCACGGTAGGACACTTACATGTCCCGTCCCCCTTGTCAGAGACAGGACTTGACACCGCCCATACCGCACTGTACCCACGTCTGGATACAGATTACCACATACCTAGTAAGTTGAACCGCACGCCTGTACGGCTCCAGGATACGCGGGATTCACCTGAACGTCTCCATTGACTTTGCCTCCGAGTAAAACAGGTTCTCCTCTATCCAGATCACCCGAGTGCTACCCGGCTGACCCAGACACATGCTTGAATCTTCCCTTGGCCTCTTGTGCTCCCTGCCGGATAGCACCCTACCCGGCTGAGCATCATCCTATCCAGCCCGCACCAACTCGGTACAGCCAAATTCGGTAACCAGTGCCTTGAACTCCATTCTTCACCTATCTTACCCCTACATGGGGTAGCCCCCCGACACAAATACACAATGCATTCTCCTAGGCCCATAAAGGTGAAGTGTCATGTAGCCGGCATTCACATGACACCACTAGAAGAATAACACCACAACTTAAATATCAAACCATATAGATATTACTTCAACATAATTCCACTACTAACATCATGAATTCTCCCATGTCCTCAAGAACAAAAGGAACTACTCACGAGACATCATATGGATCATAATCAGAGGTGATATAACAGTAAATAACAATCTGATCATAAAGTGCAAACACCAATAAATCTCACAAGCATCAACTAATAACAAGTAATCCACACCAGGAGAGAGATCTAGTGGAAAACAATGATAAAGAACCCTAATTGTTACAGTGGGATGAAGGTGGACAGTGAGGGTGATGGTGCTGGTGGTGAGGATGATGACGATGGTGATCTTGATGAAGACCAGAGTGATGACGGTGATGATGGCGATGATTTACCCTCTCCGAGGAGGAATTTCCCCGGCAGATTTCTCCCTGTCGGAGAGCTCCGAAGAGCTTTTATCTCTCTATTGTTTTCCGCCCCGAGGCGGCGGAATATTTCCTCAATGATGTTCTAGGGCTTAGGATTCCCTAGGGGTCAAGTACGCGAAAGGGGGTGACCAGAGGTGGGCCAGGGTGGCCACACCACCCGATGGCGCGGCCAGGGGGCGCCACCCTATGGTGTGGGCCCCTGGTGGCCCCCTCTGGCTCCCCTTGTAGCTGGCTTCCTCCTATGAACTTCTAAGACCTCTCTGGTATCCCCCTCTTCTTCTGATCTTCTGAAATAGGGTGTCATGACGATGCGTTTTCCATCAGATTCCTGGTCTCGGTGTTTATTCTCCAATAATTCCCAAACATGCAAAATCATATTAAATAACATAAGTAATGCATCATATCATGAAATATATCGATGAATAACAGAAAACAACAATATAAAATGGTGATGCAAAATGTGTGTATCAACTTCCCCAAGCTTAGACCTCGCTTGTCCCCAAGCGAAACTGAACTCGGTAAACATGACCACAGGTTTATGGAGTGAGGTGTCGATAAATAAAATACGGACAAGAAGCATCCAATCTATCAATACACTAGTCATTCTAGCAAGAAACTCCCTCTCATACAATTTAACTTGAAACAAGTAAATGGAGTCACAATAGATGTGCAAAAAGGAAATCAAAATTGGTGAGGGAAAACTTCCTTCTTGTCAGAGAACACTTAACAGTGTACTTATCTTTCGATCAGAGTCTTTATATTAGAGGTTATATTGCAAAGTTTCACATGATCAATCATAACAATTTCTTTGCAATCATTGATAACTTTCAAAGTGGTATTCATTCATATAAAAAAATTGTACTAAACAAGGAAGAATAAAGGACATGATTGAGTAAATCAACATATAGATGGACGGATCAGAACAACTCAAATGCTTGCTTAACACATAAAGGAGTAGGTTTACTGACTTAACATAAAAGTAAAGGATAGGCCCTTCACAGAGGGAAGCAGGGACTAACTCATGTGCTAGAGCTTTTTATTTGATAAACATAGTCACTGAAAATAATTTTGAGAGTGGTGTATGTTTATGTCAACAAATGGCAAACAGAAAATATAGTACGTCACAAGCCAACTAGACCTTACAAGAGTGGCTACCATTGAAGGACGCTATCTGAAATCATCAGATCATCCCTCCTCCCTTTTGTTTAACACAATCATGCTTTGACTGATAAATCAGAGGCAAAAATAGTGAAGAGAATTTATTTTAATTAAGTTTGGAGCTAGGCACCACGCTACCATCTCTTCTAGCATTTGGATAAGCGGATGAAGCCACTAGTACGGGTGTGTAAAGTCCAATCAACAAGTGAGATAAAGATTCTCTATTTGCGTCCTCATGAGCTAAAACAGGGGCACAAAACAGGTGTAGTTTTGAAGGTTTTAAAGGTAGCGCACAATTAATTTACTTGGAGTGGCGGTTAAATACCACATATAGGTAGGTATGGTGGACACAAATGGCATGGTTTTGGTCTCAAGGTTTGGATGAACGAGAAGTATTCCCTCTTAGTATAGGTTTCTGGCTAGCAAGGTTGGGTAGCAAGCATAAGAGTTGAGGGAAAACAAACAACCATATAGATGATAGAACCAATCATGCAATCTTCCTTGGTAGTACAAACAATCTTAACATGAGAATACTAAGCTTATGAGCCAACAAGGAAGAAATATCATGAAATAATATATCTACATGCAACTCCCTCTTTTCTACTTAAGCGTCAAAGTATTGTTGCTACTAACCAATGCTAAGTTTTCCAAAACCAACTAGATTAACTTGATGCTCCAATATTGATACCAATACTAATAACAAGATCAACCATATAACAGAAATTGCAAGCCAAAATAAAGTGTAGAAGATGATGAAACTTCTCATTAATATTCCATAACGGCAACTCAAACCAAGGGATACAACGATAACCAACTAAAAAAATGATATTTCCATACTGCAAACTATATGATATTTTCGCTACTCATGATATGACTCTACTAAAAGGTAAAAAGGTGAAAGATAAAGGTGTGATATTGAAAGTGCAAACGCGCTTAAATCATCATGTTTTGGTGTTTGTTAACAACACATGTATCCTTATGTGTGCTGATGTTTTTCAGGGCCTAAACAACATATTTGATACGGTGGCAGTGAGTTACAAAAAGGTGCAAAGTTCTAGGAATTATCTGCTGGAATTTATTCCAGGCCGGAGTCTCCGGTCTACCACACCGGAGTCTCTGGTGTTAAGATATTCGTGGAACATTGCTCTATGGAAATATGGTGTCGCCTGTTATACCCAGTCCGGAGACTTACCGGAGACTGTCCGGAGTCTCCAGTGTGGCTGATACCTTTTGCTGTCGAATGACCACAGACACACTCTAGTCTCGTGCGACAGGGCACAAGCTGGTCAAGACCGGAGTCTCCGGTCACTCTTACCGGAGTCTCCGGACAGGTGATTTCCTGAAGAATATGGAGCTGGTAGAAGTGGTGCCACCCGCTGCATCGACACCGGAGACAAGCCGGATTGTGTCCGGAGTCTCCGGACTGCTGCTCTACAAAAAAGCTCAGACCGGAGTCTCCGGCCTTTACACCGGAGTCTCGTGAATTTGGCAGAAATGCCTCCAACGGCTCCAAGACTTTATGAGGGGTATAAATACCCCCTCCCCTCCACCTACCTCCAGCTAGCTCGACCAGAAGCAATCTCACCATTGCTAGAGATCACCCACCTTGCTAGATCTCCAAATCCCTCCACCAAAATCCTTGATCTTGGAGGATTGAAGGAGAAGGCCCCAATCTACGTATTCACCAACCGGATTTCATTTCCCCCCTCATTTTCTTGAGGGGAACTAGTCTAGGGTTTCCTCTTGTGGAGAACCTAGACATCTTGTCTCTCTTGGTGATTCTTGTGATTGTTGGGAGCCCCCAATTCGGTTGTGGGTGTGTGCCCCAAACTTGTTTGTAAAGGACTCGATTCCTGCCTCAAAGGGGATCAATAGTGGAAGGTGGACTAGGCCTTTGTGGCGGGGTTCATCGGAGAATAGGGTGAGGCCTTTGTGGCATTGAGTAGGCCTTCGTGGCGAGCTCACACCCCTCAATGAGACGTACTCCCTTAACAAGAAGGACCTCGGGAATACATCGTGTCTCCGCGTGCTTCCTATCGGTTATCTTGTTCCCTTATCCTTTACTCATTTGTACTTGTTGCATTTATTGTTGTACTAGTTGCATTTATTGTTGTGCTTGTCATATAGGTAAATTCACCTTAGTTCCATTATCTAGAGAATTTACCTTTGTGTCAAGCCTTAACTCGAGAAAACTTAAAATTGGTCGTAGCACCTATTCACCCCCCCTCTAGGTGTCGTAACTCTCCGTTTAATTGGTATCGGAGCCTCGGCTCTTGTTTTGGGCTTAACCGCCTAAGAGTTTAATATGACTGATGTTCCGGATGTCCCGGTTCCGTGGCGAGTGTCTCGATGGATGATCTCAATGAGTTTAAAATTTCATTGACCTTATCCGTGGAGAGCAAAATCGATGAATTGCGGACACTCATGAAAGCCAAGGAACCGACAACCTCCACTACATCTCATACGGTCGAACCACCGGAGGATGACGAGGATGGGGAAGATGGTGAAACACTTAAAGATGCTTCCGCTAAGAACAACACCGATAAGGGTTTTGGAGGAAAATGAGAGTTTCATGCCGTCGAAGGACGCTACTCTCCCGATCCTCCCGTCCCACATCCCAATATAATTCCTAGAGGAGATCCACCTAAAATTGATGCTTTTTATTTTTGCGAGTGGCAATATTACATGGAAAATCACTTGAACTCTTCTTGTATAGAACTTTGGAGGGTCACTCGTGATGGATACAAGCCTCATGACCCCAAGAACTTGACAAGAAGAGAAGCCGTAGATTGTCAACTCAACTACACCGCCTTGTCGATTCTTCAACAAGCCGTGGGTCCTAACCACATGCCTCATCTTCAAAAATATTCCACCGCCAAGGAAACATGGGACGCTCTTCTTGTCATGTTTGTGGGCAATGAAAGCATGCAAAGGAATAGGTATGATGCCTTGAGCAATGAGGCCGAAGGGTTCTATATGCATGATGGAGAGAGTCATGAAGACATGTACCGAAGGCTCAAGACTCTTGCCACCGCATTCTCTAATGTTGCTGCCAAGTACATTGATGATGCTTGGATCAAGAGGAAGTACATGATTGCTCTCATGCCATTTGAGCCTGCGGATTTGAAGAGCATTCAAGGAAGACATGACTTTGCTTCTTTGACTTCAACCCAAGTTATTCAAGAGATGTCCTCCTATCAAGTGCAAACCAAGAATTCTCTTGACAACCGTGTTAGGGCCATTGGAATGCACAAAGGGGCATCGGTTGCTTTGAAGGCAAAGTTTGTGTCAAGGGAGGTTGAGTATGAAGAAGAGTGCCATGAGGTGTTGGCTCCATTAAAGGATCAAGAATATGGTCTCGTGCTCAAAGACATCATTGCTGCACCGTGCAAAAGTTTTGGAGGAATCCTCCCAAGGCCAAGGCATACGTTGAGGAGAAGACCAAGTCTCGGTATGGAAATGATGGGACTCAACGTGTGATGTCTTGCTTCAACTGTCAAGATAAGCACCATTTCATTGCGGAGTGTCCCTATGAAAATAGAGAACTCCATGGTGGCAAGCTCATTCGCAAGGAAAAGTCCAAGGTTTATTACAAGAAACCTCACTTCAAGAAGAAACCATTCAACAAGAAGTCCCCCACCAAGTTTGTTCTTGTGACTCAAGAGGAGTATTATTCCGGAAGTGATGAAGAAGAAGAAACCACAAGTGAAGTGGCCGCTCTTGCTATTGCTTCTACTCCATCATCTTCATCTCTCTTTGAACCCCCCCAATGAAAATCATCCTCACCCAAATGCCAAGTGCTTCATGGCTAAGGCCTCGGAGGTATCACCTTCTCCCAACTCTAAGACCCCAAGTGAACTAGAAAATCATGCTAGTCTTAGAGTAGAAGATGAAATTCTCTCTTTGGAACGTTTTATGTCTAACATACAAGGGGAGACCAAGAAGTACTTTGATCATCTCATGAGCCAATTTGGAGAGGCCCATGAATCTCTTGAGAAGAAAGGTGAGATTGAAACAAGGGATGCGGATGAGATAGCATCACTCTCTATGACTCTTGAGGAAGAGCATGATGGTAGAGTTCTCTTGAGGAGGAACTTGAATATATTGAAGAGTCACATAATGAACTTGTTTCTACTATCACTAAGGAACGTGACCTTGCAATTTCTAAATATAAAAGGCTAAAAAGGATAAGGTTGAGTTTGGTGTTGGTCATGGTAAACTAACCGAGGAGTTTGAAAAGCTAACCAAGGCTCACAAGGCTTTGGAGAGTCAACATTCTTCCCTCAAAGAGTTGCATGAACAACTTAAAACTCAACTTAATCAACTTAACAACCCTAGCACCTCTACTTCTTCTTGTGATCATGCAAATATTATTGAGCAAAATGCTAGGTTGAAGGAAGAGCTAGAAAGGCTGAAGGGCAAAGGCCCTCAAGTTGAGAAGGTTGTGGTATCTATTCCACAAGTGGTTGCCCCTAGCCATCATGTGGTTGTTGCTAGACCAGAAATGAGTGATCCAAGGCAACAAGTGGGCAAGCAAGGTCTTGGCTATGTTGCCAAGAAGAAGAAGAACAAGAGCAAGAAGAAGGCCAGAAATGGTGCTTCGGGTGGTTTTGTCATTAGGGACAACACTACTCGTAGTACACCCGCACAAGCTAACAATGTTGCTTCAAGTAGTGGTGTCATGAGGGACAACACTACTCGTAGCATTTCCGCGGGAACTAACAATCCACACCATTTCTTATATGTTGATTTTTATGGTGGTGTGCAAGCTAAATATGTTGGTCCTATTGAGGGTTACATTGACTATACCATTTGGGTTCCTAAGACCCATGTTTCTAACATAAAGGGACCCTCCTCGGGTCCTAACTCTAGTCAATGATCTCTTGCAGGACTATGCTTCCGGTGGGTCTAAATGGATAATTGATAGTGGACGCAGTAGTCATATGACCGGAAGCAAAGAACTTGTGACGGATCTGCGCCCAAATGACATTCATGCAACCGTCACTTATGGAGACTCGTCCTCGTCTAAGGTATCGGGGTTCGGCAAGGTTCTGATTGCTCCCGATATTACTATCGTGAACGTCATGCTTGTTGAATCCCTTTGTTTCAATTTACTTTCGGTTTGTTCTCTTGGGAAGATGGGTTTCTCCGTCTTCTTTTATGAAGATATTGTGGTCCTTTTGAGGAGCAAGACTCTTGACGTCGCATATGTGGGACATGTTGAAAATGATTTGTTCGTGGTGGACTTTTCTAAGTCTACCAACTCTCAAACAATGTGTTTTTTCGGAAAGGCGGACGTGGGGTGGTTGTGGCATCGCCGCTTATCCCATGTCAACATGAGAACTTTGCAAAGTCTTCACAAAGGTGGCCTTATTCCTGGACTAAAAGAAAATGTTTCCTTTTCCAAAGATCGTGATTGTAGGTCGTGTGTTGAAGGGAAGATGCATGATATTCCACACAAGGCCAAGACTATTATCTCATCAAAGAGGATCTTGGAGATTCTCCATGTTGATCTCTTTGGTGCTATGCCCGAGGCAAGTCTTGGTGGCAAGAAGTATTGCTTGGTGATTGTTGATGATTATTCAAGATACACTTGGGTTTATTTCTTCAAGTGCAAGAGTGAGACTCAGCAAACCATCATCGACTTCTCCAACCAAGTGCAACATCAACACAATGTGAAAATCATGGCTATTAGGAGTGATAATGGTTCGGAGTTCAAGAACTACACTTTGAATGAATTCCTTAGTGATGAGGGTATTCGTCATCAATACTCCGCCACTTACACTCCTCAACAAAATGGTGTTGCCGAAAGGAAGAATCCCACTCTCTTGGATATGTCAAGGACCATGTTGGCGGTGTATTCTTCTCCTCAATATTTATGGGCCGAGGCCATATCCACCGCATGCCACTCCTCCAACCGCCTTTACATCCGCAAGGGCTTGGACAAGACTCCATATGAGATCCTCACCGGCAACAAGAACAACGCCTCCTACTTCCGTGTATTCGGTTGTAAGTGCTTCTATTTGATCAAGTGTGTTAGGTTGTCTAAATTTCAATCCAAAACTATTGAGGGTATATTTGTTGGTTACGGTGCCGAATCCCACACTTATAGAGTCTTTGACAAAGCCTCACGGATTGTCATAGAATCTTGTAGTCTGGTTTTCGAGGAAAATGATGGCTCCCAAGTGGCGCAATTTCATGTTTCTAATGTAGATGTTGAAATGCCTCAAGAAGCCATAGGAAGGATGGGTGTGGGATTTTCCCGCCCTATTGAGGGACACCTTATGGCAACTCGAGAAGGATTGTGCTCTACTCAAGTGGATCCCACCTCTACAATTGAAGAACAAGCCAAGGAGCCAAGTGGTGCACCTAACCAAGAACATGTTGAAGACCCTCCTCTCATTGACCAAGTTACTACGCAAGATGCAACCACTCCTATCATTCATGCTAGTCAAGGTCAGGGCCAAGATCAACCATCCTCATCCTCCTCTCCTCAAGTTGAAGCTAGTGTTGAAGAAGTTGTTGTTGATGATGATGATGATCAAGGCCAAGTTGGTCAAGATGGGGACTCAAATGATCAAGATGATCAAGTGATTCCTCCTTGCAATAATGAGGAGATCGAAGCCCGTCGTGCTAGAAGGATAAGAAGATCTTTGAAGCATATTGATGACCAAGACAACAAGGTCTTGGAAGATATTCAAGCTAGAAGATCCACTAGAAGGCAATTGGCACATTTTAGTAAGCATCAAGCTCACATATCTATGGTGGAAACAAAGAAAGTGTTTGAATCTCTTGAGGACTTCGATTGAGTTGAAGCTATGCATGATGAGCTCAATAACTTTGAGCGCAACAAATTTGGAGATTGGTTGAGAAGACCAAAGATTGCCACAATGTTATTGGCACTAAGTGGATATTCAAGAACAAGCAAGATGAGCATGGCATTGTCATAAGGAACAAGGCAAGATTGGTGGCACAAGGTTACACTCAAGTGGAAGGCATTGACTTTGATGAAACCTATGCTCTCGTGGCTCGCCTTGAGTCCATCCATATCCTTCTTGCATATGCATCTTTGCATAATTTCAAATTTCAACAAATGGATGTCAAAAGTGCTTTATTAAATGGTCCACTCAAAGAGGAGGTATATGTTAAGCAACCTCCGGGGTTCGAGAACCTCAACTTTCCTAACCATGTCTACAAACTTGATAAGGCGCTCTATGGTCTTAAACAAGCACCACGTGCGTGGTATGAGCACCTTAGAGAGTTATTGGATGACAGTGGTGTTGAAGTTGGGAAGATCAACCCCACCCTCTTCACAAAGAGAGTAAAGGGAGATATTTTCATATGTCAACTCTACGTGGATGATATTATCTTTGGCTCAACTAACCAAGCTTTCAATAATGAGTTCTCAAAGCTTATGACTGACAGGTTTGAGATGTCCATGATGGGAGAGCTTAAATTCTTACTTGGCTTTGAGATCAAGCAATTGGCTCGTGGGACTTCCATTTCTCAAGCCAAGTATACCCAAGATATGCTCAAGAGGTTTAATTTCCAAAATGCGAAGATCAAGCCATCTCCTATGCAAGTAAAGTGCCACCTCAAACGCAACCCGGATGGTAAAGATGTGGACCAAAAGTTGTATCGTTCTGTGATTGGTTATTTGCTTTATATTTGTGCATCTAGGCCCGATATCGTTTTGAGTGTAGGTGTGTGTGCAAGGTATCAAGCGGCTCCTAAGGAAAGCCACTTAGTGGCGGTCCATAGGATTTTTCGGTATTTGGTTCATACCTCAAGGTTTGGTTTGTGGTACCCAAACGGGGCACAATTCTCTCTGAAGGGCTACACAGATTCCGATTGGGCCGGTGATCAAGATGATAGGAAGTCCACCTCCGGGGCTTGCCAATTCCTTGGTAGGTCCTTGGTGAGTTGGTATTCCAAGAAGCAAAATTGCATATCTATCTCCACCGTCGAAGCCGATTATGTGGCCGCCGGAAGTGGTTGCACCCAATTGCTATGGATGAGGCAAACCCTCAAAGAGTGTGATGTTCACTTGGAGAAGGTTCCCCTCATGTGTGACAATGAAAGTGCCATCAAGATCGCCTACAACCCCGTGCAACACACAAGGATGAAGCACATTGAGATTCGTCATCATTTCATCCGAGACCATGTGGCAAGAGGTGATATTGCACTAGCTTATGTGCCCACCAAGGACAATCTCGCGGATATCTTCACGAAACCTCTCGATGATGCAAGATTCATGTTCTTGAGAAATGGGATAAATATCATTGATTCTAGGAGTTTGACTTGAAGATCTTGCACGCACCCCTATAGATGAAACGTGTTTGGGTCTAGGTGTAGGCATGGACATAGGGGGAGTGTTATCCTAACACATTGGGTTCTCCCTCCCCCCCATTATGCCCATAGCAAAAATTCATTGGTATCTCTCTTTTTCTAATGTTGAATTGTGAGCTTCAATGTCGAGAATTTGCAAAGTACCCAAGATATATCTTCGCGGTGACATACCATGTTCTCTTACATGGTGGCTTAGGCCACCAACCTCTTCCTTTGAAGAGTTGGTTCTTATTTAGACGTAATTTGACTTGTTGAGAGTTGTTTCCCTTTTTGGAATAACATACTCAAAAACTTGGTGTTCAAATGATTTCTTGCATTCCTTGAGTATGAAGTTCCCTCCCTGATGTTGTTTTTCAATCCCAAGCCAAAATTTTACAAAGAATCGAGTTTTATTTGCCTCGGACATGTCTTGTCCTTTCCTTGGGTGTTTTTGGCGTGTGGTCCGGAGACTCCGGTCTGCCACACCGGAATCTCCGGCGTGTCCGGAGACTCCGGTGTTTAGACCGGAGACTCCGGTGTGGGGTGCGGCAGTATATAAAAGGAGGGTTCGGGGAAGTTAGGGTTTTCATCCCCACTTCCCCCCTGCCCCCAAAACTGTTGATGCGTCGCTGCCGCCTCCATGGACGCCTCCGGCCGGTTTCCACCACCGGATTCCGTCTCCCTCGACTCCCATTTGCTTCTCCCCTCTGTGGGAGCCTCAGTGGCAGACTTGGGTGGCATGGGTACCTCTCTCCCCTCTCTTTTTCCTTGTTTTCATCTAGATCTTGTTATAGGTGCCTTTTTGGAGAGTTGGTACTATCTACATACTGTTAGATCCACCCTGGGATGTTTCCCCCTGAAGAAATCTTGTAGAAATCACTTAGAGCAAATTGTAGTAGATTCACATGTCAGATCCGCGAGCAGTCCGGAGACTCCGGTGTCTGTCCGGAGACTCCTGTCTGCTAGACCGGAGACTCTGGTGTGAATCTTCCAGAACTTGTTCTTTCCTTTTATGTTTGATTTCTTCTTTCACTCTTGGACATGTATGCTCACTTCTTGTGTTTGCTATCTGGTTTTGTGTTTGGCTGCGTGTGTTTTCAGGGAAAAGGACTAAGTCATCACCATCAAATCCCAACATCAAGCCAAGGAAGTACTGCACTCATTCTCGCAACTATCCCGTCGTCGATGAGGCTACTGGCAGGGTTGGTCAGAGGAGGACGTTTGACACTTACACTGACACCCCCATGGGTGATGTTGAGGCTGCTCCTAGGTCCAGGAGGAAGAATGCCGATCCTCCCTCTCACCGTTCTAGCAGAGATGCGACTTAGGATGAGATGAAGAAGTTGTCATGGTTTTAGCGCAACATTCTTTGCATGACAATAATTGTCCACAAGGAGAACCATGCGGCCTATAAGGAGAGGCGTGAGCTGAACAAGATGATCACCAAGCTCCAGGACCATGCTAGTATTGGGGCTACTCCTCCTCTTGGTACTCCTCCTACCGAGTCCGTGACCCAGTCCTATGAGAGCTGGAACACTACCCACTTCCCATGGGGTGATTTTGAGGAGGTCACTTCAGCTCCTTCCTCCTCGACCAACCGTGGCAAGGCCCCTATGACTGAGGAAGAGGAGAATGTGGAGGAGCACACTGAGGAAGAAGAGGACGAGGATCTTGAGTTCTTCAATGATGGTGAAGAGAATGAAGATGAGGATGAGCAAGGAGATGAAGATGATGATGGAGAAGACACTGACCGTGTTGAGGACAAGGATGATGAGGACTATGATGAGGATGACTGATTCCTTGGGTGTGTGTAGTGCTCTTTTCCTTTTTTGGTTTCTTGATGCCAAAGGGGGAGAAGAAGCAATAGTCTTCTCCGGGCTTTGCAAGGGTTGCTTTGATTTGCTTCGGAACACAACTCTTTGAACTTGATTTGCTTTTATGGCTTGTGTTCCCTTTATCTTAGTTGTTTTGATTTCCTAGTGAACTATGGATTTTATGTGTGTGGAGACTACGTGGTGAAGCTATCTACTATTGTGCTTACTATTGCTTTATCTACCGTATCTATGCATGTATGTATTTTGTTCACTAGACGGCTTTGTTTGTAAAACATAGGGGGAGCTCACAACTTGAGTGTTCGAAAGCACGTCTATCTTTTACAAACATAGCCTAGTTGTGATTCTATTGCAAATATGTGTGTTGTCATCAAACACCAAAAAGGGGGAGATTGAAAGTGCAAACGCGCTTAAATCATCTTGTTTTGGTGTTTGTTACAACACATCTATCCTTAAGTGTATTGATGTTTTTCAGGGCCTAAACAACATATTTGATATGGTGGTAGTGAGTTACAAAAAAGGTGCAAATTTCGAGGAATTACTTATGCTGGAATTTATTCCAGGAGTCTCCGGTCTACCAGACTGGAGTCTCCGGTGTGAAGATATTCGTGGGACATTGCTCTCTGGAAATCTGGTGTCGCCTGTTGTACCCAGTCCATAGACTTACCGGAGACTATCCAGAGTATCCGATGTGGCTGATACCTTTTGCTATCAAATGACCACAGACACACTCTGGTCTAGTGCGACAGGGCACAAGCTGGTCAAGACCGGAGTCTCTGGTCACTCGCATCGGAGTCTCCGGACTAGTGATTTTCTGAAGAATATGGAGCTGGAGGAAGTGGTGTCACCCTCTGCATCGACAGTGGAGACAGACCAGATTGTGTCCGGAGTCTCCGGACTGCTGCTCTGCGAAAAAGCTCAGACCGGAGTCTCTGGCCTTTACATCAGAGTCTCCGGTGTGAGTTTGGCAGAAATTCCTCCAAAAGCTCCAAGACTTTATGAGGGGTATAAATACCCCCTCCCCTCCACCTACCTCCAGCTAGCTCGACCAAAACGGATCTCACCATTACTAGAGCTCACCCACCTTGCTAGATCTCCAAATCCCTCCACCCAAAATCCTTGATCTTTGGAGGATTGAAGGAGAAGGCCCCAATCTACGTCTTCACCAACCGGATTTCATTTCCCCCTCATTTGCTTGAGGGGAACTAGTCTAGGGTTTACTCTTGTGGAGAACCTAGACATGTTGTCTCTCTTGGTGATTCTTGTGATTGTTGGGAGCCCCCAATTCGGTTGTGGGTGTGTGCCCCAAACTTGTTTGTAAAGGACTCGATTCCCGCCTCAAAGGGGATAGATAGTGGAAGGTGAACTAGGCCTTTGTGGCGGGGTTCATCGGAGAATAGGGTGAGGCCTTTGTGGCGTTGAGTAGGCCTTCGTGGCGAGCTCAAACCCCTCCAAGGAGACATACTCCCTTAACAAGGAGGAACTCGGGAATACATCGTGTCTCCGCGTGCTTCCTATTGGTTATCTCGTTCCCTTATCCTTTACTCACTTGTACTTGTTGCATTTATTGTTGTACTAGTTGCATTTATTGTTGTGCTTGTCATATAGGTAAATTCACCTTAGTTGCATTATCTAGAGAATTTAGCTTTGTGTCAAGCCTTAACTCGAGAAAAATTGAAATTGGTCGTAGCGCCTATTCACCCCCCCCCTCTAGGTGTTGTAACTCTCCGTTTAGATACGGCGGCACTCCCCCAAGCTTGGAACAAGCCAAGGGGATGCCAATACCAATGACGAATTAATTCTTCGGTGGTGGTAGTGAGTCCTTCTCAATAAGCTTATCATCTGATTTCTTCAAATCTTTAATTGCGAACATGAGCATACACATCATCTCTATATTGTGATCAATACAGTACGCGTGCTTGTCAGACGGTGAATCCCAGCAATCAAGATTTCCCCCCCACACTTCCTCAGATTGAGAGCTTTCTTCATCTGCATGGTTAGAACGATCCATATCCCAACAAGAAGGCAACTTCGCCTTAGTTACCTTATTAGATTGATACTCATGCATTAAGGTATGGAAAGTGTTTTTGATGCCTTGAAGTGGTGTCCTTGAAGCTAGACAGTGACGTGGGGCCTTCCTCTAGTGCTCATCCTTGCCGTTTGCTTGAAGGGTTTTGCTACCACTCCAATGCTTGCGATGGTGGCGCATGGATGCACGTGCGAGTCTTCTTCCACAACTCCTTCAGTTCCACTATCGTTCTCGTCCTTCAGCTTCGGGTCTTGGTGATCATCCTCCATCGGTCCCTTCCCCTTGTTGTTGCTGGCGGAGACCATGGTGCTTCTAAAATCGAAAATAGATCCTGGCAGAAACAGGTCGAAACAGAAACACGACGAGAAAATGATATACGGACCTCAGGGGGTCCGGGGATTATATAGCAAAAATATGCATAACGAAAGGAAAGTGCAAGTCGAAAACGAGTCAGAGAGGGGCTCCGAGGCGCCCACGCCATAGGGTGGCACGGCCAGGGGTGAGCCCACGCCGCCAGGTGGTGTGGTGCCCTTGGGCACCATCTCCTACCCTTCTTCGGCTCGATATTTTTTATATTTTCCATATATGAACAATTTATAACTTGGAAGGTAATTCGTGAAATTTTTCTTAACAGAATTGTTACCTATTCGAAAATGGACTCTACAAATCCTGCAATTTTCTCCCTTATGAACTCTTCCGAGGTTACCACTTCAATAGTATCAACATCTTCATCATAAGAATCTCCGGAAATATAATGTTTGAGTCTTTGCCCATTTACCACTTGTGTAAAGTTATCTTTGAGGGAAGCAATTTTAATTGCACCCGAACGATATACTTCTTCAATAACATAAGGTCCTTCCCATCTCGAGAGTAATTTTCCTAAAAAAAATCTGAGACGAGACCAATACAATTGACCTTTCTCACCAACATGAAACTCTCTTTTAAGAATTCTCCTAGCATGCCATTGTTTAACTTTTTCTTTAAAGAGTTTAGCATTTTCATAGGCTTCACATCTCCATTCATCTAGAGAACTCAAATCAAGCATTCTTTTCTTACCAACAAGTTTAAAATCTTTATTAAGTTCTTTCACTTCCCAATAAGCATTGTGTTCTAATTCTAAAGGAAAGTGACAAGCTTTTCCATAATACATCTTATAAAGAGACATACCCATAGGATTTTTATAAGCAGTTCTATAAGACCATAAAGCATCATTCAACTTATGAGGCCAATTTTTCCTAGATTTATTAACAGTCTTTTGCAAGATAGATCTAATTTCTCTATTTGATAATTCTACTTACCCATTGGTTTGAGGATGATAAGCTGAAGCAATTCTATGATTAACATCATATTTAGCAAGGTTTTTTAATAAAACCCCCATGAATAAAGTGAGAACCTCCATCAGTCATAAGATATCTAAGCACACCAAACCTAGGGAAAATAACATCTTTAAGCATTTTTAACGAGGTTTCACCATCAGCACTTTTTTTAGGTATAGATTCTACCCATTTAGTAACATAATCAACAACAAGAAGAATATTAGTATAACCATTCGAAGGAGGACACAGAACCATAAAGTCAAATCCCCAATAATCAAAAGGTTCAATAACAATAGAATAATTCATAGGCATTTCATTACATCTAGAAATATTCCAACTCTTTGACATTCATCACAAGATAAAACAAATTTATGTCCATCTTTAAAAACAGTAGGCCAATAGAAACCTGATTGTAGAACCTTTTGTGCGGTTCTATCTCCAGCGTGATGTCCTCCATAAGAACTACCATGACATTTTCTCAATATTTATCTTTGTTCATATTCTGGAACACATCTTCGCATAATACCATCTACTCCTTTATATAAGTGTGCGTCATCCCAAAAATAATGCCTCAAATCATAAAAGAATTTTCTTCTTTGTTGAGTTGTAAATGTTGGAGCCAAATACTTGAAAATAATAAAGTTAGCATAATCTGCATACCATGGACTATCTCGCGAGCTTACTTTTATTACGGCTAGTTGTTCATTTGGAAACTATCATTAACAGGAATAGGGTCATAAGCAATTTTTTCCAATCTAGATAAATTGGCAGCACCCTTTCTATCCATAATATGCAAACCAAACTCTTGTAAAATCAACACCCATCTAATAAGCCTAGGCTTAGCACTTTATGCTCCATAAGGTATCTAATAGCAGCATGATCAGTATGAATAGTGACTTTTGAATCAACAATATAAGGTCTAAATTTATCACATGCAAAAACTACAACTAAGAACTTTTTTTCGGTAGTAGCATAATTCTTTTGAGCAGCATCAAGAGTCTTACTAGCATAATGAATAACATTCAATTTCTTATCTACTTGTTGTCCAAGAACAACACCTACAGAAAAATCACTAGCATCATACATAATTTCAAAAGGTAAATTCCAATCAGGTGGTTGAACAATAGGAGCAGTAGTTAAAGCCTTCTTTAAAGTTTCAAAAGCTTCCTTCAATCATCATCAAAAATAAAAGGACGTCTTTTTGAAGAAGATTAGTAAGAGGATTTGATATTTTAGAGAAATTTTTAATAAACCTCCTATAAAAACTAGCATGACCAATAACACTACGAATACCTTTAACATCCCTCGGACAGGCCATTTTCTCTATTGCTTCCACTTTAGCTCTATCAACTTCAATACCTCTTTCAGAAATTTTATGTCGAAGAAAAATCCGTTCATTAACCATAAAGTGGCATTTCTCCCAATTAAGAACAAGATTAGTTTCCTCACATCTCTGCAAAACTTTATCAAAATTGTGCAAACAGTTATCAAAAGAAGTTCCATAGACGGAGAAATCGTCCATGAATACTTCCAAAATTTCTTCACAAAAGCCATGAAAAATAGCACACATGCATCTTTGAAACGTAGCAGGAGCATTACACAAACCAAAAATCATACGTCTATAATCATAAGTTCCATAAGGACAAGTAAAGGTTGTTTTCTCTTGATCTTTTGCCCTAACAGCAATTTGGGAAAACCCAGAATAACCATCAAGAAAGCAAAAATGAGTTTTCTTAGAAAACCTCTCTAGCATTTGTTCAATAAACGGTAAAGGATAATGATCTTTCTTAGTAACTTTATAAACTTTTCTAAAATCAATGCACATTCTATAACCAACTACTACTCTTTGTGGAATAAGCTCATTATTTTCATTAGGCACAACCGTCATTCCACCTTTCTTAGGGACACAATGCACAGGGCTTACCCATCTACTATCGGCAATAGGATAAATAATAATAGCATCAAGGAGTTTTAATACCTCATTTCTTACCACTTCCTTCATCTTAGGAATTAAACGGTGTTGATGTTCAACTACTGGCTTTGCATCTGGTTCAGTATTAATAACATGCTGACATATAGTAGGAGAAATCTCTTTCAAATCATCAAGATTATATCCAATAGCTCCACGGTGTTTCTTCAATATTCCCAATAACCTTTCCTCTTCATCACATGAAAGTTTAGAACTAATAATAACATGATATATTATCTTCTCATCAATATAAGCATATTTAAGATCATCAGGTAAAGGTTTTAAATCGAAAACAAGATCCTCTTTGGGTGATAATGTGGTACCCAAATCCTCAACAGGTAAATTATGTCCCGGCATCACTGGTTGACGAATAAGAATATCGGCAATCTCATTTCTTTCTTCCATAAAGACCTCACTTTCATGGTCCTCCATGTATTGCTGCAAAGCATTGTTAGGAGCAAGAGCAATAGAAGCAAGATGTTCAACTTTAAAATTTTCATCAGGCAATTCAACTTCATAAGGAGCCGTAGCAAATTTAGAGAAATTAAACTCATAATATTTTTCATCAAATTTAGTCAATATTTTCTCCTTCCTACAATCTATAACAGCGCCACAAGTGTTCAAGAAAGGTCTGCCAAAAATAATAGGACAAGTTTTACTAGCAGCGTTACCCAGTATTAGAAAATCAGTAGGATATTTAGTTTTACCACATAAAACTTTCACATCTCTAACAATACCAATTGGAAAGACAGTTTCTCTATTAGCAAGTTGAATAGCAACATCAATATCTTCAAGTTCACAAGAACCAATTTCATGCATGTTTTCTTTATAAAGCTCGTAAGGAATAGCACTAGAACTTGCACCAATATCACATAAACCATAATAGCAATGATCACCAATCTTAACAGAGAGATCAGGAACACTAGTTTTCTTAGGTCTATGGGGATGAGAAACAATATTAGAAGCATCCTCACAGAAGACAATGTGTCCATCTTCTACATTTTCAGAAACAAGATCTTTAACCATAGCTATTGTAGGTTCTATAGTTATTTGTCCATCAGGTTCAATAGGTTTCTTTATACTTTTGGAAACCACACTAGCTACCATAGAATTTTCCTTTACTTTAGCAGGGAAAGACATTTTCTCAATATAAGGTTCAGGCACAACAGGATTAACAACATGCATTTCTATGTTTCTAGCAGGAACACAATTAACAATATCTTTATAAGGTGCATGATATTTGTTCAACTCCTTTTTAGGAATATCAAGATAGGAAGCAAAAGGTTTAAGACAGTTTGCAAAATTTTGAGAATCAAGACCACAAACAACACTAACATTATAGAAATCATAGGTTCCCATAAAAGTTTTAATACATTCATAATCGTAATTTATACCTGACTTACTACCTTTTTCATTCCCCCATCCTTCAGTATTTTCTTGAATACGATCAAGAATGTCCCATTTAGCTTCTTCCTTCATACATGTGAATGATCTAGAAGAAGAAGCATCCAATCAGTCCTTATCATGAAGAGAAAGCCATGCATAAAATTTATTGATAACAATATTACTCAGGAGCTCATGAACAGGGCATTTTCTACGGAAATATGAAGCGCAAGTCAGAGCCGTCGGGGAGGCGACCGGTGCTTCCTGAGGTACTTCCCCCTGGATCTCCGTGGCCCCGCGCTCGCCTGGCTGCTGAACCACCCCGACAGTTCTATGAGCTTGTGGGAGGACCTGTGCACGCAGTTTCTTCAACGCTTCCGCCACTGCGACCGTCTTCCCTGTGGTGAGACCGAGGGTCACGTAACTCTCTGGCGCTTCGCCGTGGGACGCGGCGGTCCCAGCTCATCGGGAGCGCACGACGCGGCTCGCCCAACTCGCCATGTTGCGTGCATCCTCGGCGGGTCCCTCGATCCGCCCTCCGGGCACCACCTCAAGAGGGCCTCGCGGGATGTAAATGCCACCCACCACGGGGGCGAGCCGTCCCCGCTTCCCCTGAAGTGGTCGCAGCAAGAGATCTCATTCGACGTCGCCAACCATCCCAGGGCCATTGGCTCGGTGGGGGCCATACCTCTGGTGTGCACCCCGACGATCAACCACGTCGTCGTCTCGAAGACGCTCGTGGATGGAGACGCGGGCCTCGACGTGATTTCTCTCGAGACCTTCGAGAAGTTGCGCCACCAGGCCCTTCATCGGTGTTACCAGCGGCACAACCGTCCCGCTGGGAAGGGTACGGTCATGTTCGGCACTCGCCAAAACTATCGCACCGAGAAAATCGACTTCGACGTCGCCTACATCGGGTTGCCCTACAATGCCATCCTCGGCTACCCCGCCTTGGCCAAGTTCATGGCTTTCACGCATCACGCCTACAACATGGTCAAGATGCCCGGCAGTAGCGGGCCCCTTGCTATCTACTAAGACGTGAAGGACACCGTGTGCTCTATGGAGGACGCCTACAAGGAGGCGGCATCATCACACCCCATCGACAAGGACCACCTCGGGGACGTTGTCGAGCCCCCAAAGAAGAAGCAGTTGTTGTCTCAGGAGAGAGAAGCCACGAAGGTGTCCATGAACCTCGATGGCACGGGGCCTACCCTCACCATTGGGGCCGGGTTGCCTCCCAAATAGGAAAGTGTGCTTGCTTCCTTCCTTCGGGCAAACGCGGACATGTTCACATGAACAGCGTCCGATATGCCCGGCGTACCAAGGGAGGTGATCGAGCACCATCTAGCCGTGTGCCCAGGCGCACGCCCAGTCAAGCAGAAGGCTCGCCGCCAGGGCCCCGAGAAGCAGGAATTCATCGTCTGCGAAGTAGAGAAGGTGTTGGATGCCAAGATCATTCGCGAGATCATCCACGCTGAGTGGATCTCCAACCCCGTCGTAGTCTCGAAGCACACGGGCTGATTCAAACCTTCGTTGATCTGAAAACACCCACCATTATCGTCTCTCAGCTGATTGGACTGGGGCTCAACTTCCTCCTCGCCCCGGAAACCAGGCAAGTCATTAGACAAATATGCTTCTCTACGAACTGGGAAAGGTGTAGCAACCGCAGAGGAGTTTCTAGCAGTCCCGTCTTCTACTCCCCGTAGCTGAATCACCCATACGATTATCAAACGAGTTGTCAGACTCTTCTTCCCGCATCTCCGATCTATGCGCCCAGCAGTCCCTATCTCTATATCTATCTTCCTGAGACGAGCTTGAGAAAACATCGCGACCAATCGCACCCAGGCGGTTAGGGTTACCTATGTTCCTTTCTCTGCTCTTGGATCTGTTGTTGTCGATGAACCGCCACTCAGCGCGACCCAAATCTCGGGCCGCATCACGACCGCGTTGGGGATGCGGCGCCTGGAAGCCGCCGCCGCACCCCAATGGATGAAATCACCTTGCGCGTATCATCCAGGAGGTTGCTGCGTCGGGAAATTAGCTCGAACGAGATGAGTCGCACCATCACTGCCTCCCCTGCCATAGTCGAACGATATCACCGGCGCTGGATCTGCCACCACCTTCGCGAACTGTCTCCGGTCGCCGTGGATAGTTCCGCCCCAAGCAGCATGCGACCCAGATCTAAGAATGGGAGGGGGTTGGTGGATTGTGACGACAACCAGCCTAGGCTTCCCTGTCGCGCACACCTGATCCCAAAGATGTTGGTATCGGGAGGACGCCGTGTGTGCAGTACTCGTGTCCACGGGGGATCCCCACCACCCGCCGGGGAAGCCCCACTAGCAGCGGCACGAGCTCTCGCCACACCATGGTCCGGATTCACAATCGAGCCCGCACCCTGCGACACACGAAACAGAGACTTTGGCCTAATAGACGTGACAACACGTGCGGGCAAACGAGAAAAAAAGGAATTGCAGAGCCCATCTGCGTCTTAACTTGGGCCATGTGATTGGGGAACAAGAGTTGTCCCCCGCTCACGACCTCCTCCTCTGATCGAAGAAAGCGCATGTCAATGGTGATACCCTCAGAATCAAGAAAAACTAGTCTACGAGCTTCAAACCTCATAATCAAATAACCCGCACGAACGAGAGAATCAAACGACGATGAATAAGATACATGCCACCTAACGGATGTAGGTGAACGCGGCCACCGAGGAGTGCCATCCACCACCACACCTGGCGACCGGCGGCTCACCGCAACTCGAACCTCCGATCCCACTAGCACGCGATACAATGGCAACTTGAGAATTTCTCCAACATTCACCTTCTCCCCATCTCCGATCATCCTCGTGTCGATCATGACTCCCCGCACATCCGCGAGAATGATTCTACCCCCCCCCCCCCCCCCAAAACACATAAATCTCACCAATGATATGCGGAGCAGGAGCCGATTCCCATGGCGAAAACAATGCCGACCATCTCTGAATCACATGGGAACCCTGATCCTCTTTTCTTTGCGTGAATTTCGATCCCTCCACCACCAATCGGTCCAAATGTGAATCCGACATCACCTCGAGCGCCCGCCGGAATTCATCCTCTTCCACCTTGTCCGCTCCATCTCCATCACCTGCACCCGGGAGCGCGAGGGAGGGATGAAGGAATCGCCGGTGACGCACCGCACGTGGTTGGGGAGTTCGTCATTCTAGCGGTAGTATCAGCTCAAAAAATCTAAAAAAAAAACTGGCGTGGCATGCTTATTTCCTTTTAATCTTGTGCAGTGTCTGCAAAAGAGTGGCAGAACCTAGACGCCTCAAAGAACAATTGTGCCTTTTTTTTTTGGTTTAGTCAAGAATTAATTGTATGACAAGATGAGTGTGCTAAAGCAGCTGATGCACCAATTTTTATTTTATTTTAGATAAACCCGTTGTACTTTCTTTTTATTTTATTTTTATATAAACCCGTTGTACTTTATTCATCGACCAAAATGCTCACAGGTACAGATACGGGTCGTACAGATTTCCTAGCCATACATGTCGAACAACTGCTAAAGATAAAAAGAATACTTAGCTAAGTTATGGGCCTAAAAATTTGAGATTCTACTCTCATAAGCAACGCTGCAGCTGGAATTTCAAAAAAAAAAAAAAACGCCGCAGCTGGTGAAAACCGTCGAACGGTTCCTGATTTCTCTTTGCAATCGCGCCACAGGGACCTAGTGTCCGCCCCCACCATCGGTTTGCAACCAGATGCAACTAGGAAATCATTAATTAGAACTAGCTAAACGTACGTAAGAAAAAAATTGTCCGTGTTATTTATATTTTGCTGGATCTTTCAAAAAGGTATAATCAGTGTAAACTGATCTATCCCACACAAATTATGTCTTGACAATATATGTACTGCACTACTCCAGCAAGAATTTCAGGATTTACCTTCCTTGTCGCCTTGAGCTGCATGGAGAAGAGTCCAGGTCTCCCTGGACTGCCACCAGTCCACCATTTTATCTTCTTCCTCTGCCACATGGTGTTGCTGCTAACATTCTAAAATCAGCATTCACGTGAAAGAAATAGAAAGTTGCCTTATCAATATCGATTTGTAGTTAGCCTTGTTGTACATCCCTGATCCCTCAACATATAGAAGAGGAATCGCTGCTGCAACTCTACCGGACCTCCACTCCATTACCGGACCTCCACTCCATGGGCTTTGCCAGGTTATTGCAGGCTGCAGCGACATATATACTAAGGCTGATGCCAGTGCACCGCTCGTTATAGCCTCGCCCCGTCAGCTTTTACCCACACTCTCACCCCACGGTGCCAGTGCACGGGCTATAGTGTCAGCTCTCACTTCTCTCTCCTCCACATCATCATTTCTTTTTCAGATTAAGTTATTTCACTCGCTTTTGTTTAGTAATTCAAAATAATGGAATAAAATTATTTTATTGAACTAAAAATGTTACTGATTACATAATAATTAATAAAATTGCATAATAAATTTAAAAAATTACATAATAAATAAAAAATAATTCTAATCATCCTCCTCCTCATAGTCATCATCTTCCAGCCCAAGCTCTTTTTTCACCATCTTGATGGCATTCGCATGTTTGCGTTTTTCTGCTTTGTCCATGTCGGCGGTTGATCGGTCCTTCATTTTGTTCCATTGCTTGAGTAGCTTAGACTTCACTAAACCATTCCACATGTTCTTCATCGCGAAGGATTTACTTGCTACCTCACTGCTTGATGAGGATTCCTTCTCCTTCCTCTTTCCCTTCTCCTTACGTGTCGTGGCCTTGGCCCTATCGCGGCCCATTGGACGGTCCTCCTCCTCCGTCGCCTCGCTAGAGCTGTACTCACCAGAAACTCCCAGACGGCTTCTCTTGGCAGTGGAATCGGATCCACTACCAGGACCATGTTGTCCTTTCCACTTCGCTTCATTGCGAACAGCTTGCCACCAGTGGTGCCGTCTGAAAGGTTGAGTCACTCTTATGTCATTCTCGTACCTCGCCATTGCCGCCTTCATGACCATTGCATCGTCTGCTCCACTCTGACGTATCACTTCTTCTTGGATGTGGTATCCATTGAACAAGGACACCTCACGGTTGTAGACGTTCCAATGATCCGTCAGTTGCTTCGAGGTCCGATGACGGGCAGGTTCCGAGGTAGAGTGGAAGGTTTCAGCTATCTGACCCCAAAAACTATTGCCGGTCTTACAATTACCGGCGATAGAGTCCTTGGAGTGAAAAATCCAAGCATGAACCTACCCCGAAATAGATATTGTTAGTGAAAAATCCAAGCATGAACCTACCCCGAAATAAATATGTGACGGGTAAGTAAATTACCAGTTTTTCCTCGTCCGCAGTTGTCCACTCAAGCCTCTTTGGACGCTTTGGTAGGATTGTTTCCGCGGCTTAGGACCCGGAGCTTGGAGCAGTGGCTTCAGGAGGTGGTGGGGGGTACATACCATATGGCGGGTATGGATACGGAGGTGGAGGGTAAGGACCGTACGAAGGTGGTGGGTACGGAGGTAGAGTCCCACTCCCGCTACCTGTAGGTGGAGCATGTGGAGGTGGTGGGGGGTATGGATACGGAGGCGGAGGGTATGGACCATATGGCCCCGAAGGTGGAGGGTATGGACCATATGGCCCCGGAGGTGGTGTGCCGGAGGGGTATAATACTCGGGGAAGCGGCGAAGAACCGACATTGGAGCGACGATGTGTCGGAGAGATATCATCTAGGGAAGGGGCTGGTGACCCGTCGGACTTCAAGAGATCGGTGAATGAGGTCATGTCTGGAGTCCAACCAGACATGATGGAGAAGATTTGAGAGAGTGGAGGAGAGAAATAAGATGAAAGGGGTGTGGAATGAGTGAAACCGGATGGGGGGTATTTATAGGGGGTGAGGATGAAATTTTGAAGTTTTTTGCCTTTTTTTCGAATTTTCGGAGGCTGCAACGGCTACCTCAACGGCTAGCTGACGTGGACGAATCACAGCTCGCCACGTCAGCTAGCCTTTGCCCGCTCCCGCTCTCGCCTCCCTATCGCCCCCACCTGCCAGCGCGTCGCCCGCCTATCGCCTCCCTCTCGCCTCCAGCGCGGGCAGTAGCGGGGAGGTAGCGGGCGCTACCGCCGGGCGGTGGATCCCTTGCCCCGCGCTACCGTCTCGCCCCACTCTCGCCCGCCTATCGCCTCGCGGCGGGCGGTATCGCCCCGCCTCTCGCCCGCGTTGGCACCAGCCTAAGGCATACTCAAGAATGTAGACTGTGAAGTACGCCGCCTAGAAAATTACGACGACAAGCAGAGGTGATGGCACCATGATCTGCATCCGGCAAGGGATAGAGCGACCGCGCGGAGAGGATGTGATGTCGTGGAGCATCAGGTGTCTCCATTAAGCCATTGTCCAGGTCTCAGGGCACCGTACCAGGGGAAAGGGAGGAAGTCGAGATCTAGCCCTGGCAGCTCGCCGAGGTGCACTGATTGCTCGTCGGTCGGGTGTCAAGATGGGGGAATGATCGCCTTGGCCAGGCGGCGATGCGGGATGGCACAGATGGTGCTTGGTGCGCGGGCCTGTTAATTGGAGGCGCAGCAATCGCTTGGGCCGTCCGATTTCCTGGGCAGTTTGCGGCAACTTTTTTTTTTTGCTTGCGGTTGCGACGGGCTTGACGAAGGGGAGATATTTCAGCGAGGGATTTTTCGTGAGGGGAGGGTAGGACGTACCGCAATCACGGACGCTACCGAGTCCGCTTTAATAGTAAAGATATCATGATACAACGCCAAGGCCTCTAAAAGAGAGTGTCGCATGGGTCAGTTCCTCCACACAGGTTTGATGTTGGTAGTGACTGACGTGCTAAATCTAAATGCCATAAGAACACTTTCAGCTTTACTAAATAGCGGAAAAGTCACTGCGGGTAAGCTACCTCTGCCCCTGTTGAGAGTCGTAAGGCAGCGTCTTCCTCCGGCCCGATCCCCTATCTCCTCCGGCGGCCTTGCTGCATGGAGTGTAGAAGGGAGAGGCGCCCGTCCTGCACATAGCGTTAGGTCTAGGTTCGGTTTAGGTTTTCGTGTGTTTGGCTTTGTGCCGTGTAGGGGTAGGTTCCAGGTTCTTTGCGACCAGATCCGTGGCGTCGTGGTCTTCCTCTACTTCGCTGCACTCCGCGGGTGGCAAGCGGTGTTGCAAGGGTGGCCAAGGAGTTCGCGCATCCCTCAAAATAAGGTCTGCAACGGAGCTTTGGAGTTGGGGTTTGCGGGCCAAGCCCAGCTCTGTTTGGTGATTCTTCACCTCACAGCAGCGCTCTCGTGGAGGGAGCCTAAGGCGAGGATGGAGATGGCATCAGGCGGCTTCTTCAATAAGGTCCGGTTTCTTGGCAGCTCAAGCTTGGTCGTGGTCGTGCTGGTTCGTTCTTCTTCTAAGCGCCATGGAGGCGTGAGGAGAAGGGTTGGAGCAGTGCTTCAAGGCCAGATTCTGTGCTGTCCTGGAGCGATGGTGCTGCAGAATTCCGAAGAACACTCTCGGCGCCCTCAGGTTTGGCGACCGACTCAGGTGACCAGCTGGTGGTCTCTTCCGCTGGCAAAGGCAGCCAGCGCATCTACAACCTCCAGTCGGAGGCCCTCGGGTGAGCTCGCGGCGGCGTTTCTCTTCCCCTCGGTGCCAAGTGGTCTCGTCCCCGGCGCCGGCGTGGATGGCTGCGGTTGGAGCTCCCTCTTCCCCGGCGGTGTCAGAGGACCCGATTGCGTTTTACACTTTTATTCTAGGGTCTTTTTTGTAAGTTTCAGGGACTTTGTTTTGCTCCCGTTTCTCTTTGAGGTCCTTGTTGTCAATGTACCTGCACCGCTGAAAGTTAATGAAGCCCTTCCGGGCCTCTCCAGGTTCAAAAAAAAAAAAACACTTTCAGCTTTGATGGTACAGGTACATATAGATACTATCCTAAACCGCGTCGGATCCTGATTTTTTCAGAATTTTGGTGGTCATTACATGCCTTAGTTAGCTGCCACGTGTGTTTGGTTTCTTCGTGTCCTCTTCCGTTTGGTTTCTTTGTCCTCCGAATGTGCGGTCAGCCTGGTTGTGGTGGGCCGCTGCGGCGCTGCCTGCTTTGCCTGGCCGTGTAGTCGGTTTGTCTGTTGTCGGCCAGCGTGCCTTCCGTGTCGTGGTTTATTGCTCGGCAGCTGTCCCTGCATGCGTTCTGCCCACCTGTTTGTTCCCCTGTTTTGTTTTCTTTCCATTTGTCCTCTGACAGTTTTTGATACGACTGTCTTTTATCTCGGTATGGTCGTTTGTTAGACCTCGGCGGAGTGCTCGGCGGTGTCGCCGCGCCGCCATGTTCGTTCTCTTCCTCCTCCCCTCTTTTACCGTGGCCTCTGCCTGCTATTGTGGACGCCTCGCGCTGCGCTGCGTCGGATGGTTTCGCGCGCGCCCCTGGTCGTGGGGATTCTTCCAGGCAGAGGGGTTGTGGTCGCCATCGGCCGGTTACTTCTTCGCGCTCTCGCGGCCGCGCATCCGCTCATGATTTCGCTTCTCCTCTGGATGTATTGTCGCCTTCTGTAACACCCGGGGTTTTTTTCCCCCCAAATAGAATTGTTTGTTGTTTTTCTTTTTTCATCATGTCATCATGAATTGCATCATGCATAAATTGCATTTGTTTTCAAACCAATTTAAAATGCAAACAAATCATTTCAAATTGTAACTTATAATTGATTTGAAAATAATAACTATGTTTGGTTTTCAAATTCCTTTTATATGAAAACCCTATTTGAAATTCAACTAACAAATTCAACTTAATTAACCTTTCCAATTTTTGAAGTTAATGCTAATATGATTTGACCTTACTGTTTTGAAAATTAATAAAAATATTTCATAAAATAAAACCCTAACACCTCATTCCTTTTCTCTCCCTCTCATTCTTCCTACAAAAAAAATGTAAACAGGGAAAAAATAAAAAGGAAACCCTTTGAGAGGGGAAGGCAGCCCAACACCCAGCCCACCACGGGCCTCCCCCCCCAAGCAGCCCATCTTCCCCCCCTCGAGCCCACCTGTGCCTTTCTTCTTCCTTCCGTACAGGGGCACGAGGAGGACGTCATCCTCCCTTCCCCAACCGATCCCACCTACTCTCCCCCTTATCTACCTCCCCTCCCCTCTAGGAACCCTAACCCTAGCAGCGCCCTCTCCTTTCTCCTGCGCCGCCACCCTCCAATCTCCCTCCAATTTTTCTGTCTCTGAAAAATTCCACACGAACAGCAGCAGCGGCCGTGGGTTGGCGGTCATGGCGCCGTCGTCCTAGTCATCGCCGGGCCTGGCTCGCTGCGGGAATGGAGTCGGGGAACACCCCTCTTCGCCCTAGCTGCCTCGGTCGGGTCGGAGGGCCGCCAGGGCAGCTGCGCCGTCGCCGTTTCCCGCCGCAGTTTCCTCGGCGCTGCTACTCTCACCGTCAGCAGCGGGGCGTCCACGAGCCGTCCTCCTCTTCCATACTGCGACGAGGCGAACCCCGGTGAGCTCTACGCCCTCGGTCCTCTCCTCCCTTCTCTTCTCCCTCCTGCTCTGCGAGCCTGCCGTCGAGCAGCGCAGCCTCGTTGCCGCCGTCGTGCCCTGTCCGTCGTTCACGTACAGCAGTTGCAGTTTCAGTTCGTCAAAAAAAAAATCCGTGCAGCATCTCTCTATATTGGGCCAGATCTGTATGTATTCACAAAGCGCACAGCAGCCCAGCTGGTTAAACCCCTTGCGCGCACCCCCTGGAGAGCTGGGTTCGAGTCCCCCAAACCCCACCTTTTATTTCCTGTTTTTTTTTTCTTTTCTGCCCGAGATTTCAGAAACAGAGATCTGTTCAAATAACTCTAAAATCCATATAAAATTAAATACTGCTCCAATTTGGATGATTCAAAATCCTGTGGTTTCATAATTCTGTGCTCTTTCTATTAATGCCAAGTTTGCAATATATTTCTGTAACAATTTTGGCACTAAATAATTAATTACTAAAAATGCAATAAAAAGTGGAAACTTTGGAATTTCATAACTTTAGTTCTACTCATCCAATTTAAGCAAACTTGGGCTCCAAAAATTTGTCTTAACAAACTCTACACATTGGTATTTTATTTGGGCACAATTGAATTAATTTTGAACATGTTTTCCTCTGTTTACTAAAAAGGACATAATAAGACTATTTATGGAAAATTGCATAATAAATTCATTAATAACCCAAAAATTATGTTTGATACCTCTAAATGTTCAATGAAACATTTGCTACATGTTTTCAATCTTTTCAATGCAATTTGTTTATTGTTTTCCCTAATTAAAAGTGGTGCAATAATTCAATGCTTTAATTAAACCCTTTTAAATTGCAAAATTCATAACTTGGGCAATTCAAATCCAATTCCAACATGTTAAATATGTTTTCCATCCCATTTTTCATGAACTTTGCAAATATCAACTTTGTTTGCTGTTTTGAATAATTTAAATTGCTGAAAACAATTGTTTCTTATTTAATGCATTTAAAATTGTCAAATTAATAACTAATTCATTTTAATTCCAATTTCAACAAATAAAATATGTTTTCCAATCAGTTTCATGTCCTTAACATGCTCATGCCATTCATATTCTTGTTTGCATCTTGCCTTGTGCATTTTACCTTTTGTTATGCCTGTTCATCTATATGACAACATATGGGATGTGTGGGCTAATTAATTCCAGCTGTTGCCCCCTTCCATTTAAATTGCCTAACTCATCTACTTTATTGTTTCCATGCTAAACAACATTTAACTTGATGGTTAGATAAACAACTTGAACCAATTCCTATTTCTCCGGACTCCGGTTCCGATTAAATTGCTTAAGTTGTTTCCCCTGTTGCATCTTGCCATGCCATGCATATAAAATAGGATCATGCTGGATCTTTTGCCGTAGTAGTAATTGTTGCATTCCGTTGTTTGTTCGAGGTTCGTTGCTTCTTCCCAGATAGGACGTTGAGATGATGTGAGCAACGACAAGTTCTGCTACCTTGCGGGATCTCAGGCAAGTATACTCACTTGCTGCCACATGGCTGCCTTTCATCACTTGTTACCGATTCTTTCCGTTGTTCTTATCCTAGCCTATTGTTTCGATGTTTGTGTCTCGATCCTATTATATGTTACCTTGCAGCCATGATATAGCCTTTCCTTCCACTTCCTATTAACTGTTGTTTGTTTACCCTGTTGGCCCTCGTGTCGTAGTTGCATGCTTAGTGTTGTTTGCGCTTAAGTCTTGTTGTTCCTTTCGTATCACCTGTTTAGTTGATAGTTGGGTTTCAATTCAATCAACAAACTGTTAATGTCTGGGGTAATAATAATTTGATGATAAGGCACCGGCAGGAGGCCCGGGTTAGGGTTTTGGAGCCTGCTAGTGTCGAAACTAGGAAAAGAGTCTTGTCTACTGATCCATGATGAGCGTGCTCACCGCATCCGGGTGGTAGTATGGGACCCCCCTCGACTTAGACATGATCTGCAGCTTGTCCGAAGAGCCACACTTAGTTCGGGTGTTCCATTTGCTCCTTGCATAATGGGAGGCGCCCCCATGGTTACTGGTTATGATGATGATGATGCATATAGGGCGAGGCCTGTAGTGCCGGGGTGTTGTGTCCTGCGGGAGTTTTGTACACCTGCGCTGAGTATTCGGCTGCGTGGCTGGGACCTTATAGATCCGTGGCTCTGAGGATGGGTTATAGAGATGGTTTGGGTCGTGTCAAGCCAACCTGAGTTTTAGTTGGTGGCTTGAGTGTGTACGGGTACTGGAGCACACCCTGCAGGGATAAATCTTCTCGAGAAGCCGTGTTGTCCGCGGTTATGTGGCGACTTGGTGAAAGTACTGGCTAACAAGTACTCAGACAACTTACACCTAATGATAATAATTTGACTAGTAATAGTCTTATGGACACAATAACCTGATCCATCATTAATCCAACCGTGTGAGTTATCCTTGGGTTGCTTCCTTAGTAGGGGGTGACATTGGATGGGTATTGTTTGGTGAGTAGTTGTAGTTGGTTCCGATACGCTATCTTATCCCCCTCTTTTAGCCGGATGTTGTAGTGAGTCTCTGTAGTTGGTTGGTGCAGCCCGCTGTCGCTTGTTTGCAATAACCCCTTCCTTTCCGTTGATCCCAAAGTATTTGTATCTTGTGATGATCGGATTACGCCGGTATCTTGTGAGTATGGGTTTTTATCCACTTGCCAGTACTTAACCGTACTGACCCACGAATCCTTTTTCGTGGCTGCAAATTCCAAATTGCAGTCAACAGGTTTGAAGTCTGACGACGTTAGCTTGGGAATCCCTCCGGCTTGGCCTGGGCAGGGATTGGACGCTCTCTGTTATCTTCAGGACTCTTAGTCCAATTTGTATCTTGTCCGTAGTCGGACGCTATGTTGTTTCTTCCGCTGTTATTTGGATCTTTGTATTGTATCAGTTGTATCCTTGGCTCGTTTGAGTCATCTTGTATCTATGTGTTTCTGTTGTAATTGTGGAATATTCGTAAACTGTTGTAATGCTATCATAAGTGGCAACCTGGAATCGGTTATTATGCGGATTTGGCGGGAATGCTGAAATCTGCATAGTGCCCGATCTCGGGGCGTCACAAATGGTATCAGAGCCTTGGTTCCGATTCCCGAGATTGTTTCGATACGAATGGTTATCGAAGCAACGGGTCCGCAAAGCCTGTAGGTTAACCTCGCTAACGGTCGTTGTTTCTAGAATGTCAAAAACTATTTCTGCTAAACTATTTTGGAAAAACATCTCAATAGGATTCTTGTTTTCTCCTCATCTTCATTCTATTTCTCCTTCTATCTCATTTGTTTTGGAGTCTACTCTCGTACTCAATCTTTCAAAGTGTTAGGATCCTACGTGGGTGGACGTTTTCTGAGCCTTTAACCTATTAGGTTCGATCATCGGAAGATTCCTGGTGGAAGAACATCGTCATGAGCCCGAGCAAGATTCCCTTGTTAGTGGTGTCGAGGAGATCAACTGGAAGCATGAAGAATCGATAGTCGAACTTCTTTTCCCTCCCTCGTGTTCGTGGGCGGATTGCGAGGGCGCAATCCCTTGTTAATGGTGTCGTCTGTAACACTTGTAGAGGTGGTTCCCCAGCCAGAAAATTTCCCCCTCTTTGCCTATAACACTTTTCCGTTCTCTGTGTTAGCAGCTCGCGCCAACGAAAACATTCTCTTATCACGTACTGCCCTATCGCTTATGGCATTACAAGCATCCATCCTTTGAGATTACATGTTGTTTTGCTTATATATACTACTGCAGACGTTGTCGGTATGGTGAGAGAAGTCACCGAGGTCAGCTCTCCTTCTGGAACCAACAAGCAACAGAAAAGAAATATCTACATTACTGACGGAAAGTAAGATCCCGTTTCTTGCCTAAACCCATCAATGGTTCACTCGTGTTATAGATAATCTCTTATCTTCCTTTACACACGCTTTGAAGGGAACAAGCTATTGTGACCTTATGGGATCAGCTTGCAGCTAACTTCGACGCTGAAGGGCTCCAGGAAGACCCATCATCGTGCTCTTCATTGGCATGACAGTTGGACATTTTCAGGTATGCACAAACATAGTTCTGCCAATCTTCGTTCCTTCAAATCTCCTGTTTGCTTTACATATGTTCTATCTAATTTTTACAGGAATGCTCGCGTTTAAAAGCACCTTGGTTACTAGATGGTATGTCAATATACCTATCGTCAAAATAGCCGCGATCCGTGAGAGGTTCGTCGTGTTAGACAACTTTCCCTGCCGATTAAGATTGCATCTAAAAGCCAAACTATTATCTCCCATTATGCAGCACCAAGGCACTGCCTCATCAGATCGAATGCCACGGTGCTGGACAGAATCGTCGTGACCCTGTCGAAGCAACTATAGCCGAGATAGCCCAGCTTGAGCCAAATGATATTATGGTCTGTCCATTTTGCTTCTTATTCACTTCTTTTCAGCTAAAGACAATAGTACACAGCTGTGGTCACTCTTCTTAGATCCTACTTTCCACTTCTGTAAATTACAGGCGAACGCTACGAAATGAAAATCCATATAACAGAAGTTGTCTCCACTAATGACGGGTGGTACATGGGTTGTCAAGACTGCTGGAAGAAAGTGGAAGTTGAAGGAGACACTTACAAATGTGCATGTTGCCCAGTCTCTATTCCCTTACCCAGGTAACTATCCCACACATTCCAGCTTCAGAGGAGACTAACAGTGAGTGTATTGCATGAATCGACACTGAAAAATGAATTTGTGTTCGCTCTCCACTCTCCAGGTTCAGAATTCTGCTAAATGAAGTAGACGCAGACACTGGCAGCGCAGCCACAGCTCCTATGGCTGAATTCACTTTCTTCGGGCCTCACGGTGAAACCATAGTTGGGAAAGAGGTTGTTATGATTGTGGCCAACTCAAGAGATCAGGCACGTACAATGCAGCCTCTAACAACGAACGCTAGGATCTGAATCCTGGCAGTTATGCCCGATTCCCATCGAAGACTGGGATTATGGCTAGCGTCGATGCAAAACATAGAGTCGAGCGCTAACACTTTTTTCCCGGCACAAGCCAGTTTGACGTGATATTTAGATTCTGTCACCGACTAGATAAGCACCTACCGTTGCTGGACCGGACTGTTAGCAACTAATATATTTTTTGGTATCAATTTATTTGCACACAAGCGCCTCTACAAGAGGCTAGCATTGTACATGCTATCTATTCCTCGTGAGCTAGCAGGTCTTGTAGGCCGCAAATTTGCTGCGACTGTTACACCGAGCGACAAATCGCTAGATGCCGACTACATGTACTATCAGGTGCAAGCGGCTGAGCCGTTGCAAGACGAGCCTCCCGTTGAACAGGCATGTACAGCTGAGATTACTGATCAGTCAGCTGGCTCTGTTAGAATGTCCGCACAGACCAACTAGCAGGCTTCAATTACACGATCAGTCTCGGTAGAAACAACCTCGCCATCAAGTGTGCTCTCTGTCGTACAGACAACAGAGGTCAATTGCTTCAAACCAAATAGCTACTGCAGCTTCTTTGCGTGCGCTGGCCATTTACGCTGTCTTCACAATGCAGAAGAGTGTGACGACCAAACAGTCGAGAAAAAAAAAACGTATGTTCCGGCATTCTATATTGCAGTTTAGCGTTCGTCAGCTAGGCCACATTCTCTCTTCATCGTTATCACCGTTGCAGCAAGGTTGTCAAGGGGTTAGAGTACCCCGCTGAAGAATAGAGTCTCTAGCCCGCCTAGCTGAAACTGCCCCCTCACTGAAAATTACGATCTAAAGAATGGTGCAACCTACAAAAGAAAAGACAACAGGGCGCGACGTGCGCCGCGCCAAACTCTGGCTAGTTCCACAAAGAGGACCAGCCATCCTTTGTCTGCAAGCAAATCAGATGACGATGAGCAACTTGTACGCTGATGCACCAGATGCCAGGCTAGTTTTTTTTTTTTTGAGATAAAGATGCGAGGCTAGATGAAACTGCAAATGATTTCATCATAAAAAAGAAAAAGAGCCCAGAGGCCGAAAGCCCACAGAGGGAGAGACTCTCCGCATATTTTTCTGCAGGTGCTAGCTACCTTCGTTCCCCTCTTTTTTAGTCCCACCTCGCCAACTCAAGGCGAAACCGACCAGCTTAAATACGCACGCGAAACGAGGTTCATCGCCGAGTCAGTTAGCACGTACTTGTAACCCGAGCGGGGGCATTAAGATGGTGATGGATGCCTAGTGTGGCGTTTGTGCCTGGGCCTGGTGTGCACTTTGCAGGCAGCCCGTTCCAAGTTGCGTAGTGGGCTCGTGTCGCTCCGGCGAAAGCCTGGGCGTCCTTGCACCTGAAGTGGCGGAAATGGCGTGAGGCTGGTCACAGAGCAGCGTTACCGCCCGCTTCCAACGGTGGAAGGATAACTGTCCGCTGCATACTAGGCCCGCTTAAGGTCCATGCGCCCTCTCTGGCAGACCGCCATCTTTTTTATTTTCGTTTCTGTCTTCTTACTTTCTCGTCAGGAAGCATATTTTTAAAAAAGAGTAATAACTTTTCTTTTGTTCAACCAAAAATTTGGAAAACAAAATTCAACCTATATGTTGAACTGTTCAAACAAAAAACCACAATGTCCTACAGGGAAATTGATCATTTGCTCAACTTTACATTTTCTGCCATTTTCAGTTTCTCCAAACTTTGTGAATATAAGTAATCCAAAAATCACAAGAAACTTAATATAAATCCTCTACTCCTTGATCTAGCCAGTTGACATGGTCTCATTGGCTAAACCTTTCAAAACCTATGCAGCAAAATCAAATCTTCGAACTGACAGAAAATTGAATTTCCCTCATAACCTTCAAACACTCACTCTCTTACCATCCCCCTTGTAACCTCTCACTGCCAGTGAGCCCTAGAACCCACCTGACAATTCCTCTCTCCCATTTTTCCTCATTTTCTTTGTTGTTCCCATCGAGGTAATATTATCTTTTGAAAGTTCTGTCAGCATTACCAGCATTATTTAAGGTATGTCTGCCATTTTCAGTTTCTCCAAACTTTGTGAATATAAGTAATCCAAAAATCACAAGAAACTTAATATAAATCCTCTACTCCTTGATCTAGCCAGTTGACATGGTCTCATTGGCTAAACCTTTCAAAACCTATGCAGCAAAATCAAATCTTCGAACTGACAGAAAATTGAATTTCCCTCATAACCTTCAAACACTCACTCTCTTACCATCCCCCTTGTAACCTCTCACTGCCAGTGAGCCCTAGAACCCACCTGACAATTCCTCTCTCCCATTTTTCCTCATTTTCTTTGTTGTTCCCATCGAGGTAATATTATCTTTTGAAAGTTCTGTCAGCATTACCAGCATTATTTAAGGTATGTCTGCCATTTTCAGTTTCTCCAAACTTTGTGAATATAAGTAATCCAAAAATCACAAGAAACTTAATATAAATCCTCTACTCCTTGATCTAGCCAGTTGACATGGTCTCATTGGCTAAACCTTTCAAAACCTATGCAGCAAAATCAAATCTTCGAACTGACAGAAAATTGAATTTCCCTCATAACCTTCAAACACTCACTCTCTTACCATCCCCCTTGTAACCTCTCACTGCCAGTGAGCCCTAGAACCCACCTGACAATTCCTCTCTCCCATTTTTCCTCATTTTCTTTGTTGTTCCCATCGAGGTAATATTATCTTTTGAAAGTTCTGTCAGCATTACCAGCATTATTTAAGGTATGTCTGCTTTTAATCAAGGTTTTATATGTACAACACCTAGCCTATTTTCTCGTGGAAGAACGATGGCTGGGCAATAACTCTAATTGTGGGGTTTTTAATTGTATTGTTTCTTAAAATGTTTGTGCTTTGGGTTTATCTTTTGTTTTCTTCGTTCTGGGCCTCATTTTAAGTTATTTACTCTTTACACTCCAGTGGGGCTTGTGATTCTAAAATTCCTGGCACATATGGTGATTCTTAAAACACCTCCGGTTATATTACCCTATACTTGGATCACATGGAAATCTTTCTATCTTTTGTGTAGTTCTGAGAAAGTTCTGTTTTATGTCATGTTGATGTATCGCAGTGCAGGTATTAGTCCTAGGCATCGCCTTAATATGCTTACTATGCTGTGATCTCTCACTTGAGTCCTGGTTTAATTTTATTGATCTACCAAATTAAAATGTATCTTTGGCGGTTGACTAGGGGCAGCCGAAAAATTGTCCTTCCTTTCGTCTCGTTTCTGTAATGTATCAGCTGCTACCTAACTGAATAAACAACTATATGCATTTGGGTGATGTATGAACAGAGGAATATTTAAACTCTTTGCTATCATGTACTTTGGATTGTAATGCCTAATTAACTCATCCAGCATCATTGCACTATTTTTATCATACACGTCATAAGTCTGGTCTTATCTACCCTGCAAATGGACAAGAGCACGCCTGTATATACCGAGGGCTATACATCACTCTAATAAAAGCATCTGCATGACTGCATACATTTCAGTACATTTTTCATGCACCCCGGTCCAACTTTACTTGTAGAAGTGCCTAGCATTACGCGAGCACACTATTGCTAAGTGTTCCAGCATTTCACATCGCTCGATCGACGAAGTGCAAAATCACTGAAAGCACAACCCGCATCTATAATTCCCCTTTTGCAGGGAAGGACATGGAGGAGAAGAAGGAAGCCTCAGCTGGAGCAGCTCAGTTGTGCAGTGGATTCGGCCCCTGAGGCACCAGCCTCTTGGACACCCGGTGCATGTGCCGATAAACATGAGACGACTGCTGCCTTGCAGTCGACGAAGACGTGTGCCTGGAGTTGGAGGAGTAGCCCTTGCTTTGTGGTGGAGCGCCGCCGCCGAGGGCCATGGCATCGACACCGCCCTGGATTCTTCGGCCGTGGCAGACGCTTGCCGTGTCCACTAGCAGGAGAAGGGCGACGAGCAGGAGCAGCGGGAGCCTGGTGTCCTGTGAGCTTGCCATGGTACATGCGGTTGAGGAAAGTTATGGAGAAGAAGAAGGTGAGGCAGAGGGAAGGGAAACGGAGCTGAGGAACTGGTAGAAGTTCGAACACAAATGTGCTCCTTGGCTACTTTTTATAGCGAGAGGGCGATGGATGGCCAAGACACCGAGTGGCCAACTACCTTTCTTGCGGTCTAGGAACTCTCGCGATCAGGTGTCATGTGAGAAATAAATTTCCACGGACTTGGACTTCTCATCAACAGGCTGACCTCTTAATTACAGCACTGAACTGGGTCTTAACAATGCATGTAAGAGGCTTGCTGCGTACTCCATCTGGTCTCTGATCTGATGCGTACGTTTAGCTAGGTGACATGGATGGCCTCTGTTTAGCATGTCATTCTGACTGATCGATCTTGTCAAAGCATCGATCACATGGTTAGGCTCAAGAGTTTGACTCTTGGTATACAACTCTGATGAGGGCGGAACGATGTACTCCTACGTACACTACCTATCCCCACCGCTCTACCTAACTCAGCAGCGTTATCAAGTACCTGAACCCCGATCTTCCTCCCTGAATCGCTCGCTCGTGATGTGACGAAACGAGAGGTGAGAACGGACAGAACTCATCTCGTTTCATGAGCCAAAGAGGCTTCGCAGTTGACGCCACACCACACCGATGTGACCAGCAACGCTCGACCGCCGCCCGGATCCCGCGCCATGGACACTGACAATGAGAGCAAGATGGGTGATGACGCAGGAGAGAAAAAAAGGAAAAGAGGTGACCTGAGCGAACGTAGGAAGCAACTCAAAACGCATCTTGAGCAGACTGAACACCTTCAGAGTTCACAAGCGTTCATACTCGACGATTTAAATGCAGGAGCCAAGCATCACGAGCTTACGCAACAATACAGCAAAGCCATCGATTAACACACTGATATATTTCCTGTTTATTTCGTCCAAAGGCGTATTATAGTACAGCTTACAAATTGGGCTCTTAGCCACAGCAACCAGTCATTAATATACAGTGTACACAGGCAGTTCTGGAGCAAAACATATTTTGCTACACCTCTCTCAACACATTCGGAGGCTGCCATGGCACGCTAATTCACGACACAATTGATGAACTCAGCAGTAAGTGGAGGATCAAAAAAATACTGGGATTTGAATGTGGCAACATTCTGGGGAAGTAGTGTACGCAGATATACATGGGGAGAGCTGTTTCCTGTCTCTCAGCTTTGGGTCTTCTCTACCTTGGCCTTGATTTTCTGCTCGATGACCGCCTTCTCCGTGTCCAGGCTGAACATTCTGTTGAGGGCGTGCATGTTCTCGAGCGTCTCGTCCAGGGTGCGGCTGTCGCTGCCGTCGCATCTCAGGTGCTGTAATGGGCCGTGAAGGAGCTTGTTCACTATGCCGGTGCTGAGCTCCTCGATGGACCTTCTCATCTTCTTGTTGAGATTGTCTTCCCCGATCTTCGTCAGGCACTTCTCGAGCTCGGAGGCCCTGATTCTGTCAGCATACGACCTCAGCTTCTTGATGGTCGGAACAGTCTCCAGTGAGTCCCTCCATGCTTCGAACCGTTTCAGCTCTTGGGTAATGATTGTTTGGGCCTCCAATGCTTTCCTGAGACGGTCTTCCTTGTTGGCTTCCACCACTTCTTTCAAGTCATCAACATTGTATACCCGCGCATGGTCGACCGCAGACACACAGGCACCGACATTCCTCGGGACAGATATGTCCACAAAAAGCCGAACTCCACCCATAGCAAGAGAAATAGGAGGAAGTGCCTCTGTGTTCTCCTTCATGAACAATAAGGATTCCGATGCTGTGCTCGTGAACACGACATCAGCTTCAGCAGCGGCTTCATACATCTCCGCAAGAGGCCTGTACACAATCTCGATGTCTTTCATCTCTTCGCGAATGGCATCCACCCTTTCCACTGAGCGGTTCACCACAACAACCTTCCTGCATCCTTTGGCAATCAAATGTTTGACCACCAATTTGCCCATTTTGCCAGCACCAATCAAAAGCATCCTGGCTGACAAGCATTCCGACGCTGGAAGCTTCATTAGGGCCAGTTCAACTGCAGCTGAACTGACAGACACAGCACCAGCTGATATGTTAGTCTCACAGCGTACACGCTTTCCAGCTGTGATTGCATCCTTGAACATCCTATCAATGTTCTTCCCCAAGCCTCCACTGTTTTGCCCATTTCTGACAACTTGTTTGACTTGAGCAAGGATTTGTCCTTCTCCAAGAACCAAAGAGTCAAGCCCAGATGATACCTCAAACAGATGGCGTGTAGCATCACTGTCACGCAACATGAAGAGATGCTCCCTGAGCTCGGAAGCGGGAATTCCACTTTTCTGAAAAAGGACAAAAGCATGTGAATTAGAGGCTTCTTTGCTAATACTGTGTTCTTGAACAACCAAGGAGGGGAAAGTTAGGCAGAAGACTATGGACAGACCAAAACAAGCATTTCATGAAATAATTCTTACCTTTGACATCCAGTCCACCACTTCTCTAATACCACGGTTCCACGATAAAGCCACCACATAAATTTCCATTCTATTGCAGGTACTAAGAACAGCAGCCTCTTCAATATGATTCAGACTGGTGAGTTCTGAAATGGCACGGGGCCATAGTTCCTCTGCAACAGCAAGTTTTTCGCGCATGTCCACTGGTGCTGTGTGCACACTGAGGCCTATTACAGCTATGCTACTCCTTTCCTTCATGTACCCTGATAGTGAAAACAAAACATTGTCAAATACTACATATAGTGTGTTTGTATTCACAAATACTGCAAAAAGATGTACATTTTCTGAATTGAAAGAATGCGACTAAATTTGACTGCACATAGCCATATACTGATATCCTGATTTAGTTGTAATTATAAGGGGAAATACACTAGTGAAGTACGCGTACACATTCCGAGTACAATCATTGCAGAATTGGAACTTCAATGTTTTAGGGGACGAAGATTCAAATAACAGAACAAAACAAGAAATAACCCACTTTTTTTTCCTGTGAGTGGCCAATATCTGGTAGCTAAAGCATGCGACAACTACTGCCCATCCTTAACTCTTTACATTATGTGATCTGTATTTATATTGGAATTTGGCATTTTTAGTTGTATAGGCCCCCTATTTAGGCTGCAACACTCATAACACAATTTTGTTAAGCTACTATGTCAGGCCTTTTGTTGATATAAAAAATAAAACTTCATCCGCAGCGAACATATGTAGTGTAAATGGTTCAACAATCTGTGAAGCACACGACTCCAGGATCAGTCACTAGTACAACTTGCCAATCATTCGATAATCCAGGTCTTCAACAAGATATCGCACAAATTCATCGTCTCCAATTCCAATTATCTCTTATTCCGTAAACCGATTCCTCTCTAGTGCCACACAAGTCCTCGACACCTAGACTCCTACAACACAAACTGCTTGGTGTCCTACCTGTCGAAGCTCTTAGTCAGCTGAACAGATAGGCTGTGAACACAACTCAACAGTAACGATAGAACAATAACCTGCAAAAATGCTACATGTGATGTGCCTCGCATCAATCGAAGCAAAACTGGGGGCGAATAATGTGGTTTCTCTTCTCTAAGTGCCGTTAAATCGACACATATTAAACTTGGGCCAACTTCCGGTACAACCATAAATAAATAAAATAGCAAAGACATCCCCTAATTCGCGCGCCACCTGCGTAATCTTATTACATCTGAGGAGTGGATGAAGCGAAATTGGGGGGAAGGGCAAGGGGGGACTCACGGTCGGCGGAGATCTTGAACTGCTCGAGAGCGGCGATGCTGGCCGCCTTGGCCACGGCCTGGGCGTCCCCGCCGGCGTCGCAGCGCACGACCCCGGACCGCCTCCGCCCGGCGGCGGCGACGACCCTCGGGCACGCGGCGGCGGACCCCCGCGCCTTGGCGCCGGCGGCGAATGCGCCTGCGGCGGCCGTGGCTGACGTCGCTCCCGCCATCATCAGACCAACAACAGAAGAAGCAGCGGCGGCCTTCCTCGGCCCGGCCCACGAACCGTAGGTAGATAGATATAGATAGGTAAAGATATAAGAGAGAGCCGAGAGAGGAGAGGAGAAATCCTTATACGCTTCTCCCGCCCTCCCTCTCCCTCTCTCCGTCCGCGAGTCTCACTGGCCGGTGCTCGCGTTCTGGGACGGAGGAGGAGCCCGTTCTGCGAGGAAGAAGACGGGGTGGGAGAGGATGAGTCTGGGAGCTTGGGGCGGAGGTTAAGGAGAAGGTGGCGTGTGGGGCCCAAGAGCAGTGGGATGGGTTGGGCGTCTCGGGGTCGGGGGGGCTGCGCTAATTTTCTATCCCGCGCGCGTGTTTGGGCTGGGTCAGTGGGTGTGGGTTGGAGGTCGGGTTAAGCCACATGCTCCGGGTAGGGGCAGGCAAATCCAGGAGATGGGCGTGTGCTGGCCTCCGGCCTGTGATTGGCTGCCGCACCCGCGATCTATCCGCTCCCCTTATCGCTGCCGCATCCTGGTTGATCCTTTTGACGCCGATGCGCAGTTGCTGGGGTGGTGGTCGTGGTGGGCACGCACACGGGTTCGCATGGCCGCCTCACGCGCGGATCTCCGTGGGGTGACGGCGAAGCGTGTCGACGTGCTGGCCACACTCCCTCCATCGTCCATCGCCTCCCGTCCCCTAGACTGGCTGTCCTCCAATCCCCGGCCACACTCACCGTACTGGCATTATTCGGCGCCTCGTTTCAGCAGGTACCCCGTATGGACGTGCATGCGGCTGCGTCGTCTACTAGCTCCTCGGTGACTGCAACTGACTCTCCGGGGTCACGACAGGCAATGGGAACGGGCTTATTAGAGCAACTCCAAAGCCGCGGCCACATTTGATCCGTTTAGCTCCGTGCGGTACGAAAACAGGGCCAATCGCGTCGACCCATTTAGAAATGCGTCGCTCCGTCTCGGCCTATTTCCGTCTCATATTTGGGACAGAAATGCGGCGACGCGGACACGGGTGGAGTGTGTGCAGATGCTAGTCAACGCCACCCACTCGTCTTCCGGGCCCAGCGGTCAGTGGCACCCACTGCCCTCTCGCCTACCTACGCGGGTCCTATTAAATGGGACCGTGTGGATACAGACGGCCACCTCACTCCCCAATCCACGTTGCGCGTTGCTTCCTCATCGCCGACACACAAACCCTAGCTACCGCGCCACCGCCCACCGTCCGTAGATGGGGTTCCCGTGGGACAGGAAGACGTGCAACGACGGGAGGCGAGCAGCTCGAGGCATGCGCGCCGATCGTCGCCACCAGGGCGGTCGTCGTTGTCGGGGCCGCGAACACGGCACCGCACCCACATTGGTGTGGACCCGTGCCGCTGGTACTGGGAGCACACCACTCCCGTGCCCGAGAGCGACGTCAAACTCGTGGACGGGTGGCACCTTAATCCGCAACGGATTCCCGTGCCGGCCATCTCGTCGGCGGCAGGGCTCGCCGCGAGGCGATCGACGAACGGCGCGCGCGGCTACCGCCGGAGCTCCTCGACGACCCAGCGTTCGCCCCGACGTCCCGTTACCGGGACACGTGGTTACGGGAGGAGCACGACCAGCGGCAGCGCAACTACTTCGGTCGGGCCCTGCTCCTCCTCCCATGTCTTCCCCACCGCTGCACGAACGTCCTCGGGCGCGGCAGGCTTCGCTGCGCATCGGCGTCAGCCCCGTTAAGGACGAGGAGGAGGATAAGGAATTCAAGCGTGTCGTCCGGGAGTCACTGGCGCAGCCCCCTCCCTCCCCCTCCCTCCCCAGGTCGGCGACCAGGACGACGAGGACCTCAAGCGCGCCATGGCGGACTCCCTCGCCACGGCACGCTCGTGGTACTCCTACATGCCTGATGGTGCACGAGTGCGCTCGTTGGGAAACCTCAATTGTAAGGTATGAAGAGTGCATCGGCAAGTTTTCCCTCAAAAAGAAACCAAGGTTGAATCGACCAGTAGGAGAAAGAAGTCACTTCTGAAGGTTGAAGACAGTTGATGTTGGCAGGGCGCACTACCAGGCTCAGCAGCAACGTGGAATCTACACAACACAATCAAAATACTTTGCCCCAACGAAACAGTGAGGTTGTCAATCTCACCGGTTTTGCTAAAACAAAGGATTAGATGTATAGAGTGGAAAATAATAATTGGTTGCAGTAAATGAAAAGAGAACAGTGATGGCAGTGAATAAGAGGAAGACAGCAATTGCAATAAAGAAAACAGTGTTTGAAGTGATTGTATTATGTAACATCCCAAGTATGAAAAATAGCTATTAGAATGTTTTGCTCTCTGTTATTTTATGTTTTGCATCATGGCATCATGTTCATTGCATTTGTTTTGCTTGTTTTCCTTTTGTTTTCCTCTGTTTTCATTTGTTTTCCTTTGTTTTCTATTTGAATTTCAAACCTTTTGTTTCATACTTGTGATGTTACAATTTTCCAAAATGATATTTCAATCAAAACAATTGTTTGTTTCCATTAAAATTGTGATTTCAAAACCGTTGATTTGTTTCTAATCAATAATTCATCTAATACCCTAAAACATTTGAAATTCCAAACCAACATCCAAATAATTGTTCATACTTGTTATGTTACATTTTCCAAATAAAAGGTTCAATTAAAACAGCTAGTTGTTTCTATTTAAATAAAACTATTAACTTGTTATTTTATTTAATAACTCATGTAACTCAAATTCCATTCAAAATTCAAATCACATTTTGCAAACAGCAACCAATTGAAATTTATGAAAACTACAAACCATTCTAATCAATTTGTTTCAAATAAAATTGAGGGTTCAAACTAATTGAAATGGTTCTTTTTAATTTTCACTTAATAATCAAAATTCATTCAAATTCACTCCAAGTTCAAACAGCAACATAATTTAATTATTTTTGGAAATCAAAACTTGCAAGTTGTTGCTGTTACATATTTAAACAATACCAAAAAAATTCTAAATTTTTCTAAGCCAAAACCCTAGCCTTTTCTTCTCTATTTCATTTCAGCAAAAAAAAATAATAGCAAGAAAAATAATAAAGCTAACAGCTAACAGGGAGAGGGGCAGGCCCAGCCCAAATTTCTCCTTGGCCCATACCCCTTCGAGCGCTGTCTTCCTCCTCTGTACGGCTCACCATCGACTGCATCCACGTATACAGAGCAGAGCAGCAGACGGCCAGCAGCCCTCCCCCTTCCCCTTAAGACCTAGGTCGAGCCCTAGCTCCCTAACCATAGTTCCCTAGCCCATCTTCTCCCTCTTCCCCGCCTCCATCTCTCCTTCCACCTCCATCTACTCTCTGCAACGCTCCCTCTCTCTGAACCTCAACACACCGAAAATCCACCTCAGTTTCCTCCGGTGATCGACGACGATGGAGCCTCCTCCGACCGGGCAAACGCCGGGAATGGACTCCCCCGGCCGCCCTCTCCCTCCTCCACCACTCGGCGCGGGCGGGGACGGCCTGGAGCGCCGCCGCCAGTCTCCCCTCGCCGCCGATCGCTCCCTGTTCTGCACCGCCTCCTCCTGTCCGATCGCTCGAGGTGACTCCTCTCCCCTCGATCCCTCTCCTCCCTCCTCTACTCCCCTCCGCACCTGCGCACGCCCACAGCAAGCACACGCACCACGCGCGAGCACGGCAGGCCGCAGCGGCGAGATGCTGCCGCCGGCAGTCTCCCTCGTCGGGTTTCAGTACAGGTGCAGAACAAAATTCAGTTAAAACAGCCGCAACCTGAACAATATCCACACCGCGCCCTCCTTCCTGTCACCATCCGATCAGCTACCCCACTGGTAGCAGCACACCAGCGCGCAAGCAGAGGGCAGGGGTTCGATCCCCCCCCCCCCCCCCCCCCCCCGCGCACAAAACCCCCACATTTTCCATCTTTTTTTCCAAGCACTGCACAAACCCCAAAAATCACAACCAAGTCCCTGCTGTAATTTCTAGATCCCTGTATTATTTTTCCTAAGTCCCTAGTTAATAAAAAATGGCAGATTCCACCTTAAACTTGTAAATTGCTTAAATAAATCATTTTAACTCCAAATTCAACTTTTTAAATATGTTTTCTGTACAAAATTGAATCCTCTATCCAAATATAAAATTTGTTTACTGTTTTGAATATTTTAAATTGGTGCAATATTTGAATTCTTGTTTAATTCACTTAATTTTGCAAAAATCATAACTTGGGCATAAAAATTCCAAATTCCACAAACTAAATATGTTTTCCAATCAATTTTTCATGTACTTTCCAAATATCAATTTTGTTTGCTGTTTTGAATAATTTAAGTTGCTGAAAACAATTGTTTCTTAATTATTGCATTTAAAATTGCCAAAATAATAACTTGCTCATTTTAAATCCATTTTCAACAAATAAAATATGTTTTCCATGCTAAATTAAACCACCTTTCCAAATTTAAATTTTGTTTCATGTTTTGAATAATTAAAATTGGTTAAATAATTTAAACCTTGTTGAAATCATTTAAAATTGTTAAATTCATAACTTGCTCAAATTAAATTCTTTTTGAACATATAAAATATGTTTTCAAACCATAAAAGTATAAACTTTTCAAATATGAACTTCATTTAATGTTTTGAACAAATAAAAATTCAATTAAATTCAAACTTGAATTAAATTCATTTAATTCTTGCTTAAACTTGTTTAATTCATAAATAATTTATTTGAAATCCTTTTTCAACAAGTGAAACATGTATTCCAACTAAAATCTTGTGTTCTTTTCAAATATGAACTTTGTTATATATTTTGAACAATTAAAATTGGTGAAAACAACAAATGCTTGTGTGACACCTTTAGGGAACCAAAATTCCATAACTTAATAAACAAATTTTCAAACTTGGTAAACCTTATTTCCAATTGATTCTATTGTTGTTATTTTGCTGTTTTCCTCATCCATGCATCATGCTAACTCACTTACACATGATGATTAGTTGTAGAACAATTAATTCAACCATAATTCATGGGCTTTCCATATGCAATCCCAATTGCATGTGGGTCCATTTAATCATGTTATGTTATCTTGTCAACTAGTTTATTTTGTTGCATCAATTAAATGGTCATGCATCATCCCATGTTTGTGCACTATGCCATGTTATTGATTGTTTGTCTCTCTGCGTTGTTTGTTTGCTTCTTCTCGGATATACGACGACGTTGAGACCGATGATACTTACGACACCCCTTCTAAGGATCTAGCTCAGTACCAGGCTACTGAGTTTGCAGGCAAGTATTCACTCACAAGAACCATTGTGTTCCTTTCAACATTGGATACCGATACTTTCCGTTGTCTATTCTGCTAGCCCTATGAATAGTTGCTTCTGTTACGAACCCATCACATGATATCCTGAACCCTGATATGGCCTCACCTCCACTCCTATAACCCCTTTGCTTGTGCACGTGTCTTACTAGCATGCTTAGGGTTGTTTTGCTCGAGTCTGTTGTCTGTTACTTTCTGTTATCATATTCTATTATGTTCTGGGGCTCGATGTTAAACAACAACCTGTTAACTTTGAGGTAATAATAATTTGATGATAAGGCACCGGCAGGAGGCCCGGCGTGGTTTTGAGGCCTGCTAGTGTCGACCCTAATTAGGAAAAGGGTCTTGTCTACTGATCCATGATGAGCGCACTAACCGCATGTGGGAAGAGAGTATGGGCGCCCCCCTCAATTTGATTCAATTCGCATCTCGTCCAAATCGCCACACGTAGTTCGGGCTTTCCATTTGATGCATGCATGTGCAGGTGCGAACCCTTGGCGCCAGGGTGGAACTTTTGTAGTCGGCATTTAGGGCGGCGTGGTATTAGAGTGCTATGAGGGTCCCCTTTTCTTCGTGGGGCTCGATTAGCCGCGCACGCACAGCATGTGGTTCTTTGGGCTTGATGCGAAGAAGAGTTGAGTTGTGTTGAGTGCCCCGCTTGGTGGGAGGCATTCCATCTGGCAGGGTATTCTTGCGTGTACGGCCAAATTGGTGCATCCCTGCAGGGTTAAATCTTCTCGAGAAGCCGTGTTTTCCGCGGTTATGGATTACTTGGTGAAAGTACTGGCTAACAAGTACTCAGAACAACTTACACCTAACTAATGATAATTTGACTAGTAATAGGTTTATTGACACAACAATATGAACCATCATTAATCCAACGGTGTGAGTTATCCTCGGATTGCTTCTTTGGATAAGGGGCGAGATCCAGGATGGGTTTGTTTGGAGTTAGTTGTTAGTTGGTTACAATACGCTATCTTATCCCTTTTTCTGATTGCCGGAAGTTATAGCAACTCTGTAGTTGGTTAGAGCAGCCCGCTGCAGCATCTTTTGTATCACCCCTTTCTTCCGTTGACCCCAAAGCATCTATGCTTGTTGTTGACGGGTTACACTTTGGTGAATTGTGCATCTTGCTTGCCAGTACGTTTATGTACTGACCCCTTTGGGGCTGTGGTTTCCGCAGACTACGTTTCCGAGGATCCCCATGGTGGCTACTACGTGGAGTATGACGAGGCTGCTGACGAGTAGATAGTGGACCCGGGCAGGATCCGAGACTTCGTGGATGGGCTCCGTCTTTTCGTTTCCGGACTCTTAGGCCTATTTGGTTCTTGTCTGTACTCAGACATGTTGAATGCTTCCGCTGTGATGTAATGATGAATTGTTGGGACATGTGTCCTCTGGATGATTGTATTTGCTATCTCTGCTCTAGTGAGAGCTATTTGCAACTTATTTCCATCTTTTGTGTTGTAGAGATCTGTTGTGATATCACTTGTTCCAATGCCGTTGACGTACCATGTGTGTATGTTTTGAAGTACGTCAATGGAAGTATCTGGATTTCTATGGGATGGTTTGCGCAGACGATGAATAGTAAGAGAATGGTTGTCACACGTTTACGTGTTGGCCTGCTCATATTGAGATGCGGGTGCCGGTATGCCCCGTAAGCCATTTATCTACTGTTTAACGGACTGTGAGTATCCCCTAGAAGTCCGGGTGCGACAAATGGTATCAGAGCCTGTCTGCCTGTAGGATCCCTTTTTACTGGTCACAGTTGAGTCTAGAAACTATTTTATAGCTATATAGGAAAAATGAAATGTGAGAGTAGGAATTCTGTTCTTTTATTTCCTTCCCCACCCACCCTCCCTTTTCTGGTAAGGAAGTGCAACGTTGTTTTTCCCTTCTCATCTAAACTTTCAAGTTAGGTTTTCACGAATCCTGGTTTCTCTGGGATAGTTATATCTACTAGTCCATAGGAATGGAGGTGGTTGTGACATGATTTATCATGTTGCCTACTCACGATTGAGAACGGAGGCGTGTAAGCCCCGGAAGCAGATCCTCTATTCCTTAAGAAGTAGATATTGATCCTTTAGAAGCCCGGATGGGTTTTACGTAGTACCTTAGGAGTGTTTTGATCTCGTTTTCCCGATGTTGCTTTGTTATCATGTTCTTCTCAACATCCTTTTCGTCCGTTCAAACCTTGTTGTTGCTTCCCATTTCAGTTCTTCTACCGGCGTCTAATCAATAACTCGGTTCCACCCTTCTGGCCAGATAGTCTATTCTCCAAATGAATCAAGTTCTATCCAGCTATACACCCTCGATACAAAACCTCTCCCTTTACTTGAAAATGTTCCGGTGGTTTCCAAATTCCCTGACATCTTTCCAGAAGAGCTGCCAGGAATGCCTATCGTTTTGAACTTCCAGAAAAACTATCCAAGGTGCACGATGTGTTTCACGTGTCACAGCTCAAGAGGATCTTCCCAAGAAGTATCCGGACCTTTTCTTTTCTCAGTAGGAATCTCGGGGCGCGATTCCTTCAAGGGGGGGGGCGTTTTGTAACATCCCAAGTATGAAAAATAGCCATTAGAATGTTTTGCTCTCTGTTATTTTATGTTTTGCATCATGGCATCATGTTCATTGCATTTGTTTTGCTTGTTTTCCTTTTGTTTTCCTCTGTTTTCATTTGTTTTCCTTTGTTTTCTATTTGAATTTCAAATCAAATTTCAAACCTTTTGTTTCATACTTGTGATGTTACAATTTTCCAAAATGATATTTCAAATAAAACAATTGTTTGTTTCCATTAAAATTGTGATTTCAAAACTGTTGATTTGTTTCTAATCAATAATTCATCTAATACCCAAAAACATTTGAAATTCCAAACCAACATCCAAATAATTGTTCATACTTGTTATGTTACATTTTCCAAATAAAAGGTTCAATTAAAACAGCTAGTTGTTTCTATTTAAATAAAACTATTAACTTGTTATTTTATTTAATAACTCATGTAACTCAAATTCCATTCAAAATTCAAATCACATTTTGCAAACAGAAACCAATTGAAATTTATGAAAACTACAAACCATTCTAATCAATTTGTTTCAAATAAAATTGAGGGTTCAAACTAATTGAAATGGTTCTTTTTAATTTTCACTTAATAATCAAAATTCATTCAAATTCACTCCAAGTTCAAACAGCAACATAATTTAATTATTTTTGGAAATCAAAACTTGCAAGTTGTTGCTGTTACATATTTAAACAATACCAAAAATTTTCTAAATTTTTCTAAGCCAAAACCCTAGCCTTTTCTTCTCTATTTCATTTCAGCAAAAAAAAAATAATAGCAAGAAAAATAATAAAGCTAACAGCTAACAGGGAGAGGGGCAGGCCCAGCCCAAATTTCTCCTTGGCCCATACCCCTTCGAGCGCTGTCTTCCTCCTCTGTACGGCTCACCATCGACTGCATCCACGTATACAGAGCAGAGCAGCAGACGGCCAGCAGCCCTCCCCCTTCCCCTTAAGACCTAGGCCGAGCCCTAGCTCCCTAACCATAGTGCCCTAGCCCATCTTCTCCCTCTTCCCCGCCTCCATCTCTCCTTCCACCTCCATCTACTCTCTGCAATGCTCCCTCTCTCTGAACCTCAACACACCGAAAATCCACCTCCGTTTCCTCCGGTGATCGACGACGATGGAGCCTCCTCCGACCGGGCAAACGCCGGGAATGGACTCCCCCGGCCGCCCTCTCCCTCCTCCACCACTCGGCGCGGGCGGGGACGGCCCGGAGCGCCGCCGCCAGTCTCCCCTCGCCACCGGTCGCTCCCTGTTCTGCACCGCCTCCTCCTGTCCGATCGCTCGAGGTGACTCCTCTCCCCTCGATCCCTCTCCTCCCTCCTCTACTCCCCTCCGCACCTGCGCACGCCCACAGCAAGCACACGCACCGCGCGCGAGCACGGCAGGCCACAGCGGAGAGATGCTGCCGCTGGCAGTCTCCCTCGTCGGGTTTCAGTACAGGTGCAGAACAAAATTGAGTTAAAACAGCCGCAACCTGAACAATATCCACACCGCGCCCTCCTTCCTGTCACCATCCGATCAGCTACCCCACTGGTAGCAGCACACCAGCGCGCAAGCAGAGGGCAGGGGTTCGATCCCCCCCCCCCCCCCGCGCACAAAACCCCCACATTTTCCATCTTTTTTTCCAAGCACTGCACAAACCCCGGAAATCACAACCAAGTCCCTGCTGTAATTTCTAGATCCCTGTATTATTTTTCCTAAGTCCCTAGTTAATAAAAAAATGGCAGATTCCACCTTAAACTTGTAAATTCCTTAAATAAATCATTTTAACTCCAAATTCAACTTTTTAAATATGTTTTCTGTACCAAATTGAATCCTCTATCCAAATATAAAATTTGTTTACTGTTTTGAATATTTTAAATTGGTGCAATATTTGAATTCTTGTTTAATTCACTTAATTTTGCAAAAATCATAACTTGGGCATAAAAATTCCAAATTCCACAAACTAAATATGTTTTCCAATCAATTTTTCGTGTACTTTCCAAATATCAATTTTGTTTGCTGTTTTGAATAATTTAAATTGCTGAAAACAACTGTTTCTTAATTATTGCATTTAAAATTGCCAAAATAATAACTTGCTCATTTTAAATCCATTTTCAACAAATAAAATATGTTTTCCATGCTAAATTAAACCACCTTTCCAAATATAAATTTTGTTTCATGTTTTGAATAATTAAAATTGGTTAAATAATTTAAACCTTGTTGAAATCATTTAAAATTGTTAAATTCATAACTTGCTCAAATTAAATTCTTTTTGAACATATAAAATATGTTTTCAAACCATAAAAGTATAAACTTTTCAAATATGAACTTCATTTAATGTTTTGAACAAATAAAAATTCAATTAAATTCAAACTTGAATTAAATTCATTTAATTCTTGCTTAAACTTGTTTAATTCATAAATAATTTATTTGAAATCCTTTTTCAACAAGTGAAACATGTATTCCAACTAAAATCTTGTGTTCTTTTCAAATATGAACTTTGTTATATATTTTGAACAATTAAAATTGGTGAAAACAACAAATGCTTGTGTGACACCTTTAGGGAACCAAAATTCCATAACTTAATAAACAAATTTTCAAACTTGGTAAACCTTATTTCCAATTGATTCTATTGTTGTTATTTTGCTGTTTTCCTCATCCATGCATCATGCTAACTCACTTACACATGATGATTAGTTGTAGAATAATTAATTCAACCATAATTCATGGGCTTTCCATATGCAATCCCAATTGCATGTGGGTCCATTTAATCATGTTATGTTATCTTGTCAACTAGTTTATTTTGTTGCATCAATTAAATGGTCATGCATCATCCCATGTTTGTGCACTATGCCATGTTATTGATTGTTTGTCTCTCTGCGTTGTTTGTTTGCTTCTTCTCGGATATACGACGACGTTGAGACCGACGATACTTACGACACCCCTTCTAAGGATCTAGCTCAGTACCAGGCTACTGAGTTTGCAGGCAAGTATTCACTCACATGAAACATTGTGTTCCTTTCAACATTGGATACCGATACTTTCCGTTGTCTATTCTGCTAGCCCTATGAATAGTTGCTTCTGTTACGAACCCATCACATGATATCCTGAACCCTGATATGGCCTCACCTCCACTCCTATAACCCCTTTGCTTGTGCCCGTGTCTTACTAGCATGCTTAGGGTTGTTTTGCTCGAGGCTGTTGTCCGTTACTTTCTGTTATCATATTCTATTATGTTCTGGGGCTCGATGTTAAACAACAACCTGTTAACTTTGAGGTAATAATAATTTGATGATAAGGCACCGGCAGGAGGCTCGGCGTGGTTTTGAGGCCTGCTAGTGTCGACCCTAATTAGGAAAAGGGTCTTGTCTACTGATCCATGATGAGCGCACTAACCGCATGTGGGAAGCGAGTATGGGCGCCCCCCTCAATTTGATTCGATTCGAATCTCGTCCAAATCGCCACACGTAGTTCGGGCTTTCCATTTGATGCATGCATGTGCAGGTGCGAACCCTTGGCGCCAGGGTGGAACTTTTGTAGTCGGCATTTAGGGCGGCGTGGTCTTAGAGTGCTATGAGGGTCCCCTTTTCTTCGTGGGGCTCGATTAGCCGCGCACGCACAGCATGTGGTTCTTTGGGCTTGATGCGAAGAAGAGTTGAGTTGTGTTGAGTGCCCCGCTTGGTGGGAGGCATTCCATCTGGCAGGGTATTCTTGCGTGTACGGCCAAATTGGTGCATCCCTGCAGGGTTAAATCTTCTCGAGAAGCCGTGTTTTCCGCGGTTATGGATTACTTGGTGAAAGTACTGGCTAACAAGGACTCAGAACAACTTACACCTAACTAATGATAACTTGTCTAGTAATAGGTTTATTGACACAACAATATGAACCATCATTAATCCAACGGTGTGAGTTATCCTCGGATTGCTTCTTTGGATAAGGGGCGAGATCCAGGATGGGTTTGTTTGGAGTTAGTTGTTAGTTGGTTACAATACGCTATCTTATCTCTTTTTCTGATTTCCGGAAGTTATAGCAACTCTGTAGTTGGTTAGAGCAGCCCGCTGCAGCATCTTTTGTATCACCCCTTTCTTCCGTTGACCCCAAAGCATCTGTGCTTGGTGTTGACGGGTTACACTTTGGTGAATTGTGCGTCTTGCTTGCCAGTACGTTTATGTACTGACCCCTTTGGGGTTGTGGTTTCCGCAGACTACGTTTCCGAGGATCCCCATGGTGGCTACTACGTGGAGTATGACGAGGCTGCTGACGAGTAGATAGCGGACCCGGGCAGGATCCGAGACTTCGTGGATGGGCTCTGTCTTTTTGTTTCTGGCCTCTTAGGCCTATTTGGTTCTTGTCTGTACTCAGACATGTTGAATGCTTCCGCTGTGATGTAATGATGAATTGTTGGGACATGTGTCCTCTCGATGATTGTATTTGCTATCTCTGCTCTAGTGAGAGCTATTTGCAACTTATTTCCATCTTTTGTGTTGTAGAGATCTGTTGTGATATCACTTATTCCAATGCCGTTGACGTACCATGTGTGTATGTTTTGAAGTACGTCAATGGAAGTATCTGGATTTCTATGGGATGGTTTGCGCAGACGATGAATAGTAAGAGAATGGTTGTCACACGTTTACGTGTTGGCCTGCTCATATTGAGATGCGGGTGCCGGTATGCCCCTTAAGCCATTTATCTACTGTTTAACGGACTGTGAGTATCCCCTAGAAGTCCGGGTGCAACATATTATCAGTGTGAAAGAAAGGACCGGGGTCCAGAGTTCACTAGTGGTGTCTCTCCAAAACAGATAGATAACATGTTGGGTGATACGTCATAAACATATCTTTAATTTCTGATGCTCCATGTTGTTTTCTTATTTTTTTCCACATGTTTGCTATACACTTTATGTCATTTTTATCGATTTTTTGGACTAACCTATTGACAAGATGTCATAGAGCCAGTTCCCTGTTTTCTGTTGTTTTTAGTTTCAGAAAAGTTGTTCTAGAAATATTCTTGGAATTGGAAAATTCGAAGCCCGGAAGTCTTAGAATTACCGAAGGTTCCACGGAGTCCCGAAGAGACTCGGAGGCGTGCCTCAGGGGCCCCACACCATAGGGCGGTGCTCCCCCTGGCCGCACCATGGGGTGGTGTGGGGCCCCCAGCCTCCACCGCCTTTGATCTTTCGTCTATTTATACCCCCCGAGACATAAAACCTAAATATATTCCACTTCGTCCTGAAAAACACCCGAGGGCGCTGTCATCGTGATCCCGAGATCAGGAGGGTTCTGGAGCTCTCCCCGGCACCCTGTCGGGAGGGGAATTCATCACCGGAGGGGTCTACACCACCATGCCCTCCTCCAAAGTGATGCGTGAGTAGCTCATCCCTAGACTACGGGTCCATAGCAGTAGCTAGATGGTTGTTCTCTCCAATTTGTACCTCATGTTTAGATCATCTTTATGTAATGCTACATGTTGTGTTTGTTGGGATTTGAGGAATGTTAAATGATATGTCTTCTGATTATCAATCTATCATGTTATCTTCATGCATATGTTATTTATGATCTTGCATGCTCTCTGTTATTAGTAGATGCTTTGGCCAAGTAGATGTTAGTAACTCCAAGAGGGAGTATTTATGCTCGATAGTGGGTTCATGCCTCCTTTGCATCTGTGCTCGAGTGACAGAAACGTGACAGATGAAGGATGTGTTGTTGCCATTAGGGAGAAAACAATGGTGTTTATCTAGTTTACATTGCACACTTTGCATACGACGATAATCTGTTGCTTGCAACTTAAGACCCAACGTTTGTTCGGATGATATTCGGAGGGTGGATTATTAAACATAGATGCGGTTGGATGACGGTCTATGTATTTTGTTATAATGCCCGCATGAATCACATAGTAATCTTTATGTCTTGCATATGCACTACGGTGTAGCCTTCATTTCTGTCAATTGGTCAGCTGTAATTTGTTCACCACACACGTTATTTATCTTTCACGGAGAGACACCACTAGTGAAATGTGGACCCCGGTCCATTTTCCTCATACTAATAAAACACCTACTGCTTGCATACTACTTTCATACTGCTCTCATAATGTTACTACTGTTTTCCTACCGTTTTCCACAGCATATGTTTAACCTCTTTGTGTTCAGCAAAACCGGTGAGATTGAAAACCTCACTGCTTCGTTGGGGCAAAGTGATTTGATTGTGTTGTGTAGGTTCCACGTTGCTGCTGAACCGGTAGTGCGCCCTGCCACCTCAGCCGCATCAACCTTCAGAGATTGCTTGTCCTCCTACTGGTCGATTCAACCTTGGTTTCTTTTCTGAGGGAAAACTTTCCGCTGCACTCTTCACAACCTTTCTCTTGCGGTTTACCAACATTAGCCATCAATAAGTTTTCTGGCGCCGTTGCCGGGGAGGAAGAGAATTTCTGCAAGGGGAGTCTCCTACTTCCAATCTCTTTTCTTTGTTATTTGTTTTGCTTAGTTTATTTTATTTTGTCTTGTTTGCTTCTCTTAATCAAAAACACAAAAAAAATATAGTTCTTATTGTAGTTGTAGTTTTGTTACTGATTTTAGTCTTGCTAAAATGAATGTTCCTGAGGTTGAAGTTCGTTCCTTTAAGAAACAAGGGGGAGAAAGTTTGAAAGATGCTTGGTATAGGATGAGTCATACTCATCATAGATGCACTAAGAAATACTCCACCTTAATCCTTCTTAGGAATTTTTATGTTGGTATTACTAGTTGGTATAGGTATGTTCTAGACACTCTTACAGGCGGTAATTTTTTGGGAACACCTGCTTTGGAAGCCTATAATTTAATTGAAAGTTTAGTTGGAACACCACCTACTAAAGTTGTTAAAATTGAGATCACTTTAGACGATGTTATTAAAAATATAAACTCTATGGAGAAAAAATTGCCAAAGTTCCTCGATAATGCTAGCAAAGTTAATGAATCAATATTAAGTATCAATAAAAAAATTATTGTTTTAGAAGCTAGCAATATCCATGATAGTCAAAATATGAGGATTGGTAAATTAGAGAAGGCTATGGAAACTTTAAGCTCAACATTTTCTGCTCTTAAGTTTAAAAGAGATAAACCTTCTGTGGGAAAGGAGAAAAAACTTATGTATGTCCCCAAGGCACCTAAACCAAAATCCCCTAATGTGCTTAAAATTAATAAAACTTTTAGTGAATCTAAAAGTGATTTGCATTTTGAATCATCTTCAGGGGTGTCTAAGGCACCCATTGCTGCAATTGGGGTGTTGGAGGAAATTATTGATTTGGATGCTTCTTCACTTGAAAATACTTGATTCCACTTTTTTGGGCCTAGCTAAAAGGGTTTAAAGAAAATCACTTCTTGGGAGATAACCCATGGTTTTATTTTTGCTTTGTTTTTTTCTGTTTTCTTTGAGTCAAGGGGTTGTATACTTTTTTAGCAACAACTTTGTATCTTTCTTTTCATGTTTTAGTAGTGCCAAGTAAGATTTCTGACGAGAGTTGGAGTTGGTTTTCGGATTTCTACGTAGGAAACAGATTTTCTGTTGTCCACCGTAAAAAGATCATATAAATCATAGAAAAAACAGAATGAATTGGAATTTATTGTGCTAATTCCTCGGCTAAGTCCGAAAGTTTTTTGTTCTTTAAGTTTTTCAATCTGAGCAACGTAAGTTCCTCGAAAAAAATTGTCTTTACAGACTGTTCTAGTTTTGACAGATTCTGTCATTTTTCTTGCATTTGCTCTTTTGCGATGTCAAGTGGATTTCTTTGCTTCACGAAACATCAGTGGCTGTAGCTAATGTTCAAAAGTATCAATAGCACTTGTGCCATACATAATCAATGGATTTTTAATTGTTGCACTAACCCTCTAATGTGAATTACTATTTTTGCCCCTGATTTATCAGTCAAAGCATAATTGTGTAAACAAAAGAGAAAGAGGGATGACCTTCTACCCAGATGTGTCCTTCTATGAGAGCCGCTCTTGTGAAGTCTACTTGGCTTGTGACGTACTGTATTTTCTATCTACCATTCGTTGACATAAGCATACACCTCTATTAAAAATGTTTTTTTATACCTCTGTTTAATAAAATAAAAGCTCTAGCACATGAGTTGATCCCTGCTTCCCTCTACGAAGGGCCTTTCTTTTACTTTTATGTTGAGTTTCCATCTTCTAACTTTATGCACGGTTGAGAGAGCATAGTTGCCATTCTAAGTTTTATGTGCATTTGTCCCAGAAACATTATTAATTGATTCATGATGTGTTATTTCTTGTTCTCTAATTATTAGTTCTAGTCTTCCTCATGAACTTTGAAGGTGTCCTGGCATTTATGTTTTGCCCCACTCTTAAGGACTAGCGAAATATCACTTTGACATGTTTTCTCTATACTTGAAACAAACGTTATCTTTCTTTGCATTGTTATTCATGATCTTTTATTTGAGTTACTTCTCATGATGCCAGGTGATTGCTATGCTTTATTATTAAAGTTCTATTTATCATGCCTGTGTTAAAGTTCTATGATCTCAGCTTACTTATGCTTTTACATTATTGATGATCAAGTTTATGTTGGTAGCGTGTCACCTCAGAAATTATGTGATTTTATCGTTTACCTACACGAGGACGAGTAGGAAATAAGCTTGGGGATGTTGATACGTCATAAACGTATCTTTAATCTTCGGATGTTCCATGTTTTTTTTCTTATTGTTTCCCATGTTTGCTATACACTTTATGTCATTTTTATCGATTTTCCGGATTAACCTATTGACAAGATGCCACAGAGCCAGTTCCCTGTTTGCTGTTGTTTTTAGTTTCAGAAAAGTTGTTCTATAAATATTCTCAGAATTGGAAATTCGAAGCCCGGAAGTCTTAGAATTCCCGAAGGTTCCGCGGAGTCCCAGAGACCCAGAGGGGGGCCTCAGGGGGCCTACACCATAGGGCGGCGCGCCCCCTGGCCGCTCCATGGGGTGGTGTGGGCCCCCCGGGCCTCCACTGCCTTTGCTCTTTCGCCTATTTATACCCCCGAGACGTAAACCCTAAATATATTCCACTTTGTCCCGAAAAACACCCGAGGTTGCCGTCATCATCATCCCAAGACCGGGAGGGTTCTGGAGCTCTCCTCGGCACCCAGCCGGGAGGGGAATTCATCACCGGAGGGGTCTACACCACCATGCCCTCCTCCGAAGTGATGCATGAGTAGTTCATATGGGTCCATAGCAGTAGCTAGATTGTTATTCTCTCCACTTTCTACCTCATGTTTAGATCTTGTGAGCTGCCTAACATGATCAAGGTCATATTTATGTAATGCTACATGTTGTGTTTGCTGGGATCTGATGAATGTTGCATGCTATCCGTTATTAGTAGATGCTCTGGCCAAGTAGATGCTAGTAACTCCAAGATGGAGTATTTATGCTCGATTGTGGGTTCATGCCTCCTTTGCATCTGTGCTTGAGTGACAGAAACGTGACGGATGGAGGATGTGTTGTTGCCATTAGGGAGAAAACAACGGTGTTTACCTAGTTTACATTGTTTACATTACACACTTTGTTTACGGTGATAATCTGTTGCTTGCAACTTAGGACCAAATGTTTGTTCGGATGATATTCAGAGGGTGGATTATTAGACATATATGCGGTTGGATGACGGTCTATGTATTTTGTTGTAATGCCCGCATGAATCACATAGTAATCTTTATGTCTTGCATATGCACTACGGTGCAACCTTCATTTTTGTCAATTGCCCAGCTGTAATTTGTTCACCACACATGTTATTTATCTTTCACGGAGAGACACCACTAGTGAACTGTGGACCCCGGTCCATTTTCCTCGTACTGATAAAACACCTACTGCTTTCATACTGCTCTCATACTATTCCTACTATTTTCCACACCATACGTTAAACCTCTTTGTGTTCAGCAAAACCGGTGAGATTGACAACCTCACTGCTTTGTTGGGGCAAAGTGATTTGATTGTGTTGTGTAGGTTCCACGTTGCCGCTGAACCGGTAGTGCGCCCTACAACCTCAGCTGCATCGACCTTTAGAGATTGCTTGTCCTCCTACTGGTCAATTCAACCTTGGTTTCTTTTCTGAGGAAACAATTGCCGCTCCACTCTTCACAACCTTTATCTTGGGGTTTACCAACGTCAGCCATCATTGGGTAAACAAATTACAGCTGCGTAATTGACAGATATAAAGGCTGCATCGTAGTGCATATGCATGACATGGTGATTACTATATGATTCATGCGGGCATTGCAACATAATTCGTAGACCGTTATCCAACTTCATCTATGACTAATAATACACCCTCGGAGCGTAATCCAATCAAACCTCGGGTATTCAGTTGCAAGCAACAGATAATTGCATTAAGTAAAGTGTGTAATGTAAACAATGTGAACATCGTTGTTTTCTCCCTAATGGAAACAACACATCCCCCATCTGTTACATTTCTATCACTCGAGCGTGGATAAAAGGGAGGCATGAACCCACTATCTAGCATAAATACCCCCTCTTGGAGTTACAAGCATCAACTTGGACAAAGCATCTACTAGTAATGGAGAGCATGCAAGATCATAAATAACATAAACATGAAAGAACACGATATATTGAAAATCACTAGACATAGCATTCAATATTTATCAGATCCCATCAAACACAACATGTAGCATTACAATAAGATTATCTTGATCATGTTAGGCAGCTCACAAGATCTAAACATGAGGCATAAAGAGAAGAAGACAACCATCTAGCTACTGCTATGGACCCGAGGTCCAAGGATGAACTACTCATGCATCATTCTGGAGGCAGGCATGGTGATGTAGAGCCCTCCGGTAATGATTTCCCGTCCCGACAGGGTGACGGGGAGAGCTTCAGTACCCTCTCAGAGTAGGGTTGACGATGACGGCGGCTACATGACTTTTGGTGGAAAAAGGCTCGGGTCTTTAGGGTTTTCCCGAGGAGGAGCTTACATAGGCAAAAGGGCAACGTCGGTGGGTGGCCAGGGGGGCCACACCACCTGGTCGCGCAGCCAAGGGGTCATGCCGCCCTATGGTGTGGGCCCTCTAGGGGTCCCCTCAGGGTCTCCTCCGGACTCCGTGTATGTGACAGAATTGTAAGGTCCTGGGTTTTCGTTTCGTCCAATTCCGAGAATATTTCCATAACAACTTTTCTGAAACCAAAAGCAGCAGAAAACAGGAACTAGCTGTGTGGCATCTTGTAAATAGGTTAGTCCCAGGAAATCCATAAAAATGACATAAAGTGTATAGAAAACATGTAGCATATTGCATGAAAACAACATGGAACATCAGAAATTATAGATCGTTTAAGACGTATCAACATCCCCAAGCTTAGTTCTACTCGTCCTCGAGTAGGCAAAACGATAAAAACAAAATAATTTCTGAGGTGAAATGCTACCAACATAATTTTGTTTATCTGAATTGTAAAAGCATTTGTAAAGCTAAGATCATAGTACTCTAAACACAGGCATGATAGATATAATTCTAACAATGAAACTTCGCAACCATGTTGCAACATGAAAAGTAACACGAACAAAAGATCATGAATAATAATGCATTTGAAAGTTATACGTTTGTTTCGAACAATAAGAAAGCATAGCAAAGTAGTATTCAGCTTGTCCTTAAGAGTGGAGCAAAACATAAATGTCAGGACACCTTCAAAGTTCAAGTGGTGACTAGAAACAAATAGTTTGAGAGCAAGTAATAACATGGCATGAATCAATCAATAATCATCTTTGGGACAAATGCACATTAAACTTAGAATGGCAACTACGCTCTCTTAAATGTGCATAAAGTTAGAAGATGAAGACTCAACATAAAAGTTAAAGAAAGGCCCTTCACAGAGGGAACTAGGGATCAACTTATATGCTAGAGATTTTTATTTTATAAACAGAGGCATTGAAAAAAAAATTTAGAGAGGTGTATGCTTATGTCAACGAATGGTAAACAGACAATACAGTATGTCTCAAGACAACTAGACTTCACAAGAGCGGATCCCATTGAAGGACGCAACTGGGGTAGTAGATCATCCTTATTCTCTTTTGTTTACACAATTATGTTTTGACTAATAAATCAGGGGCAAAAAGAGTGAAGAGAATTTTATAGTAACCAATTTTGGGGCTGGGCACCCCGCTGCTAGCTCTTCTATCAATTTGGATAAGCGGATGTGCCAATAGTCCATGTGTGTAAAGTTCAATCAACAAATTAGATAAATATTATCTATTCACGTCCTCATGAGCTAAAACGAGGGCATAAAACAGATGTAATTTTGAAGGTTTTAAAGGTAGCACATGAGAAATTTACTTTGGAGTGGCGGTTAAACACCACATGTAGGTAGGTATGGTGGAAAAATTTGGCATACTTTGGTTTTTGGGGGTTGGATGCACGGGTAGAGCTTATACTCAGTACAGGTGAAGGCTAGCAAAGACTGGGAGCGACAAATCAAGAGAGCATAATGGCCATAATCATGCATAGCGACAAAAACATTATTGATCAAAGCATACATGGTATTGCAAGTCAAAAACTAAATAATCATGGAGGCTAAAGGTGACTGGTTTATAGTCATAACATGGTGTAAGCATGCGCCATGTCAACCAAATAAAGCATTCAAAGGAGAATACCACAATATTATGCTTCGATATGATAAAAACAACGCATGATTCTTTCAACGACATATTAAGCACTCTCATATGGTTAGTACAAGTCATGCTACATCAATAATTACTAGGCATAAAATTGGAATAACATCCAACATAACATGATAAAGTCTAGCCACAGTCTAAACAAGCTTCTATTTACACAGTTAGAAGCATAAAATATTTTATTGCTTTCCAACACTATCATATTATTTAAACGAAAACTCTCCATATGATATATCAATGAAACAAGAGAGTAGCACTAATATACAAGAACGAAAAGCTTTGAATAATAGATGCATGAAAAAAATGAGCTAAAAAGAGGAGGAATTGTAGTAGCTAGAAGAAAAACAAAGAATACGAGCATGATAATGAGGAATACGAGTATTCATATGAAAAAGCGGAGCGTGTCTCTCTCCCACACAAGAATGTTGGGTTACAACTAAGTTTATTGCAACAAGGAAAACAAAATAAAACAAACAAATGCTCCAAGTAAAGTGCATATGATGTGACCCAATAAAAATATAGTTTCACTAGAAGTGACCTCATAAGTTGCTCATGAAGAAGGGGATGCCTTGGTCATCCCCAAGCTTAAACGCTTGAGTCTTCTTGGAATTTGCTGGGATGAACCACGAGGGCATCCCCAAGCTTAGGCTTTTCACTCTTCTTGATCACATTATATCACCCTCTTCTCTTGACCCTTGAAAACTTCCTTCACACCAAACTCGAAGTAATTCTCATTAGAGGGTTAGTGCACAATCAAAAACTCACATGTTATGGATGGACACAAGAATTAATACTTTTTAAACATTATCTACAACCACTGATGTTTTATGGAGCAAAGAAATCCACTCAACATAGTAAAAGAGAGAATGCAAGTAAAAAGGCAGAATCTGTCAAAACCAGAACAGTCTTTAAAGACGAATTTGTTCGAGGCACTTATGTTGCTGAAATCGAAAAAATTAAGACTAGAAAAAGTTTTGGAAATAGCTGAGGATTAAGCATAAAAATTTGCAGGTGATTTTAGTCTTTCTGTGATTTTATACGAATTTAACAGTGGACATCAGAAATCTGCCTTCTACGCAGAAATCCAAATCTAACTTCACCTTTTAACTAGAGACTTTACTTGGCACAAAAAAATACGAGAAAATAAAGATACAAAGAAGTTTCTACATAAGTAAACAACACCTTGACTCAAAGAAAACAGAGAAAAACAGTACAAAAATAAAAACATGGGTTATCTCCAAAGAAGTGCTTTTCTTTAATGCCTTTTAGCTAGGCCCAAAAAGAGAGAATCAAGTGTTTTCAAATGAAGAACCATCCAAATTGAGATAATAAACCTTCTAAAAATTCATTGTATTTTATCTAAATGAGTTTCAAATGATCCTCTCTCGACACTTTTAGGTTTAATACTTTCATCAAATAGGTCTTCAGGAACAATCCAGACAAAATTCTTTTCCAAGGCTTCATGCCGTGCTACCAGTTTAAAGGGTATTGGTATTTTCCCTTCCTTTTCATTTTTAGGTATGGTCTTGTCTAGTTTTTCAAGAGCACCAATAAAATCTACACTTGAGCCTAGCATAGTAAAATGATCAAAAACTTTCCTATCTTCTATAGCAAAATGCTCATTATCAAGTTGCTTAAAATTCATAATGCTACTTCTTAAAGATATAATATTAGCAGAAGGATAATATTTTCCAATGAAAGCATCTTTACATTTAGTCCAAGAATAAATAATATTTCTAGACAAAGATAGCAACCATTCTTTAGCTCTTCCTCTCAAAGAGAAAGGAAACAATTTCAGTTTAATAATATCACCATCTACATCCTTATATTTTTGCATCTCACAAAGTCCAACAAAATTATTAAGATGGGCAGCAACATCATCAGTACTAACACGAGAAAATTGCTCTCTCATAACAAGATTTAATAGGGCAGACTTAATGTCATAAAAATTGGCAGTAGGAGTAGGTGGAGCAATAGGTGTGTTAATAAAATCATTGTTGTTGGTGCTAGTAAAGTCACACAACGTAGTGTTCTCATGAGTACTCATTTTAGCAAGATTAAAAACAGGATAAAAATAACAACTAGAATAAGAACTATTTTTTTTTGTGTTTTCAATATAGATAAGCAAACAACACAAAATAAAATAAACTAAGCAAACCAAAAAATAAGTAAAGAGATTAGAGGTGATAGACACCCCTTGTAGAAATCCTTTTCCTCCCCGGCAACGACGCCAGAAAAGTTGTTGATGGTGCAGGAGTGCACTCGTTGGGAAACCTCAGTGTAAGGTATGAAGAATGCAGCGGCAAGTTTTCCCTCAGAAAGAAACCAAGGTTGAATCTACCAATAGGAGAAAATGTCACTTCTGAAGGTTGAAGACAGTTGATGTTGGCAGAGCGCACTCCCAGGCTCAGCAGCAACATGGAATCTACACAAGACAATCAAAGTAGTTTGTCGCAACGAAACCGTGAGATTGTCAATCTCATCAGTTTTGCTAAGACAAAGGATTAGATGTATAGTGTGGAAAATAATACTTGGTTGCAGTAAATGAAAAGAGAACAGTGGTGGCGGTGAATGAGAGGAAAACAATAACTGCAGTAAAGAAAATAGTGTTTGAAGTGGTTGTATTATTAGTGTAAAAGAATGGACTAGGTTCCATAGTTCACTAGTGGTGTCTCTCCAAAACAGATAGATAACATGTTGGGTAAAAAAAATACAGTTGGCAATTGATAGATATAAAGGTTGCACCGTAGTGCATATGCATGACATGGTGATTACTATGTGATTCGTGCGGGCATTCCAACATAATCATAGACCGTTATCCAACTGCATCTATGACTAATAATCCACTGACGAAGACATAGATCTTGGACCCTGCGGGTAAGGACACCCCCTCTCAGGCCCAATGTCAAGGCCCAAGAAGAGGCGCCCTTGGAAGACTCCAGAAGGCCTACCAGAAGCCCACCCGCACTAATCTTGCGGGTTAAGTTAGGTAGTTTTGTAACTGACCTAGCTAGGGTTTGAACCCCCTCCGGGTAGGACTCGAGACCTGGCCATCTATATAAGGCCAGGAGAGCCCTCGAGGAGAGGACCAAGCAATACCGCACGACCAAAAAAGCCTCGGAACTCGAGATCAACTCTCGATTCGAGCAACCTGTAACCGATCTAATCATCCAATACAGATCGACACGAGGCAGGAGTAAGGGTTTTACCTCTACGAGGGCCCCGAACCTGGGTAAATCTTGCCTTCTGTCTAGCCGACGATCTCACCAGCGCCCATGACTTCTCCTAATCGAAACCCGATAGGGTCACCTAAGGGACTTGTCGAGTCAGGGATTCGACAATTGGCGCCGTCTGTGGGAATCGCGGGCGCTGGATCACCGGCATCTTCGGCTTCATCGACATCCAACTCCCGTTGGAAACCAACGACTACGGCTCCGAACAATCCTATACGGATCGGATCTGTCGTGGTCACGCCTCACTCGCCGGAATCTCGCCCGGCGTTCGAGGAACTGGAGAAGAGCGTCACCCTGACGTTCGGGAGCTTCAACTTCATGGCGAACAGAGACGGGATCCTCCACTTCTCAGATGAATCTGAAACCGAATCTGGAACCGCCAACTCGCGCTTTCCTACACGAAAAAGCGGCGAGTCCATCCGCTACAACGCAGTCGACTACCACACCCTCTCGACAGAGGAACCCTCTCGGGTGCGGAGAGCTTTTCGATCTACGCCTAGGACACACGGACCACAACTGGCCCAAGTCTGCATGGCAGGGTCGGAACAGCCCTCGGAAACTTAATATAGCGCGACCGAGCGCGATTTAATCGGCGTTTCGCGGGAAGCCTAGAAAAGAGCCAAGGAATCCATGCGAAAGAGCCAACCGCCTGCGGCGGGAGCCACACAGGAAGACCTAACCGCCTACCACTATCACCTAGTGAGGGCGGCCTCAAACATCAAGGATGCCCGAGCAGATCTAGCCCGTCGCAGGAGAGCGGCGGATGAATCAAGCCAACGTCGAGCCGAGCTATCCCACGCACCTTCAGTCGGCACCCGACCTAGGGGGAAGGGACCCGCAGCGTCGACGAGGGACCACGAATCTATGGCTGGAACCAACAGGTCTACCACGTCTTCTTTCATGAGGGTCGACGACGATGGCAACGTCTACCCGCAAACCCCAGCCGCTGCAATCCTAGCCGCAGCAACCTACATGCAGATGAATCAGCCAACGGATAGCGATCCTCGGGTGGAACAATACAAGCACATTCGCAAAGGTCTAGGGCTGGCGGCCGCGAGGCTCGCCTCTCACGATCGCAAAGAACAATTGGAGAAGGAGCGACTGGAGAAGGATAAGGACAAGGAAACGCCTCGCAGGCACAGAAGCTCTTCCCCGAGAAAAGACAAGTCGCCACGTCGTGGCCGAGGGAAAGAAGCCCGCCGCCGGGATGACAGTCGAAGCAGTGGCGACGACAGCCCGAGAGAAAAAAGCCCGCGGCACCGCGGCAGCCGTTCACGCAAACGAAGCAAGGAACCACGGAAGAACTCCGATCGCGATCAACCCGGACGGGACGCGCGATCAGACATCGCGCAAAACAAAGTGGATAGAGCAAGGGCATCAAGATATCGCGATCGGTCATCGTCCGGCTCTTCGGATGACGAAACCTGCGGCGCACTATGTTTCGCCCGTAGTATCCGCGAGGCGCCCCTACCCAAGCGATTCAAGCTCAGCACGGAAGTGACAAAGTACGACGGCTCACTCGAGCCCTCTCAATGGTTGAGCGACTACCTCACGGCAGTGAAATGCCAACGTGGTAACAAGAACACGGCCATGCAATACCTCAATTTGCACCTAGCCGGAGCAGCTCGCAGCTGGCTGGAGAGGAGACCGCGATCTTGCTACGCATCGTGGGATGACTTGCACCGTGATTTCTGCAAGAACTTTCAGTCGACCTACAAGAGGCCGGCTACAATCGAAGAACTACGAGCCTGCAAACAGAAAAGCGGTGAATCCACCCGAGAATACATCCAGCGATGGAACACGCTCAGGAACACCGCAGGGACAATCTCTGAGGAAGTGGCGATTGAGGCCTTTGCCAAAGGAGCAAGAAGAACTGCGTTTCGAGAAGAGCTCGGCAGAGCCGCGCCCAAAACCATCGGGGAGCTCATGGTCATAGCCGAAAAATGGGCCAATGGAGAAGATGCAGTACGCAACGAAAGTGGATCATCACCTGCACACGAGGACGACCGCCACGGACGAAGGAAGAGAAGAAAATATTACGACCACGATGATAGAGAAGAACTGGTGGCAGCAGAATTCACGAGAAGTCGCGACTCCGGTCGTCGCGGAAGTCGCGAATGGAAACCAAAGGCAGAAGAAAAATCACCCGAGGAAGACCTCGATGCGTACTGCTCGCTACATCTGTTCACAGACAAGCGCACGGGCAAGACTAAGGCAACACACCTTCTCAAGGATTACCGAAAGTTCATCGAAATCTCGGACGCGCTCGCCAAGAAAAGATTCGCTTCTACCCAAAACTATCCACCACTGCCAGGAGGGGGACAACAATTCCAGCTACCACCGCCTCCACCTCCACCGACCAACCCAAACATGGCGCTCGTCGCATTGCCAGCGCCACCACAACAAAACGCGGGAGCAAATACATACCCGACTCCGCATGGACAACTCCTCGGGATGATACAGAAGGTATGCCCCTCTCGCAGAGCTCAAAAGACTAACTCGAGACAAATATGCATGGCAGTGCAGACGCCACCAACAAAGCCCGAGTACCTGAAGATGGCTGATCAGCCAATCACGTTCTCGAAAGAAGACCACCCGCCACGAGTCTATCGGCCGGGACACGCCGCCCTCGTCATTCAAGCTCAAATTGGCAATTATGACCTGGCCTGTGTGTTCATGGACGGTGGCAGTGGCATCAACATCATCTACGCGGATACACTCCGTCGAATGAACAAAAATCTGGACGGCCTAAGGGAATCAGAAACATCCTTCCACGGGATAGTTCCGGGCAAAGCAATCCGTCCACTCGGAACAATCAACCTAGAAGTTGTACTGGGCTCCCCACGCAACTACAGAAGGGAATTCCTAGACTTCGAAGTCGTCGACTGGCCCTCACAGTACCACACCATTCTTGGTCGAACAGCGTTCTCCAGATTCATGGCCGTGCCACATTATGCATACTTGAAGCTCAAGCTACCTGGCGAATACGGTGTGATCACCATCGACGGAGACTTCCAGAAATCGGACAAGTGCGACATAGAATTTAATGAGATCGCAAAATCTTTCGGGATGCAAGAACTTCAAGAGTTAGCAAAAACAACGGACCACTCCGTTATGCCCCTCACGAAGAAAAACGCACCCGAACTGGAATTCAGCGCCAACAGCGATACTCGCAAGCACCAAGTGCACCCGACAGACTCCGCGAAGACGGCGATGGTTTCCACAACCCTCTCGCCAGCATAGGAAGGCGCGCTCGTCAAACTCCTCCGTGAGTACTGGGAGATTTTCGCCTGGCAGCCCTCAGATATGCCAGGAATACCCAGGGAGTTTGCCGAGCACTCACTCGAAGTCTTTCCTGATGCCAAACCTATCAAACAGACGACTCGACGATTTTCAGAACCTAAGCAGAAAGCGCTTGGAGAAGAAGTAAACAGATTGCTAGCCGCAAACTTCATGAGGGAGATCAAAATATCCACCTGGTTAGCAAACCTGGTGTTGGTCCCCAAGAAAAACACGGATATCCTTCGGGTGTGCATCGACTACACGTCGCTAAATAAACACTGCCCCAAGGACAACTTTCCTCTACCACGAATCGACCAGATCGTGGACTCTACGGCAGGTTGCCAGCGTCTCTCCTTTCTAGACGCCTATTCAGGATATAATCAAATCCGCATGAAAAAGGAAGACGAGGAGAAGACGGCTTTCATCACACCACACGGTGTATACTGCTACACGACAATGCCCTTCGGGCTGAAGAACGCAGGAGCAACATATCAGCGCTGCATGCAAAGATGCCTCGCCAATCTCATTGGCAAAAACGTACAAGTGTACGTCGACGACATTGTCATCAAAACTCGAGTGGAGGACACACTCCTCGAGGACATTAAAGAAACATTCGATGCCCTTAACGCATATCGGATCAAGCTCAATCCGACCAAATGCGTTTTCTGTGTCCCCGCAGGCAAACTTCTCGGGTACCTGGTATCCGCCAGAGGCATCGAAGCCAACCCGGAGAAAATACAAGCCATATTGACTATGAAGGAGCCAACCAATCTACGCGGAGTACAGCAGCTCACAGGACGACTAGCAGCCCTGAGCAGATTCATCGCACGATTGGGAGAGCAGGCATTACCCTTCTACAAATTACTGAAGAAGACGGACAAATTCGAATGGACACCCGAAGCTAAAAAAGCGTTCGCAGATCTGAAGCGGTCCTTGCAAAGCAGGCGCATCCTTGCGACACCGCAAGAAAGGGAGCCACTTTTCCTATACTTAGCCGCTACAAACCAGGTCATCAGCACAGCAATCGTGGTCGAAAGACCTGAAGACGGCAAAGCATACGGAGTTCAAAGACCAATATATTACATCAGCGAAGTACTTTCGCCATGCAAACAACGCTACCCTCACTATCAGAAGCTCGCATACGGGGTTGTTCTCACAACTCGAAAGCTCAAACATTATTTCCAGGAACACGCCATCACAGTGGTTAATGATGCGTCACTCGGGACAATCATGAACAACCCTATGGCATCCGGAAGAATAGCAAAGTGGAGCATCGAGCTGGGCGCCTGGGACATCACCTATGCTGGACGCAACGCAGTCAAATCCCAAGTTCTAGTGGAATTCATCAGCGAATGGACAGAGCTGTAAACACCCGGGCCACCCGAGTATACGAGCAATTGGATAATGTACTTCGATGGATCCAAGAGAAACGAAGGAGCAGGAGCAGGAATCGTCCTCATCTCACCTAGCGGAGACAAACTGCAGTACGTCTTGCGACTGGATTTTCCACCCGATGACCCGGCATCGAACAATGACGCAGAATATGAAGCATTATTGCACGGAATGAAGATGGCAATCGCCTGTGGAGCTACCCGATTAATGATCTACGGCGATTCCAACCTCATAGTGCAGCAAACGATGAAAGAATGTGACGCCATTGCTGAAAACATGGTTGCATACCGCGACATGTACAACCTACTCGAAGGAAGCTTTAAAGGGTGCGAGCTAAAACACATTGCAAGATCTAGCAACGAAGAAGCAGACAGACTGGCCAACATGGGTTCCACGAACACACCCATACCGCCAGGGATATATTTCGAGCGAATGATTAAGCGATCGATCAAACTGAAGAAACCCGCAGAAACACCCGCAGCAATGGAAACAGAGGTCAGCCCGCAAATCACGCTTATCGAGCTTACTCATAACATATCACGGCAGGTTTTTCTGGTCGAACCAGTCTGGACACAGAAATATCTCGACTACCTGCTAAACAAACAGCTCCCGGCCGATCCACGTGAGGCGCGACAGCTAATCAGGCGTAGCAAATCCTTTCGGGTGGTTAACGGAGAATTATACAAACAAAGCATCTCGGGAATACTTCAGCGTTGCATCGCACCCGAAGACGGCAAGGAATTACTACGGGACATACATCAGGGTGATTGCGGACATCATGCTAGCTGGAAAGCGATATTGGGAAAAGGCTTTCGAGCAGGATTCTACTGGCTGACAGCAGCCACCGATGCAAAAAACCTGGTCGATAGATGCGACGCCTGCCAGCAATTCGCACCAAAACCGCACGCACCCGCCACGGAGTTGCACATGATACCCATCGCCTGGCCCTTTGCACAGTGGGGGCTAGACATGGTTGGACCATTACGCAGATCCACACCCGGTGGATATACACATCTGCTGGTCGCAGTCGACAAATTCACAAAATGGATAGAGGCAAGACCAGTAACTTCGGCTAGCGCCCAATGCGCCGTGGAGTTCCTCGATTCCATCATATGCAGATTTGGTGTGCCACACGACATCATTACAGATAACGGCACAAACTTTACGGCAAAGGAAACACAGCAGTTCTGCGAAGAGAAAGGCATCAATTTCAAGTTTGCTTCGGTCGCCCACCCGCAAACGAACGGACAAGTCGAAAGATCCAACGGCTTAGTTTCGGCTGGGATCAAGAAACGACTCCTCGACCGTCTGCACCCCGCAGCAGGGCATTGGGCAGGGGAGCTACCCTCCGTACTCTGGAGCCTCCGGACAACTCCAAACAGGTCTACAAAATACACACCATTTTTTATGGTATACGGGGCGGAAGCAGTCCTTCCCGAGGAAGTTCGATTCAGCGCCCCACGGGTTGTGGCCTACAGCGAAGAAACCTCCAACCAAGCACTTGCAGACGATATGGATGCACTCGACGAAATGCGGGACATCGCACTCGCAAGATCCGCAGTCTATCAACAATCGCTACGCAACTATCACAGTCGCCGCATACGCCACAGGTCATTCGTGGTAGGTGACTTAGTATTGCGGCTCAAGCAGAAGGAAGGACACAAACTCGAACCACCTTGGGAAGGACCCTTCATTGTACACGAAGTTATCCCAGGAGGAGCCTACAGGCTCAAGAATCCAGCGACCGGAGGAATCTATTCCAATCCATGGAATATTGCACAACTCCGCAAGTTTTACCCCTAGGTTTACTTGTTTCTACAACAATAAGGCTATACTAGCCAATTTTGTAGCTCGAATACATGACTTCTCAGTCATTGCAATAAAAATACATGATTTCCTCATCATATTTACCCGAAGCTTCTTGTTTACTGCATGCTAAAAGTCACAGGTACACACCCCATCGCACACACGGGGGCTACACCTAAGAACTTAGCATCTCAAAGAAATATCATCAAATACAAGGTTACACACCTTACAACGATTTTTACAAACTATACACAGTTTACAGGATATTCACATCCGACAGATCAGTCAAAACGCTGAGCATTCTCAGTCGCTAAGACCCTATCTACCTCTTCAGAGGTCATTCGGATAATCTTCTCGGCTGCAGGGCGTACAGCATCATAAAAAGGTGTGATGTCCTCGATTGCATAATCTGGGCGCCGAGCTGCGGAGTTCAAATCTATCTCAGGATGCCATATTCGGACAAAGGAGAGAGCCACAACCGCGCCGCACGTCATCTGTTTGCGTACGCACGTGCGAATCTCCCCTTCCGGACTAAACAGCCTGAGTAGATAGCTCCAGTCTTCGGGACCCCTTTCGAGTGGATAAAAAGCTGCATTCATCGCGATCAAGACCTCGTGAAAAGAACCCACGAGAATTCTCGCCTGCAGCACTCGGAATTTCAAGGTGGCCATCACAAACCCTCGACTGCGATCAGACCAGAAGTTATTCGCATGAGGTTTTGGGCTGTTAGCCTCTTGGTGAATGTGGTTTTCCACCCACTGCTTTTCCTCCCTGTCATCCGGTCTAACAACTGAAGGGAAGATGCACTTAGTCAGCTGAAGAATACAAAAGGAGGAAAAATGCACGGGGGCTGCACCACTTACATAGCAACTCCCTCGCGACTGAAGATAGTTCGTCCATCAGAAATTGTTCGCGCTCAGCCGCCAATTTCTGTTTGGATATCGCCACATCAGCAACCCCGCGCAGAGCTTTCAGCCTACGCTCAACCTCATGAACCTTATCACGGAGACCAGCAAAAGTGCCCACGGCGGCCACAAGTGGATTTACTGGATTACCACGTCCACCAGAAGTTTCCGCGGCAAACACAGTAGCCTGGAAGAAGCACAAGGAAAGAAGTGAGATGCCCTACTCGAGTTGTTTCTAGTCGCACATTTGACTAAACACGCTTGGGGGCTACTCCCATCGGGAGACAAGGTACAAACAAAAAGAATAAAAGCTCCAAAGGATAAATGCTTCGATCAAGGACAACAAAAGTACGGGAATACATCCCAAGGTTCATTACATTCAAAGAAGGAAATAAAAAAAACTACGAGGCTACATTGGTGCTCCCACTAGCGCCCGGCGACCCTCCCTTCTTCCGAGCAAAAATCTCAGAAAGCTTCCGAGCAATAATGGCGGCTTGCTCGCCAAAACGGGAGAGCCGTGCCTTTTTTCCCGTGGAAGGATTGACTGGAATGGACGAGTAAGCCTCCTCCAACCCTTCGACTCCGTGCGCCAGAGCAAATTGGATCGCAGTCTTCGCGCCAGCCTCTGATTGAGCGACTGCGAAGGCATCCAGAAGACCGCCTTCCGAAAAAGCCTTCAGCAGATCATCTAGCGCAGGCGTAGGAGTGCCGCCGGCAACGATGCGACCATGCACTTGCACCAATGCCTGGGAGGCATCGTTAATCAGAGAGAGAATTCCATCGGAATGTCTCTTGAGTTGTGCAAGTGTGTCGGTTAGCACGTCCACCCGCTGGAGCCCAGGGATCTCTAGAGGGACATCCAAAAGACCTGTGAACAAGGAAGACCGAACTTAGCAAAGTTCAGTGAAAAAATATCAGAAGTCGCAAAATGCACTTACCCGCAAAACGTTCCGCGAGGGGACGGAGGAACTCGACAATGTTACTGTCGGCTTTACTGCCAGCCTCAACTTGCTCCTTCAGGGCCTTCCGCGCATCCGCAAGCTGTCGACTAAAATCTTCCGATTGCATGCGAGAAGCCTCCAGCTCTTGGCGAACGACCGTAAGGTCAGCCTCCCGAGCAGTTACCTGCTCAGAAAGTTTGACCCTTTCGGATTCCGCAAATTCAAGTCGAGCTGCGAAAGGATGCTTATCAGAAATCAAGAATTCACAGGACAGTGAAGATAAAGAGATAATAGAACTTACCCTTGAGGAGGTCGTTTTCAGCTTGAAGTCGGCTACGGTCCGTTCGAAGGGACTCGCAATCCGATTCAGCGAGAATGACGCGGCGGCCAATCGCCGCAAGAGAATCAACGAGCGACTGCAAAAGCACGAAGACGGAAGAGTTAAATGGATTAAATTTGAGTATGTACCCGATTATCTACAATCGACTACAACCTCGGGGGCTACTCCCATCGGGAGCACTGCCGTGCACCCGATAAAAAATGGAATCGTGAAGAAGAAGTAAACCAGACTTTGAGCCTGTAGCCGACCGCAAGCGGTCGACTACAGCCTCGGGGGCTACTCCCATCGGGAGCACTGTCGTGCACCCGATAAAAATTTGAAGACAGAAGACGAAGTTTTACCTGGCCGGTGGCGCGAAAGAGCGGATCCGCGGAGCTGTCCGTCACTTCCTTAGAAGCTGAAGTCCTAACAGCAAAGCTGGGGGCTCCACGCTCCACAGTCGCAGCTTCAGGAGCCGCTCTGGGAGAGTTTTGGACGGTGCCCGCGGTGGGAGTTTCACCCGCATCCTTGGCCTTATTTCTCTTCTCAGGAGGAACGGCCGCGGCGTACCTGCGAGGACTGATCATCTGTAGACTGCACCGAAAGATAGAAACAATCGATATTGAAGCTCAGAAAATGTTCGACCAAGATTAAGGAAAAAACACTTACTCGTCATCTTCATCGTCATCCAGCAAGTCCGCGTTCCAAGCAGGCGTCATCACTGGGAACGAAGGCGAAGGAGCAAGGGAGCGAAGCGGAGTCGCACGAATAGGAGCCTGACTGGGCGATGCTTCCAAGGATTTGTCCTTGGAAGTAGCTTCATCCTCATCTACCCGACGACGTTTCGTCGGAGCGCCATTCGAGTCCGCAACGTCATCCGAAGAATCGTGCTCTGAACTCGAAGAGGCATTGGCGACGCTGGTGTCGATCGCGCCGTCTTGATGGCTCGACACTTGCTCTGAGGCGGCTTCCCCCGTGGTTGGCGGATAGCAGTCCGCCATGGCTAGGCTCTACAAATGCAAGAAGAAGACAAGAAAAATCTTATCGACTAAGACTCTGAACGGAGAAAAGAGGAACAATTCAAAAACAAAAGAAGAGAAAGAAACTAACCTCGGCTGGGGGAGGATTTGAGGCGGCGAAGGCTTGAACAGAGCAATCGGGGAATTTCTCTCCAACCTTCAGTCGGGTGATACCCGCGATTTTCTTCTCGAATTCTACATTCGAAAGTTCCTCGCGGCTTACTCGACTGGGATCTTCTGAGCCCTGATACTCCCACATGGCGGAGGGCCTCTGTTGGAGCGGCTGGATCCTGCGCTTCAAGAAGATGCTCGCCAGATGCATCCCGTTGAGCACAACTCCCACGGTCTGGTCCCGAAGAGCGGCTACTCTCGCGAGTAAAGGCGCAACAGTCTGCGTCTCTTCGGTTGACATCTTGTGCCCCCAAGACTTTCGCCTGGTTAGAACAGCGAACGGGTGGAACTCTACAATCCCACCCGAGCTGTTGTCGACGACGTAGAACCACCTTTTCCGCCAGCTTTGGGCGGAGTCGACGAAGTGCATGTTGAAGTAGCTGCTTTCTTGTCGAGCTTGGATCCCGAAGCCGCCGGTGCGAAGCGGTTCGCCAAGCTCGGACTCCACCCGCGACTTCTCGCGGAAGATCCGGACCTTGAAGAGCGCCTTCCACAGCGCCCAGTGCGGGCGAATGCCAAGATAGCACTCGCAGAACACGATGAAGCACGTAATGTGCTGCACCGCGTTCGGGGGGAGATCGTGAAGCTGTATGCCATAGACACACAGCAACCCGAGGAAGAAGGGATGAAGGGGAAAAGAGAGGCCCCGAGTCACGTGGTCCACAAAGACCACGCGCTCGTTCGACTGGGGATTAGGTACCTCTTCCTTTTTCCCGAGGCGGACGCGCTTCTCCGCCTCCGCCGGCAGCAACCCCTCCCGCTGCATCTCCTTGATGCATTTTGCGGTGGTGTTGGGAGAACGCCAGTCGCCGGCGCGGGGCACGGGTTGCGCGGAAGGTTCGCCGGACGCAGAAACGGCAGCGCCGTGCTTCTTTCCGCCAGCCATTGTTTGCAGCAAGAGCTCGAGCACGGGGAAGATGAAGATGGGCGCGAGGAAGAAGATGAAGACAGAGAGCGGGGAAAATTTTACTGCGGCGCTAACACCCCTATTTATACACGGGGCAAGGCAATCTCAGCCGTACAATGCGCTACGTGGCACCTATTACGGCTGCCACGCGTAAGTGTGAAACGAAGCGGCGGTCTGCGCTGTTTCGTGCCACGATCTTAACAGAAGATCGTGCGCATTTACTGCGCATTTCGCGTAAAAAACGGGAACGACGTCTCGTTTCCCGGTCAAAAAGCTGACAAGGTGGGCCACCATCTGCTACCACTCCGTCACGTCCCATCGGGAGAAGAGGAGTGCGCCATGACGTCATGGCAGGCGTCATTCAAAATTGAGATCTTTTCGACTGGAAGTTCAAACGCGAAATTATCTTCGTACGAATATCAATTCCTTCGGATAAAAGCAACTTTTCCATGAACAGTTCATAAAGCGAGACCTCTTCGAACAGAGAGGAAAATACCCTATGCACGAAAACTCTTTCGTATGGGCACAGCATCCCGGACATGAAAACTCTTTCATACGGACTTGGTTTTTTCCAACACGAAACTTCTTTCGTATGGAGCTCAAACAAATTCATCGGGTGGAAAAAACCTACCTCTCCTACACGTGATAATTATACATCATAAAAACCTGGATTGTTCAGCCGACTAGGCACATCTGGATGCCGTATTCTTCGAATACGAAGGTAAGACCCAGAAAGATCTCTCTTTTGGGCCTGGAATCGCACTCGAAAGCTGCGTCCTCCGGCATAGTTCCGTGTCAACAACACGAAGAAAAATCCTAGCGGACGCGCCGGGTACCCTCATAGGTTAAGTTCGACTCGATAAGTCCACAACGGCCCAGTCGCAACAATCACCTCATCGGGTTCGAGTCGGAGGTCTCGAATCTGTGTAGGCCAGAAATGTTTTTGCCCTAGTCGCAATTAATTGGCCCTGATCTCTCGGGAGAGCCAAGCTACTGTGCCACATCCTTCTGCAAATAAAGCCGCAAAAACAGGCACCTATGCTGCTCGATACTCGAGCGTTATAACTCACAAAACAGGGAACACACCCTTCGAAGACAACAACTGTCGAGCTGAACTTCCAAGAGGAGATCGAAAAAGGACTGACCGTCTACCCGACTGGAAATAAATCCCAATCGAGCACACGCTCGGGGGCTACTGACGAAGACATAGATCTTGGACCCTGCGGGTAAGGACACCCCCTCTCAGGCCCAATGTCAAGGCCCAAGAAGAGGCGCCCTTGGAAGACTCCAGAAGGCCTACCAGAAGCCCACCCGCACTAATCTTGCGGGTTAAGTTAGGTAGTTTTGTAACCGACCTAGCTAGGGTTTGAACCCCCTCCGGGTAGGACTCGAGACCTGGCCATCTATATAAGGCCAGGAGAGCCCTCGAGGAGAGGACCAAGCAATACCGCACGACCAAAAAAGCCTCGGAACTCGAGATCAACTCTCGATTCGAGCAACCTGTAACCGATCTAATCATCCAATACAGATCGACACGAGGCAGGAGTAAGGGTTTTACCTCTACGAGGGCCCCGAACCTGGGTAAATCTTGCCTTCTGTCTAGCCGACGATCTCACCAGCGCCCATGACTTCTCCTAATCGAAACCCGATAGGGTCACCTAAGGGACTTGTCGAGTCAGGGATTCGACATCCACCCTCTAAGCGTAATCCAATCAAACCTCGGGTATTAAGTTGCAAGCAACAGATAATTGCATTAAGTAAAGTGTGTAATGTAAAAAATGTAAACATTGTTGTTTTCTCCCTAATGGCAACAACATATCCCCCACCCGTTACGTTTCTATCACTCGAGCGTGGATAAAAGGGAGGCATGAACCCACTATCTAGCATAAATATCCCCTCTTGGAGTTACAAGCATACTCTTGGCCAAAGAATCTACTAGTAACGTAGATCATGCAAGATCGTAAATAGCATAAACATGAAAAAACATGATAGATTGATAATCACTGGACACAACATTCAATATTCATCGGATCCCAACAAACACAACATGTAGCATTACAACAACATGATCTTGATCATGTTAGGAAGTGAAAGTGCATGTGCATCTTTGATCTCTCTTAGGTTTTGGAGTTGATAACAACACTACTAAATATCTAACAATGCGTCAAAGTATTTCAGGAAATATCAACTAAACGCAAAAAGGTGAAGAGAATTCCAAGACATAGACACCAAGATCAACATGGTCTAGTGGTAGTACCGGGCGCCCCATCGGTAGTACCGCTCTGCATAGCAAGCGATAGTACCGCGCCTAGTACCGCCAGAGTGAAATTGGCTACTGTATCCAGCGGTACTTCGGCGGTACTGGCTCGCTAGTACCGCTGTGGTCATATTGATCTAGGAGCAAAACCTTGTTCAACGGTAGTACCGTTACTGACTGGCGGTAGTACCGCTGCTTCCAGGAAGCGGTAGTACCCCCTCAGTACCGGCCCTTCTACCTCCAGCAAGGATATTCTCACGGTAACGTTTATGGTACTAGGGCGGTAGTGCCCTAGTACTACTGCCAGCCACTTCGATTTAATTCAAAGTTGTGACAAGCGGTAGTACCGGTGTGCACCCGCGGTAGTACCGTTGCTGGAGTACCACGGTAATTTGGCAGTGGTACCGCTCGCACCCTGTGTCTGGGACACCCCAGTACCGCTCACGTTGCCAGGTAGCGGTAGTACCGCTGGCCCCAGCGGTAGTACCGCTAGGCTCGAAAAAGGGTCAAACAGCTAGTTTGGGGAGGGGGCTATAAATACCCCATCCCCTTCTTCCCCAAAAGGTTACTCGCTCTAGCATTGAAGACAAGCATTTATTGAGCCTCCAAAGTTAGATTTCTCCCAATCCCTCCACCCAAACTTGTTGATACTTGGAGGATTGAAGGAGAAGACCCCGATCTACATCTTCACTGAGCCGATCTTCATTTCCTCCTCATATTCTTGAGGGATCTAGTCTAGGGTTTCCTTGTGGAAAACCTAGACTCCATTGCTACACTTGTTGGTGATTTGAGATTGTTGGGAGCCCCCAATTTGGTTGTGGGTGTGTGCCCCAAGCTTGTTTGTAAAGGACTCGATTCCCTCCTCGAAGGGGATTAATAATGGAAGGTGGACTAGGCCTTTGTGGCGGGGTTCATCAAAGAATAGGGTGAGGCCTTTGTGGCATTGAGTAGGCCTTTGTGGCGAGCTCACACCCCTCCAACGAAACGTACTCCCTTAAAAAGGAGGAACTCAGGAATACATCGTGTCTCCATGTGCTTCATATTGGTTACCTCGTTTCCTTCCTCCTTTACTCTTGCTTGTATTGTTATTGTGATTGCCTTGTCATATAGGTAAATTCACCGTAGTTGCATCATCTAGAGAATTTATCTTTGTGTCAAGCCTAATTGTTAAAGAAAAATTAAAATTGGTCGTAGCACCTATTCACTCCCCTCTAGGTGCCCATACTTTAATTTCAATTGGTATCAGAGCCTCGGCTCTTCTATCGGGCTTAACCGCCTAAGAGTTTAAGTATGGGTGATGAATCGGATACCGAAGGTTCCGCGGTGCCGGTGTCCATGAATGATCTCAATGAGTTGAAAAATTCATTGACCTCATCCATAGACACCAAAATCGATGAGTTGCGTCAAGTCTTGATGGAACTCTTGAAAGCCAAAGGACCGGAGGTTACCGTCTCATCTCCTTCAGAAAAATCTCCGGAGGGCGCCAAGAAAGGGGTAGATGGTGATCCATCTACAAATGCTTCCGCCGAGAACTCCACGAAGAAGGGTACGGAAGGATATGGAGAATTTCACTCCATCCCTGGAAGTTATTCTCCCGATCCTACCGTCCCACATCCTCATATAATCCCTAGGGAGATCCACCTAAAACTGATGCATATTCTTTTTATGAATGGCAATATTACATGGAGACTCATTTGAACTCTTCTTGTATAGAGCTTTGGAGGGTCACTCGCGATGGATACAAGCCTCATGACCCCAAGAACCTAACAATAAGAGAAGCCGTAGATTGTCAACTCAACTACACCGACTTTTCAATTCTTCAACAAGCCATGGGTCCTAACCACATGCCGTATCTTCAACAATATTCCACCGCCAAGGAAACATGGGATGCTCTTGTCATCATGTTTCTGGGCAATGAGAGCATGCAAAGGAATAGATATGATTCCTTAACCAATGAGGCCAAAGGGTTATATATGCATGATGGAGAGAACCACAAAGACATGTACTGAAGGCTCAAGACACTTGCCACCGCTTTCACTAATGTTGGTTCCAAGTACATTGATGATGCTTGGATCAAAAGGAAGTACATGATTGCCCTCATGCCATTTGAGGGCGCGGACTTGAAGAGCATTCAAGGAAGACATGAATTCCCTTCTATGACCTCAACTCAAGTTATGCAAGAAATGTGCTCCTATCAAGTGCAAACCAAGAATGCTCTTGACAACCGTGCTAGGGCCATAGGAATGCACAAAGGGGCATCGCTTGCTTTGAAGGTCAAGGTTGTGTCACAAGAGGTTGAGTATGAAGAAGAAGGCAATGAGGTGTTGGCTCCATTGAAGGATCAAGAGTATGATCCCGTGCTCAAGGATATCATTGCTCTCACCGTGCAAAAGTTTTGGAGGAATCCTCCCAAGGACAAGAAATTTGTTGAGGATAATACCAAGTCTTGCTATAGCGATGATGGGGCTCAAAAAGTGAGGTCTTGCTTCAATTGTCAAGATAAGCACCACTTCATTGCAGAGTGTCCCTATGAAAACAGAGAACACCATAGTGGCAAGCTCGTTCGCAAGGACAAGTCCAAGGTTGAGTACAAGAAACCTCATTTCAAGAAGAAACCTTTCAACAAGAAATCTCCCACCAAGTGTGTGCTAGTGAATCAAGAGGAATATGGTTCCGGGAGTGATGATGAAGAAGAAACCACTAGTGAAGTGGCCGCTCTAGCTATTGCCTCTACTCCATCTTCTTCATCTCTCTTTGAATCCCCCAATGAAAATCATCCTCACCCAAATGCCAAGTGCTTCATGGCTAAGGCCTCGGAGGTATCAAATTCTCCCAACTCTAAGACCCCAAGTGAACTAGAAAATATTGCTATTCTTAGAGTAGAAGATGAAATGCTCTCCTTAGAACGTTTTATGTCTAACATGCAAGGGGAGACCAATAAGTACTTCGAACATCTCATGATCCAATTGGGAGATGCCCAAGAATCTCTTGAGAAGAAAGGTGAGGTTGAAAGAAGGGATGTGGATGAAATTGCATAAAGAGACAATCATGGGGCAATATAACTTTTGATCCACATATTTAACATTTGTATTTAGCTTAAGACGACATTTGGTTTGTATTGGAGTGGTCTTCCCCTTTATATCTTGCATGTTGAACCTCTTGAGCATTTATTGGATATATTTTTCTTCAGTGATTAAAGTCACTTATCTCCATTGCTTGATCTCAAAACCAAGAAAGAACTTCAATTCTCCCATCATTGACATCTCAAACCTATCGGTCATAAGCTTTGGAAAATCATCATGAAAAACTTTGTTAGTTGAGCCAAAGATAATATCATCAACATATAGTTGGCATACGGAAAGCTCCCCATTAACCCTCTTTGTGAAAAGGCTGGGGTCGATTTGCCCAACTTCAAATCCGTGGTCTTTCAACAACTCTTTAAGATGATCATACCACACACGTGGTGCTTGTTTAAGTCCATAGAGAGCCTTATCGAGCTTGTAGACATGGTTAGGGAAGTTGGGGTCCTCGAACCCCGGTGGTTGCTTAACATATACCAACTCCTTCAAAGGACCATTAAGAAATGCACTTTTCACATCCATTTTTTGCAACTTGAAGTTGTGATGAGATGCATATGCAAGAAGGATACGGAGAGTGGACTCAATGCGATCCATGAGAGCATAGGTTTCGTCAAAATCAATGCCTTCAACTTGAGAGTAACCCTGTGCTACCAATCTTGCCTTGTTCTTTATGAAAATTCCATTCTCATCTTGCCTGTTCTTGAAAATCCATTTTATACCTATAACATTGCAGCACTCTTTGGGCTTCTCTACTAACTTCCATACATTATTGCGCTTGAAGTTGTTGAGTTCATCATGCATGGCTTCCAACAAATCTTTATCCTCAAGCGCTTCAAATACTTTATTTGGTTCCACCAAGGAGATATGTGCTTGATGTTTGATACGTCTCCAACGTATCTATAATTTATGATGCTCCATGATCATATTATGTCAATTGCTACTTGTTTTCTCCCTTATTTATAGCATGTTTATACGTTTTCTGGGACTAACCTATTAACAAGATGCCAAGTGCTAGTTCACTGTTTTCTACTGTTTTTGGTTTCAGAAAAGTTGTTCTGGAAACATTCTCGGAATTGGACCCCACAAAGCCCGAAGTGCCTATTTTCCCCGGAAGCATCCAGAACACCGAAGAAGAGTCGAAGACGGGCACCAGGGGGGGCCACACCATAAGGTGGCGCCCCCTGGCCGCGCCAGCTATGCGTGTGGGGCCCTTGGAGCCCCACCGCCTTTGCCCTTTCGCCTATTCAATCCCCCCAGATGGAAAACCCTAAACACCTGATAAAAAATCCCCGAAAAATTCCGCAGCCGCCGTCACAGTCAACCCTAGATCAGGGGGGTTCTGAAGCTGTTTACGGCACCCTGCCGGAGAGGAAATAATCACCGGAGTCTTCTACATCACCATGCCTGCCTCCGGAGTGATGCGTGAGTAGTTCATCCTTAGACTACGAGTTCGTAGCTGTAGCTAGATGGTTGTCTTATCCTCATATGCCTCCATGTTTAGATCTCGTGAGCTGCCTATCATGATCGAGATTGATCTTATGTAATTCTATATGCTGTGTTTGTTGGGATCCAATGAATATTGGACTTATGCCAAGTTGATTATAGTCTTTATTTGCATATGATATTTGTGATCTTGCATGCTTTCCGTTGCTAGTGGTTGCTCTGGCCAAGTAGTTGCTAGTGACTCCAAGAGGGAGTATTTATGCTTGATAGTGGGTTCATGCCTCCTCACCACCTTGCTCGAGTGACAGAAACATGAAGGGGGAGGATGTGATGTTTCCATTAGGGAGAAAACAGCAGTGAGAGTGCCCGCATGCATAATCATTGCTTACCTTGAAATATTTGCCGGTAGGAAGTGGTTCTATACTTGGAAAGGACACTGTTAAAGAATTCTTTGATCATGTTACTAAGCATGATAACTTTGAGGAAAAATCCATAGTAGAACTTGCTCCCAATTACGAGACTGCTGCAACTTCTTTAGTTCACATGCTAGAAGCTAGGTTTGTTAACCTCCATCCCATAATACAACATATGTTCTTCAACTTGAATAACATTGAAGAGGTTGAGAAAAGAAACTTCATCTTAGAAACTATGCTTAAAGAATTTGGAGATGTTGCTATAGAAGCTAGAAAAGTCTTTGATCGTTTTAATATGCTTGGCTCATGTGTAGACATTGTTGGTGCTCTAGAAAAAACTGAATCTAGTAATGAAAACGAGGATAAAATACCAATCCCCTTTACATTAGTAGCACTGTACGAAGCCCAAGAAAAGAATTTTGATTGCATTGTTCCTGAGAATTTATTTGATGAAGATAGTAAGCCTAAAAGTACTAAGAGAGGAGCCTCTGAAACTCACTTAGATAAAATACAATGCATTATTAAAGAATTGCCAAATATTGATTTGAATGCCTCACCTGGAAATACTTGAGTTGCCCTTTTATGCCTAGCTGAAAGGCGTTAAAGAAAAGCGCTACCGGGAGACAACCCGTTTTATTTCGCTGTTTTCAACCCGTTTTATTTCTTTTTCTTTGGTGTGATTTGCACCTGGGTGTTGTCTATTTTCTTAGCAACCATGCTTTATCTTTTCTTTTGTGTTTTTGTTGAGCCAAGTAAAGACTCTAGTGGAAAGTTGAGGCTATATTTCAGATTTCCGCGTAGGAAACAGATTTCTGCTGTCCACTATTAATTCTGTAAAACATCACAGAAAATTCAAAATAACGTGAGTTTGTTTGTGCGTAATCCTGAGTTATATACGCAACTTTTCTTAGTTTACCACTTTTTAATTTGAGAAACATAAGATTTTTGAAAAAATCGATCTTTATCTGTTGTTCTGTTTTGACAGATTTCTGCCATTTATTGCATTTGCATCTTTGTCGGATATATACCAAATAGGGGTATAGAAGATGGTAGACAAAGTGCCGGATTACCAGGGTGGCCTAAGTGGTAGTGGGCTTAGGTCCATTAGGCGGCCCAGTAATCCGACGCACAGAAGCCGGATTCTAGAAGAACCCGGATCACGGCCCATGTGATCTGGCTTGGAGGAGAAGACGGATTCCTTGTTTTCCAAGTTACAAGTTACCGTAGTTTTCTAGGTTTCCTATTCTGTAAGCCCTAATCCGGCTATTATATAAAGCCGGACGGGAGATAAACAAAACAACCAACGAAGGAGAGATAACAGAGAAGCTCTACGCCATCTCGCCGAGAAGCTCATCCTCGTCGAGTAGCTTAGATCTAAACCCTCACATTGTAACCCTGTTTACGGGCTTTAGTCCCAATTAGTGAGAAGTGCAGGAGTAGGCACGTCGTACTGTCGCAACGTACCGAACCTAGGTAAAATCCTGTGTTCTGTGTTACTACGCTATCCCGTTACCCCACGTCTCTACCGTAGTCTCATGGCACGCCCGTCTATGAAAACTACTACGATGTCTCGACAGTTGGCGCCCACCGTGGGGCAAACGACGTCAGGCGTAAGATTCCGATCTGGGATACTTGGCGGAATCGGAAGATCAATCACTGTCGGAAGCTTGGAGTTCGACAACGACGTCGGGCGCTTCCTCGACAACGGATCCTACATACCGGCGCAAAACCACCTGGTAAGTGCCTGCGTGTTACCGATAGGATCTGCTAACATCTTTATCGGGCTAACTGCAGAAGCAATGGGGTTTTGCGGTGGAAGCAAATTTATCCCACCCGCCCTATACCCAGTCGAAGATGACTATGATGCCGGATTCTGCTCAGATCGCCGACAAAAAAGTGATACACACTTTATCGGCATGGTGCAATCCAAAATTGCCGAAAACATGGATGACGGGAATCCCGTGCAAAAGGCAGACAACAACGCACCCGTCATGGAGACGGAAGATCAAACACCCGTCACAGAGGCGGAAGATCCGACATCCGTCAACAAGATGATGAACTCGGAAGCAGAATCCGTGCTTGCCGCCATTGAGGCGAGATTGGAGTCGGAAACCGGATCGGATAACTTCGACTCCGAAGACGAAGATGAGGACGCCTTTGTAAGAAAGGTTAAGTCCTTTCAAGAGGGATTCCATGAAGTTCTAATGGCGAAACCGGCTGATACCACAGACGCCGGCAGCCAGGAAAGCCCTAAAACCCCTCCGCCAGAGGAAGAGAGAGAAGACGGAGAAACTTCTCCGGTATTCCCCAGTGTCAAGGAGATGACAGAAGACGAACCTGTCAAAAAACCTCCCTCTTCCAAGAAAAAGCACCGTGCTGCTAAAAAACTCCAATACAAAATCCGGAAGAAAAAATCAGCTGATCTCGCTGATGAAAACCTGGAAGTTGGAGATATTAGCGGAACAAAGCCTGCGGAGAAGAAATCCAAAGAAATCACTGCTCCGCCAATGACGGAACAGGAAGAGCAAGAGCTATTGCAAACACCAGTGGGGCCAGACGAACCCCCTGAGATGCTGGAAGCCAGGAGACAAGCTTTCCAACGGCAACAGCAACATCTACTCAGATCTCGGCAACATCTCCAACAAACCCATAATGACATCAAGGTCATGAAGGAAGAAATAGAGGAGTACGAGAGAAAGAATAGATCCGCGTTAAAACCTACTAGGTTACCCGGAATCGCAAGACCGGAAGAACTGCCGCCAAAAGAAAGGTTCCATAACCCATCTTGGCAAAAGCAGGTAAACGGCAAAGATGCCAGGGGCGAACCAATATACAAGACCGCAGCAGAAAACGCGGAAGCAGCGTTCGCCATCCTTAACAACGATCTGTATTCCAACGGGGAAAAACTCCAAGGGGTGTATGCTTTCCTAGGAAAAGCATTGCAACAACAACAGCGCGCCCAAGAGCGATCAGGGAGGCTGCATGATAACTCCGCCCTATGCAAGACAGCTACTTGCGCTGCTGGAGCACCTGGACCGGAAGAACCCGGGGACTCAGACAACTCAAAAGATAAAAAAGAGGATCCGAGAAAAGACAAGAAAAACCCCGACAACCGGGATGCAGCGTCTAGGACCGGATCCCATCTCCCGAAAGATGGGCATAAACCCCATGATCGGGAAGACAAACACCGGAAGGACGGCAAAATAATGCCACCTCCGAGAAACCCAGCTGAGAAAGCTGGAAGATACGATATACCTCACAGGCATGAGAGATCCCGGACACCGCCTAAGGACAAAGAAAGGCATAGGAGTAGAACTCCGCCTAATCCAAAAGGGCGTGATCACGGAAGAGATAGAAACAATCCCGGAAAAGCGCGTTCGTGCAACAATGGAAGAGAAAGGAGCAGATCCCCTTCTGTCCATTCAGCCGGAAGATATTCTGCACACATTGACAGAGCAGAAAAGGATGATCTATACTTTGGTCCTAAATGTTTTACCGACAGGATCCGAAGAATAACGTTGCATTCTGGCTTCGCCAAGGTCGGTCCAACGTACCAGAAATACACTGGCAGCACAAACCCGGATACCTGGCTCTCGGATTACTATACAGCCGTCCAGATCAACAATGGGACAGACTTGGAAGCTGTCAAGTTTCTTCCCCTAATGCTGCTGGACGGAGTCAGAGATTGGATCAATGGATTACCATCATGAACAGTCGATAGCTGGGACGATATGGCTAGAGTATTTACTCAGCATTTCCGGGGAACATACAAACGCCCGAACAGCATCAACCAGCTAAACCGTTGCACGCAATTTGAGGATGAACCATACGTGGATTTCATCTCCAGATGGACAGCAATGAAGAATAGTTGCTCTGGAGTAACTGACGTACAAGCAATGCATGCTTTCGTCAATGGCCTAAAACCCGGACTCGTACCGTTCATGGTTGGTTCCAAAAAGCACAAGGATCTCAGATCTATGCTTACAACCGCCAATGAGCATGCTGCAGCCGAGGATGACATCAGAGCAAGAGGAGGCAATATTGAATCATTGATACTTGCCAAGAAAACCCCTCGTTCTGACAAAAAAGCCACTCCAGAAACAACGACGAAACCCAAAGAGGTGAACATAGCCTTTGGAGGAGAAAAGGGAAACAAGTGGAAAGGACGCAACCCAGATCCAATCAACTACACTCCAGAGGAGTGGGAAAGGATTAAGTCGGAACCTTGCGTTCACCACTCGCAATTTGGGAAACCCACCCATACAAACGCGCAATGCTGGCTGAATAAGCACATGAAAGGCAGTGCAGGAGCCGGAAGTAAGGGGAAGGGTTCCAAAAGGAAACCCGCCAAACAAAAGCCAGAAGCTGACAAAGAAGACAGTGAATCGGACACTAACGAAAAAATCCAGGAACAACAGCGCAAAGGCGAACCCAAGTTTCCGAGAGTTGATGGAGAAGCAATGCTAACTTTCTTAGCAACCCCGTCAGCAAAGGTGGCCAAAAGAATACTTCGAGAAATAAACGCGGTTGTTCCAGCAACCCCGAAATTCTTGAAGTACTCCAACACACCGATAATCTGGGATCAGTCTGATCATCCCGGAAATATCCCTGAACCCGGCACACAATCTCTTGTTGTAAGACCTATTGTTCAAAATACTAGGCTAAGAAGAGTGCTGATGGATGGAGGATCCAGCATTAACATAATGTACCTGGATACACTGAAGCATCTGAAGATTTCCGAGTCTCAGCTCAACTACAGCAACATACGCTTCCATGGTATTGTCCCTGGCAGGCAAGCACGAGCCCTAGGAGAAATTTCCCTAGATGTCACCTTCGGAGATAAAGACCACTTCCGGCAGGAAAAAGTATCCTTCGAAGTAGTGCCGTTCGAAAGCGTGTATCACGCAATACTCGGACGTCCAGCTTTCGCCAAATTCATGGCAAGATCCTGTTATATTTATAACAAGCTGAAGATGCCAGGACCCAAGGGAGGAGTAATCACTATAGCAGGTGATTTCAAGCTGGCAAACGAGTTGGAGAAAGAAAACGCCCTTTGCGCTCAGAGAGTCATAGCAAAGGAAGAACTGAAGGAATTAGCCAAAGAGGTATCGCCGTCAAAAATGCCGGCAGGAAAAGAAACTCGGAAGCCAACAGACAGCTTCAAGGCATCCGAGAATACAAGACAGGTAATCCTAGATCCCAAAGATCCGACAAAATTTGTCGTCGTAGGGACTGGGATGACTGACAAATAGGAAGGCGAGCTCATCAAGTTCCTCCGTGAGAACTGGGATATTTTTGCCTGGTGTCCAGCTGACATGCCAGGTGTACCCAGGGAACTTGCTGAGCACCAACTTAAGGTTATTCCTGGATCAAAACCCGTCAAACAAGGTCTCCGTCGATTTGACGGAAGAAGACGGAAGGCTATTGGCAAGGAAATTATCCGGCTTTTAGCAGCGGATTTCATCAAGGAAGTAATTCATACTGACTGGTCCGCAAATCCGGTATTAGTACCAAAGAAAGACACTACTGCTCTTAGAATGTGTATAGATTACACAGGCTTGAACAAATTGTGTCCGAAAGATAGGTTTGCATTACCGCGAATCGATCAAATAATAGATGCCACCGCAGGCTCTGAGCTCTTGTGCTTTTTGGATGCATACTCCGGGTACCACCAAATACGCATGAAAAAGGAAGATCAAATTAAGACTTCTTTCATAACCCCATACGGGACGTACTATTACGTAACCATGCCGTTTGGCCTGAAGAACGCAGGTGCAACCTACCAGCATTGCATGCAACGTTGTTTGCATAGTCAGATTGGAAAAAATGTCCATGTTTATGTGGACGATATTGCTGTCGTAACCAAGGAAAAATACACACTCCTTGAGGATTTGCGAGAAACTTTCGAAAACTTACGCACCTACAAGATGAAGTTGAATCCATCTAAGTGCGTATTCGGGGTTCCTTCAGGAAAACTTCTGGGTTTCATCGTTTCTCACAGAGGAATAGAAGTTAACCCGGAAAAGATCAAGGCAATCTTGAACATCACAAAACCTACCTGCGTCAAAGATGTCCAAAGATTGACGGGTTCCGCAGCTGCCGTTAGTAGATTTATTAGTCGGCTGGGGGATAAAGCATTACCACTCTACAAGCTGCTGAAAAAATCCGACAAGTTCGAATGGACAGAAGAGGCCGATGCGGCGCCGACTCAGTTGAAGGAAACCTTGATGAAAGCTCCGATTTTGGCATCCCCAAAAGACGAAGAGCCCATGTTATTGTACCTTACGGCTACAAATCGGGTTATTAGTGCGGTAATCATTGTGGAACGGTTAAAGGAAGAACAAAGCATACCAGACCAACATCCGGTATATTACATAAGCGAAGTTTTTTCCGAGTCAAAACAAAGGTACCCGCATTACCAGAAACTGGCGTATGGTCTATTTTTCGCATCTAGAAAACTACGCCATTACTTCCAAGGGCATTCCATAACAGTGGTTAGTAAAGCACCACTAGGAGACATTATAAACAATGCAGAGGCAACCGGCCGAGTAGCCAAATGGGGCATTGAGCTGGCAGCCTTCGACATTAAGTACCAGCCAAGGACGGCCATAAAATCCCAGGTTTTGGCAGATTTCGTTGCCGACTGGACAGAAGCAATGGAAAAAACACCAATGCCGGAGTCCGAGTACTGGATCATGCACTTTGACGGATCCAAGATGAAGGAAGGAGTTGGGGCTGGCGTAGTCTTAAAATCTCCTAAGGGAGACACAATGGAGTACGTGTTGCAAATACACTTCAACGCCAGTAATAACGTGGCAGAATACGAAGCGCTGCTTCATGGCTTGCATATTGCAAAAGAAATAGGAGTAAAGCGCATCCTATGCTATGGCGACTCGGATTTGGTGTAGCATCAGCTCAACCAAACTTGGGACGCAAAAAGCCCTATAATGGCCGAATATCGGAGAACGGTAGACGAGTTCGCCATCTGTTTCTTTGGATTCGAGGTCCTTCACATCAAAAGGGAGGAAAACTGGAACGCGGATGCGCTAGCCCGCATGGGATCAGAAAGGGTAAAAACCTTACCGCCAGGAGTATTCGTTCAGCACTTACATGAGCCATCCATAAAAGGTGGAGACGTTGATTACCCTCTGGCGTCTGAATCGATTGAAGTCATGATCGTTAAACCGGACTGGACAATTCCGTACTTAAACTTCTTAGTCAATCAGAAGTACCCGGAAGGAGCAGACGAAGTCTTGCAAAGACAAATACAGCGTCAATGCAAAGGATACACAGTAATTGACGGCTGCTTATATAAACGCAGTACTTCTGGAATTTTTCAGCGGTGCATCTCACCAGAAGAAGGAAGAGAAATACTGGAAGAAATCCATGCCGGCGATTGCGGACATCATGCTCAATCAAAAAGCATAGTCAAAAAAGCATTCCGCGCGGGTTTTTTCTGGCTAACAGCCAAGACAGATGCCGAGCATATAGTTAACACATGTGCAGGATGTCAATATTACGCTAAGCAGACCAATTTGCCGGCCCAAGCACTTAAAACTATCCCCATTACGTGGTCGTTTGCGGTCTGGGGGCTAGATATGATGGGACCGTTCAAAACTGCAAGAGGTGGACTTACTCATTTGCTAGTAGCAGTGGATAAGTACACCAAATGGGTGGAGGCCAAACCCATCAAAAAGCTGGATGGTGCAACTGCTAGAAATTTCATCATCGACTTGGTGATGAGATACGGTGTGCCACACAGCATAATAACCGACAACGGGACAAATTTCTCCATCGGAGAGTTTTCAAGATATTGCCGACAAACGGGAATTCGCCTAGATCTAGCATCTGTGGCACATCCGCAATCCAATGGACAGGTTGAGCGAATGAATAGCTCAATCCTGCACGGAATACGCCCAAGACTCGAAACTCCTCTTCACAGAGCGGCCGGAGCATGGGTAGAAGAGCTACCTTCCGTGATTTGGAGTATAAGAACGACGCCAAATAGGTCAACTGGGCAAACCCCGTTTTTCCTAGTTTACGGCGCGGAAGCTATTCTCCCAACAGATATGATCCATGATAGCCCAAGAGTGCAGGATTTTGACGAATTAGACGCCGAAGAGGCACGACAGAATGTCGTTGATCTCCTAGAAGAGGAACGAGAGCTTGTGCTTCAAAGATCCGCCATTTACCAGCAGGGTTTGAGACGTTACCATAGTCGGAAAATCAGGCATCGCTCTTTTAAAGAAGGTGACCTAGTGCTGAGGTTGGTGCAGCAAAGGAAGCACAAATTAGCCCCAGTATGGGAAGGGCCATTTGTCATAAGTAAAGCCATGAAAAATGGATCATACTATCTTGTTGACATTCGAGATACGGAAGACGATCCCGAGAAATCGAATCGCAAAAGAAAGAGAAAGATAGATGATGAGCTAGGAGAGACAAAGAGGCCTTGGAGCATCCAGCAGTTACGTCCCTTCTATACTTAGTTCAATATCTATGTAAACATCTTTTGAGATCATGAAATAAAGTCATTGGAATTCTGATATCCATGTTTTTTACAAGTTTTGCTATAGTAAAAGCATGTTTCCACCTTTTCTATTTCCCAATGATCTTACAAAATACTCAATGTTAACCCGAATTGTGCCTGCATGCTCGGCGTTAAAAAGCTGAATGATTTCAGCCTGTTAATGGCTAAAGGAAACTCGGATTGTGCCTGCGTGCCCAAGTTTCAAGAAAGTTCCTTACAAATCTTTAAGCATTACCTGATCGAATGTATGTTGGGTCACTGGATCTGGTTAGTAAAAATGCCTTTAGTATGGTCCATGTTTCCGAGTTTTAACTGATTGGTTATACCCAGTTACTCGTCATGACGATCATAATGCTATCGAGTCATTTCAAACACTAAAGACAGTCAAAACACATATGCCAGAGAACTTAGTAGATAAAGGAATAATTCAACCCGACAAACTTGCAAGGAATTTCATAATTCAAAGCTGCAAAAGGCGGAGTTCTTGTTTCGACAAATGAAATAGAAGCGTTACAGTATGAATTACAGTGTAAAAATAGCGCTCCTATTATACAAATCCATCATCCAGGTTAAAGGCAGTCCTTCAAGCATCCGAGTCTTCCTCGCTGCTTTCATCTTCGGGGACTGCGGGAACCTCTTCTTCTGGATAAGTGATAGAAATGTTAACCATGGAAGCAATCTTGGTGGCGTGGCCTTTGACTTCATCAAAGATGGCGGTTTGCTGATTCTCTGTATACCCTTGAGGGACACCAGAGGCCACGCGCCAAGATTTCGCATCAGGATAATGCAGGCGCATAAGGCCTAGTGCCATGCGTGCACCACCTCGTGCAGCGGAGCGTAGGATGAATTCCTTTGATCCCGCAACTTCCATGATGGCACCCGGGAGTTTGTAAACTTCCGAGAATTCTATAGTACTTGCGGGAAGGAATTTGTTAATCAATTGCATTCCTGCATTTCTGATTGCGTTCCATACCTCTCCAAAAGCTCGGATTTTCTCAATCCGAGAAATGCCTGGAATATTCCCTGTTTTGGTGGCAGAAACGAGTTTAGGCCACAAAATAAAGGAAAGTAAGACATGGAGAAATTGGTAAAAGGAACTAACTTACCAAGAACCTTATCAATTTCGGTGCCTTCTTTCATGCGCGGGAATAGCATACTTTCGAAATCATGGATAATAGATTTATTTTCCGCCGCTTGCAAAGAAGCCTGGGATTGAGCAATCCCAAGGGCCAGATTACTGGCTTCCAGGTCTTTTTGAACTTTCATAAGTTCCTTGCGAAGGCTCGAGTTTTCTGCACGGAGCCGAGATGCATTGCTAGCGTCCTTGGCTACTTTGTTGGCTTTTGCTAAAGCAGCTAGGGGACACAAAAACATTTCGAGCTTATGAAAATTCGGGAAAAATGTTATCCGGATAAAAACTGCAGAGAATACATACCTGTTGTTTTAGATAATTGTAGCTGAGATGACGCCAACTCGTTGCTTTTCAACTCAATCATAGATTGAAGGGTTTTTACTTCTCTACTTTTGAGATTAAGCTTCTTAAAAACTTCCAAGTTTATGGCATCTGCGGAATGCTGAATATGGAAATGAAAGCCAAATGCTTAAGTATGAACAAGCATATGAAGAAACATTAAGAAGAATTCAGGTTTTCAACTTAATGCTTGGGGGCTAGAGGTGTCACCTGGCTCATTTCTCGCAAGTCGGCCAAGTTCTCGTTGAATTCTTTGGCATATTCAGCGAAAAGAATCCCAACGTGATGAAGGCCATCTTGTAAGACCTGGCGAGGGGAAAATATAATATCATTGTGAACAACTAATCCGCCCTGTGGCCAAGGACGAATTAGAGGGGCAGGAGCGAAGAATTTTTTAGCCTCCGGACGAATATATCCATGATCGTCGAACGGTTCTTCTTTTATCCGGATGTTACTGTCCAAATTGGAGACAGGTTCGTTTCCAGCAGAGGTCCGGAGATTTCCACCTGTCTGTGCTTCCGTTCTACCCCTCGGGCCCATGGCTGCGGAAGAAGATTCTTCTTTGATAGCAGTCTTATGTTTCTTCAGCTTCTTTGTTTTCAAAGGAGTTGGGGCAAGACTGAAAGAAGAATATCCGAGAGTTAAAAATCTCGAAGAACTGAAGGAGGATGGTAACTAGGAAAACCCCGGTAAAATACCTGGATGTGGCGATAGGAATTCCGTCAACAGTTACCATTTTCTCGAAAGTCACCTGCCTTTTGCGCTTCCGGTCGTTGTAAAACCTAGCATGTAGTTCGCTGAGTTCGGCATCGGAAGCAAGATCATTTCCTCCGAGTTCGTTGAACTGGGAAAGAATTAACAACATATTAAAAGGCGGAGATACAAGTTAATCTGAGGAAAACTCGGAAACAAGGAAAGTATAAATACCTTAGGAACTCGATTTTCCACGTGATAAATGGCTAGGTTTTCTTCGATTTGGGCGCTGGAGGCAACCAGCTGATGAAGCCGCTTTATCAAATCTTTCTTGGTATAGGCTTTATCTGTTCCCCTCATGCTATCTTCTGGCCCTTGGTATTCGCAAAGAAGCCGAGAACGAAATGAAAGGGGCTGAATGCGACGTCCGAACCAGCATAAAACAGTGTCTTTCCCAGTTAAGGAAGGTTTGGAAGAAGTAAGCTTGGCAATACGGCGTTTTATCTTCATTAAATTTTCCGGCAATGTCTCAACTGCTTCAACTGTCCAACTCTCTCGAGGAATGGCGGCGGAATTAACGAATGAAGGAACCCCGATTTCCTTGCCAGGGAATGGGATGTCCTGATGATAAAAGAAAGAACCCAGCCAGGATTTGGTGGGTTCTGGCATTTGTATTCTCGGGAGCCAATCCTCTCTATTTTTCCGAAGAATGAAAGATATAGTTCCACAGATAGGGGAAATACCTTCTGTGATGTTATGTTTTACTTCAAAACAGTATTGCCAAAAATCTAGACTAGGAGTTATTCCGAGATATCCCTCAAAAAGAGCTTGGAAGCTAGCTAGATAGAGGATGGAGTTTGGAGAGAGGTTATGCGGTTGGACGCCGTAATAGTTAAGGATGTCTATGAAGAAGGCAGAAGGAGGCAAACCCATACCTCGCGTAATGTGACATGTAAGGAGGACACATTCTCCGTCTTTTGGTCTAGGCTCGAGCTCACCATCTGATTTTCGCCATTTGCCTTTAACTATTAATCCCTCTTTTGATATTTGTCGAAGGAGGACGAGGGAAGAGTTACTCGGATTCCAGTCGCCGACAGATTCTACTTCTTCAGTCGCAGTGTGTTCGTTGACTTGAAACAGGATCTTCTCCTCTGCCGTTTCAGGAGCAAACGGCGGGGAAGCGGCGGAGCTCGCGCCCGCAACGTCCGCGGCGGCGGATAGGTTTTCTCCGCCCGCCGTGGAGGCCGCGGATTTCTCTGGCTCGTCGCCGGCGTGCTTGGGTGACCCAACTTGGGGATCTAGGTCGCTGATGAGGTTGTTGATGGCGGCGCGAGTGGGCGAAGACGGTGAGCCTGCCATTTTCGGGCGGCGCGGTTCGTTTCCGGTGCTTGGAGGTGAGGAGTGCTCGGGACAGTGCGTCGCTTGGGAGCTTGTGCGCGTCAATGGCGAGAGCGGTGAGAGTGCGGAAGGTTTTCGTTGAGGACGAGGATGGCTATTTATAGCTAGAAATCCGTCAAGATACGCGCCAACGGCTATTTTGACCGTTGGATGTTTGCCGCGTGTCACTCGCCGGAAAATCCGGGAAATGAAACGACAGGGCAATGATGGTTATCTCCTCGTTTCCCGCGAGAATCTGTCAGAGACGTGTTTCTGGGTTTTCCGAGTAAATCGCAAACGTCGCTTACGTCAGCATGGTTGAGTGCGCTGACGTAAGAAATTTCTTCTCCGCGAAGGATCGTGGGAGAAAAGCCGGATTTTCAGGATTCCGAGTTTCATGTCAACATCTTTTTCAAAAGAAGAATAAGAAGAATCAAGACTGCTGAATCAATATTTCTCGGACAAAGAATATTTGGCGAACGGCGGAGAATTAGAGTTTCGATCCTTCTTGGGGGCTACTGTCGGATATATACCAAATAGGGGTATAGAAGATGGTAGACAAAGTGCCGGATTACCAGGGTGGCTTAAGTGGTAGTGGGCTTAGGTCCATTAGGCGGCCCAGTAATCCGACGCACAGAAGCCGGATTCTAGAAGAACCCGGATCACGACCCATGTGATCTGGCTTGGAGGAGAAGACGGATTCCTTGTTTTCCAAGTTACAAGTTACCGTAGTTTTCTAGGTTTCCTATTCTGTAAGCCCTAATCCGGCTATTATATAAAGCCGGACGGGAGATAAACAAAACAACCAACGAAGGAGAGATAACAGAGAAGCTCTACGCCATCTCGCCGAGAAGCTCATCCTCGTCGAGTAGCTTAGATCTAAACCCTCACATTGTAACCCTGTTTACGGGATTTAGTCCCAATTAGTGAGAAGTGCAGGAGTAGGCACGTCGTACTGTCGCGACGTACCGAACCTGGGTAAAATCCTGTGTTCTGTGTTACTACGCTATCCCGTTACCCCACGTCTCTACCGTAGTCTCATGGCACCCCCGTCTATGAAAACTACTACGATGTCTCGACAATCTTAATCTCTTTCTTTTGGTGTTCTTTTGAGAAAATGAGTTTTAAAAGAAGTTGTGATAGTAGCTAATGTGTTTTTTAGTTTTATACTTATGTTGAAACTGAACCATGTGAATTTATTATTTCAATTGCACTAACGTTGCTAATGAAGATTGTGAGAAGTTTGGTGTGAAAGAAGTTTTCAAGGGTCAAGAGAAGAGGATGATATGATGTGATCAAGAAGAGTGAAAAGCCTAAGATTGGGGATGCCCCGGTGGTACATCCCAGCAAATTCCAAGAAGACTCAAGCGTCTAAGCTTGGGGATGCCCAAGGCATCCCCTTGTTCATCAACAAATTATCAGGTCACTTCTAGTGAAACTATATTTTTATTCAGTCGCATCTTATGTGCTTTACTTGAAGTGTCTTTTTTCCGTTTGTTTTCAATTTTTAAATAAGCTTGGTTGGACCCCAGCATTCTTTTATTGGAGAGTGACACGCTCCGCTTTTTCATGAGAATACTTTGTATTCTTAATCTCTGTCTGGCTAGTGCATTTATTTAGCTCATGTTATGCATGCATCTTTATTAGGGTTGTTATTTTTAGTAGTGTTATGTGAGTATTCTCATGTTTTCTTGCTGTATCATAAATAGTATTTTTTTCTTAAAGCATGTTTTGTATGGTGCTTGTTGGGAGAAGAAAACTGTTGCTTGAAGTAGAATTTATAACAGTGCTAGTAGAAGCTTGTATAGATTGTAGCTAGAACTTTTTCATGCCATGCTAAATGTTATTTTAGTTTTAAAGACTTATGGTTATTGAGTATCATGAATAGCCTCAAATAGCTGAGCGTGTTTAATATGTCTTGAAAGATTCATGAGTTGTTCTTGTCATAGTAAAGCATCAATATATGGTATTCTCTTCCGAATGTATTATTTGGTTGACTTGGCGCATGCTCACACCATGTTTCTGAGTACAAACCAGTCACGAATAGCCTCCATGACCACTTAGTTTTTGAACTTGTGATACTGCTTATGCTTTAATTAATGATGCTTATGTCGCTATGCATGATTATGTCTCTTATGCTCTCTTGATTTGTCGCTCCCAGTCTTTTGCTAATCTCCACATGTACTGAGTATGAGCTCTACACGTTCATCCAAACTCCCTTAAACCAAAAATTTTCACATTGTGTACACCATACCTACCTACATGTGGTATTTAACTTCCACTCCAAGTAAATTGCTCATGTGTTAACCTTTAAAACCTTCAAAATTACTCCTGCTTTATGTTCCTATTTTTGCTCATGAGGACGTCAATAGAGAATCTTTATCTCACTTGTTGATTGGATTTCACACCCTGGACTAGTGGCTTCATCCGCTTATCCAAATGATAGAAGATCTGGAAGCGGGGTGCCCAGCCCCAAATTAATACAAACAAATTCTATTCATTATTTTTGCCCCTGATTTATTAGTCAAAGCATAATTGTGTAAACAAAAGAGAAAGAGGGATGACATTCTACACCAGTTGAGTCCTTCACCATGTGAGTCGCTCTTGTGAATCCAGTTGGCTTGTGACGTACTGTATTTTATGTTTACCATTCGTTGACATTAGCATACATCTCCCAAAATATAGACACTTAGTGTCAAACTTTTAATACCTCTGTTTAATAAAATAAAAGCTCTAGTACATGAGTGATCCCTGCTTCCCTCTGCAAAGGGTCTTTCTTTTACTTTTATGTTGAGTCTCCATCTGCTAACTTTATGCACAGTTGAGAGAGCATTTTTGCCATTATGAGTTCTATGTGCATTTGTCCCATAAACATCAATACTTCATAATGTGATATTATTTGTTCTTAAATTATTTGTTCTAGTCTTCCTCATGAACTTTGAAGGTGTCCTGGCATTTATGTTTTGCCCCACTCTTAAGGACTAGCGAAATATCACTTTGCCATGCTTTCTCTATACCTGAAACAAACGTCTACCTTTCTTTGCATTATTATTCATGATCCTTTATTTGAGATACTCTTCGTGATGCAAAGTAATTTCTATGCTTTATTATTAAAGTTCCATTTATCATGTTTGTGTTTGAAGTTCTATGATCTCAGCGTGCATATGATTTTACATTAGATTGATCAAGTTTATGTTAGTAGCATGTCACCTCAGAAATTATTGTTTTATCGTTTACCTACTTGAGGACGAGTAGGAACTAAGCTTGAGGATGCTTGATACGTCTCCAACGTATCTATAATTTCTGATGCTCCATGATCATATTATGTCAATTTCTACTTGTTTTCTCCCTTATTTATAACATTTTTATACGTTTTCCGGGACTAACCTATTAACAAGATGCCAAGTGCCAGTTCCCTGTTTTCTGCTGTTTTTGGTTTCAGAAAAGTTGTTCTAGAAACATTCTCGGAATTGGATCCCACAAAGCCCGAAGTGCCTATTTTCCCTGGAAGCATCCAGAACACCGAAGAAGAGTCGAAGACGGGCACCAGGGGGCCACACCATAGGGTGGCGCGCCCCCTGGCCGCGCCAGCTATGGGTGTGGGCCCTTGGAGCTCCACCACCTTTGCTCTTTCACCAATTTAATCCCCCCGATGGAAAACTCTAAACACCTGATCAAAAATCCCCGGAAAGTTCCGCAGCCGCCGTCACCGTCAACCATAGACCAGGGTGTTCTGAAGTTGTTTCCGGCACCCTGCCGTAGAGGAAATCATCACCAGAGGCTTCTACATCACCATGCCTGCCTCCGGAGTGATGCGTGAGTAGTGCATCCTTGCACTACGGGTTCGTAGCTGTAGCTAGATGGTTGTCTTCTCCTCATATGCCTCCATGTTTAGATCTCGTGAGATGCCTATCATGATCGAGATTAATCTTATGTAATTCTATATGTTGTGTTTGCTGGGATCCAATGAATATTGAACTTATGCCAAGTTGATTATAGTCTTTATTTGCATATGCCATTTGTGATCTTGCATGCTTTCCGTTGCTAGTGGTTGCTCTGGCCAAGTAGTTGCTAGTGACTCCAAGAGGGAGTATTTATGCTTGATAGTGGGTTCATGCCTCCTCACCACCTTGCTCGAGTGACAGAAACGTGAAGGGGGAGGATGTGTTGTTGCCATTAGGGAGAAAACAACGGTGAGAGTGCCCGCGTGCATAATCATTGCTTACATTACACTCTTTGTTTAATGCAGTTATTTGTTGCTTGCAACTGAATACCTAAGGGGGTTCAGATGATAACCTGAGGGTGGATTATTAGTCATAGATGCAGATGGATTTCGGTCTATGTATATTGTTGTAATGCCTGCACTAAATATCATAGTAGTCTTCATGTCATATATGTGCACTACGGTGCAACCTCCATTTGTCAGTTTCCCAGCTGTAATTTTTTCACCCAACATGCTATATTTTATGGAGAGACACCACTACTGAACCTATGAACCCCGGTCCATTTTCCACACTGTTAAACAAACCACAACTATTTCCTACTTTCTTTACTTACTGCAAGCATACATCATTTTCCACACTATACGTCTAATCTTTGTTTTTAGCAAGACTGGTGAGATTGACAACCTCACTGTACCGTTGGAACAAAGTATTTTGGTTGTGTTGTGTGCAGGTTCCACGTTGTTGCTGACACCGGTGAAGCGCCAGCACCACCGTCAGTGGCATCAACCTTCCTGAGATCTTCTTCCTCCTACTGGATTGATAACCTTGGTTCTTAACTGAGGGAAATTCTTGCCGCTTACTCATCACACCCACCTCTTGGGTTTCCAACACACCATCAACGTTTGCATCAATGTTCACTAAAGCTTGCCAATTGTCTCCTAGTGGACACTTTGCCTCTTACATCACAATAACCTTGTCTAGAGTGTGTACCATATGTTTCAAGTTACTTACCACTCTAGATTTACGATGGGATTCGATCCCCTCGTTGGAGCGAGGAGGGATCACATGATCATCTTGATCGTTTGAGTCCTCGTTGTGACCGGATTGTTGACCTTGATCATTATTTAGGGTATCTTCATCATGAGAAATAGAAGGTTGATCTCTGTCTTGATTATCATTCAGAGTATCTTCACTTTGAGAAGTGGAAGGTTGATCTTGGCTATAGGGGAAATTGGTTCTTGCTGAGCAACTTTATCAATAGAAGGAGGGCCTTGAACTTGTTATTGGGTTGGTGCAACCCATGCTCCATTGTCTTGATTTTCTTGAGTAGACGAGGCCTCTGATGGTGCAGGTCTTGAACTCGTTGGGAGACCCCAAGAGGAAGGTATGATGATCATAGCAGCAGTTTTCCCTCAGTAAGAAACCAAGGTTTAATCGACCAGTAGGAGGAAGGAGTAACTTCAGAAGGTTGAAGCAGCTGAGATGGCAGGGCGCACTACCGGTTCAGAAGCAACGTGGAACCTACACAACACAATCAAAACACTTTGCCCCAACGAAGCCGTGAGGTTGTCAATCTCACCAGTTTTGCTGAACACAAAGAGGTTAAACGTATGGTGTGGAAAATAGTAGGAAAACAGTATGAAACCAGTAGGAGCAGTATGAAAGCAGTAGGTGTTTTATCATTATGAGGAAAAAGGACTGGGGTCCATAGTTCATTAGTGGTGTCTCTCCGTGAAAGATAAATAACATGTGTGGTGAAAAAATTACAGTTGGGCAATTGACAGAAATGAAGGTTGCACCATAGTGCATATGCAAGACATAAAGATTACTATGTGATTCATGCGGGCATTACAACAAAATGCATAGAACATCATCCAACTACATCTATGTCTAATAATCCACCCTCCAAATATCATCCGAACAAACGTCACAAGATCCTCCATCGGTGTGTAATGTAAACAATGTAAACTAGGTAAACACCGTTGTTTTCTCCCTAATGGAAACAACACATCCTCCATCCGTCACGTTTCTGTCACTCGAGCACAGATGCAAAGGAGGCATGAACCCACTATCGAGCATAAATACTCCCTCTTGGAGTTACTAGCATCTACTTGGCCAGAGCATGCAAGATCATAAATAACATATGCATGAAGATAACATGATAGATTGATAATAAGAAGACATAGCATTTAACATTCATCAAATCCCAGCAAACACAACATGTAGCATTACATAAAAGTGATCTTGATCATGTTATGCAGCTCACATGATCTAAACATGAGGTACAAAGTGGAGAAGACAACCATCTAGCTACTTCTATGGACCCGTAGTCTAGGGAGGAACTACTCACGCATCACTTCGGAGGAGGGCATGGTGGTGTAGACCCCTCCGGTGATGAATTACCATCCCGGCAGGGTGCCGGGGAGAGCTCCAGAACCCTCCCGATCTCGGGATGACGATGACGGGGGCCTCGGGCGTTTTTCGGGACGAAGTGGAGTATATTTAGGGTTTACTTATCAGGGGTATAAATAGGCGAAAGAGCAAAGGCAATGGAGGCTGGGGGCCCCACACCACCCCATGGTGCGGCGAGGGGGCACCGCCCTATGGTGTGGGCCCCCTGAGCCCCCCTCCGGGTCTCTTCGGGGCTCCGTGGAACCTTCGGGAATTCTAAGACGTCCGGGCTTCGAATTTTCCAATTTCGAGAATATTTCCAGAACAAATTTTCTAAAACTAAAAACAGAGAACTAGCTCTATGGCATCTTGTCAATAGGTTAGTCCGGAAAATCGATAAAAATGACATAAAGTGCATAGCAAACATGTGGGAAACAATAAGAAAACAACATGGAACATCATAAATTAAGGATACGTCTATGACGTATCAGCCTCCACTTGAGTAGAGATGGTTCTTCTCGATCCACCAAAAGGTGTCTCTCAATGGGGAGAAAAAATCCCACACCCATTCTTCTTATGGCATCTTGAGGTATTTCAAAATCAGCATCAGAAACATGAAACTGCGCCACTTAGGAGCCTTCATTTTCTTCGAACACCACACTACTAGATTCAAGGATAATCTGCGAGGGCTTGTCAAAGACTCTATAAGTGTGGGATTCGGCATCGTAACCAACAAAAATACCCTCTAGAGATCTAGACTGAAACTTAGATAAACGAACTCCTTTTACCAAATAGAAACACTTACAACCCAACACCCGAAAGTAGGAAATAGTTGGTTGGTTGTCGGTGAGGATTTCATAAGGAGTTTTATCCAAGACTTTACGGAGGTAGAGACGATATGATGAATGACATGCCGTGGAGATAGCCTCAGCACATAGATAGGGAGGAGATTTGAACTCCGCCAACATTGATCTTGTCATATCCATAAGAGTATGGTTCTTCCTCTCGGATACACCATTTTGTTGACGGGTATAAGGAACAGAATATTGATGACGAATTCAATCTTCACTAAGAAAATCTTTTAGGGTGTAGTTCTTGAACTTGGAGCCATTGTCACTTCTAATGGCCAATATGGGAACATTGTGTTGATGTTGGACTTCATTGGAGAAGTCGATGACGGCTTGTTGGGTCTCACTCTTCAACTTGAAGAAATAAACCCAAGTGAATCTTGAATAGTCATCAACAAGCACCAAACAATAGTTCTTCCTACCAAGACTAGCTTCGGGAACGACACCAAAAAGATCCACATGAATGAGTTCCAATATCCTATTTGATGAAATGATAGCCTTGCTTGGGTGGGGAGAATCATGCATTTTTCCTTCAAAACAAGCCCTGCAAACATGATATTTGGAAAATGGAACATTTTTTTAGTCTGAGGATGTGGCAACCCTTGTGAAGGCTTTGCAATGTTCTGATATTGACATGGGATAAGAGGCGATGCCACAACCACCCCACATCGGCCTTTGCGAATAGATACATCGCTTGAGTGTTGGTAGACCCCGAAAAGTCTACTACATACAACTCATTTTCGACATGCCCAACGAAAGTGACCTATAGATTCTTGCTCCACAAGAGGACAAAGAGATCAGGTTCAAAGAAGACAGAAAATCCCATCTTCCCTAAAGCACAAACTGAAAGTAAATTATAACCGAGGGTCTCAACAAGCAATACATTTACAAGATTGATATTTGGTGCAACTACCACCTTGCCGAGACCTGTTACGTCAGAATTTGATTTATCTCCATATGTGACATTTGATTGATTTATAGTTGGTCTCAACTCCGTCATGATCTCCTTGCTTCTGGTCATATGACTTATGTATCCACTATTATGCACCCATTTTGACCCGCCGGAAGCATAGTCCTCGGAGCCCTTGGCCCTTAAACACCTTGCGGATTGGATGGGAATGTTCTCATTAGGGGATTCAAAGAGAGAATGAGATGTTGATGAAGAAATGGCTATAGCAGCCACCTCACATTTGGATTCTTCTTCTTCCTCATCATCCCCAAACTAATAATCTTCTTGTGCTACCAACACAATCCTTGAAGATGGTTTCTTGTTGGAGGAGTTCTTCTTGAAGAAGGACTTATTGCGAGGAATCTTTGATTTGTCCTTGGGGACTAGCCTTCCTCCATAGTACTCTCTATTCTCATACGGACACTCGACAACAAAGTGGTACCTATCTTAAAAATTGAAGCAAGTCCTCATTATTGAGGATCCTTCCTTGTTACCACTTGACTTGTAGCTTTGTTCCATTTGAGGCTTGGCTTTGGCCGGGTTCTTCTAGAAGGTCTTTGCTGCAAAAGACATGTAGTATCTATGAGTAGGCTTGAACTCTTCGAGAGCCAATGGGGTCACATACTCTTCCCTTCGTTGATCTTATTCTTGTTCCACAACTTTGGCCTTCAAAGCAAGTGAGGTTCCCTTGTGCATCCCTAGAGCCCAAACACGAGCATATTGAGCATGCTTGGCCGCAAACTTGAAGGCTTGCATCTCTTCCATAACTTCATTGGAGGTCACGAGATGGTAGTTGCGCCTTCCTTGGAGACTCTTCAAGTCGGTAGGTTCAAATGGAATGAGGGCAAATAGATACTTCCTTTTGACCCAAGAATCATCCACATACGTGGCACCAAGATCTCTAAAGGTGGTGGCCATAGTATTGAGTCTTCGATACATGTCGTCATGATCTTCACCTTCTTCTAGGGTTCTTAGATCTCTGTCCAAACTAGGCCTGGGGGTCGGTTTATAAAGCACCCGTACCCCCTGGCTTATTCTCCAAGGCGCATCCGGGATCCTACCCGGACACGGCGCACAAACCCTAACTTTCCTCTACCATAACCCACAACCCGGGTTACTGGGCCTACAAGCTGGGGCCTTCACTAGTTTCCTTATCCTTAGCCGGATCCTGTACAGCGTCCTTTGGGCCGGGTTACTCCTTGGAGTTTGGCCTACCGGGTTATCATCCCCCCATCAGTAGTCCCCAGAATAGCGTGGGCTTCATGGATCCTTCCTTGAAGCGCTCGCTATTCCCTGCAAAGATATCAAACACACGAGTATGTGGAGGCCGGGTTAAAGCGCCTCAATAAATAACTAGGCCTTACTCCATGGTGGCCATATAGTAACCCGGCTCTTCGCCAATTACCTAAGTTACTTTCCCAGGTAAAACCCCAAAATGTCAAGATTTTACACTTGATAATCGACCTGATATCACGGGACGGATCTCTTTCTCCTTTTTCGTTCAGATCCCATGCTCAATATTTAAAGCGCATCTCGCCAAAACTTAAAGAAATAGCCGTTTACTTCCGCAACTCCCGGCTCCCGCTCACTGAACCGGGCTTATCCATTCGCCCTATAAATAAGCTCCTTGGGGGTAACCCGAACCCTAACGGCTCATTTCCCCCCACTCCGCTTCCTTTCTCCCTCTGAGCTCATTCTCGCTGAGCGCCACCACGGAAATCCCGCGCGTATCACTGGAGCCCATCGGCCAGAGGCTGCGCTCCGCCACTACTTGCCCCGCGCCGCCGCCAAGATCCACCGACGAATCTCCATCCGGCCCGTCAGGAGCCGCGAAGGGACACCAGGCCTGCGCCATCTGCCTCCGCAAGGCTTCACTCAGATCCCCTCCGGTAAGCCTTTTGCACCCATTAATTTGCCCTTGCAATTTCTCGATTTTACCTCAGATTAGATCCAAATCATTCCGCCAAGGATTTCTCGGGCATGCCGAATTAGGCCACTAACAGTCTTTCTAGCTCGCCCAATAGATAAAGCGCATGCTCCAATCCACTCTCCTACTACTTGTAATTGTTATTTTCGCCACAAATCTGAAGATAAGATTCCCAATCTGGGCCCAAACCACTCAAAATTTCCGCCCTGGCTTCAATCACCCGGCTAATCTCCCTCTTTCCAGTTCCTTTTATTCGCGCTAAGTGCCTATGCAGCCATCCATTGCCCTCGAAAACTCCTTCAACATTTAGATCCCATAATTTTCGCCGTAATGCATGATACCCGGATAATTTCGAACTTTACTCTGCGAGCTAACACCCGGATTACGCGCAATTATTCATGTCTCAATATTACCCGGCCGATACCCGGCCGGCTCACAGCTTTCGTGTCTTAGTCCTCTTATCCTTTTACCTTGTACTTGGCAGGTCAACCACATGGCTCCCAAAAAGCAGGGGAAAACTCCAACCAAAGCTAAAGCCACCAACTCCATATCCGCCAACTGGGCGCGGTCTACGGTCACCAAGGCCAAGTTGGAGGAGCTGGTGGAGCTGGGAGTTCTTCCTCCTCAAGAGGATATCCAATGGAGAGTGCCGGGTAAGGAGACCCGGCCCACCCCGACAAAAGGCGAGGTAATTTGCTTTGTGGAACATGTGACCCGGGGCTTCCGCCCACCGGGTCATTCTTTTTTCCGGGAGGTTCTAAACCATTACGGCCTTCGCATTTTTGATATCGGGCCTAATTCTGTTTTAAACATCTCCCACTTCATAGTCCTTTCCGAATCATACTTGTGCATTTCGCCAAGTTTAGCTCTTTTCATTTAGCTTTTTCAATGCAAACCATGCCGCGAGAGCGGTGACGGGGCGCTTCTCGCTTGCGGCGGGGTTTCCATCCAGCGCCGCAAGAATTCTTTGATGCCACCCCTCACCCTTAATTCCCATGTCAAGCACTGGCAGCTCTCCTATTTCTACTGCCAAGACACCTCCCCACCCGGCCAAAAGAAGCTGCCGGGTTACTCAGAGGGTCTTCTTGACATCTCCGAGAAATTTAGTGCCTTCGCCTCTGACTCGGATAGGGAGGCAATCCAACCTCTACTAGCCAAAATCAACACTCTCGCGGCCCAAGGCCTCATCGGGCTCAACCTGGTGAAGACTTGGGTCGACTTCCGGATTCAACCTAATTCCATCCGCACAAAGTTGATGTGCGAGTATTCAGGACAATCTACAGACCCGCTCCGGTACTCTGATAACATCTTTGCCGCTGGCGATACCCACAAAACCATCAAGGGTTTTCTGACAGAAAAGCTTGAGGTAATCCGGAACATATCCGGATTGGAGCCCTTCACGCTCGAGAACCCAGCCCCCAAGGTGAAAACCCGACTTTAATGCCTTTATCTTTGCTCTTTCCACTTGATACGGTTGATAACCCTTGTGCTGACACTTTTCAGGCTGATGACGATTTTTGGAAAACCAACGCCTCTCCTAGCTCCAAAAGTCCAGAAGAGCAAGAAGCTGCTAACTCGGACGAAGGTATTTTCCGGATTTTGTTTGGTTCCTTTAAGCTCACCATAACCCCTTCATTTCCAACTATAACTCTGATGATATCCAGAACGAGAAGATGACGAGGAAGAAAACTCCGATGGCAAAGTAGAATCTGCCAGCGACGAGGAGGAACTGGAGCCGACAATCAAAGTCGGATCAAAAAGAAAAACCCAAGAGGCTACTTCCAAGGTTTCATATCTCCTCCTTGCATTCAATTCGTATTACTTTAATGATATATATGAGCTTCCTTGATGTTATTCCACTGGCCATTCTTGAAGGAATCGCCCATGACCAAGCGCAGGTCAACTCGAAATCACCCGGGTGATGATGCCCTTAATCCGGGTATTTCATCGACCCCGACTCGACGGGCTGGTAATTACCCTATCTTTTCCCGGTCGAAACATTCTCCTTGAACCATTCCCACATGACATCTAACTTGATAATTTCCAGCCTCTCCCGAGTCCAGCGACGGATTTCCTTGTGACTTTGCGGTGAACACCGGGTAAAATCCCCTTTCTGATGTTCCACCACATTTTATCACCCTTTCCTGACTGTGTAATTAGCTGCTTGCTGACAACATCTACAGGGCCACGGTCGTTATCAGCGACCAAGAGGATATGGAGGTCGAGGGCCCGGGTAAGGGGAGCCCGACTAATAAGACTACAGACGCGTCTAGCGGCGAAAAACAAGCATCGCCGGCAAAGCCGGGCACACAAGAAGCCGAGTATCCGATTGCTTCCCATGCAAGCAAGAAGAACAAAGCCACCGTCTTGGGTGCAGAAGAAAGAGCGTCGGATTCCGACACACAAATGACCCGGGTTCCGCCTCCCGCTAAGAAGAAAGCCCCTTCTCGGAATTTCCAAGGCCCCGGGTCCTCTGATACAAGTAAAGACACTTTTGATCAGTTGATGAACACCCTCCTCACCATGAAGACTTCGGAGAGCAAGATCTTGGAGCGCATGGCTGCAGAGCACCAGGTAAGGACACTTGGTATCTCATATTGCATACCTAGTCCCCAAGTTCCGAGTATGACTTGCAAAAGTTATGCTTGGTACTTTACGCCATATTCAGCTTACCATAATATCCAACTGATATTTGCGTTCCTTGCTACTTACAGGCACAGATAACCCGGTCTGATGAAACTTTACTGAAGACCGAACAACTTCTCCTTGCCGAGATAAAACGAAGGGAAACCCTTGAGGATGACATAAAAACTTTGAAGAAGGATGTTTCCAAATACAAGAAAAAGTGCAATGCTGCTCAGACCGCGCTGAAGAAACTATCGGACCAAGTCACCGATACTTATCAGATCTTGCTGAGTAAGTTTTTTCTGCTGATTGGTTTCGTGTCTTTGCTTTATTATATCAGACTCGGGATTATTGATACGTTTTCTCTTTTGTTACAACTGTAGGTGCCAACCTTGCGGCTCCAGAGGAGGATGCCATTGTCAAGGCTAAAACCCTAAAGACCGTGCTCCGGACTTTCTTTGCCGGCACAAAATTTATACTGGATGCCGTGAAGTGGCCTACGGAAGTATATCCGGGTGAAGAAAATCTCATTCAAGCCTGCTCCACTGTGCCTGGCTGGATTGAAATCTGGAAGCGCTCGTCCTGCCGGATTGGTATGACCCGGGCCTTCACCCTGGCCAAGGCTTTCTTTCCGAAGCTTGACCCGGCAAAGGTAATATCCGGGTTTCCCGAATTCAAGGCGGATGGTTCCAAATTTACACCCAAAGATTTCAAGGCCATACAAGCCGCAGTGCGCCCCTCGGCTACCACGTTGGCCGATAGTTTGGATCTAAATACGATTATGAGTGCATATGACGCTGATGGCAAAGTTGTTACGGAGGAAGCACCCCCGCCCTTTGATATCTTGGAGAAGTGGGCTGCCAACTCGGCCAGGAAGAGGGAGGCGACTGCGAAGAGAGAGGCCGAGTTAGGATCAGGTCCGTCTGCCTCTACACCAGCCGTCCCTCCACCTGTCCGCCCTGGTGCAGTGAGTCCGGGTAAGGGTGCCGGGAAGGCTAAACAGCAAGCCCAGGACCCAGAGCCGGAAGACCGTACTCAGGAGGCTGAATAGGGCAGTACCGTCATAATGCCTTGTTACATGATGCTTTGTATTCAAACTATTATGCTTTTGATAGTGCGCCTGTGCACTCCTGATACTGATGTCGTAACTTGTAACGCACTTTTTAGTCCGTGATATACTTTGCGGCTTTCCTGGCCTTTTGATAACCGTATTGCTTGTCTATTCTTTGAACTTTTTCTCGATACCCGACTCTCTATTTTGGCTCCCTTCGTAAGACTCGGTTTTCCGAATACCAGGGGCTTTGATACGTGGACTTTTTCTTTAAGTCCCCAAGACTCGGATGGTGAGGTTTTTCGAACTGCGATAGCCAAGTAGTTTGTTTCTGTTTCGAAGTCCCCAGTCCCCAGGACCCAAAGTCCGAGTCATGGGGGTGTGGCCTTTCTCAGAGAACAAATTATTTTTTACCGAGTCGCAAGCCTAAAGCCATTCCGTGTAAATACTAAAGTTATGCTTGATAGTTGTTGAGTTTCCGGCTATTAGCCTTGTACTCTGCATAAACTTGTGGTTTAGATGACCCTTTTGACTATCTTGTACTGTAAGCCGGCTTTCGCGTGGATACCATGTTGTTACATCCATACGAGAACAGTGTCAGGCAAGTCCCATTGGGCTTCATGGCTGATTGTAATCGTAAGCGAACGAATCATGCCACTTTAGTGCGAGTCACATCGAGCTTAAGTAAGAAAAGTCAAGAAAATTTGGCTCCTTTGTCCAGTTATAAGATTGCAGCCGTACTCGTTTGCGAATAATCGGCCCTTATAACTTATAGGCATCAAGGCCGGGTCTTTTGGGTTGCTAGCTGGGCTACTTGAGCCGCCAGCCCCCGAGACCTGTATATGCTCAACATTCTTAATGATACGGAAATACTGATGCCACGTGGATACTACTTACTTGTAATCAGGCCGTAACGAAATAGGACTTGATAACCATCTCTTTGTTGCTGCGAGAAAGTTTGGATCAGCAGGCCGCCTCATTAAAAACCTTCCAGTCCCCTTAGGTACCCTGGGTAGGAAAAGAGCGCGTCTGAAACCTGCTGCCCGTTACATTGTTTAGTTCTTCATGGACACCGGTCCCGAACTGGCGTGACCGGTGCACATTCTCCACATGTTAGACTTTTTCATGATGAGTACCGGGTTTGCCAGCCAACCCGGGTAAGGTGTTTCCATGACATGGCCGGTTGTGAGTGATCGTGCAGCTTCTTCTTCTGTGGCGGATTGTTTGGAGGGGTCATCCTTGACAAAAGCCACCATTTTAGCATCTTGTGTTACCTTGGATTTTGCTCGTTCGCCTTCAGTACTCGGCCTTTTTGATGTGGCTCTACCCTCCGGGTCTTCTTGAGACCGGTACTGCTTGAGTTCTTCTTTTCTACAGGCCTGCTCGGCCATTGCTGCATCTCCTTCGTCGCATTCAGCTGCTATGTCTCGATTTCCATGTATGGTAATGGTCTTCTTGGGACCCGGGATTTTTAGCTGTAGATATACGTAACACGGCCTAGCCATGAATTTGGCGTAAGCCGGCCTTCCAAATAACGCGTGTGTAACATCCCAAGTCTGAAAAATAGCCATTAGAATGTTTGCTATCTGTTATTTTATGTTTGCATCATGGCATCATGTTGGTTGCATTTGTTTTGCTTGTTTTCCATTTGTTTTCCTCTGTTTTCATTTGTTTTCCTTTGTTTTCTATTTGAATTTCAAACCAAATGTCAAACCTTTTGTTTCATCCTTGTGATGTTACAATTTCTAAAAAGATATTTCAAAATAAAACAATTTTTTTGCTTCCATTAAAGTGTGCTTCAAAACTATTGTTTTATTCCTATAAAAATGCATCCAATAATCAAACCCTTTTCAAATTCAAATTGTTTTCCATTTGAATTTCCAAACCAACATCCAAATATTTGTTTCCAAATAAAAAACCTTATTTGTTTCCAAATAATCCCATAATGATCACTTATTAAATTGTTGGTTTTAATCAAACAATTAATTCAATCCATTAATTCCAAATCATTTCAAATTCAAATCAAATCTTCCAATCAGCACCCAATTTCAAATTATAAAAATTACCAAACAAACCAAACCATTTGATCTTTTTAATCATTAGGATTCACCCTAATAAACATGTTGATTTTTACTCAAAATCAAATAATAAGCAATTCTTTCAAATGTTATTTTAACTTACAAAACAGTAATTAAATTTTTTTTAAACTTTTGGAAACCCCAAACTTGCACATGTTGCTTTCCAATAAGGAGTTGTTGCAAAATAAAGGTTCCCTAAAAAATTTCTACCCCAAAACCCTTCTATTCCTTCCAAGATCTTTTGCTACAAAAAAAAAAGAGAAGAAGAAAAACATTAGAAAGGGAGAGAGGAGGCAGCAGCTACCCCCAGCCCACTATTCAACCAGCCCAACCCCTTTTCCCTTCTCTCTCTGGCCCACTCCTTTCTTTCTTCTCTCCCAAGCCCATTTACCTCTCAGGCCCAGCCTCCCTTCTTCTTCGTACGGCTCCCCATCGGAGGGGAACACGTCGACAGTGGAGGTGATGAACGGACAGCACCTGCTCCCTCCCCCCTATTTCTAGCCACTAGGGCGTGCCCTAGCCCCTCTGCTCCCTTCTTTCTCCCCCCAGTCGCCGCCACCCTGCCTCTCCCTCGATCTCCCTCTCTTCCACCCTCTGCTCTCTGTAAGTTCACTGAACCTGAACCCCTTCCATGGCCGAGTCTTGCCCTCCTTGGCGCCACCGAGGTGGCCCTCTCCGAGGATCCTCGAGGGCGGGAATGGAAACGGTGGAGCTCCAGCATCCGCCCCGTCCCCTCGCCCGCTGCCGGGAGACCTCCCAGCGCCGCCGCCGTCGAGGTTTCCGGCCGGCCTTCCCTGCCTCGATCCCTCTGTTCAGCCCGACCGCCTCGCCTTCAACCGCATCGAGGTGAGCGCTCGGTCCCGTTCCTCTCGCCTCCCTCCCTCCTGCAGCACCCACACGCACCAGCGCCGCAGCCCCAAGCGCCCACGGCCACCACGGATAGCTCCGATCGCTGCAGGTCTCTGATCGCTGTCAAGTTACAGAAAGAACGAACTGCATCTGTTCGGATTCAGAAAAAAAAGCCCGCAGCCAACACCTTAACCTCCCCCCGCTGCATCTCCTAGCACAAGTCATCGCACACCCCAGTGGTAGCGTCCCCAGCGCGCGTAGCCACAGATCCTGGGTTCGAGTCCTAGCTCCCCACCCCTTTTGCTTCTATTTTGTTCCAATTTAGGTGCAGTGCAAGTTCCTGAACCTCATACCCCCTTGAGACCCCTCCCTAACACAAAAACCGCACCAGCCCCACTGGTGCTGTTCCCTCAGCACAAGCAGGAGGTGCAGGGATCAAATCCCACCCCCTGCACCATTAACAAATCTTTTATTTTCCATGTGTTTGGTCACAGAAACATCCCAAAATCCCACATAGGCCCCTGGTATCTAATCTAGACCCCTGAAATAATTATTTCTAAGTCCCTAGATCCATAAAAATGGCAGATTTGCACCCAATTTTGGAAATTGCATAAATAATTCATCCCAACTTCAAATTCAACATTTTTAATATGTTTTCAATACCAAATTAAATGTTCTTTCCAAATATAAAATTTGTTTACTGTTTTGAATATTTTAAATTGGTGCAATATTTGAAAACTTGTCAAATTCACTTAAATTTGCAAAATTCATAACTTGTTCATAAAAATTCCAAATTTCACAAACCAAATATGTTTTCCAATCAATTTTTCATGTAATTTCCAAATATAAATTTTTGTTGCTGTTTTGAATAATTTAAATTGCTGAAAACAACTGTTTCTTGTTTATTGCATTTAAAATTGCCAAAATAATAACTTGCTCATTTTAAATCCAATTTCCACAAATGAAATATGTTTTCCATGCAAAATTAAACCCTCTTTCCAAATATAAAATTTGTTTCATGATTTGAATAATTAAACTTGGTTAAATAATTTAAATCTTATTTAATTCATTTAATATTGCTAAATTTATAACTTGATCAAAACAAATTCTTCTGGGACATATAAAATATGTTTTCAAACCATCAAAGCATAAACTTTTCAAATATGAACTTGGTGTAATGCTTTGATCAAATAAAATTCAATTAACATCCACACTTGAATTAATTCCAATTTAATTCTTGTTTAACTTGTTTAATTCCTAAATAATTTATTTGAAATCCTTTTTCAACAAGTGAAACATGTATTCCAACCAAAATCTTGTGTTCTTTTCAAATATAAACTTTGTTACTTGTTTTGCACACTTTAACTTGATGAAAACAACAATTGTTTGTGTGACATCTTAAGTAACCAACTTTTTCCAAACTTAACAAATGATTTCCAACCCTTGTTAAATTCCTTTTTCACTTGCATCTATCATTGTTATTTGTTGTTATTTTGTTGTTATCATCATGCATGCATCATGCTAACAACTCTCACATAATAATTAATTGTAAATCATTTGTTTCCACTTATTTCAATGGATCTTTTCCATATGCAATCCAATTGCATATGGGTCCAATTAAATTGTGTTATCTTGTCAAGTAGTTTATTCTGATGCATCTATTAACATGACATGCATCATCCCATGTTTGTGCACCTATGCCATTATATTGATTGTTTATCTTTCTGCAATGTTTGTTTGCTTCTTCTCGGATAAACGACGACGTTGAGACCGACGATACTTTCGACACCCCTTCTAAGGAGTTAGCTCAGTACCAGGCTACTGGGTTTGCAGGCAAGTTATCACTCACATGAACCACTGTGTTCCTTTCAACATTGGTTACCGATACTTTCCGTTGTCTATTACTGCTAGCCTTAGTAGTAGTTGTTTCTGTTACGAACCTATCACATGATACCCTGAACCCTGATATTGCCTCACCTCCATACCTATAACCATTGTTTGAGCCCGTGTCTTACTAGCATGCTTAGGTTGTTTTGCTCGAGTCTGTTACCCGTTACTTTCTGTTACTAGTTCATTATGTTCTGGGGGCTCGATGTTAATCAATCAATCATGCTAATGATATTGTTAAATAATAAATTTGATGATAAGACACCGGCAGGAGGCCCATGAGAGGTTTTGAAGCCTGCTAGTGTCGACCCTAATAGGAAAAGGGTCTTGTCTACTGATCCATGATGAGCGCACTACCCGCATTTGGGAAGCGAGTATGGGCGCCCCCCTCAACTTGACCTGATTCGCATCTCGTCCAAATCGCCTCATTTAGTTCGTGTGTTCTATTTGCCGCATGCATGTTTTTGCGAGCCCAGGCCAGGGTGGAACTTTTGTAGTCGGCATATAGGGGGACACGTTCTTAGAGTGCTATGAGGGTCCATTTTCTTCTGGGCTCGATTAGCCGTGCGCCCAAGGTTCTTTGGGCTTGATGCGAAGAATGGTTGGTTGTGTTGAGTGCCCCGCTTGGTGGGGTGATCTCCCATTTGGCGGGTTATTCATGAGTGTACGGCCAAATTGGTGCAACCCTGCAGGGATAATCTTCTCGAGAAGCCGTGTTTTCCGCGGTTATGGATTACTTGGTGAAAGTACTGGCTAACAAGTACTCAGGACAACTTAAACATAATGATCAAACATGTTACACCCCATGATTAATAACTTGACTAGTAATAGGCATATTGACACAATAATTTGAACCATCATTATTACAACTGTGTGAGTTATCCTCGGATTGCTTCTTTGGATAAGGGGCGAGATCCAGGATGGGTTTGTTTGAAGTTATCTTTCAGTTGGTTACAATCCTCGATCTTATCTCCTTTCTGTTAGTTGGAAGTTATAGATTTCTGTAGATGGTTAGCGCAGCCAGTTGCAGCATCTTTTATATCCCCTTTCTTCCGTTGAACCCAAAGCATCTGTGCTTGGTGTTGACGGGTTACACTTTGGTGAACTGTGAGTCTTGCTTGCCAGTACGTTGTTGTACTGACCCCTTTGGGGCTGTGGTTTACGCAGACGACGTTTCCGAGGATCTACATGGTGGCAACTACGTGGAGTATGACGAGACTGCTGACGAGTAGATAGCGGACCCGGGCAGGATCCGAGACTTCGTGGATGGGCTCCGTCTTTTCGTTTTCGGCCTCTTAGGCCTATTTCGTTCCTGTCTGTACTCAGACATGTTGAATGCTTCCGCTGTGATGTAATGATGATATGTTGGGGCATGTGCCCTCTGAATGATTGTATTTGCTATCTCTGCTCTAATGAGAGCCATTTGCACCTTATTTCAATCTTTTGTGTCGTAGAGATCTGTTGTGATATCACTTGTTAAACGCCGTTGACGTACCATGTGTGTATGTTTGAAGTACGTCGACGGAAGTGCCTTTGATCTCTAGTGGATAGTTTACATCGACGATGGAATAGCAGGGCTTGTGTTGTCGCGCATAAGCGCAGGCCTACCAGGAAGCTGGGACGTGGGAGCAGTTATGCCCCATAATCCAAGCATCTGCTATCCAGTTCGTACGGTGAGTATCCCCTAGAAGTCCGGGTGCGACAGCGTGATAAGGGATGCGCAATTTGACTACCTCAAAGGTAAGCCACTTAATTCGATAGTTATCCTTTGACTCTCCAAAGGCTACCTCCAATGCGATTTTTCCCTCGGGGCATGCTGAATGACCCGGCACTATCCCATGAAAAACTGTTGAGCTTTTTTGCAGCTGAGATTCCTTGAGACCCATGCGTAGAAAGGTTTCCCAATACAGTATATTGATGCTGCTTCCACCATCCATTAAAACCTTTTTCAGTTCGTACCCATTGACTTGCGGTGCGACTACTAGTGCCAAGACTCCTGGGTGCTCCACTCTTTCTGGGTGATCCCTTCTGCTCCATGTTACCTCCTGTTCTGACCATCTCAAGTACCTCGGGACAGCTAACGAAACTGAGTTGACCGCTTGCTTCAGTATCTTTTTGTCCTTGTTAGAGCCTCCTGTGGTATGCACATGATATTGACCCAGTTATTTGGGGTTAGCCTGAAAACCTCCTGCCCCCCCTTGGTTATTGCCTTGATTTCCAGCCGCCGGGTTACCAGCTGGGTGTGGAACGTTGCCCGGGTTTCCCCCTGGACCCGGTCCTCCTCCCCGTCCTGCACTTCGCATAGCTCTGTTCACTTCGTCATTTTTCCATCTTTGTAAGTCGGCGCACTGCTCCAGAGAGTGGTTAGCTGGCCTGCCGTTCCTGCTGTGTTTCAGGCATGCCATCCTGAATATGTCCCAATTGTTACCCGGCCTTGGCGGACCTTGATAGCTTCCTCCATTGTGGTTACCTCCGTTGAAATTTCCTTCTGCTCTGGGCCTCGAAGACCCGGCTTCTGTGTTGGCGACAAACTCGGAGCCTCCTTCGAACGGGCGCTTGTTCTGGCTATTTCCGTTATTTCCTGATGCTGGTCCATTGACGGTTCTTCCGTTATTGCTTGTGTTTGCTTTTACCTTCTTGTCATCAGCTTCCTCTTCTGTAGTATCTGTCGCAGCGTGTTTGTTGCACGCATCCATCAATTCTCCCATTGTAACTTCCGACGCATTTCGACTGGACTTCATGCGAGTTAACTTTTGCACTAAAGGTATATACTTGCATGTTTTTGCCATGGCCTGTAGTGCATCCTTGGGCTGGATATCAGTGGATGAGTGAAGTATCTCCATAACCCGGCGCACCCAACTACGCGCCGATTCTCCCTTCTTCTGGACGCATCGCTCTAGATCATCAATAGTGAATAATTTCCTGCAGGTCCCATGAAAGTGCTTGACAAACGCGGTCTTCAATTCCTCCCAGGACTTGATCGATCCTTCCGGCAAATTGGTGAACCACAACTTTGCTGCTCCTTCTGACATCATCAGGTACATGAACTTGGCTTGGAGGTTCTCGGACGCGTTGCGAATTGACATTGCCATCTCGTAACTGCTTAGCCATGTTTCGGGATCCATAGTTGGCTCATAATTCACTACTTTCCCCGGCTCTTTGAATTTTTCCGGGTAAGGTTCAGCTCTGATACTGTCCGAGAGACACTTAGGCCCCGCAAGAACGGTTGAGGCCGGCCTTGCTCTAGAAACGTGTGATACCACGGGGGGCGCGGCTGGGCGCGATGCTGCGGGAAGTCCATGCGCTGCAGACCCGGCCGCGGCCCTCCGAGCCCTAGAACTGTCCACGACGGCCTGTGCTGCTGATGCTGCCTGAGCGCGGGGAGGAGGCGGCATTTGCTGCTGCTCTTCCCTCCGCCGCGCTGAACTTGTTTGGATATTCCCTTGCTGTTGACTGACGTATGGCGTCCTGTGCATACCGCTTCTGTGATCTGGATAATTGGCTTGCTGTGCCACCGCAGTGTGCAACAGATCGATGGCTTGCCGAGTCTTCTCTGCATGGGGCGACTCTCCCACAGGGATTTGATTCAACGCGAGTGTCGCTGCATATACATTGTCCATGGGGTTATTGTAGTGGCCGGCTGGTGTGCGGAATCGTGATGGTGGCGGTGGTGGTAGATCGTTGCCGGTTGTGACTCTAGTTTGTGGTGGGGGTAACCCGGTCCGCTCATTCGCCGGATGTGTCGCTGCTGTCACCTGTTGGGGTGCGGTCCCCTGGTTCACCACTGGTATCGGCTGATCCTGAGGTGTAACAAATAAATTAGCCGGATTAATAACCCCGCCCATTGCTGGTAACCTGGTGTGGTGCCTTTGATGTATTCTAGACGTTTCCTCTCGGAGCCGAGTTTCCAACGCATCTAGCTCACGCTGCCGTGTGGCCATCCCTTGCCTTTCTGCCTCTACCTGCCTTCTTTGCTGTTCCAGCGCACGACGAGCCACATCCAGATCCCTGACGCGTTCTGCTGCGTTTTCCGGAGTGATAACCGTTGCGAGAACCGTGGGGTCCAGAATCAGATTATTATCGAATAAGGCCGGGTGGCGCGGGTTTGAAGGACCCGCCCCTGGTGTCCGGTTTCCCAGGAATCCGAACGTGTTTGCGTGCAACTCCTCGCCTGCTGCACGGCTGGTTACTGATGCCGATTCCCCATCAACCCGGGCCAAAACCGGGTCTCCGTTAGCCGCGCCCTGCTGCTGGGCCGCTGCCTGAGCCGCCTCGACTGATGCCGCGGCTGCGTTTCCTTGGTTGAGATTGGCCGCGGGAGCCGCATAGACTGCAACTTGGCGTACGATATCCGGTGTAAGTTCATGTTGTTCTTCCTCATCGTTCTCCTCCTCATACCGGTTTTCCAGCAGATCCAGGATAGACCCGGTATCACCTTCTCTTTCGACCCGGTCGCGCGGGGTCCATGCCGGCTCCTCCGGCTGTTCCCACTCCGCGATGGGTTCTTCTGCCGGATGTGTCGTTCCAATCGATTCTTCGTCATCTGATCGGATAGCAGCGGCTTCTCCTGGCACAGAATCAGATCCAATATTGTCAGGGATCGAATTGGAAGTACATACCATACCAATGAAGACGCTGATCCGGCCGATTGTCACGACGGATCCAGATTCGAGGTGATCCGACTCTGGCCCCCAGCCGGAATCGTCCACCATCTTTTCTCCTTTGTGGTCGACGTAGATTTCGCCGACGACGAGATTCTCCATGCTCTTCCGAGCTTCTCCCGTGATGTAAACACCTTTGGACGCAGGCCCCACGGTGGGCGCCAACTGTCGTGGGATAATCACGGCAGATGTTACCGGGGGTAACTGATCTTGGGGCAAGACGACACAGGCGTTTGGGAGAGGGTTTAGCTCAGAGGAAAACATGATGCAATTCGATCTGGTAGCCGGCAATCAAAGTCGCCGAGTCTCCGATCTTGATACAATAACTCAACTCTGGGATTACACTGGATGCTCGATATCAAACGATATTGCTAGGGTTCTTAGATCTCTGTCCAAACTAGGCCTGGGGGTCGGTTTATAAAGCACCCGTACCCCCTGGCTTATTCTCCAAGGCGCATCCGGGATCCTACCCGGACACGGCGCACAAACCCTAACTTTCCTCTACCATAACCCACAACCCGGGTTACTGGGCCTACAAGCTGGGGCCTTCACTAGTTTCCTTATCCTTAGCCGGATCCTGTACAGCGTCCTTTGGGCCGGGTTACTCCTTGGAGTTTGGCCTACCGGGTTATCATCCCCCCATCAAGATTAATAGGAGGATGAGGGATTGGTGGATTGGGAGAGTACCAATGAGGTACCTCATGGGACTCTGATGAGCATAGATGTACGCTCGTCGGGAGACCCCAAGAGCAAGGTATGAAGAGCACATCAGCAAGTTTTCCCTCAGAAAGAAACCAAGATTTAATCGCCAGTAGGAGAAAGAAATCACTTCTGAAGGTTGATGACATCTAATGTTGGCAGGGCGCACTATGATGGAGTGTAGACACACACTCGTTGGGAGACACCAAGCGCAAGGTGTGAAGAGTGCAGCAGCAAGTTTTCCCCCAGAAAAGAAACCAAGGTTGAATCGACCAGTAGGAGGAAGAAGCACTTCTGAAGGTTGATGAAGCTGAGATGGCAGGGCGCACTACCGGTTCAGCAGCAACGTGGAACCTACAGAACACAATCAAATCACTTTGCCCCAACGAAGCAGTGAGGTTGTCAATGTCGCCGGTCTTGCTGATAACAAAGAGGTTAAATGTTTGGTGTGGAAAAGAATAGGAGAACAGTATGAATGCAGTAGCAGCAGTGTGAAAACAGTGGAAGCAGTGTGAAAGCAGTGGAAAGAGTGTGTGTATTATCAGAATGAGAAAATGGACCGGGGTCCACAATTCACTAGTGGTGTCTCTCCGTGAAAGATAAATAAAATGTGTGGTGAGCAAATTACAGCTGGGAAATTGACAGAAATGAAGGCTGCACCGTAGTGCATATGCAATACATAAAGATTAATATGTGATACATGCGGGCATTACAACAAAATACATAGACCATCATCAAACTGCATCTATGACTAATAATCCACCCTTCGAATATCATCCGAACAAAAGTTGGGTATTAAGTTGCAAGCAACAGATTATCGCAGTAAGCAAAGTGTGCAATGTAAACAATGTAAACTAAGTAAACACCGTTGTTTTCTCCCTAATGGCAACAACACATCCTCCATCCGTCACATTTCTTTCACTCGAGCACAGATGCAAAGGAGGCATTAACCCACTATCGAGCATAAATAATCCCTCTTGGAGTTACTAGCATCTACTTGGCCAGAGCATCTACTAATAATGGAGAGCATGCAAGATCATAAATAACATATGCATGAAGATAACATGATAGATTGATAATCAGAAGACATAGCATTCAACATTCATTAGATCCCAGCAAACACAACATGTAGCATTACATAAAGATGATCTCGATCATGTAGGGCAGCTCACACGATCTAAACATGAGGTACAAAGTGGAGAAGACAACCATCTAGCTACTGCTATGGACCCTTAGTCCTGGGATGAATTACTCATGCATCACTTCAGAGGAGGGCATGGTGGTGTAGACCCCTCCTGTGATGAATTCCCCTCCCGGCAGGGTGCTGGAGAGAGCTCCAGAACCCTCGTGTTTTCATGCATCACTTATTCAGAGTTGTTAGTTTTAGTTGTGTTATGTGAGTACTCTCATGTTTGCTTTCTGTATCATGTAGAGTATTTTTGTTAAAACATATCTTCTATGCTGCTTGTTGGGAAAAGAAACTTCTGCTTGAAGTAGAATTTTCAATGGTGCAAGTAGAAGCTTGTATAGACTGTGGCTAGAACTTTTTCATATCATGCTAGATGTTATTTTAGTTTTAAATCCTTGTGGTTATTGAGTAGCATGATCAGCCTCAAATAGTTGAGAGTGTTTAATGTGCCATTGAAAGGTTCATGAGTTGTTCTTGTCATGTTGAAGCATAAATTTATGGTATTCTCTTTCGAATGTTTTATCCGGTTGACTTGGCGCATGCTCACACCATGTTTATGACTATGAACCAGTCACTAATAGCCTCTATGATCATTTATTTTTTGAACTTGTGATACCGCTTATTCTTTAATTAATGATGTTTATGTCGCTATGCATGATTATGGCTCTTATGCTCTCTTGATTTGTCGCTCCCAGTCTTTTGCTAGCCTCCACTTGTACTGAGTATGAGCTCTACTCGTGCATCCAACTCCCTAAAACCAAGTTTTCCCATTGTATCCACCATACCTACCTACATGTGGTATCTAACTGCCACTCCAAGTAAATTGCTCATGTGTTACCTTTAAAACCTTCAAAATTACTTCTGCTTTATGTTCCTATTTTTGCTTATGAGGACGTAAATAGAGAATCTTTATCTCACTTGTTGATTGGATTTCACACCCTAGACTAGTGGCTTCATCCGCTTATCCAAATGATAGAAGAGCTGGCAGCGGGGTGCCCAGCCCCAAATTAATACACACAAAATCTCTTCACTAGTTTTGCCCTTAATTTATCAGTCAAAGCATAATTGTGTGAACAAAAGAGAAAGAGGGATGACCTTCTACCCAGTTGCGTCCTTCATATGGTAGCCGCTCTTGTGAATCCAGTTGGCTTGTGACATACTGTATTTTCTGTTTACCATTCGTTGAAATTAGCATACATATCCCAAAATATAGACACTCCTCCATGGTATGTGATTGTTGGCAGGCAACCGAGGATTCAGTTAGCCATGGTTTGCGAAAGATTGATGGGGGGAGTGTCAAACTTTTAATACCTCTGTTTAATAAAATAAAAATCTCTAGCACATGAGTGATCCCTGCTTCCCTCTGCGAAGGGCCTTTCTTTTACTTTTATGTTGAGTCTCCATCTTCTAACTTTATGCACAATTGAGAGAGCATTTTTGCCATTCTTAGTTCTACGTGCATTGTCCCATAAACATCAATAATTACTTCATGATTTGATATTATTTGTTCTTAAATTATTTGCTCTAGTCTTCCTCATAAACTTTGAAGGTGTCCTGGCATTTATGTTTTTCCCCACTCTTAAGGACTAGCGAAATATCACTTTGCCATGCTTTCTCTATACCTGAAACAAACGTTTACCTTCCTTTCTATTATTACTCATGATCCTTTATTTCAGATACTCTTCATGATGAAAAGTGATTCCTTTGCTTTATTATTAAATTTCTATTTATCATGTTTGTGTTTGAAGTTCTATGATCTCAGCTTGCATATGCCTTTACATTTTTATGATCAAGATTATGTTAGTAGCATGTCACATGAGAAATTATTGTTTTATCGTTTACCTACTCGAGGACGAGTAGGAACTAAGCTTGGGGATGCTTGATACGTCTCCAATGTATCTATAATTTCTGATGCTCCATGATAATATTATGCCAATTGCTACAGGTTTTCTCCTTTCTTTATAGCATTTTTACACGTTTTCCGGGACTAACCTACTAACAAGATGCCAAGTGCGAGTTCCCTGTTTCTGCTGTTTTTTATTTCAGAAAAGTTGTTCTGGAAATATTCTCGGAATTGGACCCCATAAAGCCCGAAGTGCCTATTTTCCCTCGAAGCATCCAGAAGACCGAAGAGGAGACGAAGAGGGGCACTAGGGGGGCCACACCATGGGTTGGCGCACCCCCTGGCCGCGCCAGGGGGTGGTGTGGGGCCCCTAGGGCTCCATCGCCTCTGCCCTTTCGCCTATTTATTCTCCCTCGAGGGAAAACCCTAAAAGAATCGACCTTTTCCACAAAATACATCCGTAGCTCCGCCGCCGCTGCCGATAAGTTTCCGGAGACAGATCTCTATTCTGGCACCCTTCCGGGATGGGGAAGTCCCCCCGGAAACCATCTCCATCGACTCCACCGCCATCTCCATCGCCGTTGCTGTTTCCTATGATGAGGAGGGAGTAGTTCTCCCCCGAGGCTGAGGGATCTACGGTAGCTATGTGGTTCATCTCTCTCCCATGGTGTGATCTATATGTGATCGTGAGCTTTGTTATCTAGTTGAATAAGTAGATGTTACTCTTCATCTTGTGCTACTCAAGTGTTTTATTAATATGAACTTTGGAGTCACCTTGTCCCGCGGTGTGAAGGTGACAGTGTGCGCACCGTGTGTGTATCCTCTATGAATTGTGGTGTTTTTCTAGTACCTTCTAGGGCGCTCATAGTGACAGCGTGGGGTTAACTAGAAATGGGAATGCTTAGTTTAAGGAATGCTTTTTGCAGCCCTACGCAATGATTAGTGTTCGTTATCCAACCGAAGAGGGTTAAGAGTAGCATAGTGAAGAGAAGATATTTAGTTATTCAATTATGTGATCATTGTTGAGAGTGTACACTAGTTAAAGTAGGATCCCTAGGCCTTGTTTCCAAACATTGAAACATCGTTTTCTGCTTGTTCAGCTACATGTTTGCTTGATGCCATATTTATTTCATATTGCTATTATTACTTATAACCATCCATATTACTCGCATTTCACTATCTCTTCGCTGAACTAGTGCACCTATATACCCGACAAGTATATTGGGTGTGTTGGGGACACAAGATACTACTTGTATCTTAATTGCAGGGTTGCTTCAGAGGGATATATTTGACCTCTACCTCCCTGAGTTTGATAAACCTTGGGTGATCCACTTAAGGGAAACTTGCTGCTGTTCTACAAACCTCTGCACTTGTGTCGCACCCGGACTTCTAGGGGATACTCACAGTCCGTTAAACAGTAGATAAATGGCTTACGAGGCATACCGGCACCCGCATCTCAATATGAGCAGGCCAACACGTGAACGTGTGACAACCATTATCTTACTATTCATCGTCTGCGCAAACCATCCCATAGAAATCCAGACACTTCCATTGACGTACTTCAAACATACACACATTGTACGTCAACGGCGTTTGAACAAGTGATATCACAACAGATCTCTACGACACAAAAGATTGAAATAAGTTGCAAATAGATCTCATTAGAGCAGAGATAGCAAATACAATCATTCAGAGGGCACATGCCCCAACAATACATCAGTACATCACAGCGGAAGCATTCAACATGTCTGAGTACAGACAAGAACCAAATAGGCCTAAGAGGCCGGAAACGAAAAGACGGAGCCCATCCACGAAGTCTCGGATCCTGCCCGGGTCCTCTATCTACTCGTCAGCAGTCTCGTCATCATACTCCACGTAGTAGCCACCATGTAGATCCTCGGAAACGTCGTCTGCGTAAACCACAGCCCCAAAGGGGTCAGTACAACAACGTACTGGCAAGCAAGACTCACAGTTCACCAAAGTGTAACCCGTCAACACCAAGCACAGATGCTTTGGGTTCAACGGAAGGTAGGGGATATAAAAGATGCTGCAACTGGCTGCGCTAACCAACTACAGAAACATACTACAACTGCCGGCTAACAGAAAGGAGATAAGATCGAGGATTGGAACCAACTGAAAGATAACTTCAAACAAACCCATCCTGGATCTCGCCCCTTATCCAAAGAAGCAATCCGAGGATAACTCACACAGTTGGATTAATGATGATTCATATTATTGTGTCAATAAGCCTATTACTAGTCAAATTGTTAATCATTGGGTGTAAGGTTGTTAATCATTAGGTTTAAGTTGTCCTGAGTACTTGTTAGCCAGTACTTTCACCAAGTAATCCATAACCGCGGAAAACACGGCTTCTCGAGAAGATTATCCCTGCAGGGTTGCACCAATTTGGCCGTACACGCATGAATAACCCGCCAGATGGAAAGGCCCTTCCACCAAGCGGGGCACTCAACACAACTCAACTCTTCTTCGCATCAAGCCCAAAGAACCTTGGGCGCACGGCTAATCGAGCCCAGAAGAAAATGGACCCTCATAGCACTCTAAGACCGTGTCCCCCTATATGCCGACTACGAAAGTTCCACCCGGGTACCAAGGGCTCGCAAGATCATGCATGCAGCAAATGGAAAACCCGAACTAAATGAGGCGATTTGGACGAGATGCGAATCGAGTCAAATTGAGGGGGGCGCCCATACTCGCTTCCCACATGCGGGTAGTGCGCTCATCATGGATCAGTAGACAAGACCCTTTTCCTATTAGGGTCGACACTAGCAGGCCTCAAAACCACAAAGGGCCTCCTGCCGGTGCCTTATCATCAAATTTATTATTTAACAATAACAGTAGCATGATTGATTGATTAAACATCGAGCCCCCAGAACATAATAGAAATAGTAACAGAAAGTAACGGGTAACAGACTCGAGCAAAACAACCTAAGCATGCTAGTAAGACACGGGCAACAAGCAATGGTTATAGGTATGGAGGTGAGGCAATATCAGGGTTAAGGGATTCATGTGATAGGTTCGTAACAGAAACAACTAATCATAGGGCTAGCAGAAATAGACAACGGCAAGTATCGATAACCAATGTTGGAAGGAACACAATGGTTCATGTGAGTGATAACTTGCCTGCAAACCCAGTAGCCTGGTACTGAGCTAACTCCTTAGAAGGGGTGTCGTAAGTATCGTCGGTCTCAACATCGTCGTGTGTCCGAGAAGAAGCAAACAGACAAGGCAGAAATATAAACAATCATTATCATGGCATTGTGCACAATCAAAGATGATGCATGACAGTTTAATTGGTGCATCCAAAGGAAATAGTTGACAAGATAGAAACAGGATTAAATGGACCCATACGCAATTGGATTGCATATGGAAAGCCCATGAATTATGGTTGAATTAATTGTTTTACAACTAATCAACTTGTGTAAGTGAATTAGCATGATGCATGGATGAGGAAAACAACAAAATAACAACAATAGAACCAAATGGAAATAAGGCTTAACAAGTTTAGAAATTCATTTATTAAGTTTTGGAATTTTGGTTACTTAAAGGTGTTGCTCAAGCAATTGTTGTTTTCACCAATTTTAATTGTTCAAAATAGGTAACAAAGTTCATATTTTAAAAGAAAACAAGATTTTAGTTGGAATACATGTTTCACTTATTGAAAAAGGATTTCAAATAAAGTATTTATGAATTACACCAGTTTAAGCAAGAATTAAATGAATTTAATTCAAACATGAACTTATTTGAATTTTTATTTGTTCAAAGCATTAAACCAAATTCATATTTGAAAAGTTTATACTTTTGTGGTTTGAAAACATATTTTATATGTCCCAAAAGAATTTGTTTTGATCAAGTTATGAAATTACCAATTTTAAATGAATTAAACAAGGTTTAAATTATTTAACCAATTTTAATTATTCAAAACATGAAACAAATTTTATATTTGAAAAGTTGGTTTAATTTTGCATGGAAAACATATTTCATTTGTTGAAATTGGATTTAAAATGAGCAAGTTATTAATTTGGCAATTTTAAATGCAATAAATAGGAAACAGTTGTTTTCAGCAATTTAAATTATTCAAAACAGCAAACAAAATTTATATTTGGAAAGTACATGAAAAGTTGATTGGAAAACATATTTAGTTTGTGGAATTTGGAATTTTTATGACCAAGTTATGAATTTTGCAATTTTAAGTGAATTTGACAAGTTTTCAAATGTTTCACCAATTTTAAATATTCAAAACAGTAAACAAACTTTATATTTGGATAGAACATTTAATTTGGTATTAAAAACATATCAAAAATGTTGGATTTGGAGCTAAAATGATTTTATTATGCTATTTACAAAATTTGGGGTAAATCTGCCATTTTTTAGTGCACTAGGGACTTAGAAAATAATTAAGCAGGGCCTAAAAAGAATATACAGGGATTAGAATTAAAGATACAGGGGCTTGGTTGTGATTTCTATGAAGTTGTTGGTCCTGGAAAAAATAAAACAAAAGGAGATTTTAATCTGCAGGGGGTGGGATTTGATCCTTGCACCTCCTGGTGCGCGCAGAGGGAACAGAACCGGTGGGGCTGGTGCGGTTTTGTGATAGAAGGGGGGGGTGGCAAGGAGGTTAAGGCGTTGAAGCAGCTGTTTCTGAATCTGCACGTTGTCTGAACCTGTTCGTGCAGTTAGCGGATGGACAGATGGTCGCCGTTGCGAATCCATCGCTGCTGCTGCTGCGACTCGCCGGGGGGTGCGCCGTGTGTGCTCTGTGGGGGTGTGCTGGGCATGCGGTTGAGAGAGGAGGGGGACCGAGTGGGAGAGGGGTCGAGGGAGGCGTTGAGGAGGTGGGGCGCTCACCTGCTGTGGGCGTGCAGCCGCGGCGAGGCCCTTCTCCGGCGACGGCGCGGCCACCAGGGTGGCTCCCGGCAAGCGGCGAAGAGGCGGGGCGGAAGAGGGGACACCCAGGGTTCCATTCCCGCCCTCGGGTGCTCCTCGAGGCGACCAAGGCGAGGGGACGGTGGCGGTGAGCTTCTTCAGCTTTCGGCCATGGCGGACAGACCAAAAATTCAGAGATCAGTTCGATGAATAAGCAGGGGAACGAGCTGAGGGACGGCTGGAATCGGAAGAGGAGACCACCTTGGGGGGTTTGTCGAGGTTTTTCCGGCTCGAGGGCGACCAAAGATGAGGAATTCCGGCGGAGAAGGTGTCCGGCCGTGAGGAAGAACCTGATGCTGATGACGTTCGAGGGCCACGCTGCCCGATCCGACTGCACCATGAGGTCGAGGGCGTTACTACGGAGCTCCAGGAAGTAACGGACTGGCTGTAGGATGATGGTGACGGGGGGGGGGGCGACGGGGATGCAGTGGCGTTCACGGTGGTTGTTTCAGAACAGGGTGGAGCTCGGGGAAAAGGAAAAGGGGATAGGAGTTGGCGGCGCTAGGGTTAGTGACTAGGGTTTGCGGGCTAGCAGAGAGTAGGTAGGTTGGTTATATGGTGGTGAGGTGCTTGTACGGCGGCAATCGTAGCGAGGGATCGATGATCGATCGGTGGGGGGAGCAGTCGTACCGTGCTGACGTGAGGAAGAAGACAGCGACAGAGAGGGATCGTGGGCTCGAGTGGGAAAAAATAGGTGGGCTTAGGGGGATGGGCTGGGCCTAGGTAGTTAGCTGCTGCTCGCTCCTTTTTAGTATTTCTGTTTGTTTTATTATTATTTTTTTGTGGAAAACCAACTGGAAGGAAAAGATGGGTTTTTTAAGTTAATAAAATTTAGGAAAATTTTTGGTTAGTTGAGTTTTTCAATTAGCCACTCAAAACTAAATTTTGTTTTCCAAAGTTTTTCAAATTTAATTGTTGTTTGTTAATAAAACAAAAATTGGTGAATTTTAATATTAATTAAACATTAATGTAAACAACATGTTAATAGGGTGACCCCTAAGGTTAATGTGCTCAAAGTGAGTTGATTGGTTTGGAGATTTTCATGACTTGGAATTTTGGTGCTGTTTGAATTTGAATTTGAGTTTGAAAGCAATTTGGGAATTTATTTAATTGAAATAAAAGCACCATTTTATTAGTTGATCCAACATGGAAAAATAATTGGAAACAAGAGATTAGATTGTTTTGGTAATTTCCATAATTTTCCAATTGGGTGTTGTTTATACAATGTATTGAATTTTTGAATGTGATTTGGAAACAATTGATTGATTAAAACCATTAACTTAACAAGTGAGCATTTTGAAAAAAAAAAAGAAAAAAATTTGGTTGTTTCTATTTGAAATAACATTTTGGAAATTGTAACATCACAAGGATGAAACAAAAGGTTTGAAATTTGAGTTGAAATTCAAATAGAAAACAAAGGAAAACAAAGGAAAACAGTTGGAAAACAAATGAAAACAGAGGAAAACAAATGGAAAACAAACAAAACAATTGCAATCAACATGATGCCATGATGCAAAACATAAAATAACATGGAGCAAACATTCTAATGGCTATTTTTCAGACTTGGGATGTTACAAAACGCCCCCCTTGAAGGAATCGCGCCCCGAGATTCCTACTGAGAAAAGAAAATGTTCGGATACTTCTTGCGAAGATCCTCTTGAGCTGTGACACGTGAAACACATCGTGCACATTGGATAGCAGTCAGGGAATTTGCAAACCACCGGAACATTTTCAAGTAAAGGGAGAGGTTTTGTATTGAGGGTGTATAGTTGAATTGAACTTGATTCTTTCGGAGAATAGACTATCTGGAATGTGGTGATTCAGGAATGCTTCCTCGAAACAACCCCAGGTGATAGGAATGCCAGCTCTCATAGCCTGGTAGTTTTCGAAAGACAACAACATTTCTGACCAGATAGACTTGATATTTGGGAAGTTTTGATTAGACGCCGGTAGAAGAATTGAAATGGAAAACAACAACAAGATTTCAACGGACGAAAAGGATGTTGAGAAGAACAGGATATCAACATCAGGGAAAACGAGAACAAAACTCCTGAGGTACTACGGAAAACCCATCCGGGCTTCTAAAGGATCAATATCTACTGCTTAAGGAATAGAGGATCTGCTTCCGGGGCTTACACGCCTCCGTTCTCAATCATGAGTAGGCAACATGATAAATCATGTCACAACCACCTCCATTCCTATGGTCTAGTAGATATAACCATCCTAGAGAAACCAGAATACGTGAAATCCTAACTTGAAAGTTTAGATGAGAAGGGAAAAAACAACGTTGCACTTCCTTACCAGAAAAGGGAGGGTGGGTGGGGAAAGAAGAAAAAGAACATAATTCCTACTCTCACGTTTCATTTTTCCTATATAGCTACAAAATAGTTTCTAGACTCAACTGCGACCAGTAAAAAGGGATCCTACAGGCAGACAGGCTCTGATACCATTTGTCGCACCCGGACTTCTAGGGGATACTCACAGTCCGTTAAACAGTAGATAAATGGCTTACGGGGCATACCGGCACCCGCATCTCAATATGAGCAGGCCAACACGTGAACGTGTGACAACCATTATCTTACTATTCATCGTCTGCGCAAACCATCCCATAGAAATCCAGACACTTCCATTGACGTACTTCAAACATACACACATTGTACGTCAACGGCGTTTGAACAAGTGATATCACAACAGATCTCTACGACACAAAAGATTGAAATAAGTTGCAAATAGCTCTCATTAGAGCAGAGATAGAAAATACAATCATTCAGAGGGCACATGCCCCAACAATACATCAGTACATCACAGCGGAAGCATTCAACATGTCTGAGTACAGACAAGAACTAAATAGGCCTAAGAGGCCGGAAACGAAAAGACGGAGCCCATCCACGAAGTCTCGGATCCTGCCCGGGTCCGCTATCTACTCGTCAGCAGTCTCGTCATCATACTCCACGTAGTAGCCACCATGTAGATCCTCGGAAACGTCGTCTGCGTAAACCACAGCCCCAAAGGGGTCAGTACAACAACGTACTGGCAAGCAAGACTCACAGTTCACCAAAGTGTAACCCGTCAACACCAAGCACAGATGCTTTGGGTTCAACGGAAGGTAGGGGATATAAAAGATGCTGCAACTGGCTGCGCTAACCAACTACAGAAACATACTACAACTGCCGGCTAACAGAAAGGAGATAAGATCGAGGATTGTAACCAACTGAAAGATAACTTCAAACAAACCCATCCTGGATCTCGCCCCTTATCCAAAGAAGCAATCCGAGGATAACTCACACAGTTGGATTAATGATGATTCATATTATTGTGTCAATAAGCCTATTACTAGTCAAATTGTTAATCATTGGGTGTAAGGTTGTTAATCATTAGGTTTAAGTTGTCCTGAGTACTTGTTAGCCAGTACTTTCACCAAGTAATCCATAACCGCGGAAAACACGGCTTCTCGAGAAGATTATCCCTGCAGGGTTGCACCAATTTGGCCGTACACGCATGAATAACCCGCCAGATGGAAAGGCCCTTCCACCAAGCGGGGCACTCAACACAACTCAACTCTTCTTCGCATCAAGCCCAAAGAACCTTGGGCGCACGGCTAATCGAGCCCAGAAGAAAATGGACCCTCATAGCACTCTAAGACCGTGTCCCCCTATATGCCGACTACGAAAGTTCCACCCGGGTACCAAGGGCTCGCAAAATCATGCATGCAGCAAATGGAAAACCCGAACTAAATGAGGCGATTTGGACGAGATGCGAATCGAGTCAAATTGAGGGGGGCGCCCATACTCGCTTCCCACATGCGGGTAGTGCGCTCATCATGGATCAGTAGACAAGACCCTTTTCCTATTAGGGTCGACACTAGCAGGCCTCAAAACCACAAAGGGCCTCCTGCCGGTGCCTTATCATCAAATTTATTATTTAACAATAACAGTAGCATGATTGATTGATTAAACATCGAGCCCCCAGAACATAATAGAAATAGTAACAGAAAGTAACGGGTAACAGACTCGAGCAAAACAACCTAAGCATGCTAGTAAGACACGGGCAACAAGCAATGGTTATAGGTATGGAGGTGAGGCAATATCAGGGTTAAGGGATTCATGTGATAGGTTCGTAACAGAAACAACTAATCATAGGGCTAGCAGAAATAGACAACGGAAAGTATCGATAACCAATGTTGAAAGGAACACAATGGTTCATGTGAGTGATAACTTGCCTGCAAACCCAGTAGCCTGGTACTGAGCTAACTCCTTAGAAGGGGTGTCGTAAGTATCGTCGGTCTCAACGTCGTCGTGTATCCGAGAAGAAGCAAACAGACAAGGCAGAAATATAAACAATCATTATCATGGCATTGTGCACAATCAAAGATGATGCATGACAGTTTAATTGGTGCATCCAAAGGAAATAGTTGACAAGATAGAAACAGGATTAAATGGACCCATACGCAATTGGATTGCATATGGAAAGCCCATGAATTATGGTTGAATTAATTGTTTTACAACTAATCAACTTGTGTAAGTGAATTAGCATGATGCATGGATGAGGAAAACAGCAAAATAACAACAATAGAACCAAATGGAAATAAGGCTTAACAAGTTTAGAAATTCATTTATTAAGTTTTGGAATTTTGGTTACTTAAAGGTGTTGCTCAAGCAATTGTTGTTTTCACCAATTTTAATTGTTCAAAATAGATAACAAAGTTCATATTTGAAAAGAAAACAAGATTTTAGTTGGAATACATGTTTCACTTATTGAAAAAGGATTTCAAATAAAGTATTTATGAATTACACCAGTTTAAGCAAGAATTAAATGAATTTAATTCAAACATGAACTTATTTGAATTTTTATTTGTTCAAAGCATTAAACCAAATTCATATTTGAAAATTTTATACTTTTGTGGTTTGAAAACATATTTTATATGTCCCAAAAGAATTTGTTTTGATCAAGTTATGAAATTACCAATTTTAAATGAATTAAACAAGGTTTAAATTATTTAACCAATTTTAATTATTCAAAACATGAAACAAATTTTATATTTTAAAAGGTGGTTTAATTTTGCATGGAAAACATATTTCATTTGTTGAAATTGGATTTAAAATGAGCAAGTTATTAATTTGGCAATTTTAAATGAAATAAATAGGAAACAGTTGTTTTCAGCAATTTAAATTATTCAAAACAGCAAACAAAATTTATATTTGGAAAGTACATGAAAAGTTGATTGGAAAACATATTTAGTTTGTGGAATTTGGAATTTTTATGACCAAGTTATGAATTTTGCAATTTTAAGTGAATTTGACAAGTTTTCAAATGTTTTACCAATTTTAAATATTCAAAACAGTAAACAAACTTTATATTTGGATAGAACATTTAATTTGGTATTGAAAACATATCAAAAATGTTGGATTTGGAGCTAATATGATTTTATTATGCTATTTACAAAATTTGGGGTAAATCTGCCATTTTTAGTGCACTAGGGACTTAGAAAATAATTAAGCAGGGCCTAAAAAGAATATACAGGGATTAGAATTAAAGATACAGGGGCTTGGTTGTGATTTCTATGAAGTTGTTGGTCCTGGAAAAAATAAAACAAAAGGAGATTTTAATCTGCAGGGGGTGGGATTTGATCCTTGCACCTCCTGGTGCGCGCAGAGGGAACAGAACCGGTGGGGCTGGTGCGGTTTTGTGATAGAAGGGGGGGTGGCGAGGAGGTTAAGGTGTTGAAGCGGCTGTTTCTGAATCTGCACGTTGTCTGAACCTGTTCGTGCAGTTAGCGGATGGACAGATGGTCGCCGTTGCGAATCCATCGCTGCTGCTGCTGCGACTCGCCGGGGGGTGCGCCGTGTGTGCTCTGTGGGGGTGTGCTGGGCATGCGGTTGAGAGAGGAGGGGGACCGAGTGGGAGAGGGGTCGAGGGAGGCGTTGAGGAGGTGGGGCGCTCACCTGCTGTGGGCGTGCAGCCGCGGCGAGGCCCTTCTCCGGCGACGGCGCGGCCACCAGGGTGGCTCCCGGCAAGCGGCGAAGAGGCGGGGCGGAAGAGGGGACACCCAGGGTTCCATTCCCGCCCTCGGGTGCTCCTCGAGGCGACCAAGGCGAGGGGACGGTGGCGGTGAGCTTCTTCAGCTTTCGGCCATGGCGGACAGACCAAAAATTCAGAGATCAGTTCGATGAATAAGCAGGGGAACGAGCTGAGGGACGGCTGGAATCGGAAGAGGAGACCACCTTGGGGGGTTTGTCGAGGTTTTTCCGGCTCGAGGGCGACCAAAGATGAGGAATTCCGGCGGAGAAGGTGTCCGGCCGTGAGGAAGAACCTGATGCTGATGACGTTTGAGGGCCACGCTGCCCGATCCGACTGCACCATGAGGTCGAGGGCGTTACTACGGAGCTCCAGGAAGTAACGGACTGGCTGTAGGATGATGGTGACGGGGGGGCGACGGGGATGCAGTGGCGTTCACGGTGGTTGTTTCAGAACAGGGTGGAGCTCGGGGAAAAGGAAAAGGGGATAGGAGTTGGCGGCGCTAGGGTTAGTGACTAGGGTTTGCGGGCTAGCAGAGAGTAGGTAGGTTGGTTATATGGTGGTGAGGTGCTTGTACGGCGGCAATCGTAGCGAGGGATCGATGATCGATCGGTGGGGGGAGCAGTCGTACCGTGCTGACGTGAGGAAGAAGACAACGACAGAGAGGGATCGTGGGCTCGAGTGGGGAAAAATAGGTGGGCTTAGGGGGATGGGCTGGGCCTAGGTAGTTAGCTGCTGCTCGCTCCTTTTTAGTATTTCTGTTTGTTTTATTTATTTATTTTTTGTGGAAAACCAAATGGAAGGAAAAGATGGGTTTTTTAAGTTAATAAAATTTAGGAAAAATTTTGGTTAGTTGAGTTTTTCAATTAGCCACTCAAAACTAAATTTTGTTTTCCAAAGTTTTTCAAATTTAATTGTTGTTTGTTAATAAAACAAAAATTGGTGAATTTTAATATTAATTAAACATTAATGTAAACAACATGTTAATAGGGTGACCCCTAAGGTTAATGTGCTCAAAGTGAGTTGATTGGTTTGGAGATTTTCATGACTTGGAATTTTGGTGCTGTTTGAATTTGAATTTGAGTTTGAAAGCAATTTGGGAATTTATTTAATTGAAATAAAAGCACCATTTTATTAGTTGATCCAACATGGAAAAATAATTGGAAACAAGAGATTAGATTGTTTTGGTAATTTTCATAATTTTCCAATTGGGTGTTGTTTATACAATGTATTGAATTTTTGAATGTGATTTGGAAACAATTGATTGATTAAAACCATTAACTTAACAAGTGAGCATTTTGAAAAAAAAGAAAACAATTTGGTTGTTTCTATTTGAAATAACATTTTGGAAATTGTAACATCACAAGGATGAAACAAAAGGTTTGAAATTTGAGTTGAAATTCAAATAGAAAACAAAGGAAAACAAAGGAAAACAGTTGGAAAACAAATGAAAACAGAGGAAAACAAATGGAAAACAAACAAAACAATTGCAATCAACATGATGCCATGATGCAAAACATAAAATAACATGGAGCAAACATTCTAATGGCTATTTTTCAGACTTGGGATGTTACAACTTGGAGGCCCAATACTGTCTACAAGAATAGAAGCGTGCGTAGACATCAGACACATTTGGTAAACTTTGGTTTTTGGGAGTTGGATGCACAAGTAGAGCTCATACTCAGTACAGATGGAGGCTAGCAAAGACTGGGATCGACAAATCAAGAGAGCATAAGAGCCATAATCATGCATAGCGACATAAACATAATTAATCAAAGCATAAGTTGTACCACAAATTCAAAAATTAAATTATCATAGAGGCTATAAGTGACTGGTTCATAGTCATAAACATGGTGTGAGAATGCGCCAAGTCAACCAAATAAAACATTCAAAGGAGAACACCACAAATTTATGCTTCAATATCACAAGAACAACTCATGATTCTCTCAATGGAACATTAAACACTCCCAGCTATTTGAGACTAATCATGCTACTAAATAACCACTAGGCTATAGAATTAAAATAACATCTAGCATGATACAAAAAAATCTAGCCACAGTCTATACAAGCTTTTACTTGCATCGTTATAAATTCTACTACAAGCAGCAATTTCTTTTCCCAACAAGCACCATACAAAATATGTTAAAACAAAAAGTCTCTAAATGATAAAACAAGAAAACATGAGAATACTCACATAACACTACTAAAACTAATAGCTCTGAATAAGAGATGCAAAGAAAAGTAGAGCTAAACAGGAATTTTGCAGCAGCTAGAAGAAAAACTAAGATTACGAGCATAACGAGTATTCAAACGAAAAAGCGGAGCGTGTCTTTCTCCCAAACAAGGAATGATAGGGTACAACTATATTATTTCAGCAAGGAAAACAAAAGAAAACAAAATAAAAACAAACGGACGCTCCAAGTAAACTTCATACGATGTGACCGAATAAAAATATAGTTTCACTAGAAGTGACCTGATAGATTGTTGATTTAGAAGGGGATGCCTTGGGCGTCCCCAAGCTTTGATGATTGAGTATTATTAGAATTTGCTAGGATGAACCACGGGGGCATCCCCAATCTTTGACCTTGCACTTTTCTTGATCACATATATCACCCTCTTCTCTTGACCCTTGAAAACTTCCTTCACACCACACTCAGAGTAATTCGCATTAGAGGGTTAGTACAACAATAAAAAAATCCATGGGTTCTATATGGGCACAAGGTATATTGATACTTTTAAACACTAGCTACAACCACCAATGTTTCGTGAAGCAAAGAAATCGACATGACATCATAAAAGAGCAAATGCAAGAAAAATGGCAGAATCTGTCGGAACCAAAACAGTCTCTAAGACTAATTTTTTCGTGGCACTTACGTTGCTCAGATCAAAAAACTTAAAGAACAAAAAAGTTGCAGAATCAGCTGAAGAATAAGCACAAACAATTTCAGGTAATTCTGGTTTTCCTGTGAATTATACGATTTCTTACGATGGACAGCAGAAATCTGTTTCCTGTGCAGAAATCCAAAACCAACTCCAATTCTCGTTAGAAAATTTACTTGGCACAACTAAAACATGAAAATAAAGATACAAAGGATTTGATACAGAAGTATACAACCCCTTGACTCAAAGAAAACAGAAAAAATAAAGCAAAAATAAAACCATGGGTTATCTCCCAAGAAGTGATTTTCTTTAACGCCTTTTAGCTAAGCCCAGAAAAGTGGAATCAAGTGTTTTCAAGTGAAGAAGCATCCAAATTGTAATTTGTTCGATTAATAGAATCAAAAGGCAAACTCATTCTCTTTCTAGGAAAGTGTTCCAACTAAACTTTCAGTTAAATTACAGGTTTCCAAAGCAGGTGTTCCGAGAAAACTACCGCCTCTAAGAGTGTCTAGAACATACCTATACCAGCTAGTAATACCAACATAAAAATTCCTGAGAAGGATTAAAGTGGAATATTTATTAGTGCATCTATGATGAGCATCACTTATCCTATACCAAGAATCTTTCAAACTTTCTCCACCTTGTTGCTTAAAGGAACGAACTTCAACCTCAGAAACACTCATTTTAGCAAGACTAAAAACAGGAATAAAACTAAAGCTAGAATAAGAACTATTTTTTGTGTGTTTTTTATAAAGAGAAGCAAACAAGACTAAATAAAATAAACTAAGCAAAACAAAAATAAAGTAAAGAGATTGGAAGTGAGAGATTCCCCTTGCAGAAATTCTCTTCCTCCCCGGCAACAGCGCCAGAAAAGCTTGATGGAGTGTAGACACACGCTCGTTGGGAGACCCCAAGCGCAAGGTGTGAAGAGTGCAGCAACAAGTTTTCCCTCAGAAAAGAAACCAAGGTTGAATCGACCAGTAGGAGGAAGAAGCACTTCTAAAGGTTGGTGCAGCTGAGATGGTAGGGCGCACTACCGGTTCAGTAGCAACGTGGAACCTACACAACACAATCAAATCACTTTGCCCCCAACGAAGGAGTGAGGTTGTCAATCTCACCGGTTTTGCTGATAAAAAAGAGGTTAATTGTATGGCGTGGAAAACAATAGGAGAACAGTATGAAAGCAGTAGTAGCAGTGTGAAAACAGTGGAAGAAGTGTGAAAGCAGTGGAAACAATGGGTGTATTATCAGAATGAGAAAATGGACCGGGGTCCACAATTCACTAGTGGTGTCTCTCCTTGAAAGATAAATAACATGTGTGGTCAACAAATTACAGCTGGGCAACTGATAGAAATGAAGGTTGCACCGTAGTGCATATGCAAGACATAAGATTACTATGTGATTCATGCGGTCATTAGAACAAAATACATAGACCGTCATCAAACTGCATCTATGACTAATAATCCACCCTCCGAATATCATCCGAACAAAAGTCGGGTATTAAGTTGCAAGCAACAGATTATTGCAGTAAGCAATATGTGTAATGTAAACAATGTAAACTAAGTAAACACCGTTGTTTTCTCCCTAATGGCAACAACGCAGCCTCCATCCGGCACGTTTCTGTCACTCGAGCACAGATGCAAAGGAGGCATGAACCCACTATCGAGCATAAATACTCCCTCTTGGAGTTACTAGCATCTACTTGGCCAGAGCATCTACTAATAACGGAGAGCATGCAAGATCATAAATAACATATGCATGAAGATAACATGATAGATTGATAATCCAAAGAAAAAGCATTAAACCTTCATCAGATCTCAGCAAACAAAACATGTAGCATTACATAAAGATGATCTCGATCATGTAGGGCAGCTCACGACATCTAAACATGAGGTCAAAGTGGAGAAGACAAATATCTAGCTACTGCTATGGACCTGTAGTCCAGGGATGAACTACTCACGCATAACTTCGGAGGAGTGCTTGGTGGTGTAGACCCCTCCGGTGATGAATTCCCCTCCCGGCAGGGTGCCGGGGAGAGCTCCAGGACCCTCCCGATCTCGGGATGACGATGACGGCGGTCTCGAGTGTTTCTCGGGACGAAGTGGTATATTTTTACGGTTGATATGTCGGTGGTATAAATAGGCAAAAGGGCGATGGCGGTGGACGCCAGAGGGGCCCACACCACCCCTAGGTGTGGCCAGGGGGCGCGCCGCCCTATGGTGTGGCCCCCCTACAGGCCTCTTCGGGACTCCGTGGAACCTTCGGGAATTCTAAGACTTTCGGGCTTCGAATTTTCCAATTCCAAGAATATTTCCAAAACAACTTTTCTGAAACTAAAAACAGAAGAAAACAGGGAGCTGGCTTTGTGACCTTGTCAATAAGTTAGTCAGGAAAATCGATAAAAATGACATAAAGTGTATAGCAAACATGTAGGAAACAACATGGAACATCAGAAATTAAGGATACGTTTATGACGTATGACACTACCACGTTCAGCAGCAACGTGGAATCTGCACACAACACAACCAAGATAATTTTCCCCAACGAAACAGTGAGCTTGTTAATAACACATGTTTGGATAGCACAAAGGATTAGATGTATAATATGGAAAACAATACTTGTTTGCAGTAAATGAAAGGAGAACAATGATGTCGGTGAATGAAAGGAAAATAGTGTTTGCAGTGGTTGTATTATCAGTGTAAAAGAATGGACTGGGTCCATAGTTCACTAGTGGTGTCTCTCCATAAAAGATAGATAACATGCTAGGAAAACAAATTACAGGTGGGCAATTGACAGATATAAAGGCTGCACCGTAGTGCATGTGCATGACATGATGATTACTATGTGATTCATGCGGGCATTACATCATAATTCATAGACCGTCATCCAACTGCATCTATGACTAATAATCCACCCTCAGAGCGTAATCCAATCAAACCTCGGGTATTAAGCTGCAAGCAATAGATTATTGCCTTGAGTAAAGTGTGTAATGTAAACAATGAAAATGTTGTTGTTTTATCCCTAATGGAAAGAGCACATCCCCCATCTATCACGTTTCTGTCACTCGAGCATGGATGAAAGGGAGGCATGAACCCACTATCTAGCATAAATATTTCCTCTTGGAGTTACAAACATCAAATTGGCCAGACCATCTACTAGTAACGGAGAGCATGCAAGATCATAAATAAGATAAACATGATAGATTGATAATCACTTGACATAGCATTCAATATTCATCGGAGCCCAACAAACACAACATGTAGCATTACAAACATATGATCTTGATCATGTTAGGCAGCTCACAAGATCTAAACATGGTGGCATAAAGAGGAGAAGACAACCATCTTGCTACTGCTATGGACCCGTAGTCCTAGGATGAACTACTCACGCATCACTCCGGAGGCAGCCATGGTGATGTAGAGCCCCCCGGTGATGAATTCCCCTCCCAGCAGGATGTCGGGGAGAGCTTCAAAACCCTCCCAAAGTAGGGTTGACGATGGAAGCGGCTATGGAACTTTTTGTGGATGGAGGCTCGGGTATTTAGGGTTAACCCTAGGAGGATCTTAAATAGGCGAAAGGGCGATGTCGGTTGGCGGCCAGGGGGCCACACCACGTGGTGGCACGAACAAGGGGGGGGGGTCGCGCCACCCTATGGTGTGGTGGCTCCAGGGCCCCCCTCCGGGTCCCCTCTGGACTCCGTGTACATGACAGATTTCTAAGACCCTGAGATTTTGTTTCGTCCAATTCTGAAAATATTTCGAGAACAACTTTTCTGAAACCAAAAACAGCAGAAAACACGAACTGGCTCTATGGCATCTTGTTAATAGGTTATTCCCATGAAATCCATACAAATTATGTAAAGTGTATAGAAAACATGTAGCATATGGCATGAAAACAACATGGAACATCAGAAATTATAGATATGTTTGAGACGTATCAAGCATCCCCAAGCTTAGTTCTAATCGTCCTCGAGTAGGTAAAATGATAAAAACAAAATAATTTTTGAGGTGACATGCTACCAATATAATCTTGATCATCATATTTATAAAAGTATCTGTAAGCTGAGATCATAGTACTCTAAACACAGGCATGATAGATATAATTCTAGCAATGAAACTTAGCAACCATGTTTCAACATGAAAAGTAACACAAACAAAAAATCATGGATAATAATGCACTTGAAACATATACGTTTGTTTTGAGCATAAAGAAAATATAGCAAAGTGGTATTCCGCTTGTCCTTAAAAGTGAGAGAAAAAACATAAATGCTAGGACACCTTTAAAGTTTAAGTGGTGACTAGAAACAAATAATTTGAGAGAAAGTTATAACATATCATGAACCAATCAATAATAATCTTTGGGACTGATGCACATCATGCTCAGAATGACAACTATGCTCTCTTAACTATGCATAAAGTTGGAAGATGAAGACTCAACATACAAGTAAAAGAAAGGCCCTTCGCAGAGGGAAGCAGGGATTAACTCATGTGCTAGAGCTTTTCATGTTATTAAAACAGAGGTATTGAAAACAATTTTTTAGATAGGTGCATGCGTATGTCAACGAATGGTAAACAGACAATACAGTACGTCATAAGAAAACTAGACTTTACAAGAGTGGCTCCCATTGAAGGACGCTACTGGGGTCAGTAGATCATCCCTCTTCTCTTTTGTTTACACAAATATGCTTTAACCGATAAATCAGGGGCACGAGAGTGAAGATAATTTATAGTAACCAAGTTTGGGGTTGGGCACCCTGTTGCTAGCTCTTCTATCAATTTGGATAAGCGGATGTGGCACTAGTCCAGGTGTGTAAAGTCCAATCAACAAGTGAGATAAAGATTCTCTATTTACGTCCTCATGAGCTAAATCAGGGGCACAAAACAGGTATAATTTTGAAGGTTTAAAGGTAGCACATGAGAAATTTACTTTGGATTGGAGGTTAAACACCACATATAGGTAGGTATGGTGGACACATTTGGCAAACTTTAGTTTTTGGGAGTTGGATGCACGAGTAGAGCTCATACTCAGTACAGGTGGAGGCTAGCAAAAGACTGGGAGCGACAAATTAAGAGAGCAATAATGGCCATAATCATGCATAACGATAAAACATTATTAATCAAAGCATAAACGGTATTACAAGCCAAAAAATAAATGATCATAGAGGCTAGAGGTGACTGGTTTGAAGTCATAACATGGTGTAAGCATGCGCCAAGTCAACCAAATAATGCATTCGAAGGAGAATACCACAATATTATGCTTCGATGTGATACAAACAACTCATGATTCTCTCAGTGGCACATTAAGCACTCTTAGATATTTAAGACAAGTCATGTTACAATAATAACTACTAAGCATAGAATTAAAATAATATCCAACATGACATACAATCTAGCCACAATTTAAACAAGCTTCTATTTGCACCGTTGTAAGCGTGAAATATTTTATTGCTTTCCAACACCAATCATTTTATCTAAACAAAAATTGTCCAAATGATATATCAACGAAACAAGAGAGTAACACTACTCTACTAGAACTAACAGATCTGAATAAAAGACGCATGAAAACTAGGAGCTAAAAAGGATTTGCAGCAGCTAGAAGAAACATGCAGAATACGAGTGTGATGAAGAATACAAGTATTCGTATGAAAAAGCGGAGCATGTCTCTCTCCCACACAAGAATGTTGGGTTCCAACTAAGTTTATTGCAGCAAGGAAAAAAAATAAAAAAAACAGACGCTCCAAGTAAAGTGTATATGATGTGACCGAATAAAAATATAGTTTCACTAGAAGTGACGTGATAAGTTGCTGATGAAGAATCGAATGCCTTGGGCATCCCCAAGCTTAGACGCTTGAGTATTCTTGGAATTTTCTAGGATGAACCATGGGGCATTCTCAAGCTTAGGCTTTCATTTTTCTTGATCACATTATACCATCCTCTTCTCTTGACCCTTGAAAACTTCCTTCACACCAAACTCAAAGTAATTCTCATTAGAGGGTTAGTGCATAATCTAAAAATCACATGTTCTCCATGGACACAAGAATTATTAATACTTTTTGAACATTATCTACAACCACTAATGGTTTATGGAGAAAATAAACCAACTCAACATAGTAAAAGAGAGAATGCAAAGTAAAAAAGGCAGAATCTGTCAAAACCAGAACAGTCTGTAAATACAAATTTTTGCGAGGCACTTACGTTGCTCAAATTGAAAAACTTAAAACTAGAAAAAGTTTTGGAAATAGCTGAGGATTAAGCACAAAAATTTCATGTCATTTTGATCTCTCTGTGAATTTATACGAGTTTAACAGTGGACAACAAAAATATGTTTCTACGCAGAAATCCAAATCTAACTTCAGCTTTTCACTACAGACTTTACTTGGCACACCAAATACGATAAAGTGAAGATACAAAGGAGTTGCTACATAAGTAAACAACACCTTTACTCAAAGAAAACAGAAGAAAACATTGCAAAGATAAAAACATGGGTTATCTCCCAAGAAGTGTTTTCCTTTAACGCCTTTTAGCTAGGCCTAGAAAACAAGAATCAAGTATTTTCAAGTGAAGAAGCATCCAATTTAAGACCAGAAACCTCCTCAACAATGCATTGTATTTTATCTACAGAAGTTTTAGATGTCCCTCTCTCAACACTCTTAGGTTCACTACATTCATCAAATGGGTTTCAGTAACAATCCAATCAAAATTCTTCTCTAAAGCTTCATGCATTCCTACAAGTTTAAAAGGTATTGGTATTTTGATTTCCTCCTTGTTTTTAGGTTCAGTTTTGTCAAGTTTTTCCAAAGCACCATTAAGATCTACACATGATCCTAGCATCTTAAAACGATCAAATACTTTCCTAGCTTCTATAGCAACATCACCAAATTCTTTAAGCAAAGTTTCAGGGTGAACTTAGGGAGCAGCATGATGAACAATAAAAAGCAGGGTAACAAAAATAACAACTATAATAAGAACTATTTATTTTGTGATTTTGATATAAAGAAGCAGAAAAGAAAAAATAAAATAAACTAACAAAAACTAAAACAAAGTAAAGAGATTGGAGGTAAGAGACCCCCCTTGGAGAAATCCTCTTCTTCCTCGGCAACGGCGCCAGAAAACAGGCTTCATGCGCGTAGATGTACGCTCGTTGGGAGACCCCAAGAGGAGGGTATGAAGAGCACAACAACAATTTTTCCCTTAGAAAGAAACCAAGGTTTAATCGACCAGTAGGAGAAACAAATCACTTCTGAAGGTTGATGGCAGCTGATGTTGGTAGGGCGCACTACCAGGCTCAGCAGCAACATGGAATCTGTCCACAACACAACCAAGATACTTTGCCCCAACGAAACAGTGAGGTTGTCAATCTCCCTGGTTTTGCTCACACAAAGGAATAGATGTATAATATGGAAAACAATACTTGTTTGCAATAAATGAAAAGAGAACAATAATGTTAGTGGATGAGAGGAAAACGGTGTTTGCAGTGGTTGTATTATCAGTGTAAAAGAATGGACCGGGGTCCACAATTCACTAGTGGTGTCTCTCCATATAAGATAGATAACATGATGGGTAAACAATTTACAACTGGGCAATTGATAAATATAAAGGCCGCACCGTAGTGCATATGCATGACATGATGATTAATATGTGATTAATGTGTGCATTACAACATAATTCATAGACTGCTACCCAAATGCATCTATGACTAATAATACACCCTCAGAGCGTAATCCAATCAAACCTTGGGTATTAAGTTGCAAGCAACAAATTATTGCCTTAAGTAAAGTGTGTAATGTAAACAATGAAAAAAAATGTTTTTTCTCACTAATGGCAACAACACACCCCCATCCGTCACGTTTCTATCACTCGAGCATGAATAAAACGGAGACATGAACCCACTATCTAGCATAAATACTCCCTTTTGGAGTTAAAATCATCAACTTGGCCAGAGCATCTACTAGTAATGGAGAGCATGCAAGATCATAAATAACATAAACATGATAGATTGGTAATCACTTGACATAGCATTCAATATTCATCGAATCCCAGCAAACACAACATGTACTATTACAAACAGATGATCTTGATCATTGTTAGGCAGCTCACAAGATCTAATCATGGCGGCATAAAGTGGAGAAGACAACCATCTAGCTACTGCTATGGACCTGTAGTGCAAGGATGAGCTACTCATGCATCACTCCGGAGGCATGCATGGTGATGTAGAACCCTCTGGTAATGAATTCCCCTCCCAGCAGGGTGCCGGGGAGAGCTTTAGAACCCTCCCAAACTAGGGTTGATGATGGTGGTTGCTACGGAACTTTTCGTGGATGGAGGCTCGGGTATTTAGGGTTAGCCCGAGGAGGAGCTTAAATAGGCGAAAGGGCGATCTCGGTGGGCGGCCAGGGGGCACACCACCTGGTGGCGCGACCAAGGGGGCCGCGCCACCCTATGGTGTGGTGGCTCCAGGGCCCCCCTCTGGGTCCCCTCCTTACGTCGTATACGTTACAAATTTCTAAGACCCTGGGATTTTGTATCGTCCAATTCCAAGAATATTTCTAGAACAACTTTTCAGAAACCAAAAACAGCAGAAAACATGAAGTGGCTCCGTGGCATCTTGTTAATAGGTTAGTCCCAGGATATCCATAAAAATCATGTAAAGTGTATAGAAAACATGTAGCATATGGCATGAAAGCAACATGGAACATCAGAAATTATAGATACGTTTGAGACGTATCAGACTCCGCCTTTCCATCCTTAGTTTTAGGGGTGGCATAATTTTTAAGTTGTTCATCCCCTTCCTTGTCCTCTATGGTGGACTCCTCTGGAGTAGGGGCATGGTGCCCTTGACTTTCATGAGTTACGCAAGCATATAACGCATATACTTCATTTGGGTTTCCACGGAAGAAATCAAGGATGTTTCCATGTTCTTGAGGTCCTCCATGGTAGTCGAAGTGCCGGATACACTACTCGTCTACACATTGAAACCCATAATCTCTTAGGCGGTTAAGCCTGAAATAAAGAGCCAAGGCTCCGATACCAATTGAAATGATGTATGGGAACCTATAGGAGGGTGAATAGGTGCTACTCCAACTTTTAATACTTTTTCGATTAGGCTTGACACCAAGGTAAATTCCCTAGATATGAAATTAAGGCGAATTTACCTAGATGACAAGATTAATACTAAGCAAGATACAAGAAAGAAGTAAAAGATAAAGGATATAAGTAACTGAAATGGCAGCACGAGGAGACAGGGATGTATTCCCGAGTTCCTCCTTTTGAGGGGAGTACGTCTCATTGGAGGGGTGTGAGCTTCGCCACAATAAGCTTGCTCAATGCCACAAAGGTCTCACCCTATTGTCCGATGGACATTGCCACAAAATTCTTGGTTCACCTTCCACTATTGAAATCCTTCATGGCGGAATACGGAGCCTTTACAACGAGTTTGGGGCACACACCCACACAACTTAATTGGAGGCTCCCAAGTCACCACGAATCTGTCACAAGAGAAAACAAGTAAGCAACAAGAGGCCTATGTTTTCCACAAGGAAATCCTAGGCATGAATCCCTCAAGTGAATGAGGGGGAAATGTAAATCTCTTTGGTAGGCTCGTAGATCTTGGCCTTCTCCTTAGTGTCTCCAAGTACGAGCTTGATTGTGTGGCTGGATAGGGAGACCAAAGTGATTGAAGCTCTTGGTAAATGGTGGAAAGAGAGTTATATTCCTGTTACCTTTCTCAAGCAAGGAGAAAGGTATTTATACTCCTCCACAAATTCTTCCCGTTGGGGGCTTTTTATACATAGCCCGGTAGTATTGGACACACCCGGTAGTATCGGCTGTAGCTTCTTCCAACTTTGGTCAATCTGGAATCTTCAAGCAGAAAAGCACCTCTTGCCTAGCGGTACTACTGGTCCTGGCCGGTACTACCACAGAAATGCCAACGCTACTTTGCTGCATCCAGTACCCATCCTAAAAATTCCGGTAGTACCACGCTGGACTAGTAGTACCGAGCGAGTGGTACTATCGGCCCTAGCTAGTACTGCCGCCATTTTGGTATGCCACTTTCAGTACCCTTCTGCAAACTTTGGAAGTACCGACTGATTCTGGTACTTGATGGGAGGTACTACCAGACCGCACCCGGTAGTACCACTTTGACAGAGATCCCATAAACATCTTGTTTCTTCGATGTTGTTTTTATGGGATCAACTTAGAGATCAAAACATTTATCAATTATGCTCATAATATAAATCCCTACATCACTTTAACACACATTAGGATATTCATTGTGTTGTCAACAAACATCAAAACACTTTAGGGATAGAAATGCTCTTTCATGTGAATGCAAACGCGAAGGAACCAAGGCCTCACTCTACTGCCAAACATATACTCCGACTCTTCCATGTGACAAGGTAGTCTATCAAGGGAGGTGACATAAAGATTTGCAAAATATATACGAATCTGAATGTAGCAGATCCACTGACAAAATCTCTTCCACGAGAGAAGCATGATATAAAATGAGATGTAATAGGTGTTAGAATCTTGCGAGATGTAAACTAGATTGAATTGTACTCTAGTGCAAGTGGGAGACTGAAGGAGATATGCACTAGAGGCAATTAATAAAGATTTTATTATTATCATATCTCATATGTTCATAATATGTTTTATACCATGCTATAACCGTGTTAAACAAAAACATTAATACACGTGCAGTATGTAAACAATCAGGTCCATAGTAGTCTCTATTAAACTAGTCCATTGAGCAACAGATGATCAATGTTTCCTGGTCATGCACATTTGTGTCAATTGACTATGAAGTCATATCATTGATGAATGATGTGATGGACACTCACCCAATACGTATGTATCATAATGAGATCTAGTCACGTAGTTCAGCATTGTGATAACATGAAAACGTAGTACCCAAACCTTCGACCGTGAGATCATATTTAATCACTGTCTCCGAGGTTGCCTTAATTGCATCAACCGCCACACAATAACAGGGTGATCATAAAGGTGTCTATCAGGTTTCCGGAGGTCTATGTAGAGGCGTATGCACCAAGAACTAGATTTACCTGTCCGAGTAATGGATAGATACTCTAGGCCCACTCGGTGAGATTGCATCAAGTAAATCTTGCAAGCATGTGACAAGGTCACGAGGATGCAATGTCATAGGAACGAGTAGATGTGTTTGTCGGTAACGAGATTGAACTAGGTATGGAGATACCAGAGATAGAATCTCGGACAAATTAAGTATCGCATGGCAAAAGGGTGGGGACTCGACATTTTAGGTTCAAGCGACAAAGATAATCGTGGATCGCACGGGGGCCATCATGGGTTTCCAGATCCCGTTGTTGGTCATTGATCAGAGAGGAGTATCGGTTATGTCCGGAGTGATCCCGAGCCATAGGGTCGCACACTTAAGGGTAGGCGACATTTAGGTTTAATTTGACACTGAAGAGAAAATAGAGAAGAGAGCCAAAATCGTTCCGGGATTTATCCGATGGAGATCAGAGGGATACGAAAGGGTTTCCGGAGCTAGATAAATTAAATAATATGCATTTAATATTAATTATGGTAATTAATGTTAAATTTATTTTCTATTTAATTTTTAAACACATTTTACCTTAAATGGGCCCAGAGGGAAAAGAGGCCCATTAGGCGAAAAGGAGGGAGGGGCTTGCCTCCCTAGTGGGTTAGCCGCATGGGGCCCACTAGGGGGCAGCCGACTGTCCTCTCTTGGCCGACGCACCATGTGGGATAGTCCCACATGGCTAAGCCAAGGAGGGTGTCCTCCCTCCTCCTCCTATATATGGAAAGGCCCCCCCTCTCCCAAAAGGCACAGATTTTTTTTCTCTCTCTCTCCGCTCAACCGTGGTTCCCCATTGGAGATGCGCATGAGTCGAGGTTTTCTACACCTTACGCACACCGCCATCATGTTGGTTCTTTGGTCTAAGTCTCCAACTTCCGCTGCTTTGCTGGACCGGAGCCCGGAAGTCGTCATCTACGCTGTACGTGTGTAGAGCTACGAGGTGTTGCTTTTTGTGGCACTAGTCGCAGGTACGACTACACAACCTTGAGGTCGGCTATGTTCGTCTTCCTCACTGATGACCCACAAATATAGGGAATCGCAACAGTCTTTGAGGGAAGTAAAATCCAAATTTATTGATTCGACACAAGGGGACCCAAAGGATATTTATAAGCCTTAACAGATGAGTTGTCAATTGAGTTGCACCTGGAAGTAGACTTGCTCGCAACAGTTTATCAATAGCAACAATTTTATAGCAGTAGCAGTAGTAAAATAATAGCAGGAATAAAATAGAAACGTCGGTAGCAATTATGGGAAACAGCAGGATTAAAATACTATAGGCATAGGGATGGATGAACGGGTGTTGCATGGATAAGATAGTTCATATAATAATCAAAACACGGGCAATTGCAGATAAGTAATAATAAGGCATCAGAGTACTAGGTAACCATATGCATGTATTCCATATTTAGTCGTACGTGCTCGCAATGAGAAACTTGCACAACATCTTCTCTCCTACCAGCCCGTTTGCAGCGGGGCCTCAAGGGAAACTACTGGTAATTAAGGTGCTCCTTTTAATAAAGCACCGGAGCAAAGCATTAACACTCCGTGAACACATGTGATCCTCACATCACAACCACCCCCTTCGGTTATCCCAATTGCTGTCACTTTGGGGCATTAGGTTCCGGACAACGATATGTGTAAACAACTTGCAGGTATGATAAAAAACATAATTATCTTCATGAAACAATAACATGTTCAAATATGAGATTATGGCACTCGGGACCTAGTGACAAGCATTAAGCATAACAAGTTGCAAAAACGATAGATAGCACTAACAACGGATACTAGGAACCATGCCCTAACAATCTAGCATATATTACATGAACGATCTCATCCAATCCCTACCATCCCTCTCAGCCTACAACGGGGATTACTCAAACATGGATAGGGGAATCATGGATGGTTCATGGAGAGGTGATGGCTATGGCGATGGTGATGATCTCCTCCGAATCCCCGTCCCGGAAGGGTGCCAGAACAACAACTTCTGGTCCCCGAATTGGGTTTCATGGTGGCGTCGACGCTCTGGTGTTTTTCTGTGGAATATGACGAACCCACCCTCAGTTTTTAGGTCAGGAGGGTTAAGTATTCGAAAGCGAAGCCCGAGGGAGTACCCGAGGCGGCCAAACAATGTGGTGGAACGGCCTAGGGGGGGCGCCGCCAAGTGGTGTGGGCTCTTTGTGGCCCCCCTCTATCTCGTCTTCTGGCTCTGGGGGTCTTCGGGTAAAATAAGAACTTTGGGATCTTTTTCTGGGTATTTTCCTGAAAGTTGATTTTCTGTACAAAAACGAGACACCGGGGTAATTCTGTTGAAAACAACGTTAGTCCATGTTAGTTGTATTCAAAACTCACAAGTTAAGACGAAAATAACAGTAAAAGTGTTTGGAAAAGTAGATACGTTTTGGACGTGTCAAACCCCCCCAAGCTTAGCCTATTGCTTGTGCTCAAGCAATTCAGTTAACAAATGAGTGCGATAAAAGAACTTTTACGAACACATTTGCTTCATATGATGTAAATATTCTCACTTCATGATCAAGTACTTAGGAAATTCATAATAAGGAGTATGCAAATAAAGTCTCTGAATAGTTATGCAAACCATGAAGAGATACCAACACACTAATAATAAGCAACATGAAATATATCAATTTGCAGGATTGCAATATTCATAATAAAATATGATAAAGTGGTATCTCGCTTGCCCTTAATAGTGGAGCAAAACATAAATGCCAGGGAACCTCTGAGGATCAAGTGAAGACTAGAAGTAAAGATATAAAAGATAAAAGCATCAAAGTTATACCACAATCAACTGTGTTCTGGGACAAGCACATTACACTAAGAATGACAGTTGTTCTCTCGAGAAGGTGCATAAAGTTAGAAGATAAAGACTCAACAGTAAAAGTAAAAGATTGGCCCTTCGTAGAGGGAAGCAGGGATTAACCTGTGCTAGATCTTTTTATTTTATTAAAAACAGATTTAAAGTTATTTTGGGAGGTGCTTGTTTATGTCAACAAATGGCAATAGAGTTCTTGTTGTCTTCCATACTAAACAAGTTGAGAGCCGTTCCGAATTATTGATATTTGGCATTTATGGCATGAACTTTATATAGTATGACACTCCTCCAAACCTTTGCTTTCACAAACCATGGCTAACCGAATCCTCAAGTGTCTGCCAACAATCACATACCATGGAGGAGTGCCTATTTAGTTGTTTAACTTTTTGATGTTATAATGGTCTAACCAGATCTTTGCAAAATTAATGACAAGCAGATCAAGCATGCAAGTCGAGGAACTTAATTAGTATGGAAGATAACAAACCCAACTACTACTTCCTCATGAGCTAAAACAGTGTCACAAAATGAGAAGTATTTTGAAGGTTTTAAAGGCAGCACAAGAAAATTTACTTGGAATGGTTTGAAATACCATGCATAGGAGTTTATAGTGGACTCTTTGGAATAACTTGGTTTTTGGGAGTTGGATGCACGAGTAGAACTCATACTCAGTACAAGTGAAGGCTATCAAAAGACTGGGAGCAACAATCAAGAGAGAAACAACTATCATAATCATGCTTGCGACAAAACAAAATTAACGGGGGCATAAAAGTGATACAAATACTCTGAAGCAAAATAAATCATCAAGGCTTAATTGACTTTTCTTTTCAGTCTTATGCATGCGGGAGCATGTGCCAAGTAAATTCAAGTGAAACAATTAGAGGGAGATACTACAATGTCATAACCTTCTATGAATAAAGAATTGCAAGCAATCATTTATGCGACATGATATCTACTATTAGTAAGTTGGCACTGGTCATAAGAGAGCACGAACTACTAAACATCCATTAAATAATATACACCTTACACGAACAAACTAAGCATGTCTACATGGATGAGTATATGTACAAAAATTAAAACAAATAGAGTTCATACCAATCTCTCACCACAACTTGAATTTTCATAAATCATCATTATTGCTCTTCACTTGTGTGGCTTGAATGATATAAAATGATAACCAAGCTCCAATGGAGTCACGGAGGACTACTGAACTCAGCAACAAACTTTACAAAACCGAAGAAGAACAACAAATAGTTTTGGGTTATTCAATTTAAAACAAGAACAAAAGAAAACAAGAAAAAAAAGCAAAATCTTTTTGGATTTTTGAATATTAAACTGAAACTAGAAACTAAAGCAAACTAATAAAAGAAACTAAATAAACAAATAAAGAGAAACAACAGAAATATTTTTGGTCTTTTTTGCGTTTTGGAAAGCAGAAACAAAACAAGAAAAACAAAGAAAGCGAAAGAAATAGAAACATGGATATACAAAGAACCAACAAAAACATGATATGTAAATGAGTGTGATGTCGGTATACCTCTCCCCAAGCTTAGGCTTTTGGTCTAAGTGGATATCAATCCCAAGAGAGCCAAGAAGTGGCGTCCTCATAGTGCAACGAGGAAGGGCCATCCTCCTGATATGAACTCGAGGACGCCTCGGTGTAATGCACGATGTAGTCCTCGGAGGGCGCGTCCTGCCCCGCTTGATACTCGGGGTCGTGTTGCACATAGAAACCAAGTAAACACAGCTGCTAGTCCAGCTCCTCCTTTGAGCGTGACCACGACATCCTGCAAATACTAAACAAACCAAGCTGCGGCAAAGGAACTTCCCTTTCATCTCCATCAGTAAATAAAACTCTATACACTAGATTTCCAGCACTAGAGTTAGCAATAACAAAATGATGTGCTTTCATGGCAGCAAGATCAAGTCTTTGTGGGGCTAACAACTCATCATTAGGAGCAACAGAAAGGCCTAGAGTAGTTATAATACGCGCAACAATAATACCCCCATCAATGGGTCCTCTAGCAGCTAGACGGCGAGCAATGAGAGAACCAAGATTGTATTTATTGTTATTGTTAAGTGCAGCAGCCAGAAAAGCTAAATGGTAATTTGAAATATTACTGGTGTTTTCCCTAGCAAGAACACTAGTAGCAAGATAATAAGCAAAGTATCTAATCATTGGGAGCTGAATGTTTCTTATCTTGCCACGCTGAGCAACGCAGTCATCATCATTTTTCACTCCTCGGTAGAGCTCCAGCAAATCATGATGTCGTCCTTGAATCGTCCTCACTGTCCTAGACGTATTCATACATATGATACTGCAAAATCTTGCCAAGGACATGGTAAAAGGCCGGTCATAGATTCTAAATGCAATGGATGGATTATAAGAGGAGTTATCAAAAGTAAAACTCTCAACAAAAGTTTTGGTGAGTATAGCATATTGAGCGCTTTTGTCATTCATATACTCAGTTAAACCAACCCTACTAACAAGGATCCTTCATCATTAAAAAAGTTAAAACAAGGGAAAGTAGATGGATGTGCATCTCCATTACCCCCCTCATTATCAATACTCGGTGCAATAAGATTTTCATTGTAGGATGGCCTCAACAGAGTAGTTGATCTCGAAGGCCTTGCTCTCCTAGGTGCATCACTCTCAAAAATTTCTCCATAAGTGTAGTTATGCATCTTCCTTTTCTCAAATTTTTAACAGGCATCACAAAATTGATTTTGAAGCAACTATATGATAGAAACTACTATAGAGACTTGTAAGAGGGCTAAACATGCATCAAAACTAATTTTCTACACATAGAACAAGCATGCAAGCTCACATAACATGTCACCTACAGTACCAAAATCCTCAAGAAATACTCCACTAAGCAAAATTCTACTTGGATAATCAGAGGAGTCACATACCGGAGAACAAATTCTCCAAATCTCAGCAGCAAAGGTGGGCTGAGCAAGGAGATCGAAAATCGCGAGGAAGAACAGCAAGAACACGGGTTTGAGCAATTGTGTGGTGTTTGTTCGCGAGAGAGTGAGTTGGCAGGTGAGGGAGCAAGTGGAGGGCCAGGGGCCCCACACCATGTGCTGGCGCGCCCTGGGGGTACCCGCGCCACTAGGTGGTGTGGAGGCATAGTGGGCCCCCCTAGATTGCCCCAGGTGCCTCTCTGCCCCATTTTCAATGTAAAAATTTAATATAAATTTTCTGAAATTTTTTAGAGAAACTTTATTTTCGAGTAATTTCCATAATTTGATAATTGATTATAATCCAGGAAACAAATTATGGAATGATAGAAAACAAAACCAAAACCAATTCTACATAAGGTCTAAGACAGTCTAATATGCAAACAATCAGTGGAAACATAGTGAAAACATAAATTGGGATGGTGAAAACATAAGTAAACAAGGCGAAAATAAAGGTAAACAAGGTGAAAACATAATTTGGGAAGGTGAAAACATAGTGAAAACATTGTTTTCTTCATTCAAAATCACTTTGTTAACAAGGTTGATCAAGTCTTGTTACCAAAACAATTTTACATGAAGCAAAACTTTGCATATCACTAAATGATTATGTTACCTCAACTTTGATAGACATAGTCCCAATCATGACAATTTCATATTCTTTCTGTGGCATTGGAATAGGACAATAGAATTCTCCAATCTTGATGGTCTCAATATTTTCAATTGAATTTAGACCATATTTCCTATCAATCTTTTTGGGAAAATAAACCGTGTGTTCTTTATCATTAATATTAAAGGTTCCTTTTCCTTGGTTGCAATCAATAACAGCCCCTGCAGTGTTAAGAAAGGGTCTCCCAAGAATAATAGACATATTATCATCTTCAGGCGTTTCCAACACAACAAAGTCAGTTAATATCAAACAGTTATTAGGCACTTGAATAGGAACATTCTCACATATACCAACAAAGATAGCAGTAGATTTATCAGCCATTTGCAAAGATATATCAGTTGGTATCAATTTTCTCAGAAGAAGTCTTTTATAAAGAGAGAAATGCATAACACTAACTCCTGCTCCCAAATCACATAAAGCAGTTCTAACATAATCATTTTTAATGGAGCATGGAATAGTGGGTATACTAGGATCTCCAAGTTTCTTGGGAACCTTGCCATTGAAAGAGTAATTAGCAAGCATAGTGAATATTTCCTCATTAGGAATATTCCTTTTGTTAGGGACGATATATTTCATATATTTTGAATAAGGAGGAAATTTAATAGCATCAGTTAAAGGAATTTGCAAAAACAATGGTTTGATCCAACCACAGAACTTGTTATAATGTTATTCTTCCTTTGATTTATGTTTCTTATTAGGAAAAAGCATTGATTTTTGTACCCAAGGTTCTTTCTCATTACCATGTTTATTAGCAATGAAATCCTCCTTAGTGTACTTTGCATTTTTGGTTTGCTTCTCAGGTTCAACTTCAATTTCTTCTTTATCAGAAGCATCACTCTTATCATTACCATTTTCAGTTTCAGCATCAAAGACAGATATACTATTAGGATCTATAGCAGGTTCAGGAGATTCTACAACAATTTTATGTTTCTTCTTCTTTTTCTTAGAAGGAGTACTATTTTTTTTAGCTTGTTGAGAATCTTGTTCAATTCTTTTAGGATGTCCCTCAGGATACAAAGGATCCTGAGTAGAAACACCACTTCTAGTGCTTATTTCATAGACATGTTTTTTCTCTCTAGAGGCATTAACTAGCAAATCTTTTTGCACATTAGTGAATTGATCAATTTGAGTTTGAACCATACAGAAATGTTTAATAAGAATTTTAACATCATTAGAGGTTCTCTCGATAATACCATGCAAATTATAAATAGCTCTAGAATTTTCCATTAGATGATTCTGCATTCTCATATTAAAGTTATCTTGCTTAATAACATAATTATCAAATTCATCTGAGCATTGATCAAGTGGTTTAGAATAAGGAATATCTCTATTATCAAAATATTGGAGAGAGTGTACCTCAATCGTGGATGGGTGAGGAATTGGCTTACATAATTCTTCTACAGGTGGTAAATTCTTCACATCTTCAGATTTAATACCATTCTCTTTAAGAGATTTCTTGGCTTCCCTCATCACTTAATCATTTAATTGAATCATTCCCCTCTTCTTTGGTGTTGTTGTTGGGGTTGGTTCAGGTATAGTCCAATCATCACAATTCTTGCTTATTTTAGCCAATAATTCCTCAGCCTCTTCTGGAGTTCTTTTCCTGAAAACACAACCAGCACAACTATCCAGGTATGTCCTAGATTTAATAGTTAGTCCATTATAAAATATATCAAGGAGTTCATTTTTAGCTAATTGATGTCCAGGCCTAGCTCTAAGTAAAGAACAAAATCTAGCCCAAGATTCAGGCATTTTCTCTCCTTCAATTTGCTTAAAGTTAAAGTTTCTCTGCAAAGCAGCATGTTGAGCACTAGCAGGAAAATATTTTTGAAAAAAAACATTAACCAAACCAATAAGACTATCAGTAGATCCAGGTGACAAATTATTGAACCAAGTTTTAGCTTCATCTTTTAATGAGAAAGGAAAAAAATTTAGCAACAAAGTAGTTATGTTTCTTAATATCATCCGAAAATAAGCTACTCAAAGAGGAGAGCTCATTCATATGGCATACAACACTTTCATTTTAGTACCACAAAAAGGTTCTTCCTTAATAATAGATATGTAAGATAAATCTAGAGATAAATCATAATTCTTATCTTTAATGTTTATGGGAGATGTAGCAAACTTAGCATCAGGAGACGGTTTATATTTAATAGCACGTCTTGCAAGAAGACTCTTAATAGCACTTGCACTAGTAGTAGCATGACATTCTTCAATAAAGTCATCATCAAATTCAATGGAAGTTTCCTCAAGATCATCACTAGGACTCGGATGAACTAACAGGTGTACCAGTATTTTCATTAGGAATTTCAGTGTTTTCAATTTGTTTAGTTCTAGAAATTGTAGTATCTAGGAAAGGACCTAATGACCCACTCTCATCAAGCACAGTAGAAGCATCATCAAAATTATTAGAAGCATTTTCAGAATCAGCAGAAGTATCACCATGTGTAGCATGTGTATGTGGTGGTGTAAGAATTTTACTCATCACATACGGTGAATCAAGAGCAACAGAGGCGTTCAGAGTTGTACCTCTCCTTGTAGTGGATGGCAGTATAGAGACTTTCCCATCACGAGTTTTACCCATGATGAATAACTTGCAGCGAACAATATCACGTTCAAGTGAGCTTACAAATAAAGTTATGCTCCCCGGCAACGGCGCCAAAAAATAGTCTTGATGACCCACAAGTATAGGGGATCACAACAGTCTTCGAGGGAAGTAAAACCCAATTCGACACAAGGGGAGCCAAAGGATATTTATAAGGCTTAACATATGAGTTGTCAATTCAGCTGCACTTGGAAGTAGACTTGCTCGCAACAGTATCAATAGAAACAGTTTTATTGCAGTAGCAGTAGTAAAATAACAGCAGGAATAAAATAGAATCAACGATAGCAATTGTGGGAAACAGTAGGATTAAAATATTGTACGCGTAGGGATGGATGAATGGGTGTTGCATGGATAAGATAGTTCATATAATAATCAAAACATGGGCAATTGCAGATAAATAATAATAAAGCAGCCAAGTACTAGGTAACCATGGGCATGTGTTCTGTATTTAGTCGTACGTGCTCGCAATGAGAAAGTCGCACAACATCTTCTGTCCTACTAGCCCGTTTACAACGGGGCCTCAAGGGAAACTACTGGTAATTAAGGTGCTCCTTTTAATAAAACACCAGAGCAAAACATTAACACTCCGTGAACACATGTGATCCTCGTCACAGCCATCCCCTCCGGTTATCCCAATTGCTGTCACTTTGGGGCCTCGGGTTCCGTACAACGATATGTGTAAACAACTTGCAGGTATGATAAAAAACATAATTATCTTCATGAAACAATAACATGTTCAAATCTGAGACCATGACACTCGGGCCCTAGTGACAAGCATTAAGCATAACAAGTTGAAACAACGATAAGTAGCACTAACAACGGATACTAGGCACCATGCCCTAACAATCTGCCATATATTACATGAACGATCTCATCCAATCCCTACCATCCCTCTCAGCCTACAGCGGGGATTACTCACACATGGATGGGGGAATCATGGATGGTTGATGGAGAGGTGATGGCGATGACGATGTCGATGATCTCCTCCGAATCCCCGTCCCGGCAGGGTGTCAGAACAGGAACTTCTGGTCCCTGAATTGAGTTTCGAGGTGGCGACGACGCTCTGGTGTTTTTCTCTGGAATATGACGCCCCCTGGGTTTTTAGGTCAGGAGGGTTAAGTAGTCGAAAGAGGAGCCCGAGGGAGTGCCCGAGGCGGCCACACCATGTGGTGGCGCAGCCTAGGGGGGCGCCGCCAGGTGGTGTGGGCCCCTCGTGGCCCCTCTCCGCCTCGTCTTCTGTCTCCTGGGGTCTTCGGGTAAAATAAGAACTTTGAGATCTTTTCCGGGTATTTTCCTAAAGGTTGATTTTCTGCACAAAAACGAGACACCAGGTTAATTCTGTTGAAAACATCGTTAGTCCATGTTAGTTGTATTCAAACTCACAAGTTTAGAGGAAAACAACAACAAAAGTGTTCGGAAAAGTAGATACGTTTTGGACGTATCACTCAACAACACTTGTGCGGGAGCGTAATCCCCGCCTTCGGTCTTCAAGGGTATGAACACCGATTACCTCCGTCACGTCATATCTGCATAGTAAGATCTTGGCTTTATCTGTTGTCGTTGTTAGATTTTTTGTTGTTATTTTGCTACGAAACTCTACAGAAAACTCACGCTCACGTGTAGTAACATGAACAAAGTATCAAATCGTAGTCTTGTCTTTTACGACTAATTCATTGGATGCTTAATGGTTGTGTTTTCCTGATCATGGATATTGTTTATGTCAGCATCAATGAATAGCATATTGTTGGAAGAGAACAATATGACTGAGTATACCCTAGTAGTTGATATGCTAAGAAATTCCATTAAGACATCTTTGTCCTTAGCGACATATCACAATACGGTTATATTACAACATATCCTCGGGTGTTGGAAGATTCACTGTACTTTCTCCCACCAAGATCGAACATGAGTTATTTGTGACCTAGCAAAGTTGTGGCTCCTCGTGTACAAAATTGTTCCATGCGTCCTTCAAGAACATGCACCGGAGTGAGGTGATTTGCATCCTCAATTATCTGATCACACATGCGTTCCTTCTACCGCCGGACTAGCGGGCTTTCATGGCTACCGGGTGTACATGCCTCCTTCTGGCCGCTCGGGATATTTTCAATCGAAAAGTTTCGTGACATCATATTAGTCAACTTCGGGAAGCCTAATTGTTTTATGTTGTTATTTTTTCGCTGGCTGGTACATATTTCAACTTATGTGATCCGCGATTTGTAAACATAATACTTGTAAAACACTGCAATAAAAAGTCGGTGTGCATCAATTGACGCAGAGACCGGGGTCATACCCCCATTTCGGAAAGAAGACATCATATTGATAGCATAGTAATTCTTAGATGTTTTTGGTTTTGTATTTTTTAAATCCAGCCCAATTGATATGCATGTGAAATTTCTTGCCCTGCATCTAGAGCCGAAGAATAATTGGAGGAAGAAAAATGCATCCATCCACAACACATTTGCCTTTGGCGTTTGACTTTCCCATCTTATGTGACAAATTAAGACGGCTCTTAATTTGTCAAAGCTGAGATCATCCTACGGCAACCAAGTCAAACTGGAAGTAGGAAAGGTGTGATAAAACAAATACATCAAGCCACAGAAGTTCCCTGCCCGTCAAGAAGCATTTTACCGTGGATGGGGCCTATCTTCTCGAATGGTGTTTGCTCTTTCTTAGTAGAATCTACTGCTTCCATCTGTTAGGCTGTCAGCTTCTTGCGTTTCACACCGGATGGCGAAGGAAAGCATCTGTTAGGCTTCCATCTGTTAATCTGTTAGCTGCTTGTATTCCAAACCAAGTAATATCATGCGTGGGTGTTGGACTGTTGATATGTTAGCATGTCATTCAGCCACTTCAAACAAAACAAAAAAAACTCAAAATATCCCGGTAAACTGAACCCGAAAAGGTAAAGACAAACCGGCATCAACTTCCTATCCAAACGAACATCCTTGAACATGGTGGTGGTGATGAAGGCAGTTGACTTCATGATATTGCGCGTGACATAAGCCCATAGTGGCTGTGATGAACAGAAACGTTCTTTAGGTTGGCCAAGAGCTGTCCACCTAACCTTGACAGGTAGCATAACAGAAACAACTCATGATTGGTTCCTCATTGACCAATCATCACGGTATCCTTTTTTTTTGCGAATAATCACCACTGTATCCTGGAAGCTCGTTAAAGTGAAATAGTATACATGAGCATCGATCTCATAGAACTAGCACTCGTTCTGTCTCAAAATAAGGGTCGCTGAAATGGATGTATTTAGTTGTATTTGACTGGTAGATACATCCATTTCAATAACACTTATTTTGAGACGAAGGGGGTATTTTATGTCAGTTATGCAAACCGATAATGTGATTAGTAATTTATTTTTGGCTTTTTTATATAAAATTATATAGATTCTATCCCTCTACGAAGTATTTATCAAACCAAATGCGACAGATAATTGCTGCAATGAAAGCATGAATGGCATTATTTGTGCTACTGAAAATGTTGCCTTCTACTAGTACGGTCCTGCTTGTTTTGATTTCCTCGGATCAATAACTGTTGAATGACAGATGCGAGTATCATGGTCATGGTCCCGGTAACAAGACGGCACAGCAAAAGAATGTTGAGCAAATAATAAAGGAAGTTTGTAACATGAGAACAAATATCAAGGCTCTCCATACTACCAGCTGCTCTTCAATAAGGTAGTTATCCGATGATTGAGCATGTTCTTGACAAGGAAAATCAACGCGGCACCAGCTATCAAGGCATCCAACTAATAACATGGCACCATGTTGTACAAGGAAACCCAACAACATTCTCTCAGAGTGCAGCAATGAGATATCATCCTCTTCAAATTCAATAATTCGATATTCCATGCTTCCATGTTACAATTAATCTTGTAAATACACAAATTTACATTACATCCAGGAATCCTTGTCCAGATGCATGTAGTGTTACTGTATCAGCTACGAGGCATCCAGTTGCCCTCTTAGAAGCCTTTATAAGTAATGACCACCATCTCTTTCTTTCTCCTCAAGCTTCTCTCCATTCAATTTCACTGCAGCAGCTTCCTCCTGTATTTCAGAGGTAGTTCTAACATTACCCTCTTCTACGGGTCCTGTTGTTTTGATGCTTCCAACCTTCACATACTTGCTGACGAACTTGTACTCCCAGTCCTGCAAGGCACTGAGCTCAAATGGACCAAGGCCAGATACATCACCTGTCAGATCTTGCGGCTCAAAGGACATCTTGGCCAATGCCCTACTGGCATCTTTACCAGCAAACAATGCATATGGTCCACCAGGCCCATAGAACATTCTGCATAACAGAAAACTAAATCAGAAATAGGCAAACCTGATGCAGAACAATGTCAAAGGTCGAGTTCGGGAAGGTTTACACTATGTATAAAAAAAAATCCGGATGCCACTATAAAAATAGGGTACAGGTAATTAAGCCTTATTTGACACATCACAGTTCACCAGAGCCTCAAACTCAAATGATACTCCTGGTACAGATAAGAGTACAAGATAATATATATGGAATAGAGATCAATAATTGAACATGAACGCACAACTTCTAAAATCTAAATAGTGGACAAGCATCGAACAATTGAACCCACATCCCTGCCAACAGCATAGAAGCTCTATGCAGGGCATCAGAATTCAGAAGCTATTGCGGTATGTACATTTTATATGCATATTGGAATGCCCGTCAAACATCTCACAAGTTACTAGTTTGAATAGATTTTAACACTGAAAGCCTTTAAACCTTTCTTTATTAGACTTATCAAAAACTTTGCCATTGCATTCATGAATTCAGAATTGTAGACAAACAAGTTAGTTAGTAGCATAGAAGAACATAATTGAGTTCAGCAAGGTTTACACTATGTATAAAAAAAAAATCCCGATGCCACTATAAAAATAGGGTACATGTAATTAAGCATGCAATTATCCTTATTTGACACATCACAGTTCACCAGAGCCTCAAACTCAAATGATAATATCCACACACAAACAACTCATGATCTGAATTTCCTGGTACAGATAAGAGTACAAGATAATATATATGGAATAGGGATCAATAATTGAACATCAACGCACAACTTCTAAAATCTGAATAGTGGACAAGCATCAAACAACTGAACCCACACCCCTGCCAACAGCATAGAAGCTCTATGCAGGACATCAGAATTCAGAAGCTATTGCGGTATTACATTTTATATCCATATTGGAATGCCCGTCAAACGTCTCATGAGCTACTAGTTTGAATAGGTTTTAACACCAAAAGCCTTTAAACCTTTCTTTGTTAGACTTATCAAAAACTTTGGCATTTGCATTCATGAATTGTAGACAAACATGTTAGTTAGTAGCATAGGAGAACTGATGATGCTCATAACTGGTACAGAACCACGGCTGTAATATGAGTAAGTGGTACCATTGATCAGTTGATCATAGCCAAACTCTGAATGATTTAGCTGTCACAGCTGACAACGTCTGAAGTCAAACAGCAAAGATTATTGAGGGGCATGACTAAAGGAAGTCGACCTGCCCTGGGAGACGTCGTAGATCTGCCCCTTGACGGCCATAAGAAGCGGCTTCTCCGGGTCAGACCCGTCGTACTGCCGCAGCTCGTCCGCCGTGATCTCGCCCACCTTCACTGGCTCGGGAGCTGGGGGCAGCGCGTCATCAACCACCTCCAGCCGTCGCTGCGGTGGCGGAATCGGCGGAGCGACGAGGCCGGACGCCACCTTGAAGACCACCGCCGCAGCAGCCACGGCGGCGACCACGGTCCCCGGAGGCGCACCCCTCGCTGCCTGCCAGAGCTCCGCCACTGCCACGCACACAACCGGAGAAAAGCACGTCAGGTTTCCAAGGAAATCGCAAGCGACAATCGAATCCTTACGAGTTTCAGAACAGAGAGCTCACGTTTCCCCGAGATCCCGAGGCCGCCCGGGGCGACGCTACACCGCACGACGCCAGTGACGCGCTGGCCGCGACCCGCGGGTAGACGCAAGGACGCTGTCGCGCGCGGCCGATAGGTCGTCGCCGCGGCGGCGGAAGGGAGGGTGACAACGGTCAGAGCAGAGCAAGAAGCCATTCGATGATCCGACGAAAGCTACCTCGAACTGAGACTAGAAGCGAGTACCGGCAATAATAACAAAAAGTAAAACTAGAAGAGTCCCTCTTCCTGTTCAATTCTGAGGGCATCTCCAGTCGTTCGGCCCCCCCAGGTTTCAGATCGGCGCTTTTTAGCGTTAGCGCCGTCCCGCACCAAAATCCGGGGGGGGGGGGGGGGGGGGGGGGGGGGGGCGATTTCACCAGCCGTTCGGCGGCCCATAAAAGAGAACGGCGATATTGTTTGAAACTTCATCTTCCCGCCCCCAAAATATAGAGCCCTAGTTCGGCGATCACGGCAGCCATGGTTTGGGCAATAATATTACAAAAAAACGCCATAGGTGGGCGATCAAATAGAGTCTAGATCGAATCACACAGACGGGCGCGCGCGGCGTGGGCAAACGGAGGCGATCAGGCAGACGCGTCAGCCGGCGTCGGAGCAGGCGGCGAGATCGGCGCAGCATCCTCCAGGTCGATGACGGCGTCCGAGCAGGCGACGGGCTCGGCATCCTCCAGGTCGACGACGGGCTCGGCATCCTTGTCGACGACGGTCGCGGTATCCTCCAGGTCGACGTGCGCGCTCGTCGGCGCGGTGGTGTAGCTGGTGCCACCGGACGACGTAGTCGGGGCCGGGGGCGCGCTGATGTCGATCAGGATGAGGTTGCACTGCGCCAGGAACCAAACTCTCACCTCGGGGGTCATCGCGGCCGGGTTGCCGCCCGTGAGGAAGGCGAGGTCATTGTTCCTCTTCTTCGCCGCGGTGCCAGTCCTGAGGAGGTCGATCTTGACCTGCGAGTTGGCCATGAGCGCTGCCCATCGCTTTGTGGAGACCTCGTCCCTCTTGACGGCGTGGGCCTGGGCGTCGGCGATGCAGGTCTCGATCGACGCCTGGAGCTTTGCCGCTGCCGGCGCACCGTCCCTCGCCAACTTGGCTTTCTTGTGGCCCATCGGCGGACGCCCTTCGGACGCACCTGCAACCACAGCGTCGGGAACGTACTCCTTGCCCTTGCCAATCGACCGCCGCACCTCCGCCCACTTCTCGCACTTCTCGATGAGGACGAAGACGTGGAGGAACTTGAAGTCGGAGCCCTCGTCGTTCTTGTACGCCTCCAGCATCCGGACGATCTACATCTCGCGGTTGGCGCCGCTCTGCGGCCTCATCGAGATCTCCTCCTGGATGCCGTGCCATTTGTTGCAGGACGCCTGGATGTTCGCCCAGTGGTTCGCCATGGCCTTCTGGCCGCGGTCGGTGATGCAGCACGTGTAGTGGGGGTCGATCATGCGGCGCTCGTCGTACGCCGTTTTCACCCGCTTCCAGTAGTTGTCGGCGTGCTGGTTCGCGCCGACGATCGGGTCGTGACTGACCGTCTTCCACGCCTCGGCGAGGAGTGCGTCCTCCCTGGTCAGCCACTTGATGCGCGGCTCGGCGGGGGGCAGTGGCACCTTCGGTTCCTTGCGAGGACGTCCAGGGCCCCGGCGCTTTCGGCCATCGCCGGTCTGTTCTGTCTCCTCCGGAACCACCAGCGTCTCGTCGTCCTCCTCCTCTTCGCCCTGTTCCTCCGTCGCCTGCGTGCCGGAACCTTCGCCGTAGTCACCACCGCCCTGCCCGAACAACTCCCCGCTGTGCTCGAGGAAGCCCGGGCTCGCCGCAGCCGCCATCGAGCCGGACGCGATGATCTCCTCCATGTAGCTGTCCTGGGGCTGAAGCCCGGCTAGAATCGCACGGCGGTGGGACGGGGAAGCTGCGTAGCCCGGCGCGGCACCATACATCATCGGCGGGTGGTAGGGGAAGGTGAGGTTGGGGTTGAAACCTCCCAGGGAGTCGCCTTCGACGAACCAGGCAGGCGGCGGGTACGGTGACATGCGTGGTGACGGCGACGGCGACTGCTTCTAGCTGGCGAACCTTGGGCCGAGAGGGCTCTTCTTCTTGGCGAGCGATGCCGCGGAGGCGACCGGCGCAGGTGGCTCGTCCGGCGCGGTCTCCTCCTCCTCGTCCTCCAGCTCGTCTTCCTCGGCGGCGGCCTGCTCCTCCGCCTGCAGCTGCGCCATCAGCTGCCTCTGCCGCTGCGCTGCCTCCCTCCCCCGGCGCTTCATGTTGGCCGTTTCCAGGCGCGACCTCTCGGCGATCCACTCCTTGTTCGACATGCCGGGCGGCCGCTCCTTCGGCGCCCTCGGTTTGCGCGGTTTCTTGGCCGGCTCGGATGCCGCGGGGATGGATACGGCGGTGGCGGCGGCGCGGGGACCTGTAAATCGGGCGGGAGCCATAGCGTCTAGATCTCGGGGGTGGGGGAAATGGCGGGAATGGACCGGGGGAGGAGGTAGTTGTGGAGGGAAAGTGGAGGGAGGCGTCGAAAAAAGGGAGGGAAATCGTCTTCCGTCGCCGACAGGCGTGGTCCACGCGCGCATTTCGCCTCCCCAAGCCGAACCCAGCGCGCTGGGTTCGGCCTGGGTTCGGCGGCGCCAAACGGCGCGAAAAACGGCGGAAAGCGGCGCTAAATCGGTTCCTGGGGGGGCGACTGGTGCGAAGCGGCGCCAAACGGCGCGAAAAACGCCTCTTGGGGGGGCTCTGGGGGGGACGACTGGAGATGCCCTGATGGCTAGTTTTCTCTTTCGGTTTTTTCCTGTTTTTAGTTTTTGGTCGTCTTTGCAAGGACCTTGTTCTTATCATTTTTTTTAAGATAAAACACAGCAATCTGCCCCGCTTTAAATTAATGAAGCTAGAGAGTTCAACAAGAGTTTCGAACTGACGCAACAAACACACCGGCGCCAAACCGACACAGAGGGACACAGCCCAGATGCACACACGGGATGAAAGGGGCCGGCCTCCCCGCTAACAAACCGGAACCGAAAAGAACAAACGAAAGCGAAAGACAACCGAATGGTACAACCGTCACCGAAGGCAAACACACACACCGACGACACGTAGAACCAGCGAGCCCCCCTCAGCGCCCCCGGCTGATCGCATGCAGCCTACGCAGCTCGCTCACCAAGCTTCTAAGCCTTGGCGCGTCCTCCTCCTTTGCCGAGAGAGACCACAACTGTAAAAAGACCAACATTTTAAAAATAATGTCAGCGGGATGATGAAATAGCTTTTTTCAATAGCTAACTTGATCCTACTGTGCCAAATCGCCGAGGATTGTGCCAGGAACACGCTCCAGACTAGTATGCGTTGGGCCCCTTCCAACGTGGACCACAGCCCGTAAAATTGCCCAAAAGACGTCGGCGCCCAGCTACACCCTAGTAGCTGTCGCAACACACTCCAACCGAACATTGCCAGGGGGCACGAGAAAAACATATGTCCCACGTCCTCGAACCCCCTACAAAGCGCACATCTCCCATCTGAGGGGCCTCCTTTCGAGGCCAAAACCAAACCAGAATGGAGCCTGTCCAGGACTAACTGCCACGAGAAAATCTTGATCTTAAGGGGTAATTTAGCCTCCCACACCTCCTTGAAGTGTGCAATCGCGGCCCCTTGGGACAGCTTCGCATACATCGAGCTCACCGAGTAGATCCCCGATGGTTCCAAGGCCCATCTCACTTTGTCCTCCCCCTCACAGAGAACCAGCCTATTGAGCAGGTCATCCACCTCAGCCCACTGGGCAGCCCCTGCCTGGCCCACTGTCCGTCTAAGGTGGATAGAATACGCCGCCGCCTGAGCCACCAAGATGTGCGGATCCTTGCAGATTGCAAAGATCAACGGGAACCTATCCTTGAGGGGGCCCTCCCCACTCCACCAGTCGAACCAGAAAGAAGTTCGACCCCCATTACGGACCTCGTGCTTGGCCCCAAGTTTGAACAGGTGACGCACCTTACTTAAACTATTCCAGAATTGCGACCCTCCCTCTCCTCTAGCCGCAAAAATGTTATTCGTGGGGAGATACTTCGCTCTGATCAAAGTGGCCCAGATCGAGGATTCCTCCTGGTAGATCCTCCAAACCCACTTTAGCATTAGCGTGATATTCATCTTCCTCGATTTAGTGAGCCCCAGCCCGCCCTGCTCCTTCGGTCTGCAGACCGCAGGCCAATTAACCAAGTGATACTTCCTGTGGGGACCGGTTCCTTCCCAAAAGAACCTGGCCCTGATAGCATCAAACTTGGTATGGACCCCTTTCTGAAGCAAGAAAAGCCCCATAGCAAAGATAGGCAGATTCGACAGACACGCATTGGACAAAATCAGTCGTCCTCCCGACGACAGGAACCTGCCCACCCATGGCTCTACCCTGACTGCCAACTTATTGACCAGAAAGTTCCACTGTTCCACCGTTAATTTCCTGTCCGAAACCGGGAGCCCGAGATAAACAAAAGGGAAAGCCCCCAGTTTACAGTTGAGCATATCCGCCACTCTGCGTTGCTCCTCTAAAGGTTGCCCCATCACAATCACCTCCGACTTGTGATAGGTTATTATTAACCCCGACATCTCCTCAAAACACATGAGCAAGAACTTGAGATTCGCAATCGCTGTGTCGTCCTGCTGGATCAGGATCAGCGTATCATCCGCGTACTGCAAATGGGAGACCCCCCCGGGGATCAAATGGGGTACCACCCCTTTAATATGGCCCTTGGACGAGGCGGCCGAAAGAATCGCCGACAACCCATCCGCAATAAATCAAAAAGCAGCAGAGAAAGAGGATCCCCCTGACGAACTCCACGCTTGTTATGGAAGTACGGCCCAACCTCTCCATTGATCGAGATCGCCGTCTGACCACCCGAGACCAACTGAAAGATCCTATGGACCACCCCGGAGTCAAAGCCCTTACGGCGCAACACTTCCACTAAGAAATCCCAGTTAACCGTGTCATAAGCTTTCTCGAAGTCAAGCTTCAACAACACCCCTCCCATCTTTTTTGATTTAAGCTCATGAACAATCTCCTGCAACGCCAGAGCCCCATCCAAAATAGATCTACCCTTAATGAATGTCGTCTGGTTCGGGCTCACAATCCTATGGGCCACCGGGTCCAAACGCACCACATACGCCTTAGAGATAATCTTGAAGATCACATTAATAAGCGCAATCGGACGGAACTGCGTAATCCTATCTGCCCCCTGGATTTTAGGAATCAACGAAAGGACCCCAAAATTCAGTCTCGAGACGTCAATCCGCCCAAGGATAAAGTCATTGAGACACTAGAGCACCCCAAGTTTCACCAACGGCCAACATCTTTTGAAGAAGAACACCGGGAAACCATCCGGGCCCGGTGCCGAGTCCGATCTCATAGACAACACCAACCGCTCTAGCTCCACCTCAGAGTACGTGAGAGCCAGCATCTCGTTTTCTCTCCCCGACACGCGTTTGAGGCCCACCCAAGTGTTGGACGCCAAGCCACAACACCGGGGTAACGAAGCCCCCATAAGATCCCTATAGAACCCGTAAATGTGCTCTTGAATTGCCCGCTTCTCCGCAATCGGCCCCTGCTCCGACGACAGGGAGGAAATCAGGCATTTCCGGCGACGACCGTTAGCGATCGCATCAAAGTATGCCGTATTAGCATCCCCTTTCAGCGCCCACTTCACTCTACCCCTCTGTCTCCAATACTCTTCCTCTTGTCTCAGGATTTGCAAGAGCTGCTCTTCCAGGTGGTACCGGAAGGACCAGTCCTCCTCGTCCGCCTCCTCCTCATCCGCCTTGGCATCTAGCTCTTTTATTTGCCTCAGAATCGCCTCCTTGGCCAGCCTTGCCTCTCTCCCTTTATTCTTGCTCCAACCCTCAAGAAATTGCCGCAACCTGGAGCTCATCTGTTGTCACCAATCTATAATGGCACGCCCCCCGGTCGTCGATATCAGCTCTAACCATTTGGACCTAATAAGGTCCCCGAAGCCGTGAACCTCGAACCAACCCGATTCAAACAAAAATTTGTTACTTCGCACCACCGAGCCCACACCGGCGTCGAAAATTAACGGGGTGTGGTCCGAGCCAAGACTGGTCTCCGCCACCAACGCACTAAGAGGGAAACGCACATCCCACTCCGGCGCCACAAAGACCCTATCCAGCACACATATAACAGTGTTGAGTTGTTTATTCGTCCAGGTGTAACGCGCCCCCGATCGCTCCACCTCCCGCAGCCCCCAAGCCGCCACATGAGCATTGAACATATTGATCCTAGGCCAGTTCACATTGTCGTTGTTCTTGTCCTCCTCATAGCGAAGCAGGTTAAAGTCCCCGCCCATAAGAATCGGTCTATTGGAGGCCCTAACCCTCTCCGATAAGGCCTCCAGGAAATCCCTCGACCCCCTATGGTCCGCGGGTCCGTAGATCCCCAAGAACTCAAAGATAAAGCCCGAAGGTCTATGATGGATCGAGAGAGAAATGAAGTGGCGGCCCGTCTCCACCCGACCCACCTCCAGCAGACTATCTCTCACACCCACCAACATCCCCCCGGAGTGGCCAACCGGGGGGACCCAAACCCAGAAAAACTTCTCCCCAAATTCCAGGCTATCCAACTCCACTTGAGAGAATTCCTGCTTAATGGTTTCTTGAAGACACACCACATCTATACTGTGTGTTCGGAGGTACTCTTTAAGCAAGGTTCGGCGCCCCCTAACGCCAAACCCCCTAATATTCCAGAATAGGACTCTCATTGGGGAACCAGCCCCTTAGCCCGTGCTTGGCGGGTTGCCGGCCTGTGGCCCGCCGGCGGAGGCTTGGCTCTAGACGCACGTTTGCGTTTGGTGGGACCCTCTCCCGACCCAACAAAAGTAATCTCTAGCTGCGGTACCACCGCACCCCCTCTCTCCACCTCAACCCGCTCACGCCTCTGTTCCTCTAGGATAGATGAAGCCCTGGGGGGCGAGCCGTTGTCTAGATCAGGAGTTGGCCCCCGGCCAACCCCTCCGCACTCGCAGTCGTCGACGCACCCGCCTCTGGCTGGGCTAATCGATCCCGCTCCAATCTAGCCGCCGCCAACGCCCTCTCGGCCATCACCCGCTCCTTTGCCACGATCATAGAGACAATCTCCCCCGGAGGGCCCGCCTCCGGAAGAAACATCACACAACAGTCGGCGGCCACCTCCAACAGGCGCTCCGTGGCCGTGTCTTGCAGAATCGCAAAAGAGGAGAGTTCCAGCGTACCTGGTGCATCCTTCGCCTCCGTCCTGCGTGCGGCCCTCTCCAAGACCTTCTCGTTCGAGCCCTCGCCGGCTCACTCGCTTCTACACACGACCTCCACAGGAACCACCTTGCTCCGCGGCGCCCGAGCGACCGGCGCCTTCAACGGGGACACCACCCCGCTCGCCATGGAGTCTACGCTTGGGAGCCCCCCACTCGGCATAGAGTCCGCCGAGAAGTCAAGCGGAAGCCCCTCCACCTCCGGGAGCCCCCCTCTTTTGGCAGGGCGGTCTTCGTTGATCTTGCTCCGCCGCTCGCGCTCGCGCGGGTCTGGCAGCACCACAGGTTCCCGCTGCGGGCCCAACCCCACCTGCTGATCCACCCCTCCTCCCCCATCCGTCGAGGCCTCCATCGTGAGGGAAGCCGAGAGAGGAGGGAGCACGTTGTGAACCATCTCCACGGCCGCCTGCAGCGTCGAAGAAGGCGACTGGGCGGCACCGCGAACCAGCGAGGAGCGCGAGCCTTCCTGCGCTCCCTCCGCACCAGCCAGGAGCATCGTCTCCTTGCCAGGAACCGACGCCGAAGCCGCCACGCCGTTGATGGCTCCCAAGTGCAGGAGATCAATTGTAGTACTTTTCGAATTAGAAAGGTTGTCGAACCCACGAGGAGCAGAAGGAACTGGTAAGTAGAATAGCAAAGGAATACTAAAAGCAACACGTGTTTTTGTGTTTTAATTGTGTAGTGCAAGTAAAGTAAAATGCGGAAAGTAAATTGCAGCAAGTAGTAGGTCTCAATGAGAGACAAAGCCCAATCCTCTAATGCGCAAGAGGACAAGCTCAAGTGTGTGTTTGTGTCTTATATGTGGAAAACGTTCCCGAGGGCTGCACGGATTTAGCTGGCATAGTGATTCATTTCATAACATGTTTGTATATCTTGTCTAGTTTTAATCTTCTTCGGACGGAGCCACAAATAGGAATAGCTAAATAAATAAACTATCACCCCTTATGATGGATCACGTGGCCAATTAAATGACAGCACGAGAATTATTAAGACATGATGTCCCACCATAGCCTTATGATCTAAGGTCCCCGATACAAGTACCCTCATAATTCAATCCAACGACTCTGTCTCAAGTTCCTGTCACCTAAAGACATCATCACGTCACTACACTACGGTGTTCTCCTATGAGCCCATGTAGGTGAAGTTGTACAGTCGACGTTCGTACAACACCATCATAGAATCACATAAAAGATAAATACTAGACCAAATAACAACTCATCTTATGTAACAAATCATTGCCAATTCATCCTATGCCCTTAGGAACATGCGGGAACTACTCACAACGTGCAAACATGATCATGTATGGTGACATATGTGGTACAACACAATCTGAAACAATGGATCCACCACCAAATAATGACAAGTACTCAATCTCAAACATGCAACGAAGTACAATAACACGTATCTAGGGTGTAGCAATGATCAAACTATGAGGGGAACGGAGTGGATCACGGTGATGGTGATGGTGGAGATGCAGGTGCTGGTGAGGATGGTGATGGAGATGCCTCCTCCCACGCCAAGGAGGAGATGGGGATGATTTCCCCCTTCTCCGGAGCTCCGGAGCAGCAGGATCTATCTCCCCCACGGAGAGTTTCGAGAGTTTCGCCGCCCTGGCGGCTCCGTCTCGTCTCGGGAAAATTAGGGTGTTCGTTTTCGGGGAAGAAGGAGTCGTCAGCAAAAAGACCTCGGGGAGGAGGTGCTGTGGGCCCATTTGGGGGCCCCACACGCGGCCAGGGAATCTGGCCGCGTGGGCTACCCCCTTTTGGGCCTCCTGGCCCTCCTCCTTTGTGTCTTGTGCCCACGGCCTTTCTCCCGAAGAAAAACTGACAGGGTTTCTTTCCTTTCGCAATTTGGATACCTGTAGCTCCTGAAACATCAAAAACATGAAAACAGGTGTTTTCTGACACCCAGAAATTAAATACCAAAAATAGGGACTTTGTAGGAAAGTCCCATAAAATCATCTAAAACATGCAAAACAATGACATAACATTGATAAAACATCCCAATAATGCCTATATGGAGGGTATAAATGATGATATAAAATGCACGTATCAACTCCCCCTAGCTTAAACCTTTGCTCGTCCTCGAGTAAATAAGGACATAGATCATTACATGCATCAATGGACTTATGGTTGATAAATAAATACGGGCATTGTATCATCGTCATGTTCAGTTATAATGCAAGATGAATGAATAGAACTCATACACATAAGGATAACATATTCGAAGCTCTAGCAAACACCCCATACTTTTGAAAGCAAATAACCATTGTATGTTGGACAATCGAATTATACTCTTTAATTTGGAGAAAGATAAATGAGTAGAGGTAAAACATGATAAAGTCTCATTTAGTTTCCAAACTATTCAGCTTAAATTACTAATTGTAATGTGGCATCCATTGGGCTAAGACTCTCATTGCCCCTTTATCATTAGCATCTGAATTTATGAATGTTGAAGTAATGTGGTTGACAAGGTGTTGGTTGAATGTCTCATGCCCCGTGAGTGTGAAAACCTACTCCATGATTACTCAACTTAAGATTCCTAATAAGCTTTGTACAATCATAATAAGTATTAATGACATCATAGAGAATTGCAAAGAGGTACCTCTTGCCCCATGACATAGAAACCAGCCCATGTCACAATAACAAGATGAACAAACGGAGTAGACTCATCATCCTTTTTTATTTCATTCACTATATGCATAGCTTCTTATTTTATTGTAGGATGTGTTTGTAGAGTCCACTCTAGCTGTAAGTAAATTTCCACCATGATCAAGCATGGCTTGGGTTAGCGGCCCAATGCAATTTCTCTAGTCATATATACTTACTCATCAAAACTTACTATTCCTCTATTTCATTTCGGCATGGCAGGAGTCGAAAAACAAAAGCACATGACATCAACTAAATATAAAATTTCTTTGTGCAATGTTGAAAGCTTTTCACGTGATGCACGTGTTAGCCAACTCCCAACCAAAATCCTTGTCAAGCACAAAACTTTTGGCTCCCATTAATGGGTCATGTTTGTTAAGTGCAATAGAAATAAATGTGTGCATTCAAAAGTTTGTGAGATTCTTATCCCAAATTCAGCCCATGCCAATTAATAACATAAGCATCTTAATTTAGAGCATAAATGAAACTATAACATGGTGAACATGCTCGGAATAGCCATTAAGCTAATAGATACATAGTGGATTTATGTCATATTGAGATAATTCTACAATTGTCCAACACACTCAAGTTAATTAATTTCAAGGTAAGATGTGATTGAAACCTCTAAATATGCCATGCTCATTTGCATGAGTGTTACCCATAAATCCCCAAAACAAGGGAATCATGGATGACACCATACTTTATTATTCATTGATAAACCATAAGACGGGGATGCATGATAATGCTCAATGAGATCACTCAAGCCTAAACGAAAACGATAAGTAGATAATAAAAGCAAGACACACCAAAACTAGATAGACATGATAAAGCTGATAAAAGACGGGGGATAGGTGAAACTCCCCCAAGCTTAGATGGTTGCGGTAATTTCTCCATTCTCCCTTCTTCTCGTACTCAGCCCACCACTCTTTCTTCTTCTTGTCGTAATCTTCCTTCCACTCTTCCTGCTTCCATGGAAAAGGCCTTCCAGTATGGAAGGACATGGGTGGATCATTGTACCTAAGAGTGGCAGCTTCTGCAATCTTCTTGAAACGTTCTTCATACTCACAGTCAATGTTCAAGATATCGCTTATCGGGAACTTATCGGTTGACCCCCGATAAGTGGTAAATCGGCTGATTTATCGGAATATCGACCGAAATATCGGAAAATCAGCCAAAATATCGGTCGATTTATCTTATCGAGCAGACACCGATAAGTGATAAATCGGAGGATATATCGGAATATCGGCCGATATTTTGAACAGAGCTCACAGTTCTGGTTCTCCATGTCCCACATCAGAGCTTGGTACCTATCCATCTCTGATATGACACGCAGATACCTAGTCCCCAGGTCCTTGATCCTCTCCTCGTACTCCTCTATCTTCTTCTCCAGCTCCAGATTCATGAAGTGGTGGGCATCAAGGCTGCGTTCAACAATAGAGTTATACCTGAAGTATGTTTGTTCCAGAGCCTCCAGCCTCTCCTCCAGCGTGCCTTCGGTCTTGGGAGCCTTCACCTCCTCCATGAGCAACACACCATCCTTCAAGGTCAGGGTTTTCATGGGGGTCATCACGGAGTTGAGGTAATGGTTCACAATGCCTCCCTTGGGTGGATCTCCCCCCCCCCTAGGTTGGATCCGGAGCTTGACATGGCTAAACCCTGGCAAACAGAAACAACAGAAACAAAGATTGCGCGAGAACTCTTGGTGCGGGATTAGATCGACAAAAGGGGGTATATATTGACGGGTTTTAGGGTAAGATGAAGTGTTGGAGTCGAAAACGAGACGGAACGGGACTCCGAGGTGGAAAAGGGGTACCTCCACGCGGCCAAGGAATCTGGCCGTGTGTGGGGTCCTCTTTTCCCCCTCGAGGTCCAATTCCTTCCAATTTTCTTGTTCCACACGTTAATTTCCATAAAAATGAGTTCCGTAAGTTTTCACGCAATTCCGAGAAACTTCCAAACACAATAATTGTAAATTATTGAATTTGGGTTTCTGAAACTGCAGGATCCCTTACAATTACCTCCTCCGGTGTCATTAACTTTATCTCCTCGATGGTTCCTATGAAGCTCTTTCCTGCAATATAATGTTTTAGGTGTTGTCCATTGACCACATGAGGTTTACCTTTCATATCACCGTGAATACGGATGGCCCCCGAACGGTATACCTCCTGTACTACCAATGGACCATGCCATTTTGAAGCTAATTTCCCTGCAGAAAACTTAAAACGAGAGTTGTACAATAGGACTTGATCACCTACTTTAAATTCCTTTCTTTTAATTTTCTTGTCATGCCAAATTTTAACTTTCTCTTTAAACAATTTTGCACTTTCATAGCTTCATTCCTCCATTCATCTAATAGATTTAGGTCAAGCACTCTCTTCTCCCCCGCTGTTTTTAAATCAAAATTTAATTTCTTAATAGCCCATTTGCTTTATGTTCTAATTCAACGGGTAAATGACATGCTTTTCCATAAACCATTTTATAAGGAGACATTAGGATTTTTATAAGCAGTTCTATAAGCCCACAATGCATCATTAATTTTAAGTGGCCTATCAGATCTACCTTGTTTACTGTTTTCTCTAAAATAAGTTTAATTTCCCTATTACTTAATTCAACTTGTCCACTAGTTTGAGGATGATAGGGTGATGCAATTCTATGATTAACATTATATTTTGCCAATGTTTTTCTAAGAACACCATGCATAAAATGAGATCCACCATCAGTAATTAAAAATCTAGGAACACCAAATCTAGGGAAAATAATTTCTTTAAGCATTTGCATGGCTGTGGCATGGTCTGCACTCTTAGTAGGAATTGCTTCTACCCATTTTGTAACATAATCAACAGCAACCAAAATGTGAGTATGTTTTGTACTAGATGCAGGAAATGGTCCCATAAAGTCAAAACCCCACACGTCAAATGGTTCAAGTGGTAATGTATAGTTCATAGGCATTTTATTCCTTCTACCAATGTTTCCTACTCTTTGACATTTATCACAAGTTTTAATATATTCAGCACAATCCTTGAATATAGTAGGCCAATAAAAACCACATTGTAATTCCTTTGCTGCAGTACGATCTCCTGCATGATGTCCTCCATAGGGACTGTCATGACAATCTCTTATAATAGCCTGTTGTTCATGCTCAGGTACACAACGTCTAATAATGCCATCAACAATTTTCTTATACAAGAATGGATCATCCCAAAAATAATGTCTAAGGTCATAAAAGAATTTCTTACTTTACTGGTAAGTAAATTGTGGTGGCATAACTTTCCCAACAATAAAATTTGCATAATTAGCAAACCAAGGAGATGCAACTTTAGCACTAGAAACACTAACAAGGGCAAGTTGTTCATTAGCAAAACTATCATTAATAGGAATAGGATCATCAGGTATATTTTCCATTCTAGAAAGATGATCAGCTACGGGATTATCTTCTCCTTTCCTATCTACTATGTGTAAATCAAATTCTTGCAACAAAAGTACCCATCTTATTAGCCTAGGCTTAGCATCTTTATTATTCATAAAATATTTAATAGCAGAATGATCAGAGTGCACAGTGACTTTTGAATCAGTTATGTAAGATCTAAATTTATCACATGCAAATATTACCGCTAAAAATTCTTTTTCAGTTGTAGCATAATTTCTTTGAGCACCATCTAGTGTTTTACTAGCATAGTAAATAACATTCAATTTCTTATCAACCCTTTGGCCTAAAACAGCTCCAACTGCATAATCACTAGCATCACACATAATTTCAAAGGGCAAGTTCCAATCAGGAGGTTGAATAATAGGTGAAGTTATTAAGGCTTTCTTTAAAACATTAAAGGATTCTATGCAATCATCATTAAAAGAAAACGGAACATCCTTTTGCAAAAGATTGGTTAGAGGCTTTGATATTTTAGGAAATCTTTAATGAACCTACGATAAAAACCTGCATGACCGAGAAAACTTCTTATACCTTTGATGTCTCTTGGATATGGTAATTTCTCAATTGCTTCAATTTTTGCTGGGTCAATTTCTATTCCTCTTCCAAAATTACGATGCCCAAGAACAATTCCCTCTGTTACCATAAAGTGACACTTCTCCCAATTAAGAACAAGGTGTTGGTCTTCACAACGCTACAAAACTTTGTTAAGGTTGAACAAGCAATTATCGAAAGAAGTACCATACACCGAAAAATCATCCATAAAGACTTCCACTATATTTTCAATATAATCAGCAAATATAGCATTCATGCATCTCTGAAAAGTAGCAGGCGCATTACATAAACCAAAAGGCATTCTCCTATAAGCAAATGTACCATATGGGCAAGTAAAAGTGGTCTTTTCCTGATCATCACTATGAACTGGAATTTGAGAGAAGCCTGAATACCCATCTAAATAACAAAAGTGAGAATGTTTAGATAATCTCTCTAGCATTTGATCAATAAAGGGAAATGGATAATGGTCCTTACGAGTTGCTTTATTTAATTTTCTATAATCAATGCACATTCTATAACCAACAACAGTACGTTGAGCAACAAGTTCATCATCTTTATTAGGAACCACAGTAATTCCACCTTTCTTAGGAACACAATGAACAGGACTAACACATTTACTATCAGCTATAGGATAAATAATACCAGCCTCTATGAGTCGAATTACCTCCTTTCTTACCACTTCCTTCATTTTTGGATGTAGACGTCGTTGGAAATCAACAACTGGTTTAGCATCTTCTTCCAAATTAATTTTATGCATACATAGAGCTGGACTTATGCCCTTAAGATCATCAAGAGAATAACCAATAGCCTTACGGTGAGCTTTAAGCACATCAAGTATTTCTCTTCTTCCTCGGCTGAAAGGTTAGCACTAATAATAACAGGATATATATTTTTCTTATCCAAGTATGCATATTTCAGATTTTCAGGCAAAGGCTTTAATTCAAAACTAGGATCTCCTTTAGGAGGTGGGAGTACTCCTAGATTATCAGGTGGGATATGCAATGGTAATTGTGGAGGTTTCTGCCATAATATTTGTTCTAAAGCTTCTTTTTCTGCATCATTAAATGGCTCTTCCTGATTAAGCATATAACGTTCCACCACGTCTGATGAAGCTACATCTATATGAGCAAGAGTTTCAATTATATCTTTCGATTTTGGTTCTTTCTTAGCAGGTTTATCAGCAATTTTAGAAAAATTAAATTCAAGTTTCTCTCCAGCACATTCAATAAACACCCTTTCTCTAGGCAAATCAATTTCAGCACCAACAGTATGTAAGAAAGGTCTACCAAATATAATAGGACAGAAAGAACCTTGTGGACAACCAAGCACAATAAAATCAGTAGGATATTTTATTTTCCCTACCAATACTTCAACATCTCTAACAATTCCAAAGGGACTAATATAATCTTTATTAGCAAGCTGAATGGTCATACCTGTTTCTTCCATGGTGATAGGATCAATATCAGGCTTAATTTCTTGATAGAGAGAATATGGAATGACACTAATGCTTGCTCCAATATCACATAAACCATGATAACAAGAAGTCCCAATAGAGCATGATATAATTGGCTTACCAACTTTGGATGAATTCCCTTTAATAACTTTGGTAGCATCTTCACATAAATAAACATCAACATGATCTTCTTTATTTAATTGCTTAATAATAGAGACTTGGTTCTTGACTCCCACCTGTTCTTTAGGTTGAGAACATCTCTTTCTACTTTTGTCAGCAACAGCAATAAGCAAATTCTCTTTAACTTTTTCAGGATAGGGAGGTGGTTCAATATATTCTTCTATTACTATAGATGACACTGGTGTTTCTTTAATAAATTTAGGGACAACAATAGAAGATTTAACAGGTTCAACATAATAATCAAAGCCACTTTTAGGAATTCGAATGTGCTCAGCAAATTTCTTAGCTATTTCAATTGCAACATATGGATCAAGACCAAAATCTTTAATAACATTCTTCAACAAAATAGAACTAGAGAAACTTTCTACACATGAATATCCATAATCAAAATAAGCTTCATTACCTTTGTCTAGGTCCCAATATTCAGAGTTCTTCGAAATAATTTCCAATAAATTCCAAGCTTCTTCTGCAGTATTATTTGTAAAGCTTCCACCAGATGAACCATCCAAATATTGCTTTAGCCTATCAGGTAGTCTCACATAAAAGTTTATCAATATAAGTTTATTTGTGAGATCATGACAAGGATTCTTACGAAGGAGGTCCTTAAGCCTCCCCCAAGCTTGAGTAAGACTCTCTCCAAGGTGTGGCCAAAAATTAAATATAAAGCAACGATTCTCATAAGCCTCTTTAGGAGTAAAATATTTAAGAAAGAAAACCTTCATAAAAGTATCCCAATTATGTGTAATTTCTTCGTCCAGGGACATATACTATTTTCGAGCATCACCAGTTAAGGACTGGTACAATAACTTGCATTTTACCTCCTCCTCAGAAATAGCCTTGAGCCTAATTAGCCCACATATATCCTCAATAGCCCGTATGTGATCACTTGCAGCCTTTGTTCCATCCCCTGCAAAATACTCATTCCTAACAGCTTTAACAAATTCAAGGGGAATAATATAACCATCATCATGAGGTTCTTTTTCAACAACTTTAGGTTTAATAGCATAAGCACTCTCATATAAAGCAAGTTTCAGCGAAGCATCTCTCATAAAAGCCATAATAATAACAGGATGCAACAGCAAGTAAAATTCAGCTTTCAAGTTTCCTTACCAAACTTCTTACCAATAGCGCTACGCTCCCCGGCAACGGCGCCAGAAAAGTGTCTTGATGGCTCCCAAGTGCAGGAGATCAATTGTAGTACTTTTCGAATTAGAAAGGTTGTCGAACCCACGAGGAGCAGAAGGAACTGGTAAGTAGAATAGCAAAGGAATAATAAAAGCAACAGGTGTTTTTGTGTTTTAATTGTGTAGTGCAAGTAAAGTAAAATGCGGAAAGTAAATTGCAGCAAGTAGTAGGTCTCAATGAGAGAGAAAGCCCAATCCTCTAATGCGCAAGAGGACAAGCTCAAGTGTGTGTTTGTGTCTTACATGTGGAAAACGTTCCCGAGGGCTGCACGGATTTAGCTGGCATAGTGATTCATTGCATAACATGTTTGTATATCTTGTCTAGTTTTAATCTTCTTCGGACGGAGCCACAAATAGGAATAGCTAAATAAATAAACTATCACCCCTTATGATGGATCACGTGGCCAATTAAATGACAGCACAAGAATTATTAAGACATGATGTCCCACCATAGCCTTATGCTCTAAGGTCCCCGATACAAGTACCCTCATAATGCAATTCAACGACTCTGTCTCAAGTTCCTGTCACCTAAAGACATCATCACGTCACTACACTACGGTGTTCTCCTATGAGCCCATGTAGGTGAAGTGTTGTACAGTCGACGTTCGTACAACACCATCATAGAATCACATAAAAGATAAATAGTAGACCAAATAACAACTCATCTTATGTAACAAATCATTGCCAATTCATCCTATGCCCTCAGGAACATGCGGGAACTACTCACAACGTGCAAACATGATCATGTATGGTGACATATGTGGTACAACACAATCTGAAACAATGGATCCACCACCAAACAATGACAAGTACTCAATCCCAAACATGCAACGGAGTACAATAACACGTATCTAGGGCTCTGTTCAAAATATCGGCCGATATTCCGATATATCCTCCGATTTATCACTTATCGGTGTCTGCTCGATAAGATAAATCGACCGATATTTTGGCTGATTTTCCGATATTTCGGTCGATATTCCGATAAATCAGCCGATTTACCACTTATCGGGGGTCAACCGATAAGTTCCCGATAAGCGATATCTTGAACATTGATCTAGGGTGTAGCAATGATCAAACTATGAGGGAAACGGAGTGGATCACGGTGATGGTGATGGTGGAGATGCAGGTGCTGGTGAGGATGGTGACGGAGATGCCTCCTCCCACGCCAAGGAGGAGATGGGGATGAAGATGGGGATGATTTCCCCCTTCTCCGGAGCTCCGGAGCAGCAGGACCTGTCTCCCCCGCGGAGAGTTTCGAGAGTTTCGCCGCCCTGGCGGCTCCGTCTCGTCTCAGGAAAATTAGGGTGTTCGTTTTCGGGGAAGATGGAGTCGTCAGCAAAAAGACCTCGGGGAGGAGGTGTTGTGGGCCCATTTGGAGGCCCCACACGCGGCCAGGGAATCTGGCCGCGTGGGCTACCCCCTTTTGGGCCTCCTGGCCCTCCTCCTTTGTGTCTTGTGCCCACGGCCTTTCTCCCGAAGAAAAACTGACAGGGTTTATTTCCTTTCGCAATTTGGATACCTGTAGCTCCTGAAACATCAAAAATATGAAAACAGGTGTTTTCTGACACCCAGAAATTAAATACCAAAAATAGGGACTTTGTAGGACAGTCCCATAAAATCATCTAAAACATGCAAAACAATGACATAACATTGATAAAACATCCCAATAATGCCTATATGGAGGGTATAAATGATGATATAAAATGCACGTACCAGCCGTCCCCCGCTCGAAGGCCCGCCTGGGCGCCGAACGAAGAGGAGTATCATTTGGCAATGGAATCCGGCTCCTCTTGGGGAGGCGTATGTAAAAAAAAATTTGATGGCTATTCCAACTTTCTGATGGTTAGTCCAACTTTCTGGGCCTAAGCGGGCCTGTGCGGGCCACGGCTGGAGGGCGTGGTGCCGGCTCACGGAAGCCCTAGATCCAGTGTCCGACGGTCGTTGCGGCAGCGGTGGTGGTCGGTGGCATGGGGGCCTCCTTCCCCGAGCCCATGCTGTTTGAGGGTGAAGCCAGCGGGGAGCAGCGCCCTTCTTCCTCGTCGGTGAGACTGGTATCACTCCTCTCCTCTCTCCGGTGTCAGCTCGTGTCGGTGCTTGCGTCCTCACCTTCATCTCCGACGGAGCAACGGTGGACTCACAATCCTTGGCCGGGTGAAAACCTTGCTCACCATTGGCTTGATGCTGACCACGGCGACGCCCGAGGACGCCGTTTCATTCCTGGAGGCGTGGCCATGGCCTAGACCGTGTCCCCTCGGGTGCTGGGGGAAACCCTAGGTCCGGTTCGCCGGTCCGGTCGACGATGGTGCCACAACATCGCTCTCTTCTCGAAGACGACGTCTTGGCTACCAAAGGTGTATTCTCGTCGGCGAGGATATATGACGATGCGGTGACTAATATTGGTTGCTGGGCCGGGGCGAAGGCCTCCGGGGCACAATGTACATCATGGAGGATGTACCATAGTCATCGCCTTCCCAAGACCAGCTGGATTCTGCTTTGTTCTCGCAGACTCCCTCTACGCGTATGAGGGGAGGTACGTTGATCCCGGGTGTCTTGAAGTCGGAGTCATGCCATTGTCGGTCTCGCTTTGATCGTGACGCGGTCATGAAGCTTGGTGCGTCGCAGCCTCACCTCTTGGGTAGGTTTCAGGGTGAGGAGATTTTTGGTCATGTTGCCGTTGTAGCGGGTGCGTTGTAAACCGTTTGCCATGGGTTGTAGCCTTATGGCGATGTATCAGCCATCTTGGCTTTTCTTCTATGAAATCGATGCATCTCTCCATGACGTATTCTTGGGAAAAAAATACAATCAAATCAATATCATGACATATTATTGTAACATATAAGATAATACACGATGGGGATAAATGAGCTGACTATAGCAATTATAAGATAAAGTCTAAAAAACTAGCAAATCTTCAAGATTTTTAAACTCTTTTAGATGGGTCTATGATGTCTACGCACGCTTCTATTCTTGTAGACATTGTTGGGCCTCCATTTGTAGAGGTTTGTAGGACAACAGCAAGTTTCCCTTAAGTGGTTTACCCAAGGTTTATCGAACTCAGGGAGGAAGAGGTCAAAGGTATCCCTCTCAAGCAACCCTGTAATTACGATACAACAAGTCTCTTGTGTCCCCAACACACCTAATATAATTGTCAGTTCTATAGGTGCACTAATTTGGCAAAGAGAGAGTAAAATACAAGTAGTATGGCTGATTATAAGTGATAATAGCAATCTAAAATAAAAATGGCAGCAAGCAAACATGTAGCAGAACAGGTTGTAAACGGTATTTCAATGCTTGGAAACAAGGCCTAGGGATCCTACTTTCACTAGTTAACACTCTCAACAATGATAAAATAATTAAATACATAAGAATCTCTATTCACTACGCTACTCCGAACCACTTTTTGGCTGAATAACAAACACCAATTCATTGCGTAGGGATGCAAAAAGCACTCCTTAAAGTCGCATTCTCATGTCTAGTTAACCCCACGCTATCACTATGAGTGCTCTAGAAGGTACTAGACAAACACCACAATTTCATAGGGTCATCCAACACAAGATATAAATATCATGCTAAACCACACGGTGCACACACTATCACCTTTACATCGTGATCAAAGTGTTTACGGAGATCTCATAACAAAACCACTCGAGTAGCATAACATATGAAAAGTAACATCTACTAATTCAACTAGATTACAAAGCTCACGATCACATAAAGATCACACCATGGGAGAGAGAGATGAAACACATAGCTACCGATAGAGCCCTCAGACCCGGGGGAGAACTACTCCCTCCTCATCATAGGAGACAGCAACGACGATGAAGATGGCGGTGGAGTTGATGGAGATGGCTCCGGGGGCACTTCCTCGTCCCGGCAGGGTACCGGAACAGAGATTTCTGTCCCCCGAAACTTGTCAGCGGCGGCGCAGCTACGGATGTTTTTAGTGGAAAAGGCCGATCGATTTAGGGTTTATGCATCGGGGGACATATATAGGCGAAAGGGCGATGCCGGGGGGTGGCCAGGGGGCCACACCACCCCTTGGCGCGGCCAGAGGAGGAACTGTGCCCCCTATGGTGTGGTGGCTCCCGGGAACCCCTCCGGGTCTCTTCGGGACTCCGTGGACCCTTCGGGAATTCTAACACTTTGGGCTGCAAATTTTCCAATTCCGAGGATATTTCGAGAACAACTTTTCTGAAACTAAAAACAGCAGAAAACAGGAACTGGCTGTAACACCCCGACCACCTCGTAGTCGGCGGCTTCCACCCCTGGTAGCTCTCTAGGATCTCTAGACTGGCCCCACAGACCAACACTAGTCTTTCCTGCGCACTTTGTCCTCACTCATGCGCACCCGGGAAGGACTTCCCGGTCGGTCACCCATCCTCAAATTGCTCCAGGCCAAGCACGCTTAACACTGGAGTCCTTTCAAGATGAGCTTCCGGAAAAGAAGTTGCAACTTGTTGATATGAGTATTTTATTAATCCTATTGAGCCCGACGCTAGGACCTCACATCCTTCCCCCCTTAGAAGACCGACGCCCTCGTCGGTCAATGAACAGTCCAGGAACTTCCCCTCTTGGCACTCATCTGTGCGCCCAGTGTCGGCACATGTCCCACATGTCCACCCATTGACCTGCACACGTCCGTGTAACCGCGAGGGTCGGCTCTGATACCAAATGTAACACCCCGGCCACCTCGTAGCTGGAGGCTGTCACCCCTGGTAGCTCTCTAGGATCTCTAGATTGGCCCCACATTCCAACACTTGTCTTTCCTGCGCACTTTGTCCTCACTCATGCGCACCCGGGAAGGACTTCTCGGTCGGTCACCCATCCTCAAATTGCTCCAGGCCAAGCACGCTTAACACTGGAGTTCTTTCAAGATTAGCTTCCAGAAAAGAAGTTGCAACTTGTTGATATGAGTATCCTATTAATCCTATTGAGCCCTGCGCCGGGATCTCACACTGGCTCTGAGGCATCTTGTCAGTAGGTTAGTCCCGGAAAATCGATAAAAATGACATAAAGTGTAATGAAAACATGTGGGAAACAATATGAAAACAACATGGAACGTCAGAAATTAAGGATACGTTTATGACGTATCAGTCTACAATGCTGAGTTCAAGAAAAAATTACCCCAAAAAAACTAAATTAGACAGCGGCAGGCCGCGCACCTTTTTGTTTACCTGGGCTACGGGCTTACGCTAGCATGAACATAAATAATCACCAACATATTCTGAGTTTGTGTTCCATACGAAAGATTTTAGAGGTAGAGAGGGAGATCAAGGAGCACTCAAGGGGGGTCAAAATTATTACACTAAGAGAGGAGGAGGGCGGAGGAAGCATTGCTAGTGCAGCGGTGTGCCCAAAGGCGAATGTCAGCGAAACAACGACGAGCAGTTACATGCAGATCCTCATCGATCAAGTTGAAAACTAGGTAGTTCCTTCTTTTCCAAGTGCTCCACATGGTGGCAGTGCAGATCGTGGTATTGACGAAAGAGTGAGAGCGCCAGGACCATAGGTCGTCGAGGTTCCAAGGAAGTCCAGAGAGATTGCCCTGGTCCAAAAGCATCCAGAGCTCAACAGCTCGCGGACACCTTACCAGCAAGTCATCAATGTCCTCGTTGGAAGGGCAAGCATGGCAAGACGCAGAGTCCACGATGCAGTGGCGGAACCGACACTCATTGGTAAAAGTTGTTGTCGGAGAGCGAGCCAACAAAAGATTTTGCACTTAAGAGGGACCAAACCGTTGCGGCACGATCATCCACCTACAGATGCCTGAAAGAGTTGACATAGAAACTTTTGTTCGAGAGTTTTTTTGTTATTGAACAGGCAAAGACGAGAGTCTGATTCGTTGTTTAGTCTAGGGAGAGCAAGTACCAACCGCATTTAGATCAGCAAACTCAGAAGAGGCAATGGTGGTAAGCCGAGACGCAAGAGAGGAGGAGAGGCCATTTAGACGAATGAAAGAAACTGATGAATTGAAACGGGTACAGTGAGAAAACAAGGCGGGAAGATGATGACCAAGGGAATGGGTACCCTGATCACTGGTCCATCCAGAAGGATGTGGAGCATCCTTCACCCACCGAGACGACAGAGATGGAATGGAAGGAAGGCATGCCAGCTATGATACCTTTCCAAACATGGGTGACAAGGTAGTGAGGATCACCAATATCCCTTCCGTCGGACCAGACATATCGTCACCGAAACCAACAAGCCCAGGGGGCAGCGATGTCCGAATGGAGCTTGATGAGAAACTTGGCGAGGAAGGCAGAATTTTGCGAGGAAAGATCAAGCACGCCAAGGCCACCCAAACTTTTAGGGCCACATACATTAGACCAGGCAACTTTGCATTGCCCGCCAGAGCATGTCTCCTTCCCAGTCCAGAGAAAATCACTCCTCTGCTTCTCAACAACCCCGGTAGGTAGGAGTCGAGCGCCCATGGCGTGAGCAAGCAGAGCAGAAAGAACGAAGTTGACAAGGATGAGCCTTCCGCCCATGGAAAGTGAGCGTCCTTGCCAACCAGAAAGGCACATATCACTTTTGGAAATAAGAAAGGCAAAATTGGAAGGCCGCATCTTGTAGATGGATAGGGGGACGCCTAAATAGGTTTGAGGAAAGGTCGAAACTATGCACCCAAAAGAGATGGCCATCTTAGAGACGAGCTCGGGGGAGGTGGCGATGGGGATGAAGGCACTTTTATGGAAGGTTATGGATAGCCCGATGGCGGAGGAGAAGGCATCAAGCAGAGATTTAAGGGTGGAGAAATGATTAGGAAACACACAAATGATAATTAAGGTGTCATCCGCGTACTGAAGGATGGGGCAGGGAAGGTCATTAACGAGCGGGTGAAGAAGAAGCCCATCCCAAGAAGCCTGAAGAAAAATCTGCTGCAGAACGTCGACCACAATGTTGAACAAGAAGGGGGAGAGCATGTCACCTTGACGAAGGCCACGACGACATTGGATCTAGCGCCCCGGGATGCCATTAAGAATAACTGCAGTTTGGCTTGCTGGTCTACGCTGTAGAATGAAAAAAAAAATCCCTACGTAGTCCGCCAAGATCACTATGCAGATAACGAGGCATGCCCATACATGCAAGGATCATAATCACGACTCACCGGGCAGCGAAATCGATGTAGTCAAAGAAGATATTTGAACAATCGTAGATCCTCACAACTAGGCCTAGTTGCAAGGATGTCTCTAAGTTTCCCTCGTCAAGGATCCACACGTGTAATCCCTCTTATGGTGTGCACGTGTATGCTCATGTCAACTTGTCAATGATCCATCGTCTAGGACTCGACACCGATGAAGAGAGACATCCATTCGTCGTAGTTACTTGGTAGCACTAATAGACTACGATTAGAGCTATATGAATCTGGAAGTTCTCAACACATGAGAGAGAATAGCTAATTAGAGCTAGGTCTAATCTGGAGAGTAGAAATCAAAATCCAATTAGAAGAAGCTCTAATTCAATTATAGGGCTCTAATTAGACCCTCTAATTCTACTATAGAGAGAGCCTTGCTCAAAATTATGATTTCTCTCATAGCCTTGGGTTCCTTTTTATAGTTGGAGGAAGAGGGAGAGTTCCAAAGGGAAGAGGGAGTCCTAGTTGAGCTAGGAGGGGGCTTGGCCACACCAAGGAGGTGTCCGCACCCCTCCTCCCATCCCAACTCGGATTGGACCAAGTGGAGTTCAATCCCACCTCCCCTTTTCCTTTTTTTTCCTTCCCCCTTTTTCTTTTCTCATTTTTCTCTCCAGTTAAATTCAGGAAAAATATCGGGATGTCAACTATAAATATGTGGTGCCCTGATGCTGACGTGATCGCACGCTCGTTGGGAGACCCCAAGAGGAAGGTATGATGTAGTCTAGAGAAAATTTCCCCAAGCATGGAACCAGGGTTATCGAACCAATAGGACTTGATAGTCTGTAACAGCCCAAGTATGAAAACCTACCATTTAGAATGTTTGATTTCTTGTTATTAACGTATTGCATCATGTCATCATATTGTTTCCATGTTGTTTGCATTTGTTTCTTATTTGTTGCATTTGTTTTCCACTATTTTCACAACTCAAATCCAAACTTTATTCAAACAATGTTTTCATACTTGATCTGTTACAACTTTTGGAATACAAATAACAAATAAAAACAACCATTTTATTCCATGTTGAGCACTCATTAAATTGTTGGTTTAATCAAGCCATTAATCCAATCAAATAATTCTAACATCATTTCAAATTCAAATCAATTCTCCAAATCAGTACCTTTTTGAATCCATGAAGTTCACCACTAATTGGAATTCCTTAAATCATTCTAAACCCTAGGGGAAACCCTATTGAAAATGCCTTTGTTTTCTAATATTAATTAATATTGGGAATTTCAAATCAATTTGGTTCAATTTTTAAACAGCAAGCAAACATTAAGATTTTGAAAACAAAAGCTACCAAATGTTTGATTTTCACCTAAGGAATTTATCCTAATTTTTCCAAATTTTTTCTATAAACAAAAACCTAAGTTTTCTTCCAAAGGCAAAAGCTACAAAAAAAAACAGAAAAGAAATTTCGAAAAAAAAAAGGAAACAGCAAAGGAGAGTGGGCTGCGTCCAGCCCACTGCTCCTTTTTCCTCCTCTGCGCGCGGCCCAGCCCGCCCAAGCGATCACTTAACGCTTTGAAAAGCGTGTGATCGTCTTGTTGGCGTACGGCAGGGCATCCGTGCCGCCACCGCGACCGCGCGGCGACGCCGGCGGCCAAAACCCTGCCTCCGCGCCTATAAAAGCACGCCCTAGCCCGCAGACCTAACCCTAGACCTCCCTAGGCTCCTATTCCCTCTCCGCCGCCGTCAATCGCCTCCTCCCCGTCGTTTCCACCCTCTGTCACCCTCGCCGGAGACGATCCCGTCTGAACCCGTCCACGCCGCGGCCACCATGACCTTCCACCACCCTATGTAACCCCTGTAACCAGACCCCCTCGTCATCCTCTACTGTTTCAACACCCGAGCTCGCTCGGAGGAGCACGGGAGCCTCGCCGCCGTCCTCGTCGCTGCCGCGCGCCGTCGAGCTCCTCCACGGAAACCTCCCGGTCAGCCACGATCTACTCCGTCTCCTCCTCCTCTCTGACACCCTCTGCGCGCACGCGTCTGCACACGACCAGCACCTCATCCACCATCACAGCAGCACGCCTGCGCGAGACGTCGTCGTAACACGCCGCCGTCGAACCTCCTCTGTCAGTGTTTCAGCGAGCGCAAGTTTCAGTTAAAAGTTCAGTAGCGATTTTGGAACCTTAACCTGTATCCAGCGCGTATACTGTCAAACAACGCAGCACAGCGCAGCTGGTGGCGCTCTCTCTGAACCTTGCGCTGGGCGCGGGTTCGAGCCCCGCCAGCGCCAAATCTTTTTGGCTATTTTTGCCTCCACAGCGCGCGGCCCACACGTCATTGCCTCCCTCTGCCACGCGTGCGCGCGCGCGCCACGCTGGCTAGGGGGTCCACTGGGCAGTGGCAGCGTGTAGAGGCCAGGTCGGTAACAAATGATTCTGCGAAATTCCAGGAAATTACAAATTCATTTTAAATAACAGAATTAAAACAAAACTTTAAAAATTCAACAACTTTCATTCTGTAATTCCAATGAATACAAACTTTATATGGATTCTGGTCCAAATTTCCTAAACTTTCCAAATATCCAATTTGTGTACTGTTTTGACAATTACAAATGCATTTAAAATTCAAATTTGAATAATTCAAATGCAAATTTCTAAATTCCATAACTAATTCATTATTAATCCAATAAATGCAAATAAAATATGTTTTCCATACCATTTTGAATAACCTATTCAAATATAATTTTTGTTTCCTGTTTTGAATAATTAAAATTGCCTAAACCATTTAATCCTTGTTTAATTCAATTAAATTTGATAAAATCATAACTTGCTCAATATAAAATATTTTTGAACATACAAAATATGTTTTCAAACCATCAAAGTGTGAACTTTTCAAATGTGAATTTGAATTTATGTTTTGAACAAATAAAATTCAAATAATCTTCAAACTTGTTTTAAATTCAATTAAAGCTTGTTAATATTGTTTAATTCATAATAAATTCATCCTAATTCCATTTTCAATATTTGAAACATGTATTCCAACTAAAATCTTGTTTTCTTTTCAAGTATAAACTTTGTTCTTTGTTTTGAACAATTTAACTTGCTGAAAACAACAAATGCTTGTGTGACATCTTTAAGTAACCATATTTTCCAAACTTAATAAATGATTTCCAAACCTTGTTAAACTTCTTTTTCACTTGCATCTACTATTGTTATTTGCTGTTATTTTGTTGTTATCATCATGCATGCATCATGCTAACAACTTTCACATAATAATTAATTGTAAAACATTTGTTTCCACTTATTTCAATGGATCTTTTCCATATGCAATCCCATTGCATATGGGTCCAATTAAATGGTGTTATCTTGTCAAGTAGTTTATTTTGATGCATCTATTAACATGTCATGCATCATCCTTGATTGTGCACAATGCCATGATAATGATTGTTTATCTTTCTGCCTTGTTTGTTTGCTTCTTCCCGGATACACGACGACGTTGAGACCGACGATACTTACGACACCCCTTCTAAGGAGTTAGCTCAGTACCAGGCTACTGGGTTTGCAGGCAAGTTATCACTCACATGAACCACTGTGTTCCTTTCAACATTGGTTACCGATACTTTCCGTTGTTCTTTTCTGCTGGCCTTAGTAGTAGTTATTCTGTTACGAACCTATCACATGAATCCCTCAAAACCTGATATTGCCTCATCTCCCTTCCTACAACCCATTGTTTGAGCCAGTGTCTTACTAGCATGCTTAGGTTGTTTTGCTCGAGTCTGTTACCCGTTACTTTCTGTTACTATTTCTATTACGTTGTGGGGGCTCGATGTTTAATCAATCAATCATGCTAATGTTACTATTAATAATAAATTTGATGATAAGGCACCGGCAGGAGGCCCTGTGTGGTTTTGAGGCCTGCTAGTGTCGACCCTAATAGGAAAAGGGTCTTGTCTACTGATCCATGATGAGCGCACTAACCGCATGTGGGAAGCGAGTATGGGCGCCACCCTCAACTTGACCTGATTCGCATCTCGTCCAAATCGCCTCATTTAGTTCGTGTTTTCCATTTGCCGCATGCATGTTTTTGCGAGCCCAGGCCAGGGTGGAACTTTCGTAGTCGGCATATAGGGGGACACGTTCTTAGAGTGCTATGAGGGTCCATTTTCTTCTGGGCTCGATTAGCCGTGCGCCCAAGGTGCTTTGGGCTTGATGCAAAGAATGGTTGGTTGTGTAGAGTACCCCGCTTGGTGGGAGGCATCCCATCTGGCGGGTTATTCTTGCGTGTACGGCCAAATTGGTGCAACCCTGCAGGGATAATCTTCTCGAGAAGCCGTGTTTTCCGCGGTTATGGATTACTTGGTGAAAGTACTGGCTAACAAGTACTCAGGACAACTTAAACATAATGATCAAACATGTTACACCCAATGGTTAATAATTTGACTAGTAATAAGTTGATGACACAATAACCTGATTCACCTTTAATACAACTGTGTGAGTTATCCTTGGATTGCTTTTTTGGATAAGGGGCGAGATCCAGGATGGGTTTGTTTGAAGTTATCTTTTAGTTGGTTACAATCCTCGATCTTATCTCCTTTCTGTTAGCCGGCAGTTGTAGTATGTTTCTGTAGTTGGTTAGCGCAGCCAGTTGCCGCATCTTTCATACCCCTTTTCTTCCGTTGAACCCAAGGCATCTGTGCTTGGTGTTGACGGGTTACACTTTGGTGAACTGTGAGTCTTGCTTGCCAGTACGTTTATGTACTGACCCCTTTGGGGCTGTGGTTTACGCAGACAACGTTTCCGAGGATCTACATGGTGGCTACTACGTGGAGTATGACGAGACTGCGGACGAGTAGATATCGGACCCGGGCAGGATCCGAGACTTCGTGGATGGGCCCCGTCTGTTTGCTTCCGGCCTCTTAGGCCTATTTGGTTCTTGTCTGTACTCAGACATTTTGAATGCTTCCGCTGTGATGTAATGATGTTATGTTGGGGCATGTGCCCTCTGAATGATTGTATTTGCTATCTCTGCTCTAATGAGAGCTATTTGCAACTTATTTCAATCTTTTGTGTCGTAGAGATCTGTTGTGATATCACTTGTTCCAATGCCGTTGACGTACCATGTGTGTATGTTTTGAAGTACGTCAATGGAAGTATCCTGATTTCTACGGGATAGTTTACATCGACGGTGAACAGTAACGGTTGGTTGTCGCACATAAGTGCTGGCCTACCCGTAAGGGGACGCGGGAGCCGTTAAGCCCCGTAATCCAACCAAAATACTGTTCAGTTCGTACGGTGAGTATCCTCTAGAAGTCCGGGTGCGACATAGTCTTGATAAAGGTTACTTGTATCAATGGTGCCAGAAAAGTACTGGTGTGTAGTTGAGGAAGCGTGGAACCTACACACAGGCACAAACTCTCTGTTGCCCCAACTTTCCGGAAGGTCGTCAATCTTCCGGTCTTGCTGAAAACAGGAGATTTAAATGTATAAAGTCTTGGAAAACAATAAAAGTAAAAAATGGAACAACGAGGAAACAATGATTATAAGTTCTTAAAAAGGTTCGCAATATGATGATAATAGGATCAGGGGCCATAGGTTCACTAGTGGTGTCTCTCCAAAGAAAGCAAACATGCTGGGTGAACAAATTACAGCTGGGAAATTGACAAATCATGAATGTATAAGAATACTATTATGACGAGATAAAGTTCACGGGCTCGAACATTGTAGGCGTTACGTCAAGGCATATGGACCGCTATCCAGCATGCATCCATATCTAAAATTGCACCTCAAGAAAGCTATCCATCAAATCCCTTGGTATTAAGTTGCCGCAACAAAGTGATTGCTACGTGTGCAACAGACAAATGAATTAAGATCAATACGTAATGTAAGTTGTGGTTCTCATCCGTAGACAAGAGCACCGCTAGTTTCTCCCTAGTTAAAATACCACATCCTCCCCCGCATGTTTCTATCACTAGAGCGCAGACAACAAGGAGGCACAGGGGAGAGAACAACCATCTAGCTACTGATATGGATCTGTAGTCCCGAGATGAACTACTCACGCATTTGTCCAGAGGCGAACATGGCGATGTAGAGGCCTCCGGTGACGATCCTCCTCTCCATTAGGGTGCCAGAGCAGATCTTCAGAAGCCCTAGATTGGACTTTCGAGGCGACAATGCCTCTCTGTATGTTTCGTGGAAAATAACTCTGTCCCCGACGTTTTTAGTGTAAAAGGAAATTTATAGGCGAAGGGGGGACGAGAAGCGGTGGCCAGAGCCCCCAGGGGCCCACCAAGCGCGGCCTAGGGGGGCCACGCTTGGTGCCCTCCTGGTGGCCCTCCTGGCCCCCCTTCGTCTTTTCTTTGGACTCCGTCTCCGTTTCGGGTAAAAAATGATCTCCGTAGATTTTCAACCCTTTCCCAGGATATTTCCTTAAGAACTTGTCTAAATAGAAAAACAGCGGAAAACAATAACTGGCCTGGTGTAACATCCCAACTTGGTTAACAAGTGTTGTGGTGTTGTGTTCATGACATACATGCATGAAACAAAAATTTGAACCATGTTGAAACAATTTAAGTTATGAATTTAAATGGTTTGAGAAAAATCCCGCAAATGGTACCTAAATTGGGTTCTAAAACTTTGTTTTTAAAAATATTTCAAATACACCAAAGAAACACATGGTTTTGTTGGAAATTTCACAACTTTCCAAAAGTTATTTTTGCCAATTTTTATATTGGCAAAAAGACCCTTAAAACATGTGTTTAGGTTCTGTTTTAAAAGCTGCAGGGGCTTCTTTGTAATTTCTGGGAAAAACTGGGGGTTATCAAAAATTTCCCTCTGTCTTCTACCTTGAGCTAGAAGGAGCAGCTGCGTGGCAGCCGCGCCGCCGCCTCTGCCACCTCCTACTTGCCGCTTGCTTGCGTGGAAGAGGACACCCCGAAGACGCCGTGCCCCTCCTATTCTCCTCCTGCTCACTCGCCTCACCCCTCATCCTCTGTATCTTCCCGGGAGCGAAACCCTAACCCTAGCTTCCGTCTGTCATCGTTCTCGCCGGCGTACCGAGCAACCCCGTGCTCCTCCGACTATCCTTGGAGCTCTGCCTCGAGCTCCTGTACCTCCTCGACAACTCTTGTTTCTAGGGACGCCCGGGAGGAGGTGAATCAGGACGTTCCCCTCCAACTCCGGCCGGCGTGCTCCTTCCCGATTCCGGTGTCGTCAAGCCACCTCCGGCCTCCCCGACCACACGTTCGCGCTCCTGGTAAACTTCTCGTCATCCTGGGGTCCTCCACTTCCCTTCCCGCTCCCTGTTTCGCCGTCGCATCAAAGATCGCCGCCGTCCGCCGCTGTACATGCTCGTCGGTGCAATTCCGGCGATGCAAAACGGGCGGCACCACCACCCTAGTGTCCGCCTTCCTCTGCTAGTACCCGTGGTGGCACTCGATTTCGGAATCGTGCACTGCATCGCGCAATCGTGCGAAGGCAGTGGATTTTTGGTCATTGCTAACGTCATGCTGACATCAGCATGGTGTCATAATTCAGTTTTCCTTTTTTCCAAAAAAATGTTTAATAAATTCCAGAAATGAATTAAAATGAAAATTTGAATATCTCCCAAAATAATAATCAGAAAAATATAATAAAAATAGGGAATTGTTCATAAAAATAAACTCTATCTGTATATGTCATTTTCATACATGTTTGACAAAGTTGATTTTGGACCATTATTTTAATGTTGTTTAATTCATTTTAAAATAGAAAAATAAGTTTTTATTCACTAAAATTAGAAAATTAAAAGTTATATACTAAATTGCTCAAAATGACAAATGCAACTTGTTTATGATGTTTTCAACCTCATTTGATCTTTTAAAATTGTACTCACTTTCATAATCACCCGAATTGCCCCTCCGGGGTCTATTTCGGGCTAATTTCAGTAAAACTTCATATTTGACATACGAACCCTAGCAACCCAACGATCATGTTTAGGGCTTTGTTTAAGTGCATTAATTTGCTCATGCATACATATTGCGCATAGCATCGATGCCATGTGTTGATTGTTATTCTTCTTTTCGGTGTTTGTCCCCCCTCGGTAGAACGTGACTCCGAAGAGAAGGCCAACAGTCCAATGGTGAATACTTGATCTTAACCGACAAGTCAAGCACGTATTCCAGAAGATCTTTATCTGGTTTTCTTATACCCAAGGCAAGCATAACCTCTTATCTGCTCATATATGCTTTCGAACAACATTTGAATCTCGTACTTTGCATTCGATTCCAAAGTATTTGATGCTAGTAGATATAGTTCACCTATATACTGCATTGCCTCAATATCCTGATCCACTGTTCCTAGCCGCCATAGATTTGCTTGTGCGCATCGCCAGAGCCTCATATCTGCTTCGCTTAGCTTTACATGTTTGTTACCTCTGGTCCATCCGGTTGATGAATCAGAGCTGCGATAACTTAGTATTATATGATGGCGTGGTGAGATGAGCTTTGTGTGGATAACTTGACTAAGGCTGGTATGGGAGGCCACTTGGGATGTGGTTGTTCGTCCTATACTCGCCAACCCTAGGATTACGGTCTCGAGCGGAAGCCAAGACTGAGCGTGCAACCACACGCGGGGTCTAAGTAACCGCGCTCGACCAACTAACTTGTTTGGCCAGATCCATGAGTCACATAGTTTGGGATTTCCATTCGGCAATGCAAATAAAACATTTAAAACGGTTTTGAAAAAAAAATGCTCCGCTAGGGCGTGACCGGGGCCAAGTGATGGACGTACACGGATCTTGACCCCGCCTCACAGAGACAGGTGCCGTCAGGAGGATGGCCAACTCCCTGTTGACGGGGTGGCCCTGTCTTGGGTTGACTCATGCATAGGGTCGGGTAAGGTAAAGGTCGTGGCCAACCACCCTCTGCCGCGTTCCATGGAAGAACGTACATGTGGCGCTAAGAGTCGGATGGTACGTGTGGGTAAAGTGTACATCCCTGCAGGGAAATCTTTTCGAAAAGCCGTGTCCACGGTTAAGGACGACTTGGTGAATGTAAAGACCATAGATAATTTGAACGTGACGTAAAAGATGTTGACAAAGCATGGAGTTTATGTTTGAAGGGTGCCTCCTCGGAGATGCCGAGAGGGGTGATCCTTGTAGCATGTGAGATGCTGGGAATTGATATTGGTGGTTTTAAAAGATGATGATTATAGTAGTGAGCTTCTCATCTGTTTTGAAAACATTCTATGAGACATGCTATTCTTCCTCGACTTGGAAAATAAAGATTGCTTTACGCAAAAAAGCCTTCATAAAACCCTTTCTGAAACCAGCAGATATATAATAGGTTAACTAAGTCTTGTTGAGTACCTCCCGTACTCAGGTTTGCTTAATTTTGGTTCAGGTGGAGTTCGTCACTTCAGTGGTGGTTCAACGTGGACATCGACGAGTAGTTTGGGGTTCCCAGGTAGCAGCCTGGAATCTATGGGCTGGGACGTCGTCTTATGTTGCGGCCTCTTAGGCCTTTTTGGTTCTTGTTGACTAGCAACATAGCTTGCCTTCCGTTGACTGATGTAATGTTGGGTCATGTGACCTATGCTTGTAAGCTATACTCTAGTAACACCTGTTTAATACAGCTTCCATGTTTAGAGTACTGCTTTGATTGGTTGTTGGTTTCGAGCTCATTGTTATACAGTTTTGGCTAAGCCTGCATAGTTGTCGCAGTCGAGGGGTTGTGGAGCCGATGATCCATGTCCGAGCCCGCCTGCCGATGTGATCGGCCTGGGGCGAGGTAACCCCAGTAACCCTCGATTGTTGTTGCACTTTCTGGACACATAGCATCTCTGTATAGCTTTGCCCTGTTACCTCCAGTTTCATTCGATTCGTGGACGCTTTGATATGCATATTTGGTTATGACTAGCATGGATACAAGGAGTAGTAGACTGGGGATCCGGACTACGTGCCGATGAATCCAGTCTGCCTGCCGTTGTTTGTTGCGGCCGGGGCTGGTAACCCTGAAGCCCTTGTGAGTCCATGGCTAGGAGCACATAACGGTATGTATATCTCTGGGTCCTTGTAACATCCCAAGTTTGAAAACTTCCATTTAGAATGTTTGTTTCTTGTTTAATTAAAGTTTTGCATCATGTCATCATACTCATTGAATTGTTTGCATTTGTTTTACTTTGTTTTCATTTGGTGTGCATCTGTTTTTATCTGTTTTCACAATTGAAATTCAAACAATTTCAAATGCTTTATTTCATACTTGCTCTGTTACAACCTTTTAAATAAAAAGTTCAAATAAAAACAACCAATTGTTTCCATTTATTTCCATAAGGTTCAACTATTAAAATGGTGGCTTTTAATCAATCATTCAATTCAAATGATTATTCAAATTCAAATACATTTTTTTCCAAACAGCAACCTTTTGGAATTAATGATAATTATACAACAATTATAATCTTTTGCTTCCAATTAAAACTATATGTTCAACCCATTTACATTTTGTTTGCAATAATCATTAATCTTAAAATCATTTAAATTGGAATCAAATTTCAAACAGCACCCTATTTGAAAATTATGAAACTTACCAAAACATTTTAATCTTTTGTTTCCATTTGTTTTTAAACTAAGGGTTCATGCCATTTAAATTCTTGTTTTTAATAAATCAATCAATAATCAAATTAATTCAAATTTGAGTTAAATTACAAACAACAAAGTTATTTTGAAATATTTGTAAAACAGAACTTGGCATTTGATTGTTGTTGACCTAAATAAGCCACCCAAATTTTTCTATAATTTTCCTACCTCAAAATTCCATCTATTTCTTCCATTTTCTAATTCTGCAAAAAAAAGTAACAAAACAAAAATTTAAAAAGAAAACGCGCGCAGCAGAGGGGAGTAGCGCGCGGCCCAGCCCATCTTCTCCTTTTCCTGGCCCGCGTACCGGTTCGCCCGCTCCCCTCCTTCTTCTATCGGTACGGCATCGCATCGGGAGGGGCCACGTCGCCGCCGTTGCGCTCCGACGGCTGTGAGCGCCCTGCACCCCCTATATCTACCCCCTCGAGCCCCTGGCGCAGCCCTAGCTACCCCTACCCACCTACCTCCCTCGCGCCGCCATCTTTCCCTCTCTTCCCGCCGGAATCTCTCTCTCTGCAACCACCCTACCTCACCGGCGCCACCGTACCTGAAACCATGGACGCCGCCGCCGTTCCTGTACCCCATCTCCCTCGCTGACCGCGGGAACGAGCTCACCACATCTCCCTCGTCGTCGTCAACACCACGACAGCCGCGGAGGGAGCCCACGGCGCCGCCGCCATCATCGACCTGTCGCCGGCCACCGTCTTCCTCGGGCCTCTGCCACGTTTACATCGCCGGTGAGCAGTCGTTGTCCTCCACCGCTGTTCCCTCTGAGTCGCAACACGAGCACGCACGCATCCGCTAGCACCAGCACGCACCAGATCCCAGCAGCAGCCAGCACCGCGGCAGCTCGCCGTCGTCGTTGCTCTGTCAAGGTTCAGTTCGACGCGCGCTGTCAAAAAGTTCAGGCAAGCGGAACTGAAGAATAACCTGTACGCAACCCCTTACCTGACAAAACTGAACGAGTACCGCACTGGTTACAGTGCTAGCGAGCGCGCAGCGGGGCACGGGTTCGAACCCTGGCTTCCGCGGGATTTATCCCAATCTTTTGCACGGTGCGCTGACAGGGTGGCCCCCCCTGTCAGCTGCTGTGTGGCACTGCTGCCACGCATGCATGCCACGCTGGCCCAGTGCCCATTGGCAGTGCCCTGGGGTAGCTAGCCGCACGGTATAAAAAGAATTTCAGCATTTTTCTTTTTAAAACAAGTCCCTTTAAATTATAGTTTGGTCCTCCAATTTAAATTGCTAATAACTTTTAAAGTATAACTCCAAATAATAAAAGTAAAATATGTTTGTTGATCCAAATTAAATTATCTATCTATTTAAACCAATTGTTTCCTGTTTTGAATAATTCAAATGCATTCAAATTTCAAATTCAAACAATTCATTTGTAATTTGAATAATTGCATAATTAATTCATACTTAATCCAAATAATGCAAATAAAATATGTTTTCCATGCCATTTTGAACCATCTTTCCAAATATAATTTTTGTTTCATGTTTTGAATAATCCCTCCGTCCACTTTTATAAGCCATTTCAATTTTTTCCACATACAAAGTAAAATGAGTGAATCTAGACTTATTTTGTATATAGATTCACTAATTTGACTATGTATGTGGTCAAAACTAAAATGGTATGTAGTATGCCTTATAAAAGTGGACGGAGGAAGTAATTAAAATTGCTTAAATAATTTAAACCTTGTTTAAATCATTTAAAATTGCTAAATTCATAACTTGCTCAACTTAAAATATTCTTGAACATATAAAATATGTTTTCAAACTAGAAAAGTATAAAATTTTCAAATATGAGTTTGAATTTGTGTTTGGAACAAACAAAAATTCAAATAATATTCAAACTTGTTTTAAATTCATTTAAAACTTGTTTAATCTCGTTTAATTCATAATTAAATTATTGTAATTCCTTTTTCAATATTTGAAACATGTAATCCAACTAAAATTTTGTATTATTTTCAAATATGAATTTTGTTATTTATTTTGCACAATTTAAAATTGGTGAAAACAACAACTATTTGTGTAATCCCTTTAAGGAACCAAAAAAATTCCCTAACTTAATAAATAAATTTCTAAATTGGTAAACCTTATTTCCAATTGGTTCTATTGTTGTTATTTTGTTGTTTTCCTCATCCATGCATCATACTAATCCACTTTCACCTGTTGGTTAATTGGAAAACAATTGTTTCAATCAAAATTCATGGGCTTTTTCATATGCAACTCAAAATTGCATATGTGTCCATTTAAATTGTGTTACCATGTCAACTAGTTTATTTTGATGCATCACTTAACATGACATGCATCATCCCATGATTTGTGCACTATGCCATGTTATTGATTGTTTATCTTTCTGCATTGTTTGTTTGCTTCTTCTCGGATAGACGATGTTGAGACAGACGATACTTACGACACCCCTTCTGAGGATCTAGCTCAGTACCAGGCTGCTGAGTTTGCAGGCAAGTTATCACTCACATGAACCACTGTGTTCCTTTCAACATTGGTTACCGATACTTTCCGTTGTCTATTTCTGCTAGCCATATGAATAGTTGTTTCTGTTACGAACCTATCACATGTTACCCTGAACCCTGATATTGCCTCACCTCCACACCTATAACCCCGTTGCTTCTTGCCCGTGTCTTACTAGCATGCTTAGGGTTGTTTTTGCTTGAGTCTGTTACCCGTTACTTTCTGTTACTATATTTTCATTATGTTCTGGGGCTCGATGCTAATCAACAACCTGTTAATCTTGAGGTAATAATAATTTGCTGATAAGGCACCGGCAGGAGGCCCGGCGTGGTTTTGAGGCCTGCTAGTGTCGACCCTAATTAGGAAAAAAGGGTCTTGTCTACTGATCCATGATGAGCGCACTAACCGCATGTGGGAAGCGTGTATGGGCGCCCCCCTCAATTTGATTCGATTCGCATCTTGTCCAAATCACCACACTTAGTTCGGGCTTTCCATTTGATGCACGCATATGCAGGTACGAACCCGAGGCCAGGGTGGAACTTTTGTAGTCGGCATTTAGGGCGGCGTGGTCTTCCAGTGCTATGAGGGTCCCCTTTTCTTCGTGGGGCTCGATTAGCCGCGCACGCACAGCACGTGGTGCTTTGGGCTTGATGCGAAGAAGAGTTGAGTTGTGTTGGGTGCCTCGCTTGGTGGAAGTGCATTTCCATCCTGGCGGGTTATTCTTACGTGTACGGCCAAATTGGTGCACCCCTGTAGGGATAAATCTTCTCGAGAAGCCATGTTTTCCGCGGTTATGGTTGACTTGGTGAAAGTACTGGCTAACAAGTACTCAGAATAACTTACACCTAACTAGTGATAACTTGACTAGTAATAGCTTTATTGCCACAATAACTTGATCCATCATTAATCCAACTGTGTGAGTTATCCTCGGATTGCTTCTTTGGATAAGGGGCGAGATCCAGGATGGGTTTGTTTGGAGTTAGTTACAGTTGGTTATGATACGCTATCTTATCCCCGTTCTGATAGCCGGAAGTTGTGGTATGTTCTGTAGTTGGTTAGTGCAGCGAGTTGCAGCATCTTTTATATCCCCTTTCTTCCGTTGAACCCAAGGCATTTGTGCTTGGTGTTGACGGGTTACACTTTGGTGAACTGTGAGTCTTGCTTGCCAGTACGTTTATGTACTGACCCCTTTGGGGCTGTGGTTTCCGCAGACTACGCTTACGAGGATCCCCGTGACGGCTACTACGTGGAGTTTGACGAGGCTGCTGACGAGTAGGTAGCGGACCCGGGCAGGATCCGAGACATCGTGGATGGGCACCGTCTTTTCGTTTCCGGCTTCTTAAGCCTATTTGGATTTGTCTGTACTCAGACCCTTTGAATGCTTCCGCTGAGATGTAATGATGTTATGTTGGGACATGTGTCCTCTGGATGATTGTATTTGCTATCTCTGCTCTAGTGAGAGCCATTTGCAACTTATTTCTATTTATTTGTGTCTTAGAGATCTGTTGTGTTATCATTTTGTTCAACGCCGTTGACGTACCATGTGTGTATGGTATGAAGTACGTCAATGGTAGTATCCTGATTTCTATGGGATGGTTTACGTAGACGATGAACAGATAGGGGTTGGTTGTCACACATACGTGTGTTGGCCTACTCGTAAGAGATGCGGGTGCCGGTAAGCCCCGTAATCCAATCCACTACTGTTCAACGGAACTGCGAGTATCCTCTAGAAGTCCGGGTGCGACAAATGGTATCAGAGCCTGTCTGCCTGTAGGATCCCTTTTACTGGTCGCAGTTGAGTCTAGAAACTATTTTGTAGCTATATAGGAAAAAATGAAACGTGAGAGTAGGAATTCTGCCATTTTATTTCTTTCCCCACCCACCCTCCCTTTTCTGGTAAGGAAGTGCAACGTTGTTTTCTCTTCTCACCTAAACTTTCAAGTTAGGGTTTCACGTATCCTGGTTTCTCTAGGATAGTTATATCTACTAGACCATAGGAATGGAGGTGGTTGTGACATGATTTATCATGTTGCCTACTCATGATTGAGAACGGAGGCGTGTAAGCCCCGGAAGAAAATCCTCTATTCCTTAAGCAGTAGATATTGATCCTTTAGAAGCCCGGATGGGTTTTCCGTAGTACCTCAGGAGTTTTTGGTCTCGTGTTTCCCGTTGTTGCTTCGATATCCTGTTCTTCTCAACATCCTTTTCATCTGTTGAAACCTTTGTTGTTGCTTTCCACTTCAGTTCTCTACCGGCATCTAATCAAAACTTCCCCGATCATCTGCAGATGGATCTCAGGTTCTACCCGCAGGTGGTTCGGATGACTCGTTGCGAGAGCACTGCCGGTTATCCGGAGGTGCTGAGAGACATGGTCACTTATCTGGGGTTCCGTTGGGCGCCAGAGTACCAGGTCTACGAGCAGCAGCGAGAGTTTGACCAGACCTACTACCAGGCTATCGTCTACATTCTGTCAGATGATGGCATGAGCGTTGTCCACCGCTACGAGGCAGTAGGTTCCACAGTGGATATGGCCGTGCAGCAGGCAGCTTATGTGAGTCTCACTGTCCTTCGTGCTGACTACTGGGGGTTTGACGATTCTATCTATCGCCACATCCCCCGTGGTTACATCACTTCGGAGGGAGCTCACTTCACTCTCTACGACAACTTGGATGTCTACGAGCATGATAACTCCAGGCTGCACACCACCGCTCAGTTTGTGAGGCACAGTGACGCAGTTGCCAGCACACTTTCTCAGGAGCTGGTTTCAGTCAGAGAGCAGCTCTATCTTGCGTTGACTCGTCTGGCGACTTACACCACAGACTTTGTTGGAGATGAGCGCTTTGCACGTTTCGATCAGCCAGTTGGTCGTCGTCTACCAGGTTCTGGAGGTTACGAGCCGATCAGAGGTCCACTCCTCAACCTTGGTGCTGGTTACACTGGGATTCCGCGCTTTGGAGCACAGGGAGTCGACGCTATGTACTTCACCACACCTAGAGTCGCTCTCAGACCACGTCAGATCTATGTGGATCGTCGTTCTACCTACTTTCGTGGGCGTGCTCCTCACCGTACCTCTCGTCGTACTACTCACCGTCGTCCTGCGTGATGAGCATGGGAGTACCGATGTATCCATTCCTAGCTATGTTTAGTTATCCTTTGGCATTCGAACCATTTATGGTGTGTTGGATATTCTGATGTATTTGAACATGTGATGATGTACCTGTTGGTTATCTATTCATGCGTCGGAATAATCTCTCTTTTCGGTTACCAAGTCTATCCTTTTCTGTTGTTGTGCTAAAATGCATTTCCATTCAGGATGCCGCCAACAAGGAACAACCCGCCTGAGCCACCGCCAATCACGGAGCTGTTGACTCAGATGACTCAGGTCGTTACGCAGATGGCCCAGTTCCAGGCTAATCAGCACAACAACCAGAATGCTCCACGAGTCAGTATCAAGGAGTTTCTGAGTCTGGGCCCAAGAGCTTTCGTGGCAACACGTGAGCCTCTGGATGCTGATGACTGGATCCGTGAGATGGCTAGGGCTCTGGAGATTGCTCAGGTTGCTGAGGAAGACAAGGTCAAGTATGCCTCCTACCTACTGAAGGGTCAGGCAGCTACTTGGTGGGAGAACTACCAGACCATGAGAGCTGGCTACCCAATCACCTGGGGTTGTTTCAAGGAAGCTTTCCTGAAGCACCACATCCCAGATGGTCTCATGGAAAGGATGCGTGAAGAGTTTTGCTCACTCAAGCAGGGCAAGCTGGACGTCATTGGCTATCAGAATGAGTTCAATCGCCTCGCTCGTTACGCTGGTGATGAGGTGTCCACTGAGGCTAAGAAGATGGCAAGGTTCCGCCGAGGTTTTAACCCGGAACTCAAGTACGCCCTCACCAACATCAAGGCCAAAGACTTCGAGGAGCTCGTTAACACCGCGCTCAATGAAGAAAATGGGCGCAAGGCGTTCGAGGAGTCTCGGAAGCACTCGCGTGAGGGTGGTTCCTCCTCCAACATGACCACCCCTCCGCAGAAGCGCCAAATCTGGGTGCCAAATGGTGCTGTCACTAGGGCTCCATATGCCCAAGCTTCTCCAGGCTTTGCTCCCCGCCCACCCAACCCATCTCAGATGCATGGTCAGAGGTTCTCAATGGGGCAGCCAAGGCCAGATGCACCTCGTGTCGTCACTTGCTACAAGTGCAAGCAGACGGGGCACTACGCTGACAAGTGCACTCAGAGGCAGCTACCTCCACCACCACCTCGCCCCAACACCAACCAGGCAATGGTGCGCGCTCCCCCGGCTAAAGCCTTCAACTCCAACAACAGGCCTGTCGGGAGGACCGCGAGGGTGAATCATATCAAGGCCGACAAAGCTGAGGAAGCTGCTGACGTCGTTCTCGGTATATTACCCGTAAACTCTTTCCCAGCTAAAGTGTTGTTTGATACCGGAGCATCGCATTCTTTCGTGTCAAAGATCTTTGCGACAGCAATTAAGCTCCCCTTTGCTGGTTTGGGTTCCCCGCTAGTAGTAAACTCCCCTGGAGCAACTATGCAAACTTCCAAGATCAGTCATGATAATCAGATTCTAATTGGAGGTCACATATTCCTTGCTTCTCTCATTCTGCTTGGCAATTCTGACATTGATGTCATTCTTGGCATGGATTGGTTGAAGGCCAATAAAGCTACGATTGATTGTGCTCAGAAGTCAATAACTCGGTTCCACCCTTCTGGCCAGATAGTCTATTCTCCAAATGAATCAAGTTCCATTCAGCTTTACACCCTTGATGCTAAACCTCTACCTCTACTTGAAAATGTTCTGGTGGTTTGTGAATTCCCTGACGTCTTTCCAGAAGAGTTGCCAGAGCAGTTGAGTTCGTGATCGAGCTTGAACCAGGTACTGCTCCAATCTCTAAGCATCCATACAAGATAGCTCCTCCTGAACTGAAATTGTTGAAGGAGCAAATCGATATGTACATGGAGAAAGGTTACATTCAACCTAGTTCCTCCGCTTGGGGTTGCCCAACTCTGTTCGTTGCGAAGAAGGATCAAACAAAGAGACTCGTGGTTGACTATCGTCCTCTCAACGAGAAAACCATCAAAAACAAGTATCCAATTCCTCGTATCGATGATCTTTTTGATCAACTTGCTGGAGCCTCAATATTCTCCAAGTTGGACTTGAGGATGGGTTACCATCAAATAAAGATCAGAAAGGAAGATATTCCAAAAACAGCTTTCACCACTCGGTACGATCTATATGAATACACCGTCATGTCCTTTGGTCTCACCAATGCACCGGCGACATTCTCTAGACTCATGAATTATGTCTTCCACGAATACCTCGACAAGTTCGTTGTGGTATATCTTGATGACATTCTGGTCTACTCCAAATCTGAGGAAGAGCATGGAGAACATCTTCGTCTCACTCTCATGAAACTTCGCGAGCATCGTCTATATGCCAAGTTCTCCAAATGTGAGTTCTGGATTCCAGAAGTTGCTTACCTTGGTCATGTCATCTCCGCCAAGGGCATAGCCATTGATCCAGAAAAGGTTAAAGCAATTGTGGATTGGAAACCTCCTAAGACGGTGAAGCAAGTTAGAAGTTTTCTTGGTTTGGCTAGCTATTGCCGTTGTTTCGTCCAAAACTTTTCCAAGATTGCCAAACCTCTCACTGATCTCACAAAGAAGGACAAGAAGTTCGTTTGGTCTCCACAATGTGATGAAAGTTTCAATCTCCTGAAGACTAAACTCACTTCTACACCAGTTCTGGTTGGCCCAGATACTACCAAACCTTTCCAGATATTCTGCGATGCATCTCTCCAAGGTCTAGGTGCAGTTCTTATGCAAGAACGTCAAGTTGTGGCTTATGCTTCACGTCAGTTGAATGCACATGAGCAAAATTATCCCACACATGACCTAGAACTTGCAGCAGTTGTGTTTGCCCTCAAGAAATGGAGGCAATACTTGTTGGGTAGCCGCACTGGAATCTTTTCCGATCATAAGAGTCTGAAATACATCTTCACTCAACCAGATCTAAACCTCAGGCAAAGGAGATGGATTGAAAAGATTAAAGACTTTGATCTCACCATTTCTTACACTCCAGGCAAGGCTAATGTTATGGCCGATGCTCTCAGTCGCAAGTCTTATTGCAATAATCTCATGATCATGGAAAGCCAACCTCCACTTCATGAAGAATTCCAGAAGCTGAACCTTGATCTTGTTCCTCAAGGCTATCTTGCTAGCTTGACAGCCAGTCCAACTCTCGAGGACAAGATTCGTTCTGAACAACTTCGTGATGCTGAAATCAAGAAGATGGTAGAACACATCAAAGAAGGCAAGGAGAAATTCAAGTCCTTCTCAATTGATGACAAAGGAACTGTGTTCTTCGAAGGACGCATTAAAGTTCCTCAAGTTCAAAGTCTCAAAGATGTCATTCTCAAGGAGGCTCATGAAACTCCTCTCTCCATTCACCCTGGAAGTACAAAGATGTACCAGGATCTTAAGACACTGTATTGGTGGCCTGGCATGAAACGTGAAATTGCTCAATATGTTTCTGAATGCGACGTTTGTCAACGTGTTAAGGCAGTTCATCAGAAAACAGCCGGTCTTCTACAACCTCTGAAAATTCCTGAGTGGAAGTGGGACATGATTGAAATGGACTTCGTCACTGGTTTTCCAAAGTCCAAGAAGGGCAACGATGCAATCTTCATTGTTATTGATCGTCTCACTAAAGTAGCTCACTTCTTTGTTGTCAAAGAAACAATCTCAGCTAGCCAGTTAAAAGAGCTCTACACAACAAAGATTGTTCCCCTTCATGGTGTTCCTTTGGAAATAAGCTCAGACCGTGGAAGCATCTTCACTTCTCATTTCTGGAAAAGCTTTCAAGAAGCATTGGGCACCAAACTTCTGTTCAGCACAGCTTATCACCCTCAGTCTCAAGGGCAAGTCGAAAGAGTCAATCAGATTCTCGAGGATATGCTCAGAGCATGTGGTCTCTCCTTTGGCATGAAATGGGAGGATTGTCTTCCATATGCTGAATTCTCCTACAACAACAGCTTCCAGGCAAGCCTAGGCATGGCACCATTTGAAGCACTCTATGGCCGCAGATGCAGGAGTCCAATCAATTGGTCTGGAGCTGGTGAACGTTCACTCTTAGGCCCTGACATTGTTAAGGAAGCCGAGGAGAAAGTTCGCATCATTCGTGAAAATCTCAAGATTGCTCAGTCTCGTCAGAAAAGCTATTATGACAGCAAGCACAGGGATATGATCTATGCACCTGGTGACAAGGCATATCTCCGTGTAACTCCCCTCAGAGGCACTCATCGTTTTGGTGTGAAAGGAAAGCTTGCACCAAGATACATTGGTCCTTTCAACATTCTCTCAAGGCGTGCGGAAAATGCCTATCGTCTCGAACTTCCAGAAAAACTATCCAAGGTGCACGATGTGTTTCACGTGTCACAGCTCAAGAGGTGTTTCAGAGATCCAGATCGTGCAGTTGATCATGATTCCATTGAACTGCAAGATGATCTCTCTTATGAGGAGCACCCTGTTCGTATTCTCGATGAGACCGAGCGTAAGACTCGCAACAAGAGCACCAAGTTCTTGAAAGTGCAGTGGTCGCATCATTTCGATAAAGAGGCAACGTGGGAGACCGAAGAGGATCTTCGCAAGAAGTATCCGTACCTTTTCTCTTCTCGGTAGGAATCTCGGGGCGCGACTCCTTCAAGGGGGGGCGTTTTGTAACATCCCAAGTATGAAAACTTCCATTTAGAATGTTTGTTTCTTGTTTAATTAAAGTTTTGCATCATGTCATCATACTCATTGAATTGTTTGCATTTGTTTTACTTTGTTTTCATTTGGTGTGCATCTGTTTTTATCTGTTTTCACAATTGAAATTCAAACAATTTCAAATGCTTTATTTCATACTTGCTCTGTTACAACCTTTTAAATAAAAAGTTCAAATAAAAACAACCAATTGTTTCCATTTATTTCCATAAGGTTCAACTATTAAAATGGTGGCTTTTAATCAATCATTCAATTCAAATGATTATTCAAATTCAAATACATTTTTTTCCAAACAGCAACCTTTTGGAATTAATGATAATTATACAACAATTATAATCTTTTGCTTCCAATTAAAACTATATGTTCAACCCATTTAAATTTGGTTTGCAATAATCATTAATCTTAAAATCATTTAAATTGGAATCAAATTCCAAACAACACCCTATTTGAAAATTATGAAACTTACCAAAACATTTTAATCTTTTGTTTCCATTTGTTTTTAAACTAAGGGTTCATGCCATTTAAATTCTTGTTTTTAATAAATCAATCAATAATCAAATTAATTCAAATTTGAGTTAAATTACAAACAGCAAAGTTATTTTGAAATATTTGTAAAACAGAACTTGGCATTTGATTGTTGTTGACCTAAATAAGCCACCCAAATTTTTCTATAATTTTCCTACCTCAAAATTCCATCTATTTCTTCCATTTTCTAATTCTGCAAAAAAAAGTAACAAAACAAAATTTAAAAAGAAAACGCGCGCAGCAGAGGGGAGTAGCGCGCGGCCGAGCCCATCTTCTCCTTTTCCTGGCCCGCGTATCGGTTCTCCCGCTCCTCTCCTTCTTCTATCGGTACGGCAGCGCATCGGGAGGGGCCACGTCGCCGCCGTTGCGCTCCGACGGCCGTGAGCGCCCTGCACCCCCTATATCTACCCCCTCGAGCCCCTGGCGCAGCCCTAGCTACCCCTACCCACCTACCTCCCTCGCGCCGCCATCTTTCCCTCTCTTCCCGCCGGAATCTCTCTCTCTGCAACCACCCTACCTCACCGGCGCCACCGTACCTGAAACCATGGACGCCGCCGCCGTTCCTGTACCCCATCTCCCTCGCTGACCGCGGGAACGAGCTCACCACATCTCCCTCGTCGTCGTCAACACCACGGCATCCGCGGAGGGAGCCCACAGCGCCGCCGCCATCATCGACCTGTCGCCAGCCACCGTCTTCCTCGGGCCTCTGCCACGTTTACATCGCCGGTGAGCAGTCGTTGTCCTCCACCGTTGTTCCCTCTGAGTCGCAACACGAGCACGCACGCATCCGCTAGCACCAGCACGCACCAGATCCCAGCAGCAGCCAGCACCGCGGCAGCTCGCCGTCGTCGTTGCTATGTCAAGGTTCAGTTCGACGCGCGCTGTCAAAAAGTTCAGGCAAGCGGAACTGAAGAATAACCTGTACGCAACCCCTTACCTGACAAAACTGAACGAGTACCGCACTGGTTACAGCGCTAGCGAGCGCGCAGCGGGGCACGGGTTCGAACCCTGGCTTCCGCGGGATTTATCCCAATCTTTTGCACGGTGCGCTGACAGGGTGGCCCCCCCCTGTCAGCTGCTGTGTGGCACTGCTGCCACGCATGCATGCCACGCTGGCCCAGGGCCCATTGGCAGTGCCCTGGGGTAGCTAGCCGCACGGTATAAAAAGAATTTCAGCATTTTTCTTTTTAAAACAAGTCCCTTTAAATTACAGTTTGGTCCTCCAATTTAAATTGCTAATAACTTTTAAAGTATAACTCCAAATAATAAAAGTAAATATGTTTGTTGATCCAAATTAAATTATCTATCTATTTAAACCAATTGTTTCATGTTTTGAATAATTCAAATGCATTCAAATTTCAAATTCAAACAATTCATTTGTAATTTGAATAATTGCATAATCAATTCATACTTAATCCAAATAATGCAAATAAAATATGTTTTCCATGCCATTTTGAACCATATTTCCAAATATAATTTTTGTTTCATGTTTTGAATAATTAAAATTGCTTAAATAATTTAAACCTTGTTTAAATCATTTAAAATTGCTAAATTCATAACTTGCTCAACTTAAAATATTCTTGAACATATAAAATATGTTTTCAAACTAGAAAAGTATAAACTTTTCAAATATGAGTTTGAATTTATGTTTGGAACAAATAAAAATTCAAATAATATTCAAACTTGTTTTAAATTCATTTAAAACTTGTTTAATCTCGTTTAATTCATAATTAAATTATTGTAATTCCTTTTTTAATATTTGATACATGTAATCCAACTAAAATTTTGTATTCTTTTCAAATATGAATTTTTTTATTTATTTTGCACAATTTAAAATTGGTGAAAACAACAACTATTTGTGTAATCCCTTTAAGGAACCAAAAAAATTCCCTAACTTAATAAATAAATTTCTAAATTGGTAAACCTTATTTCCAATTGGTTCTATTGTTGTTATTTTGTTGTTTTCCTCATCCATGCATCATACTAATCCACTTTCACCTGTTGGTTAATTGGAAAACAATTGTTTCAACTAAAATTCATGGGCTTTTTCATATGCAACTCAAAATTGCATATGTGTCCATTTAAATTGTGTTACCATGTCAACTAGTTTATTTTGATGCATCCCTTAACATGACATGCATCATCCCATGATTGTGCACTATGCCATGTTATTGATTGTTTATCTTTCTGCATTGTTTGTTTGCTTCTTCTCGGATAGACGACGACGTTGAGACAGACGATACTTACGACACCCCTTCTGAGGATCTAGCTCAGTACCAGGCTGCTGAGTTTGCAGGCAAGTTATCACTCACATGAACCACTGTGTTCCTTTCAACATTGGTTACCGATACTTTCCGTTGTCTATTTCTGCTAGCCATATGAATAGTTGTTTCTGTTACGAACCTATCACATGTTACCCTGAACCCTGATATTTCCTCACCTCCACACCTATAACCCCGTTGCTTGTTGCCCGTGTCTTACTAGCATGCTTAGGGTTGTTTTTGCTCGAGTCTGTTACCCGTTACTTTCTGTTACTATATTTTCATTATGTTCTGGGGCTCGATGCTAATCAACAACCTGTTAATCTTGAGGTAATAATAATTTGCTGATAAGGCACCGGCAGGAGGCCCGGCGTGGTTTTGAGGCCTGCTAGTGTCGACCCTAATTAGGAAAAGGGTCTTGTCTACTGATCCATGATGAGCGCACTAACCGCATGTGGGAAGCGTGTATGGGCGTCCCCCTCAATTTGATTCGATTCACATCTCGTCCAAATCACCACACTTAGTTCGGGCTTTCCATTTTATGCACGCATATGCAGGTACGAACCCGAGGCCAGGGTGGAACTTTTGTAGTCGGCATTTAGGGCGGCGTGGTCTTCCAGTGCTATGAGGGTCCCCTTTTCTTCGTGGGGCTCGATTAGCCGCGCACGCACAACACGTGGTGCTTTGGGCTTGATGCGAAGAAGAGTTGAGTTGTGTTGAGTGCCTCGCTTGGTGGAAGTGCATTTCCATCCTGGCGGGGTATTCTGTGACGCCCCGAGATCGGGCACTATGCAGATTTCAGCATTCCCGCCAAAATCCACATAATAACCGATTCCAGGTTGCCCCTTGTGATAACATTACAATAGTTCACGAATATTCCACAATTACAACAGAAACAGATAGATACAAGATGACTCAGACGAGCCAGGAATACAACTGATACAATACAAAGATCCAAATAACAGCGGAAGAAACAACATATCGTCCGTCTACGGACAAGATACAAATTGGACTAAGAGTCCTGAAGATAACCGAGAGCGTCCAATCCCTTCCCAGGCCAAGCCGGAGGGATTCCCAAGCTAATGTCGTCAGACTTCAAACCTGTTGACTGCAATGTTGAATATGCAGCCACGAAAAAGATTCGTGGGTCAGTACGGTTAAGTACTGGCAAGTGGATAAACCATACTCACAAGATACCGGCGTAGCCAGTCATCACAAGATACAAATACTTTGGGTATCAACGGAAAGAAAGGGGTTATTGCAAATAAGCGACAGCGGGCTGCACTAACCAACTACAGAGAGATACTACAACTTCCGGCTAACAGAAAGGAGATAAGATCGAGTATTGTAACCAACTGAAAGTAACTCCAAACAAACCCATCCTGGATCTCGCCCCTTTATCCAAAGAAGCAATCCGAGGATAACTCACGCAGTTGGATTAATGATGGTTCATATTATTGTGTGAATAAGCCTATTACTAGTCAAGTTGTTAATCATTGGGTGTAAGATTGTTGATCATTAGGTTTAAGTTGTCCTGAGTACTTGTTAGCCAGTACTTTCACCAAGTAATCCATAACCGCGGAAAACACGGCTTCTCGAGAAGATTATCCCTGCAGGGTTGCACCAATTTAGCCGTACACGCAAGAATAACCCGCCAGATGGGAGATCACCCCACCAAGTGAGGTACTCTACACAACTCAACTCTTCTTCGCATCAAGCCCAAAGAACCTTGGGCGCACGGCTAATCGAGCCCCGAAGAAAAGGGACCCTCATAGCACTCTAAGACCGTGTCCCCCTATATGCCGACTACGAAAGTTCCACCCGGGATCCAAGGGCTCGCAAGATCATGCATGCAGCAAATGGAAAACCCGAACTAAATGAGGCGATTTGGACGAGATGCGAATCGAGTCAAATTGAGGGGGGCGCCCATACTCGCTTCCCACATGCGGGTAGTGCGCTCATCATGGATCATTAGACAAGACCCTTTTCCTATTAGGGTCGACACTAGCAGGCCTCAAAACCACAAAGGGCCTCCTGCCGGTGCCTTATCATCAAATTATTATTACCATTAGCATTAACAGGATTGATTGATTGATTAACCTCGAGCCCCCAGAACATAATAGAGTAGTAACAGAAAGTAACGGGTAACAGACTCGAGCAAAACAACCTAAGCATGCTAGTAAGACACGGGCACAAGCAATGGTTATAGGTGTGGAGGTGGGGCAATATCAGGGTTAAAGGATTCATGTGATAGGTTCGTAACAGAAACAACTACTACTAAGGCTAGCAAAAAAGAACAACGGAAAGTATCGGTAACAAGTGATGAAAGTCAGCCATTTGGCAGCAAGTGAGTATACTTGCCTGAGATCCCGCAAGGTAGCAGAACTTGTCGTTGCTCACATCATCTCAACGTCCTATCCGGGAAGAAGCAACGAACCTCGAACAAACACCGGATGCAACAATTACTACTACGGAAAAAGATCCAGCATGATCAAGATATGGATGCATGACAATTTAATTGATGCATAGAAATAATCTAGTTGACAAGATAAACAGATTTAAATGGACCCATATGCAATTTGAGTTGCATATGAAAAGCCCATGAATTATGGTTGAAACAATTGTTTTCCAACTAACCAATAGGTGAAAGTGGATTAGCATGATGCATGGATGAGGAAAACAACAAAATAACAACAATAGAATCAATTGGAAATAAGGTTTAACAAGTTTGGAAATTATTGGTTAAGTTTGGAAAGTTTGGTTACTTAAACATGTCACACAAGCAATTGTTGTTTTCATCAAGTTAAAGTGTTCAAAACAATTAACAAAATTTGTATTTGAAGAGAACATCAAAATTTAGTTGGATTACATGTTTCAATTATTGAAATAGGAATTAGGATTAATTTATTATGAATTAAACAATATTAAACAAGTTTTAAATGGATTTAAAACAAGTTTGAATTTAATTGAATTTTTATTTGTTCAAAACATAAATTCAAACTCACATTTGAAAAGTTCACACTTTGATGGTTTCAAAACATATTTTGCATGTTCAAAATTATTTTATTTTGAGCAAGTTATGATTTTATCAAATTTAAATGAATTAAACAAGTATTAAATTATTTAGGCAATTTAAATTATTCAAACCATGAAACAAAATTTATATTTGAAAAGGTTATTCAAAATGGTATGGAAAACATATTTTATTTGCCTTATTTGGAATTAGTATGAATTATTTATGAATTGTTGCAAATTACAATTGAATTATTTGAATTCAAATTTGAATTGCATTTTGTAAATTCAAAACAGAAAACAAATGACATAGTTGGGTAGACAATTTAATTTAGAACAATAAACATATTTTACTTTTGTTATTTAGAGTTATATTTTGAGAGTTATTAGCAATTTAGAAAAGAGGACTAATCTGTAATTTCTAAGGGCTGAAAATTAAAACAGAAAAGTTAGAAACCTGTTGTTACTCTGCAGTGGCTGCACACAGCCACTGACAGAGGGCCCAGCGCCACAGAGGCGCACACGTGGCGTGGGTGGAAGGTGACTGGGCAGTGCGGGTCAATGACCCGTGGGGCCGGATGCGCGCGAGGGGACAAATCGCAAAAAGGGGGGGGGGGGTTTGCGCCCGCGGGGAATCGACCCCCGGTCGCTGCGCTACGCGGAACGGAACGCAACCAGTGCGGATGTTCGTGTGGTTGTGATGGGATACAAGACTGACAGAGGATATTGTGTTCGACTGCGTTAACTGAAACTCGATCGCAATCTCTGAAACGGACAGGAACGAACAGCCACCACCGGCGAACTCGAGCTGCTGGTGCTCGAATCGCGTCGCGCGCGTGGGGGGCGCGGCAGTGAGTGCGTCGTGCGTGCAGTTCGCGTGTGTGCCAAGGGACAGAGGGGAGGAGGGCAGAGGGTTCACCGCGGTTGCGTCGAGGCAGGGAGGGAGCTGTCGACGGGCGGAGATGGCGTGGGGATTCCGGCGACGACGCGGCCGCTGCGGTCGCTCCCAGCACATGCCGAGGAAGCGGGGGGTAGCTGGAGGCACCCCGATCCCATTCCCGCCGTGAGCGGCCCGTGGCAGTGCTCAGCCCCCCCGGCGACGAGCGCCTCTTCTCCGGCCATGGAAGGTACAGAGGAGGGACAGGAGGTGTCGAAGCAGGTTCAGAATTTCAGATACAGAGGGGGATCGGGGGAGGAAGGAGGGCTTGGCGGCGCTAGGGAAGGTGTCTAGGGTTGCTAGGGCACGTAGAGGGTAGGTAGGTTTTATCGGGGCCCGGAGCTTGGTACGGCAAGCATCAGAGGTGGAAGGAAAAGATCCTGCGGTGGTTTTGGCGTTCGTACAGAAGGGGAGGAAGACGACAGAAAGAGGTTACTGGGCTAGAAGGTTTGGTGGGCTGGGGGGAGAAAAACAGGAAAGATGGGGTGGGCTTGGGAAGAAAAGGGAAAAAAGGGGGGTGGGCTGCCTCTCTCTCCACCCCTCTCTTCTATTTTTTTTTTTGCTGTTTGTTTTTCATTATGAACAATTTTTTTGGAAAAGATAAAAGAGGGAGAAGGAAATAGAATTTGGAGGGGGGGGGTTCTTTTTATTTTACAATTAAATTTTATTAGTTGCAAAACAGTGAGTAAAAGCAAGGTAGGTTTTGATTTCAAAATTGGACTTATTAGTTTGAATTTAAAGGGTTAGTTGGATTTCAAATATGGTTTGGGGCTTTAACTTTTATAACTGAATTTTATTAATTTGCGAAACAATATTTAAAAGCAAGGTTAGTTATTGATTTCAAAATTTGATTTGGGAATTTTGGGAATAAACAAATTCTATTTAATAAGTTCAAACCATTATGCAAACATTATTGAAAAGTTTGTTTTGCAAGAATTTAATTTTTAAACCTCAATTTGGATCATATCAACTATGATTTTATTTGAAATTTAATTTGCCATTAGGGTTTTAATAACAGGGAAATTTGTATTAACAAGCAATTGATCAGAACAACTCCAAACTTTTGAAAAACAAATGAGTGGTTTAATTTGCAATTTTGAAATTGGAAATTTTGAGCAAGGGGTGAAAGTTTAAATTGATTTGAATTTTCAGTTGTGATGCAAACATGGTGCAATGCAATGTGATGCACATGATGCAAGCAAAAAAAGAAAACAAACAACTCTCTATTAGGGTAACACCCCAGGTGTTACAGACGACACCACTAACAAGGGATTGCGCCCTCGCAATCCACCTGCTAACCCGGGAGGGGAAAGAAGTTCGACTATCGATTCTTCGGGCTTCCGGTTGATCTCCTCGACACCACTAACAAGGGCTTCTCGACACCACTAACAAGAGATTCTTGCTCGGAGTGACGACGATGTTCTTCCACCAGGAACCTTCCGATGATCGAACCTATTAGGTTAAGGGCTCAGAAAACGTCCACCCACGTAGGATCCTAACACTTTGAAAGATAGACAAGGGGGGAAGACTCCAAAACAAATAAGATGGGATGGGAAATAGAATAGGGATAAGGAGAAAACAGGAATCCTATTGAGATATTTTTCCAAAATAGTTTAGCAGAAATAGTTTTTGACACTCTAGAAACATCGACCGTTAGCGAGGTTATCCTACAGGCTTTGCGGACCCGTTGCTTCGATAACCATTCGTATCGAAACAATATCGGGAATCGGAACCAAGGCTCTGATACCATTTTGTGACGCCCCGAGATCGGGCACTATGCAGATTTCAACATTCCCGCCAAAATCCACATAATAACCGATTCCAGGTTGCCCCTTGTGATAACATTACAATAGTTCACGAATATTCCACAATTACAACAGAAACAGATAGATACAAGATGACTCAGACGAGCCAGGAATACAACTGATACAATACAAAGATCCAAATAACAGCGGAAGAAACAACATATCGTCCGTCTACGGACAAGATACAAATTGGACTAAGAGTCCTGAAGATAACCGAGAGCGTCCAATCCCTGCCCAGGCCAAGCCGGAGGGATTCCCAAGCTAACGTCGTCAGACTTCAAACATGTTGACTGCAATGTTGAATATGCAGCCACGAAAAAGATTTGTGGGTCAGTACGGTTAAGTACTGACAAGTGGATAAACCATACTCACAAGATACCGGCGTAGCCAGTCATCACAAGATACAAATACTTTGGGTATCAACGGAAAGAAAGGGGTTATTGCAAATAAGCGACAGCGGGCTGCACTAACCAACTAGAGAGAGATACTACAACTTCCGGCTAACAGAAAGGAGATAAGATCGAGTATTGTAACCAACTGAAAGTAACTCCAAACAAACCCATCCTGGATCTCGCCCCTTTATCCAAAGAAGCAATCCGAGGATAACTCACGCAGTTGGATTAATGATGGTTCATATTATTGTGTGAATAAGCCTATTACTAGTCAAGTTGTTAATCATTGGGTGTAAGATTGTTGATCATTAGGTTTAAGTTGTCCTGAGTACTTGTTAGCCAGTACTTTCACCAAGTAATCCATAACCGCGGAAAACACGGCTTCTCGAGAAGATTATCCCTGCAGGGTTGCACCAATTTAGCCGTACACGCAAGAATAACCCGCCAGATGGGAGATCACCCCACCAAGCGAGGTACTCTACACAACTCAACTCTTCTTCACATCAAGCCCAAAGAACCTTGGGCGCACGGCTAATCGAGCCACGAAGAAAAGGGACCCTCATAGCACTCTAAGACCGTGTCCCCCTATATGCCGACTACGAAAGTTCCACCCGGGATCCAAGGGCTCGCAAGATCATGCATGCAGCAAATGGAAAACCCGAACTAAATGAGGCGATTTGGACGAGATGCGAATCGAGTCAAATTGAGGGGGGCGCCCATACTCGCTTCCCACATGCGGGTAGTGCGCTCATCATGGATCAGTAGACAAGACCCTTTTCCTATTAGGGTCGACACTAGCAGGCCTCAAAACCACAAAGGGCCTCCTGCCGGTGCCTTATCATCAAATTATTATTACCATTAGCATTAACAGGATTGATTGATTGATTAACCTCGAGCCCCCAGAACATAATAGAGTAGTAACAGAAAGTAACGGGTAACAGACTCGAGCAAAACAACCTAAGCATGCTAGTAAGACACGGGCACAAGCAATGGTTATAGGTGTGGAGGTGGGGCAATATCAGGGTTAAAGGATTCATGTGATAGGTTCGTAACAGAAACAACTACTACTAAGGCTAGCAAAAAAGAACAACGGAAAGTATCGGTAACAAGTGATGAAAGGCAGCCATTTGGCAGCAAGTGAGTATACTTTCCTGAGATCCCGCAAGGTAGCAGAACTTGTCGTTGCTCACATCATCTCAACGTCCTATCCGGGAAGAAGCAACGAACCTCGAACAAACACCGGATGCAACAATTACTACTACGGCAAAAGATCCAGCATGATCAAGATATGGATGCATGACAATTTAATTGATGCATAGAAATAATCTAGTTGACAAGATAAACAGATTTAAATGGACCCATATGCAATTTGAGTTGCATATGAAAAGCCCATGAATTATGGTTGAAACAATTGTTTTCCAACTAACCAATAGGTGAAAGTGGATTAGCATGATGCATGGATGAGGAAAACAACAAAATAACAACAATAGAATCAATTGGAAATAAGGTTTAACAAGTTTGGAAATTATTGGTTAAGTTTGGAAAGTTTGGTTACTTAAACATGTCACACAAGCAATTGTTGTTTTCATCAAGTTAAAGTGTTCAAAACAATTAACAAAATTTGTATTTGAAGAGAACATCAAAATTTAGTTGGATTACATGTTTCAATTATTGAAATAGGAATTAGGATTAATTTATTATGAATTAAACAATATTAAACAAGTTTTAAATGGATTTAAAACAAGTTTGAATTTAATTGAATTTTTATTTGTTCAAAACATAAATTCAAACTCACATTTTAAAAGTTCACACTTTGATGGTTTGAAAACATATTTTGCATGTTCAAAATTATTTTATTTTGAGCAAGTTATGATTTTATCAAATTTAAATGAATTAAACAAGTATTAAATTATTTAGGCAATTTAAATTATTCAAACCATGAAACAAAATTTATATTTGAAAAGGTTATTCAAAATGGTATGGAAAACATATTTTATTTGCCTTATTTGGAATTAGTATGAATTATTTATGAATTGTTGCAAATTACAATTGAATTATTTGAATTCAAATTTGAATTGCATTTTGTAAATCCAAAACAGAAAACAAATGGCATAGTTGGGTAGACAATTTAATTTAGAACAATAAACATATTTTACTTTTGTTATTTAGAGTTATATTTTGAGAGTTATTAGCAATTTAGAAAAGAGGACTAATCTGTAATTTCTAAGGGCTGAAAATTAAAACAGAAAAGTTAGAAACCTGTTGTTACTCTGCAGTGGCTGCACACAGCCACTGACAGAGGGCCCAACGCCACAGAGGCGCACACGTGGCGTGGGTGGAAGGTGACTGGGCAGTGCGGGTCAATGACCCGTGGGGCCGGATGCGCGCGAGGGGACAAATCGCAAAAAGGGGGGGATTTGCGCCCGCGGGGAATCGACCCCCGGTTGCTGCGCTACGCGGAACGGAACGCAACCAGTGCGGCTGTTCGTGTGGTTGTGATGGGATACAGGACTGATAGAGGATATTGTGTTCGACTGCGTTAACTGAAACTCGTCGCAATCTCTGAAACGGACAGGAACGAACAGCCACCACCGGCGAACTCGAGCTGCTGGTGCTCGAATCGCGTCGCGTGCGTGGGGGGCGCGGCAGTGAGTGCGTCGTGCGTGCAGTTCGCGTGTGTGCCAAGGGACAGAGGGGAGGAGGGCAGAGGGTTCACCGCGGTTGCGTCGAGGCGGGGAGGGAGCTGTCGACGGGCGGAGATGGGGGGGGATTCCGGCGACGGCGCGGCCGCTGCGGTCGCTCCCAGCACATGCCGAGGAAGCGGGGGGGTAGCTGGAGGCACCCCGATCCAATTCCCGCCGTCAGCGGCCCGTGGCAGTGCTCAGCCCCCCCGGCGACGAGCGCCTCTTCTCCGGCCATGGAAGGTACAGAGGAGGGACAGGAGGTGTCGAAGCAGGTTCAGAATTTCAGATACAGAGGGGGATCGGGGGAGGAAGGAGGGCTTGGCGGCTAGGGAAAGTGTCTAGGGTTGCTAGGGCACGTAGAGGGTAGGTAGGTTTTATCGGGGCCTGGAGCTTGGTACGGCAAGCATCGGAGGTGGAAGGAAAAGATCCTGCGGTGGTTTTGGCGTTCGTACAGAAGGGGAGGAAGACGACAGAAAGAGGTTACTGGGCTAGAAGGTTTGGTGGGCTGGGGGGAGAAAAACAGGAAAGATGGGGTGGGCTTGGGAGGAAAAGGGAAAAAAGGGGGGTGGGCTGCCTCTCTCTCCACCCCTCTCTTCTATTTTTTTTTTGCTGTTTGTTTTTCATTATGAACAATTTTTTTGGAAAAGATAAAAGAGGGAGAAGGAAATAGAATTTGGAGGGGGGGGTTCTTTTTATTTTACAATTAAATTTTATTAGTTGCAAAACAGTGAGTAAAAGCAAGGTAGGTTTTGATTTCAAAATTGGACTTATTAGTTTGAATTTAAAGGGTTAGTTGGATTTCAAATATGGTTTGGGGCTTTAAATTTTATAACTGAATTTTATTAATTTGCGAAACAATATTTAAAAGCAAGGTTAGTTATTGATTTCAAAATTTGATTTGGGAATTTTGGGAATAAACAAATTCTATTTAATAAGTTCAAACCATTATGCAAACATTATTGAAAAGTTTGTTTGCAAGAATTTAATTTTTAAACCTCAATTTGGATCATATCAACTATGATTTTATTTGAAATTTAATTTGCCATTAGGGTTTTAATAACAGGGAAATTTGTATTAACAAGCAATTTGATTAGAACAACTCCAAACTTTTGAAAAACAAATGAGTGGTTTAATTTGCAATTTTGAAATTGGAAATTTTGAGCAAGGGGTGAAAGTTTAAATTGATTTGAATTTTCAGTTGTGATGCAAACATGGTGCAATGCAATGTGATGCACATGATGCAAGCAAAAAAAGAAAACAAACAACTCTCTATTAGGGTAACACCCCAGGTGTTACATATTCTTACGTGTACGGCCAAATTGGTGCACCCCTGTAGGGATAAATCTTCTCGAGAAGCCGTGTTTTCCGCGGTTATGGTTGACTTGGTGAAAGTACTGGCTAACAAGTACTCAGAATAACTTACACCTAACTAGTGATAACTTGACTAGTAATAGCTTTATTGCCACAATAACTTGATCCATCATTAATCCAACTGTGTGAGTTATCCTCGGATTGCTTCTTTGGATAAGGGGCGAGATCCAGGATGGGTTTGTTTGGAGTTAGTTACAGTTGGTTATGATACGCTATCTTATCCCCGTTCTGATAGCCGGAAGTTGTGGTATGTTCTGTAGTTGGTTAGTGCAGCCAGTTGCAGCATCTTTTATATCCCCTTTCTTCCATTGAACCCAAGGCATCTGTGCTTGGTGTTGACGGGTTACACTTTGGTGAACTGTGAGTCTTGCTTGCCAGTACGTTTATGTACTGACCCCTTTGGGGCTGTGGTTTCCGCAGACTACGCTTACGAGGATCCCCGTGACGGCTACTACGTGGAGTTTGACGAGGCTGCTGACGAGTAGGTAGCGGACCCGGGCAGGATCCGAGACATCGTGGATGGGCACCGTCTTTTCGTTTCCGGCTTCTTAAGCCTATTTGGATTTGTCTGTACTCAGACCCTTTGAATGCTTCCGCTGAGATGTAATGATGTTATGTTGGGACATGTGTCCTCTGGATGATTGTATTTGCTATCTCTGCTCTAGTGAGAGCCATTTGCAACTTATTTCTATTTATTTGTGTCTTAGAGATCTGTTGTGTTATCATTTTGTTCAACGCCGTTGACGTACCATGTGTGTATGGTATGAAGTACGTCAATGGTAGTATCCTGATTTCTATGGGATGGTTTACGTAGACGATGAACAGATAGGGGTTGGTTGTCACACATACGTGTGTTGGCCTACTCGTAAGAGATGCGGGTGCCGGTAAGCCCCGTAATCCAATCCACTACTGTTCAACGGAACTGCGAGTATCCTCTAGAAGTACGGATGCGACAGTCCGGGGTCGTGACACCTGGGGCATCTTGTTAATAGGTTAGTCTATGAAAACATCCGAAAATGGAAGAAAACATGTGGAAAACAAAAGGTATTGGGTAGAAAACAAGCATGGAGCATCAAAATTTACAGATATGTTTGCAATGTATCAGCATCCTTAAGCTTAACTCCCGCTCGTCCTCGAGTAGGTAAGCAATAACAAAATAATTTTTGAGGTGACATGAAGCCAACACATTGTTGATCAACGTTATGTAAAAGCATTGTAAGCTGAGATCAAAGTACTTTAACAAAGGCATGACAAATATAATTCAACTAATGTAAACTTAGCAACCGTGTTGCACATGAAAAGAAACACAAAAAAATAAATGAATAATGAAACATTGAAAGTGATAGGTTTGTTTCAATCATAAAGAAAAACATAATAATCTAGTATCCAGCTAGTCCTTCATATGGTAGCAAAACATAAATGCCAAGACACCTTCAAAGTTTAAATGGAGTCTAGATACAAATAATTTGAGAGCAAGCAATACCACAAATCATGAATCAATCAATAATAAATGTTGGGACTATGCACATTATACTCAGAATGACAACTATGTTCTCTTAGCTGGTGCATAAAGTAAGAAGATGAAGACTCGGCATAAAAAAAGTAAAAGAAAGGCGCTTCGCAGAGGGAAGCAGGGATTACTCATGTGCTAGAGCTTTTTATCTAATAAAACGAAGATATTGAAAACAATATTGAGAGAGGTGTATGTCCATGTCAACGAATGGTAGTGAAAAACTTATCATAATCCATGTCTAGAAAAGTGTTTAGACTTTTGAGAGTTGTTTTCATTGTTTTATTAGTTGGCACTTCCCCAACATTTCTTTCCAAAACCAGGGTTAGCCGTGTTCACGGGTACCCACCAACTTTCATCAAATCATGGGGAAATGCCTTTTTATTATATTAATTGGCACTAGCTCTCTACAAATTTAGATGAGCACAGATTCCATACTCATCGGGTGTGAAATAAGGAAGAAGAACTTTGCTTGACACAAACCATAATAAACTTTAAACTACTTCCTGATGAGCTAAAACAGGAACACAAAATAGGTTAATAATTTTGAAAGTTTTAAAGTTAGCACACGAGAAATTTACTTGGAGTGGAGGTTAAATACCACATATAGGTAGATATGATGGAAAAATTTGGCAAAACTTGGTTTTTCGGAGTTGGATGCACGAGTAGAGCTCATACTCAGTACATGTGAAGTCTAGCAAAAGACTAGGAGCGACCAACTAAGAGAGAAATAACGGCCATTATCATGCATAGCGACAAAACATCATTAATCAAAGCATGAAGGGATATTACAAGTCAAAAACTAAATGATAATCAAGGCTAGAGGTGACTTTGTTTGTAGTCATAACATGGTGTGAGCATGCGCCAAGTCAGTCCAGATAAAGCATTCGAAGGAGAAGTACCACAATACCAAGCTTCAATATGAGAGAACAACACATGATTAAATTCAGCGACACATTAAGAACTCTCACATATTTGAGACTTATAGTGATACATCATAAATAACTAAGCACAAAATTAAAATAACATCTAACATGACATGCCAAAGCCTAAGCCACAGTAAAAACAAGGTTCCTATTGCACCACTATAAGCATGAAACAATTTACTCTTCTCCAACACCAATCAACTTATTCGAAACAAATATAAAATAAAATAATCATCAAAGACCAGAGAGCTAATAAAATATTACTGAAGCAAACCAACAATCTCTGAACAAAATTCAATTGAAAAACAAGAGCTAAACGCAGTACTATCAAAAACTGAATAGTCACAGAACAATAAGAGTTAAAACTAGAGTGTTCTAGGCAATGAAAATGGAGCGTGTCTCTCACCAAAATAAAAGTGCTAGGATCCAACCATAAAATACAGCAAATAAAAAAACTGAAAGTAAAATAAAATGACGCTCCAAGAATAACATATATCATGTGAAGCAATAAAAATATAGTGTTTTGAAAGAAACCTGGTATTTTTGTTGATGAAGAAGAGGATGCCTTGGGCATCCCAAGCTTTGACGCTTGTACTTCTTGGATATGTCCTGGGGTGATATGGGCATCCCCAAGCTTGAGCTTTTGTCCATCCTTCATCTCTTCACATCATACTTCTCTCCCTACACTTGAAAACTTCCTCCACCTAAACCTTCTCACAATCTTCATTAGCAACATTAGTGTAATAAAAATAATAAATCCACTTGGTTAAGTTTCAACACTAGTCTCAAACTCCATTTAAAACATTAGCTAACGTGAAAAGTTCTTTCAAAGCTCTTCCCCTCAAAAGCACACCAAAATAAAGAGATTAAGACGCAAATGCAAATGTTGGCAGAAATCTGTCAAAACAGAACAGTCGACAAAGATGATTTTTTTGGAACTCTTCTATTGCTCAAAGCAAAAAGTGGGAAACTAACAAAATTTATAGAACAACATGGGGCCTGTGTATATTTTTTCAAAGGAAATTCGACCCTTTGTCTGAGAGATATAATTTTTTTTGTAACATGCCAGAATCTGTTTCAGAACAGCAACTTCCCCAAATCGCAGTACCTCTAAATTAAAGGTTACTATTGGCACAAAAAAGACATAAAAAGAATAATGAGAGGTTGCTACATAGGTAAAAACTTCCAAAACACAAGAGGAACAAAACAGAACATAATAAAACAAAAGGATAACGAAGTAAAACAAAAGTGGGTTGCCTCCCACAGGCTCTTTTCTTTAACGCCTTTTAGCTACGCATGAAGAACGAATCAAGTATTATCAATAGAATCATGCGTAGTACTCACAAGGGAATCAAAATGTAACTTCATTCTCTTTCTATGGAAATGTTCCATACCCTTTTTAAGGGGGGACTGAAATCTTATAATTCCCTCTTTCATATCAATAATAGCACCAACGGTGCAAAGAAAAGGTATACCCAAAATGATAGGACAAGAAGCATTGCGTTCAATACCCAAAACAAAAAAAATCAATGGATACATAATTATAATTAGAAATAAAAAGAACATAATCAATCCTTCCCAAAGGTCTTTTGATAGTGGACTCTATAAGATGCACTCCCAAAATACTCTCATCCAAAGGTTTAAAATAAAGCATATCATATAAAATTTTAGGCGTAATAGAAGAACTTGCACCAAGATCACACAAAGCATTACAATCAAAATAATTTACTCTGATTCTAATAGTGGGCTCCCAAGCATCTTGTAATTTTTTAGGAATAGATCCTTCAATTTTGAGCCTTTCTTCTCTAGCTTCCGTGAGAGCATTAGTGATATGTTTAGTGAAAGAAATATTTATCTTACTAGCATAAGGATCTTTAGCTAATTTTTGTACGAAATTAATAACATCAGAGATGGTGAAATTATCAAAATAAAGTTTATCATCCTCAAATATGGTGGGGAAATTTCTCCTAAAGTCATATTATCCTCAATCCCACTTGCATCAATTTTCTCACTAGAAATATTTTTAATCTCCAAACTTTTAGGACTCCTTCTACCTAAAGTCATGACCTCTCCAATCACATTTTTTTTGACATAAACATGTTTAGAAGCATTAGGATACTCATTGGTACTAAAAGTTTTCACTTCCTCAAAGGGTTGGATTGTGTAAATTTTAACACACTCACTTTTAGAAGCTTTTTTAAGCAATTTCGACTTCTCTTTCTTTTTCTAGCACGAATTTGAGCTACAAATTCACATGTTATCAATTATTTGAACTTGTATCGAATTTATAGGTACATGTTTCTTGTCCTAAAGAGGTGTAGTCCTAATTTTTAAAATTTCTACATCATGAGCAAGACTATCAACTTTCAGCACAAGATTATCTAGTTTTGCAAGCCTTTCATCAACAGTTTATTGAAATATTTTTGTGTAGTGATAAATTCTTTAAGCGTGTTATCAAGATCAGAGGTTGAACTTTTAGGATTTTTATAAGCATTGTCATACGAATTCCCATATGAATTACCATTATTATTAGTATATGGCCCATAGTTATTACCACCAAAGTTATTTTTGTAAGCAGTGTTGCTGAAATTGTCTCTAGAAATAAAATTCACATCAATTTGATCATTCTCATTAGCAACCAGATAGTTCAAGGGAAAATTATTAGAATATATTGGCACTTGTTTAGCTAGCAAAGAATCAAGCATATCAATTTTATCACTCAAAGAAGAGACATCCTCAACATAATTTACCTTTTACCTGTTGGAGCCCTTTCTGTGTGCCATTGGGAATAGTTTGTTAGATTATCCAATACCTTGTTTGATGAGCCTAAGGTGAGGTTCATGAAGGAGGCTCCCGTAGCTGAATCCAATAAATTCCTTGAAGAAAAATTTAATCTTGCATAAAAGGTTTGCACAACCATCCACGTAGTTAGCCCGTGTGTGGGATAGCCATAGTTTTCATTCTTTCCCAAGCTTAAGCAACATGTCATTATCATATTTTCTTAAGTTCATAATATTAATCCTTAGTTGTATAAATTTTGCAGGTGGATAATACTTCCCAATAAAAGCATCTTTGCATTTAGTCCAAGAATCAATACTATTTTTAGGCAAAGACAATAACACTTCCTTAGCTGTTCCTCTTAAAGAGAAAGGGAAAAATATAAATTTCACAATATCACAATCTACCTCTTTATATTTTTGCATGTGACATAACTCAACAAAGTTATTTAAATGAGAGGCAACATCTTCTCCAATACCAGAAAATTGATCTTTCATGACAAGATTCAAAAAACAGGTTTAATTTCATAAGAGTCTGATGTAGCGGTAGGAGGATCAATTGGTGTGCATATGAAATCATTATTATTGGTACTAGTAAAGTCATAAAGCTTGGTATTATCATTAGAAGCCATGCTTGCAAGGTAACACAAAATAAACTAACAAAACAAATAAAAGACTAGAGACTAGAGACCTTTTTTTTTGGATTTTTGATAAAGAGAAAACAAGACTAAACAAAAGTAAACTAAGAAAGAACAAAACAAAAGAAATAGAGTGGAAGTGTGAGACTCCCCTTGCAGCAAGCTAGAAATCCCCGACAACGGCGCCATAAAAATTACTTGATGCTGACGTGATCACACGCTCGTTGGGAGACCCCAAGCGGAAGGTATGATGTAGTCTAGCGGAAAATTTTCCCCCGGTATGGAACCAGGGTTATCGAAACAGTAGAACTTCATAGTATTGAAGAAGGTTACTTGTATCAACGGCGCCAAAAAAGTACTCGTGTGTAGTTGATGAAGCATGGAACCTGCACACAAGTACACACTCTCTCTTGCCCCAACTTTCCGGAAGGTTGTCGATCTTCCGGTCTTGCTAAATACAGGAGAATTAAACGTATAGAGTCTTGGGAAACAATAAAATTAAAAATGGAACAACGAGGAAACAATGATTAAAGTGCTTAAAAGAAGGTTTGAATACGAGGAAATAGAACCGGGGGCCATAGGTTCACTAGTGGTGTCTCTCCAAAGAAAACTAACATGTTGGGTGAACAAATTACAGCTGGGAAATTGAAAAATCATGAACGTATAACAATACTATTATGACGAGATACAGTTCATGGGTTCTAACATTGTAGGCATTACGTCAAGGAATATGTGCCGCTATCCAGCATGCACCCATATCTAAAAGTCCGCCTCAAGAAAGCTATCCAACAAATTCCTTCGTATTAAGTTGCAGCAACGAAGTGATTGCTATGTCTGCAACATACAAATGCATTAAGATCAATACGTAATGTAAGCAGCGGTTCTCATCCATAGATAAGATCACCGCTGTGTTCTTCCTAGTGGCATAAGCACATCCCTGTTGGGAATATGCCCTAGAGGCAATCATGTATGATGTAATTCCCACTGTATTCATAAAGTTATTAAGTGGTCCTTGTTTTGAACATCTGATATATGTCATTGAATATGTGATTCGATTGTTGAACTATATATTCATGTTGTTCATACTAGATTGTCCTTGGTCATTTAGGTTGTGCTGGACACACACCCTAGACTAATGTGAGTGTTGGCTGATGACACGGTTCCACTTGTCATGGGCATGGTGATGCCATTCCAACGTTCACGGACTTGGCTAAAGAGTTTAGCAAGTCGTACTGACCCACATTGAGATGCAACGATCAAGTCGTCATTTGCATGTCTCAATCAATGTAATCCTTAGATCTGAGGTTGTCGCACAATCCGAGTTGTGGATCACCGACTTAGGTTCTGTCAAACGTTGTTCTGTGACAAGGCAACTATAAAGGCAGAGTTCGGGTCGAATGCGAAGCAAGCTGCGTGATGTGGATAATCAAGATGGGATTTTTCCCCTCCTAATGGAGAGATATTCTCTAGGCCCTCTCGGGTGATATGATTCATGAAGCATGGCCATGCGCGACTCAGTTAAGTGTTAACTGTGTCGGTTGACTAAGAGTTAGTCAGATGAATCACATGTCACAGATCGAGAAGAGAGTTGAGCTATTTAAGGGATGACGATAAATCGCCTATAGCTCGACAAGGAATATCGTGAGGCAAAAGGGACTAAGATGAATATCACATTGAAAGGTATGTCGTCATGACTCAATGGTACTTGGGAGTCGGCACGTTCTGCTAGGAGCCGCTACCGATTGATCGATTGGGAGTTGGACTCCAATCGTGTCCAATTCGCCATGAGCATGCAGGGTCGCACACTTAAGAGCGGGAGCAAGTATTGGTCGGGTTGGACCCGAACCGGAAATGGACTGGTTTTGTGACTCGGACTCACAGAGGGAATGGGCCACAAGTGTTGTGAAGCCCATTACCATACGCTATATAAAGAGGGGCGCATGTTGCCCAGCGAGCACGTTAGTCCACTCTCCCATGCGTTGGGAACCCTAGACCCACTCAGTCCAGCCGCCGCACCGGACCTAGCAGTCCGCCGTCGGAGCTCCTCCTCGTACGTGTGGATACCGGCAGAGGTGCTGTACGTTCAGCACTTCGATGTTCGAGGGATTGGATCGGCCGGACCGGATCGTGGGACTGCACTGCCCCAACGCGCTGCATCGATAATCCGCACCTGCGCGTCTAGTGGTAATACTCGTGGCCTTCTACCTCGGCTAGATCTTGGAAGCTTCGCGTAGGAAAAGTTTTTGTTTATCTCTACGCGTTCCAACAGTCCCCCTCCCCGCACATTTCTGTCACTCGAGCGCAGGCAACAAGGAGGCATAGGGGAGAGAACAACCATCTATTTACTGGTATGGACCCATAGTGCCGAGATAAACTACTCACGCATCTGTCCGGAGGCGATCATGGCTATGTCGAGGCCTCCGATGACGATCCACCTCTCTGGCAGGCTTCCGCAGCAGGACTCCAGAAGCCCTAGATTGGACTTTCGCGGTGACGACACCTCTCTGTATGTTTCGTGGAAAATAACTCCATCCTCGACATTTTTAGTGTAAAAGGAAATTTATAGGCAAGGTGGGAAGAGAGGCGGTGGCCAGAGCCCCCAGGGGCCCACCAGGCGCCGCCTAGGGCTGGGCCGCACCTGGTGCCCTCCTGGCGGCCCGTTGGCTCCCCTCGTCTCTTCTTTGAACTCTGTCTTCATTCTGGGTAAGAAATGATCTCCGTGGATTTTCAGCCCTTTCCAAGAATATTTCCTTAAGAACTTTTCTGAAATATAAAACAACAGAAAACGACAACTGGTCTGGGGCATATTTTTAATAGGTTAGTCTGTGAAAGCATCAGGAAAATGAAGGAAAACGGAAGAAAACATGTGGAAAATAAAAGGTATTGGGTAGAAAACAAGCATGGAGCATAAGAAATTATAGTTACGTTTGCAACGTATCCGCATCCCCAAGCTTAACTCCTGCTCGTCCTCGAGTAGGTAAGTGATAACAAAATAATTTTTGAGGTGACATGAAGATAACACAAATCTTGATCAACGTTATGTAAAAGCATTGCAAAGCTGAGATCAAAGTACTTTAACAAAAGCATGATAAATATTATTTCAAGTAACGTAAACTTAGCAACCATGTTGCACATGAAAATAAACACGAACAAAAGAAAATGAATAGTGAAACATTAAAAGTGATACATTTGTTTCAATCATAAAGAAAAACATAATAAAGTGATATCCAACTAGTCCTTCGTGTGGTAGCAAAACATAAATGCCAGGACACCTTCAAAGTTTAAATGGTGACTAGGTACAAATAGAGATAATAAATACCACAATCATGAATCAATCAATAATAAATTTTGGGACTATGCACATTATACTCAGAATGAAAACTATGATCTCTTAGTTGGTGCATAATGTAAGAGCATTAGATGACACCTGACGCCATGGGAGGAAATCAAAACGCGTTAGATCTCGAGCACCACCCTAAGAAACCTAACCCACCCGAAAAGATAGTGACCAAGACTCCGCAGGAGAGGCTGCTACAAGTGTAAACGTACCTAATGTCAATAAAGCCCACGCTAGGCGACCCTTTTAGAGAGGTTCATGAAGAGATGCAGGAGTTAGGAGAGAAATCCACCTTGCGAGCAGCGGCAACACCTATGGAGCCAGAAAAAGCAAAATGCAGGCCAGCCCGCACGCTACGCTACGAGGAGGACCCGAAGGACATGTGCAACAAAATCACGCAAAATAAGGTGCACATTCTACACAGAGAAAGAGATGTAGAAGAAACACAGTCGCGGGCTAGCAGGACCACGGCGGAGCACTCCAGACAAATATCTCCTGATTCAGATGAGGATGAACTTTGCGGGCCACCTTGCTTTACTCACGAGATTCGCCAGGACAGGAAGCCGAATGGTTTCAGCAAAAACCCCAAAGTACGACGACTTCCAGGAACCCGGGCTTGGCTGGATGATTACTTGAGTGTCGTTAGGTTCCAGAAAGGCAACCGAGTGACGACAATGCAGTACATTCAACTGCAACTCGTGGGAGCCGCAAGAAACTATTTGGAGAGTCGATCCAAAAATAGCTACAACTGCTAGGAAGACTTCGAGTACCACTTCGTGTATAACTTCAAATCCACCTGCAAACGACCAGTAACATTCGGGAACCTGAAGGCGTGTAGACAATGATCAGATGAGAACATCCACAGATACATAAATGGTGGGCTGCCCTAAAGAAAAGTGCAGAGGACATATCGGAGGAAACAGCAATTTCCAGCTTCATAGATGGACTTCGTCGGATGGACTTTAAGGAGTACGTTGGCTGAGTCCGGGTAAAAACAGTAAGTGAACTCATGGAGATAGCTAACAGCTGGGCCAAGGGCGAGGAGTCAGCAAATAATGCCCACCCAACCTCACCCGAAGAAGATGGAATGGACGTCTCGTACGCAAACGAGGGAGGAAGAAGATACAACCGTGACTTGGCATGACGAGGAAGCGTAAAAACCGTGTCTACGACGAGATGGAACCCGAGATGGTAGCAGCAGAATTTCTAGGAAGTCGCAGCAATGACTATCGTAGGCAGGGACGTGAACAACCCCGAGAGCAGGAACATGAGCGAGGACAAGAACAGAGGCGAGAGTGGCAGCCGGGAAGATTCGCGTAGACGGACTACCACCCATGTCAATTGAGCAGCAACTCGAAGGACCTTGCCCAAACCACATGTACGCAGATGACAATGGAGTCCGTAGGTCCAGTCACAAGTTTAAGGACTGTCGTAGATTTCAACTCCTCATGGAAGCATCATACAGGAAACAGAGAGAGGCTCAGCATGCAGGCTCCCCGCTGCCCTAGGGGAATTAGCGGGGGGTGCGCCACCACCACCCCCGATGGCAATAGGTGCTCCACCCTGCCACAACCCCCAGCACATCCAGCACCGAGGGAACAGTAGGCCATAGCAGTGCAGCAACAGTACAAAGTGGGTTACCTAGATGAGGATAGATACCCGGACCCAAAAGGAAAGGTGTACATGATATAGATAGGTACACCATCGAAAAGGAGCCACAAACTCATCACCAGACATGTGAATTTGGCTGAGACATCACCCCCCACACAACACCCGAGTTCTTGAATTGGTCAGACGCAAGCATCACATCCTCTAGGGCTGACCACCCGCCTCGAGTTCCTTACCCAGGAAAGGTTGTGCTAGTACTCTAAAACCAAATCGGGGGCTATGACCTTAGCCAAATTTTCATGGATGGAGGAAGTGGAATCAACATCATCTACGCTGACACATTGAAACAGATGAACATACCGACGAACAACCTGAAGTAGTCAGAAAACTCATTCCACGGGATTGTACCCAAGAACACAGTCCAACCCTTGGGAACAATAGCACTCGAGGTAATTTTCAGAGAACGTGACCATTCAGGAAGGATAAGCTCAACTTCCAGGTAGTCGACTGGTCGTCACAGTACAACTCCATACTCATCATGTCAGCTTTTGCAAGGTTCATGGTTGTACCCCATCACGCGTACCTGATGCCCCAAATGCTAGGACCCAGGGGAATCATAATAGTGTACGGAAATTACAAGAAACCTTGTAGTTGCGACATCGAGTTTAACAAGATATCGCAGTTGTTTGGGATGCAGGAGGAGCTGGCAGATATAGTAGCCACGACTGATCACTCGTTGCTCCCGCTGACTCAGAAAATAGCACCCGAGATGGAATTCAACGTGAAGAAGGACACCACACCACACCACGTCCACCCGACTGATCTAGCAAAGACGGTACTTGTGTAAAATATGTTTCTTAGAACATAGGTAAGCGCACTCGTCGAATTTCTCCATGTGAACTGGAGGATTTTTCTGGGCCCCAGCGGACATGCCAGGAGTCCCTAAGAAATTCGCCGAGCACTCACTCGAAATCTACAAGGACACCAAGCCAATACATCAATCTACACGATGTTATTCAGAGGTGAAGAAAATAGCAATAGGAGAAGAGGTTAAAATACTGCTAGCAGCAAAATTCATTTGAGAGATCAAAATAGCAATTTGGCTCACAAATCTTGTGCTGGTAGCTAAGAAAAATACTGACTTACTGCTGTTATGCATCAACTACACCTCATTGAACAAGCACTGCCCTAAGGATTGGTTCCCATTACCACACATCGATAAAATTATTGACTCCACTGCCGGATGTGAGCGACTCTCCTTTCTCGACGCGTACTCGGGGTACAATCAAGTTTACATGAAGAAGGAAGACGAAGAAAATACTGCGTTCATCACCTCCCTTCGGAGTATACTGCTACACCATGATGCCCTTCGGGTTGAAGAACGCGGGTGCCACGTATCAGTGGATGATGCAATTTTACGTGGATAATATTGTTGTAAAAAAGGCAGAAACCCTTGTTGACGAGCTCCGCGAAACCTTCACAACACTAGATAAGTACCAGATCAAGCCGAACTCGAAGAAATGCGCCTTTGGAATGCATCAGGGAGACTTACTTGGGTAACTCTTGTCTACTAGAGGTATTGAAGCAAACCCGGAGAAAATCCAAGCCATTCTCACAATGAAGGAGGCAGTAAACGTGAAAGGTGTTCAAAAGTTAGCTGGGAGAGTATCAACACTCTGTGGGTTCTTAGCCAAGCTTGGAGAAAAGGCACTCCCCTTCAACAAACTGTTGAAGAAATTAGACAAATTCGAGTGGACACCCGAGGACCAAGATGCTTTCCACGCACTCAAACGTACCTTATCGACCCCACATGTCCTAGTGGAACCTCAGGAAAAGGAGCCAGTCTACCTATATATCGCAGCAACAAGGCAAGTGGAAAGCATAGTGCTAGTTGTAGAGCGACCCTAGGAAGGGTCCATATACATAGTAGAACGACCAGTATATTACCTCAGTGAAATGTTATCATCATCCAAACAGCGGTACCCACACTACCAGAAGTTTGCCTACGGAGTTTACATGACAACCCAGAAATTGAGACATTACTTCCAAGAGCACCCAATCACAGTGGTGTCTAATGCAGCATTGTCAGAGATACTAAACAACTACAACGCGACAGGGCGAGTTGCCAAGTGGGGAATCGAGTTAGGCCCCGTAGATATGACCTACAAGATAAGGAAAGCGATCAAATCGTAGGTACTCCCAGCCTTTATTTCAGAGTGGATCAAGTTGGAGCAGCCTAGATAGTCGGACATGTCGAGTAACTGGACAATGTACTTAGACGGATCAAAACAAAAGGAGGGAGCAGGAGCAGGAGTTCTGCTAACGTTGCCTAAGGGCAATAGAATTCTATACATACTTCGGATGAATTTCAAAAAACGCGTCAAATAATGAAGCCGAGTACAAAGCACTCATTCACGGGATGAAGATGGAAAAAGCATGTGGAGCCACTCGACTCGTCATCTATGGTGACTCAAACCTCGCGGTACAACAATACAATGAAGGAGTGTGACGCCCCAGCGGAAAACACGGCCACGTATCGGGAAATCTACAACAAACACGAAGGGGGATTTGACGGGTGCGAGCTACAACACGTCGGTAGAGGGAGCAACTCGGAAGCAGATGCACTGATAACAATCGGGTCCACTTGCGCGCCCATACCACCCCGACATATTTTATGAGGAGATTGATGAAACCTCTATCAAGCGCAAAGTGGTAGCTACATAAATAGCTAACACCAAAAGCCCAGATCCTAGAACTATGGAGTTGTCGGATGAGGAAGCCGAACCCACACCCAAAGTGGTAGCTACATAAATAGCAAGTCCACCAAGTTGAACCCACTTGGATGCAACCTCTAATAAATTACATGATACGGAAGGAACTCCCTGAGGATCAAGTAGAAACATGTTTGTCGGTCTAGTGGAGACTAGGGTACCCCGTCCTGTCTTCTGCAGCCCAGCCCAGTGCGCACAAAAGGTCTCCTCAAGGATGCATCGCGAGGAAAAGCTCCCTCGCGAGACTTTCACCTCTCTCGAGATGCGTCCAGCGGGTGGTTGGCCCCTCCGGAGGAGCACACTCGTCTTTTCTCAGGGATTAATTCCACCTTGGGCCCTCCGCTCCTCTCCATAGGACTTTCCCCTTAGGAGGAAACATCCCATGTGCGGGTGACGCGCGCAGCTCTACGCGCTGACGAGAGCGCCCGCACCAAAGCGCTTCCCAAAGCTTTCCTCTTCGGTGCAAGAGGACCAAGCCGGCGCTACAAGACGAAGGGAACGTCATAGAGAGCCCCCACCACACTGCCATGGACGGTGGCACTGTCCCCCGAAGACCAAGACCGCGAGAAGCTGCACGACAAGATCTGCCTCCTCCTTGTCATTGTGTGGTAACCCCTTCCCACGAAGAACGAGCGGGAAGGAGGGTCGGGATGAGTATATAAGGAGCTGGCCACTTCCATAGAAGGGACGGATCATTCTCATCTTGAGCACCCCTAGTCTGAACCTGACCCCCGGGCTGGAGTAGAGCTATAATTGTGTCCGATGGCAGGCCACTAAATGTGGGGTGGTGGTCGTGCATGCGTTTTGACAGTATTGATCGGGGGATTGAGTGGATGGATATTCCTTATTACTCAATCTGATTCATGATAAGTACATCTGATTTTATATAAGACACCTTATTATGTATCAGAGTAAGTACTACTCCCTCCGTTCTTAAATGTAAGATGTTTTAGCCTTTTTTCACATTCACGCATGTCTATATGTATCTGGACAACTTTTGGTGCATATGTTCACTCATATTACTATGTATCTAGACAACATAAGCAATAGCTACAACATCTTATATTTAGGAACAGAGTGAGTTTATGTTTTTTCGGTTCATGTCTTTTGCTTGTTTTTCTTTTTTTTTCATTGCCTTTTCTCTTAAAAAACTATATGATCTTTTTTGATGGAGCAATAAGAGAAAAACTTTTAAATCTTGTGATAAATAGTCTGCACCATATGAACTTGTTCTCTCACATATAAACATTTTATAAGACCGTGAAGAATTTTTTGAAATCGCAAGACCAATTTTTTTTCTTTAATATGTCATTTAAAGTGGACTAATAAGAGAACACCATTTAAATCTCATTTATAATTAGTGTGCACCGTGTGAACTTTTTCTCCGACGTACGGATATTTCTAAAACCTGTGAAGATTTTTTTTTTCTTATAACATATGATCTTTTCTAATTGAGTAATAAGAGAACAACTTTTAAATCTCGTAAATAATTAGTTTGTAGCATGTGAACTTTTTCTCCAACATATGTACATTTCTAAAGCCCGTGAATTTTTTTTGTAAACCGCACCACAATTATTTTTTGTTTTTTAAAAATGTACGAGAACAACTTTTGAATCTCGTGAATAATTAGCCCAATTCATATGAACTTTTTCGACATATGAACTTTTTAAAACCCGTGAAGACTTTTTTTAACCGTACGAAAAAATCTTTTTTTAAATATGATCTTTTTTACATGTGAACAACTTTTTGAGTCTCGTGAATAATTGGTCTGCTTAAAATGTTTTCACAATTTCATTAAAAATATATACGTATAATTCAAAATATGGGAGAACAGGAACCCGGTTGGAGAATTTTAGCATCACTTAACCTCTTCCTCACTTAGGCTGGTCACAGTGGGAGTAACATAGCTAGTAACATCAGTGCCACGTAGACAAAAAAGATGACGTGGCACATATTTAATGAGGAGAGAGATGAGAGTGGTAACTAGCTATGTTACCGTAACATCACACATTCCAATGCATAATGAGTCTATAGACTAAAAAATACAGGTTTGCATGACACCACTTGTTAGTTACTGGCCACTGTGAAGGTAGTAACATAGTCTAGAAAAATGTGATGTTAGTGTCCTATGTTACTTCCCATTGTGACCAGCCTTAGCCGGATGTTACCGGTCTCACACAATAAATGACCATGGAGCTAACTTTCTCACTATAGGCATTTGATAGGTCTCGCATCATTTACTCAGTGATTTAAATGAGCCTGGCCGATTGCTCCGCGCCACTAGCAGCATGTGGTTTCTAGATATTACTATTCTCAAGCAATAAATGCCCTAACGAGCTAGCTTTCTCATGTAGGAGTATTTGGTACATCTACTTTAAGTGAGCATGGCTACTACACTATGTTACACGCAATAGCAAACAACGATAAAATTAAGTAAGATTGAACTACCGGGGACACGAGATTTTAACGTGAAAAATCCTTCTAACAAGGAAGAGAAAAAAAACACGGGCGCCAGTCAGCAATACTTCACTATTTCGGGTGATGTTACAAACGCGCCGGGATTTACAATGTGTGGCTTATCCCGTGCGGCGGCTTACAAGAGATATATAAAGGCAGTCCTGACCTAACTAGGCCGGTAACGGTGAATCCAACTCCAACTCGGTAACAACTCGTACCGTACCACAGGGCGTTGCCGCCCACTGCACCCCCCCCCCCCCGTGCAGTCCACGTTTGTGCGGGGCGAGTGTTGGGCCAACTTCAGACTTCGTTGCACCTCCGGCTCCACTCGTCAGAAGTTCGGCCTTTATCAGTATATACGAATACGAATTTGGATCACACCAAAATAACACTCCACCTTGAGACAAATTCCCTCTTGTAGCATGAACGAGAAACTTCATAAGAAAAAACAAAGAAAACACGTTCGGCGCCAAATAGCCTCTTGGGCTAAGCAGTGATACCAACTAAGCTTGAGCAAAGCTCAAACTTAGCAACAGGAACTGGATTTTTTCATCAGATTAGCAAGATTATCATGAGTACTAATCTTGCATACCTTCAGGTTACCTTGTGCAACAACATCACGCACATAATGGTACTTGACATCAATGTGTTTTGTTCTCTCATGGAACATCTGATCCTTAGTAAGATAAATAGCACTCTGACTATCATAAAATAGGTTAATGCAAGTATCATCTCCACAAAGCTCAGCAAACAGGCCTTTCAACCAAACTGACTCTTTGCATGTTTCAGCAATAGCCATATACTCAGACTCAGTAGTAGATTGTGCAACAACACCCTGCAAGGTAGCCTTCCAGCTAACGACACATCCACTAACTGTAAACACATAACCTGTGAGGAACCTCCTCTTATCCAAGTCGGCAGCAAAATCTGAATCCACATAGCCTGCGAGTCCCTCACCAGTCTTTCCAAATTTCAAGCAAGCTTTGGATGTGCCGCGAAGGTACCTGAAAATCCACTGAACAACTTTCCAATGTTCTTTACCAGGATTAGCCATGTATCGACTGAACAAACTCATAGTATAAGACAAATCAGGTCGAGAACACATCATGGCATACATTAAGGAACCAACAGCACTAGAATAGGTAACTCGTGACATGTACTCGGTATCTTTGTCAGTAGTAGGATATTGCAATGCTGACAGCTTGAAGTGTGAAGCAATAGGAGTACTAACAGACTTTGCATCATGCATATTTAAACGATGAAGAACTTGCTTAATGTAATTCTCCTGACTAAGAAATAGCAATCTAGATTTTATGTCTCTTGAAATTTCCATACCTAGATTTTTCTTAGCAGGATCAAGATCCTTCATCTCAAACTCACTACTCAATTGTTTCTTCAATATAGTGATTTCTTTCGTTGCGCCTCCGGCTCCGCTCGTCAGAAGTTCGGGCTTTATCAGTATATACAAATACGAACTTGTATCACACCAAAATAACACACTACAGGTCCAAACGAGGTCAAGCACTCTATGGAGCTTTCGTAACAACCCCTCCTTACTCCTGGAATGAAACTACAAGAAGTATCTCTTCCCTTACGGGAGTGGAAAACGTGTTTGTTGACCCTAGCGGACACACAACTAAAGTAGATCATGTCTAGATGTCGTAAAGCCGAGGAGGAGGAGGAGGATGAGACCGAGCAATGGCCCGGCATGTAGGCAGCAATCGAAGCGTCCAGTGCGCAGCCACCTCCACCTCCACCATACCGGATGCCGGGATGTGCCATTGATCATCAACGAGTCCAATGACGACAATGGTTCTAGAGATCCTAATTATTACTCCCTCCGATCCGTATTAAGTGACGCCAAGTAACAACTAATCTAATACAAATTCCTATTCAACTCTCGACACTTAAATCGTACCGAAGGGAGTATCATTTATTTAGCTATCTATCTATGCAATGTTTGAGCATGCGCGGGTGAAGTTTATCCTATGTTTAAGTTTTAAAGTATCTTTAAGTTTGAAAAAAATTGGTCGATTTTGTTATGGTTGCTAAGTTTAAATAACTTTTAAAATTTTATATGCACAGCTAAGGGCAGCCGGCCAGTAACGTGTGTCGCTCCCAACAACATCCAATCCAACTTGGTTCCAGATCTTTTAATGGAATCAATGTATTCGACTTGATTCCAGATTGTTTATTTGGATTGTCGTTGGAGGTGATTTTACAGGCATTGGTCCACGAGAAAAATTGTTGTTTCGTTGATGTGTTGTGCGATTGTTGGACCAATTTTTGTGGACGCGGATTTTGTGGGTTCGGGCGCGCTCGCTCTTGGGAGACGTGTCAATGCGCTAAGAGCAAGTATAATATGTCAGCAGACTGTAAGGATTAAAATAATATTTCTACGATGATATGGAGGGGAGAGAAGGAGAGTGAGCTCTCAGAACAAGTACAATAAGCTTATGTAAGCGGGTTATAAGGATTAGAATAATATTTTTATGATGACATGGAAGAGAAAGAAGAGGAGAGAGAAGAGGAGTGAGCTCTTATGCAAGACCTAGCTGCAGCACGTGCTCCTAGGCACTTTGTGAGAGTGTGAGGTGGATCATATATTAATAAAATAACACATTTTTATATCTCACTACTGTACAAGTTGGCTCTATAGTTGGCTATAGGTGACATGGCAATTTCTTATAGCCAGCTGCTAGCTATACTATTGAACTTGCTCTCATGCAAGAGTCGGCTGCAGCACGTGCTCAAAGGCAACTTGTGAGAGTGAAATATGGGTCATATGTTAATAAAGCAACACAATTTTCTAGCTAACTATTATACTTGTTGCCTATATGGTTGACTATAGATGACATGTCATATCCCTATAGCCAACTCTTAGCTATACTATTGAATTTGCTCTAAGAGCAAGTACAATAAGCTTATGTAAGCGGGCTATAAGTATTAGAATAATATTTTTATGGTGACATGGAAGAGAGAAGAGGAGAGAGAAAAGGAGTGGTCTCTCATGCAAGAGCTAGCTGTAGCACGTGCTCCTACACAACTTGTGAGAGTGGGAGGTGAGTTATGTATCAATCAAGTAACACATTTTTATAGCTCACTATTGTACAAGTTGGCCATATAGTTGGCTATAGTTGACGTGACAATTTTTTATAGCCAACTGCTAGCTCTACTATTGAAGAGTAGAGTTGGGATGCGTACAGTATAATCGTGTCCATGGCAGGCCATTAAATGTGGGGTGGTGGCCATGAGTGCGTTGAGTATTGGTCGGGGATTGAGTGGATGGATATTCCTTATTACTCCATCCGATTCATGATAAGTACGGCTGATTTTGTATAAGACACCTTATTACGTATCAGAGTAAGTACTATATGTTTTTCTGTTTGTGCCATTTGCTTCTTTTTCATTGCCATTTTCTTAAAAACCTATATGAATTTTTTAATCGAGCAATAAGAGAATAACTTTTGAATCTTGTGATAATTAGTCCGCACCATGTGAACTTGTTCTCTCACATATAAACGTTTTATAAGCCCATGAAGAATCTTTTTAAATCGCATGACCAATTGTTTTTTCTTTAATAATATGGTCTTTTAAAGTTGAGTAATAAGAGATCAACTTTTAAATCTCATGAATAATTAGTCTGCACCATGTGAACTTTTCTCCGACGTATGGATATTTCTAAAACCCGTGAAGAATTTTTTGTTTCTTAAAACATATGATCTTTTCTAATCGACTAATAAGAGAACAACTTTTGAATCTCGTGAAAAATTAGTCCGCACCATGTGAACTTTTTCTCCAACATATGAACATTTACTTTTGAATCTCGTGAATAATTAGTCCGCGTCATGTGAACTTTTTCTTATGGAAGTTTCAAAAACCATGAAGAATTTTTGTTAACTAGACGAAAAAATCCTTTTGTTTTTTTAGATATGATCTTTTTAGAAAAGTTAGAATGCAAACTAAAATACTTTCGAATACTAATTGAGGGAGCAGTAGGTAGTAGTACAAGCATTTAATAGGTCATTTACTCAGTTTAAATGAGCCTGTCCGATCGCTCCGCGCCACTACCGGCATGTGGCTTTCTAGATGTTATCGTTCTCATGCAATGAATGCTCTAACAAGCTAGTACTTTAAATGAGCCTGGCTAGTGCACTACGGGTCCAAACATGTTTGAGCACTCTATGGAGTTTTCACGGTTTTTGTACTCGCTCCGTCTCAAAATAGCTGTCATTTAAATGGATGTATGTAGACGTATTTAAGTGCTAGATATATCTGTTTTAGTCCATTTATATGACATTTATTTTGAGACGGAGTGAGCATCTTTTTATGGAATCGTTGGGCGAGTGCGGCTAGTGTGAACCGGCGGGTAGGTGCTCCTTCCTATTTTTTTTTAAATGTTGAATTCAATCGCTTTTTAAAAGTCAAAAAAATTTGAAAAAAATATCAGATGCATTTGTAATGCAAACACAATGCGTGGCGAATTTGCATTTACTTTGGCCTGTGTAAAAAGATAAAATTTCAGTACTATGTAGATGTATATATGTGTCAGATATTTGTCTTTTTTCCACATGCCAAATAAAAAGTCGTTTTTCTATGAAATATTGTGCTATCACATAATACGTGTATATATATGTCCTTTTTTTCGAATTTTTTGAACCAACCGAAAATAGATTTCCTAGGCAGAAACATTTATACCAAGGTTCAACACCTTATTTTCCTTGGTCGGCCTGGTCTATCTTAGTTGTGGGACTAGATAGAGTGATAGACCCTCCGGCTCAACGGAACTTCACACGAGTGCAACCAGTCAAGCCAGCCTCCTTCTCATGTTATTCTCGCTCACGTTTGCTTTCCTCTGCTACCCAAACGGCCATGTCGATTAGGCTGCCGTGGCTAGATCCAGCGTTGCTCGTCAGGAAAATAATCCTATGAGACCGGGTCTATCTTGCTATCAAAATAGACCCACTCTACAACATCACACGTGTCCGTACAAATCTCAAAGCCCTTTGCACCATATTCCCCTCTTCTTCCCCAAAGATGTTCTAATCCCATCCGTGAAATTCGTGTGCAGCTCTGTGCTCTCCCCAGGGGAAAAGAGCACGTTCATGGTGGCACCAGCTCCGTCCATCTCCGGTGTTGCTGGGAGCAAGCGCTAGGCAAACAACAATTAAGCTACAGCGAATTAGTCGCAGACAAATGAGAGCAAATCAGGTTTAGCAAGTGGTAGATGGGTGTGCATTGTTTGGAACGAAAGTCTCCATGGGAATGTCCCCCATCTTCCAGAATTTTCCTCATCTTCTTTTGGTTTTTCAATTGGCATTCATATCAATCTAGTATGATGTTCCGCTAATTCCCTCATAGATCCGTATAAAGTACTGGATCAAATGTTTTGGCTCCAGAATCTCAGCTTCCGGATGAGACACGAGAGAGCCATGGACGCTTCATTATGTGATGAGACACGAGAGCAATGGCGGTGGCCAGGCAACAATCCTCACGGGAAGATTGTGACACGGGAGGTTAGGGAAGGGCTGCTTTAAGATTCGTTAGTACACGTGTCATCTTTTTAATCGTGTCTATTTTGATAGGAAGATAGACCTGGTCTCATAGGATTATTTTCCTGCTCGTCATCATTGTTAGCGTTATCTATTGCTTCTTTTGTCTTAAAATAGCTGTCATTTAAATGAATATATCTAGATGTATTTAACTAGATACATCTATTTTAGCTTATTTCTATGACGCTTATTTTAATACGGAGGCCATCTGTCTCAAAATATGTATCTAGATGTATTTAAGCCTCCGTTTGTCTCAAAATGTGTATCTAGATGTATTTGAGTGTTCTCCGTATGTCTCCCCGTCTAAAATATGTATCTATATGTATTTAAGTGTTCTCCGTTTGTCTCAAAATATGCATCTAGATGTATTTTAAGCGTTACATACATCTATTTTAGCCCATTTGTATGACACTTATTTCTCTCCGTCTAAAATATGTATCTAGATGTATTTAGGTGTTCTCCGTTTGTCTCTCCGTCTGTCTCAAAATAATATGTATCTAGATGTATTTTAAGTGAAGTGATGTATTTTAAGTGTTACATGTCTCAAAATATGTACTAAATAATATGTATCTAGATGTATTTTAAGTGAAGTGATGTATTTTAAGTGTTAAATGTCTCAAAATATGTACCTAGATGTATTTTAAGTGTTACATACATCTATTTTAGTCAATTTCTGACACTTATTCCCATTTCTCTGACACTTATTTGAGATTTGAGACGGAGGGAGTACCAGCAGGCAGCCGTCGGGTGGTTTTGTGTTCCGACGAAAGATTAACAATTCTAAGCTTACCATTGGTGGGCGCTGAGCCCAGGTTATCGTTTTCATCATGTACGGCAAAAGTTAGATGAAAAAACAAAACTACGACATGGAAGACTGCAAACTTGGGACAGCTTGGTCAAGCTTATCTCGGGTGTTTGCAGTGCCTCAGTGCCGTAGTCTTGTTAATCATCAGATTTGGCCTCACAACAGCGCACAACACTTCCTGTGGAAGCTGGTACCCTGGGACTTTATACTGTGTCTCCGCCTCCCTTGCTGTGTGGCTTGGCGATGTGGGACTAAAGGAAAAGCACAACACATTAGCAAGTGATGTCAAGTTGCATAGTGTTTTTTAAACAAGGCCAAGTTGCATAGTTGATTAATCTGTAAGCTCCGGCTCGCGTTTGGAATGTAGATTATGATAATATAGGAGTATACTACTCCCTCCGCTCACTTTTACAAGTCATTTCTTCAATTTTGACCACATATATTATAAAATGAGTAAATCTAGGCTTATTTTATACATACATTCACTCATTTTACTATGTATGTGGTTAAATTTGAAATAGTAAGTTGTGCCCTTATAAAAGTGGACAGAGAAATTACTACGGAGTATATCTGATTTCTCTAACCTCTTTTTGCTTACTCTGCCGCCTGGCTAGCTATTTCCCTATATTATGGTAGCAGGTAGATCACATAAACTGGATGCAACTACTGCCTGATTTACCTACGGGTTGGAGGAAGCATTTGCAAGCGAATATTAGATGTAAAATGCAAGCCAGATATACTAAAGATAGCAGCTATATTATTCGCCCAATAGTATCCTTAACAAAGGGGAGGCACACCACGCTACCCCAGCGGTAATATCCAGCACTGCAGTACCGACTACCAATGACATCGCACCAGCACTATCCCCAGGTCCAATGTGCTGGTACAATTTACATACCGCAATGACACAACATTTTATTGCCTGGACAAGGGAGTACGGGACTCTTTAGCTCTCTTTCGCACCAGCTACGTCAGCTGTGGCTGCCTCCTCCGAGCTCGCCTCCCTCGGCTTGACTTCAGTCACGGGTGTCTTCTCAGGCTCGGCCTCAGAGGTAGCGGGTGCCTTCTCTGGCTCTGCCTCAGAGGTAGCGGGTTCGTTTGTTTCACCTTCCGCAGGAACTGCCTTCTTGATGGTGCCGACCTTCACGTACTTGCTCATGAACTTGTATTCCCAGTCTTGCAGTGCGTCAATCTCGAATGGCCCAAGGCCAGTGAGGTCGCCATTCAGGTCCTGGGGCTCGAACGACATCTTGGCTAGAGCTCTGCTGGCATCTTTGCCAGCAAATAGGGCGTAAGGTCCACCAGGTCCATAAAACATTCTGCATAGACATTAATTACGAAACAGCAAGTTAATATATGGGAGCTTCGTAACACATTCCTAATACAACTGATGAGAAAAGCATAACATATATACATGAATGAATATATGGATGAGCTTGCATCACGCAGCACAAAACCTCGCCAAAAATTATTATTCGGAAAGTGCACGCATAATGCTAGTTAGGGAATCTCCATCGCTCGTGTCAAGTTTGGCGGATCCCACTGAGATATCTCTCCTCTAGCTATTTCTAGCCCATCCCTTAGAACATGTATCAAGAAGTAGCTACATAAATTTGGTCGCACATGAGATTCAGAAACCATATGGCTTATTGCAAGCTCTAGGCATAGCATCTCCTGCTGGTCCATCAGCCATAGTGACAACGACTGTAATACTTAGCTGCCATCCAAGGCATGGGACCGAACAAGATGGGAACCCCTCTTAGCATCCGCAATAAAGATGCTCTTAAAGCTTGGATTGATATATAGTTATATTAATGTCCCTCTACTCCCACAAGATATATGTGCTCCACCAACATCTTGCATAACAAAGGATAAAGAAGAGAAGCAAGCATATCTTATTGCATTATTGAACGTAACCATAAAGAACATATAACATATGCAAAGGACCAAGAATAAATTAATGCACTGTGTACCTAACAGCTAAAGAAAGGGCAGAACGCTATATTTTATGTTCCAGAAGCAGTGCCTCCACATGTAAATTGTGTACCTAACATGCATCAAGAGAATGATCTTTTATGTTTTACCACTCCTGGATGTTAACATGTAATTCGATTTTAGTAATGAACCGGGATCTCTTTCTGTGACCCAACTTCCTTCTAGCATGTAACTTCCAGGTATCTGATATCAAAAAATATAAGTTTGTGCCCCTCCATTCTAGAATATAAGCTGTTGAAGCATAACCCCATCCATTGATACAATGATCGCTTTCTTTCTCTGCAGCATAACCCGATCCACCCCAGCAGTTGGTGTGGCTAGAAGTGCCTCCACGGCCGCTTCACTCAACCGTCTCCCGCATCCCATCCACACAAACCAAAAGAAGTAACTCAATAGTTTTCCTCGTTACCAGTCATTCACCAAATTGCCTAATAATCCAGTCAGCCAAGCAGTATGGCCGACAGTCAGAGAGCATGGCAAGCCAGAAAACCTAACCCTAGCTCAACTGCGCGCCGACTCACTAAAGAAAAGACCTAACCAATTTGTCGTCTTCTGCTTGATTTTGTCGCTTATCTGGATTTCTAACCGGTTTGTAACGGAATTTTGGTTTGTTTTTTCTTGTTTTGGTAAGCAAATTATCACCAATTAGTGCCGTTCTTCAGAGTTTGTCAACATTGGAGTGCCAACGCCAGCATAGCCTGAAAATATTCCACCGACTCATCCAACTATGCTAACCACTAAATTCTGCAAACCACACTACTTTTTTTTTTACCGTAACCGATGGTGAAGCCCGAAATATGATGAGTTGCGCAACAGATTCAGTCAAACAAATACTATAGCAAACAAGTCACCTGGTGTACTACCAACATCCAAGAGAATTAATTGGCGATCTTAGCTACAGAGCGTACGATAAAGCACATCCGAAAATCGGAGCATAAGTGCAACTATTGTAAAAGTTAGTCTGGGTTTCGGCCAAGGGGGATACCTGCTCTGGGTGACGTCATAGATCTGGCCCTTGATGGCCATGAGGAGGGGCTTCTTGGGGTCGGTCCCGTCGTACTGCCTGAGATCCTCCTCGTCGACCTCGCCAAGCTGCACGGGCGGCGGGAGCGGCTCCGCCTCGGGCTCCTCGCGCGGGCGCTGCCGGGGAGGCGGCGGCGGGGCGAAGATCCCCGACACGACATGGTAGAGCGCGGCGGCGACCGCCACGGCGGTGAAGAAGGCCGTCGGGGACAACCCCGTGTATGCCACAATCGCCTGCTTCAGCGTCTCCCAGAGCTCCGCCACCGCCATCGCAGCCTGCTAAACACGAGAGGGGTTTGGGCTTCGGAGGCTGAGGGGTACTCTGGTCTTTTTGCGGCCTTCGATCTCGAGCGGAGGAGGAGGTGGAGAAATATCGCCGTGTTTATAGGGGGCAGCGAAGAGCAACGCAAGCAGCGATGGGTTAGGTGTGGGTGAGAAATTCTGACGGTGGGTCAAGGTTTGTGGCACCCACCAGTCGGGGACGGGGGCGGAGTTATCGAGAGACGGTATCTTCCAATACACACGCGCGTGACTTCTGCTGCGATTCCGGGCTCGGAGATGAGTAGGATTCGAATCCGCTACGTTCTTTTTATTTCAACGGGAATCCGGGCTTTTTTTTTTGAAACTTAGTACCAATATATTAAGCTAGCAATCCGTCTCATTAAAAACTTTCCAGTCCCTTTCGTTACTCTGGTAAGGAAACAGTGCGTCTGAAATTGCTGCCCCAAATCAAAGCATAGTTTACATCGTTTGCTATTACATCTCTAATAGAAATAGGGGGATCACCATGCCAGATTGCATGGTTAACCTCACTTAAGCTAGCCAGGATATGAGCTGCTGAATTGGCTTCCCTAGGACAATCAGAAAAAATGACATGAGTAAAATTGCGACAAAGAAAGCTGCATTCTTCGTAGACCGCTGCCGCAACTCCTAGGCAATTTACCACCATCTTGCATGATCTCGATGATCTCAACGCAATCAGATTCAACCACTAATCCGTTGCATCCCACTTCACCTGGAAGAATTAGACCATTACGTAGTGCAACTGCTTCTGCCATGGCCGCATCTTCAACTGACTGGAGATCCCATCTTCCCGCCGATATAAAACCTCCATGGTGATCTCGCAGAATTGCACCAGTACCACCTGTTCCCGAGTCACTGAAAAAAGATATGTCAACGTTTAGCTTGACAATATCTTCCGTGGGTTTACCCACATGTGCCTTCCAATCGGATGGAGCCCAGGCTTCTTCGCCCGCGAGGTTGAATGCGAGCTAAGATCGTTTGAGCTGGTCGCATTGGAGATTGTATTTTCTCTCCGTGCGTCGCCTTTCTACGCTCCCACCACACGTACCAAGTGGACACAGCCACAACATCACAGATTCTCAACTCCGGGGAGAGATGAAAAGGCTCCCTATTCATCAACAAAGTTTGAAAGATCGGAAGACCTTCCAGTTCCAAAAAGGCCGTCTTGTCTATCTCGGTAGCTAACCCGAGAGCCTACCAAATTTTTCAGAAACTCTTGGACATCTAAAGAACGCATGAGAAATACTTTCACAGTCAATCAAGCATTAGAGACATTGGCTCGATGTCGCGATGTGTCTGTTTGCAAGAACACCGATACACGGTATGGCTCCCATCAGTGATCGCCACACGTGAATCTTTATCTTGGACGGCACCTTTAGCGACCACAAGTGTTTCCACATAGAATTATTGAGAGACGAATCAAAAGGCCTTGTTCTTCTTAATTTTGTACCGTGAATGATGTCCATTGCATATGATATGCAGATTTAATCGTGAAGTGTCCATTCTTATTATGGTACCACGAAACAAAGTCCTCCATCATGCCTAAAGCCAACGGGGATCTCTGCATCTGCAGGCCAAAAGAGCTCCCGAATAATTTTTTCATCCCAAGAGTTGGACTCCCTGTCGATCAGTTCAGCCACCTTTGTTAAAATAATATTACCTCTTCTAGTCATTATTTTCCTGGTTGGGCTGCTTGGATCCATCAATCCTCCCAGATATTAATATTCATACTGTTTCCAACTCTCCAAATATGACCTTTTTTGAACGTTTGGATGCCATTCCAGATGCTTTGCCAAGTATACAAGCTCCCCTTTTAAGATCACAGTTTAGCAAATCTCGAGACGGAAAGTATTTCGCACGAAGAACCTATGCACACAGAGAGTTAGGTTCAGATAATAATCTCCAACATTGTTTTGCCAAAAGAGCTAGATTAAAAGCTTCCATATCACGGAATCCCATCCTCCATTCATCTCGGAATACTCATTTTCCACCAAGCAAACCAATGAATATCTTTCTGTTGGTTGTCGTCTCCCCACCAGAATTGGGACATAGCTGAAGTTATCCCTTTGCATATCTGTTTGGGCAGCCTAACACCGATATTGCATACGCCGGTAGTGATTAGATAATTGCTTTAATCAAAATCTCTTTCCCTCCGAAGGATACAAGTTTCTCCTTCCATCCACTTAACAACTTGATGGCTCGATCAATAAGGTGTTTGAAACAATCTGATCTATCCACCCCCACCAAAGGTGGTAAACCAAGACTTATCAGTTACAGCTTCAGTCATGATATCAAGAGTAGAGCACACCTAAGCCCTACTCTCAACAGGGTGTGCTTGGGCTAAAAAAGATGCTCGATTTTGAGACTCTAACTGCCTGATGCCAGGCAGTAATCATTGAGCGCTCTCCGAGACTCTAGGCATTTGTGATGTCTACTTTCATCATGATTATCGAATCATAGGCAAATAATAAGTGTGTAATTGCCGGGGCCCCCGCAAACTCTAACTTCATTTAGCAGCCCCTCCGATTCTTCAAAGGCAATGAGACTAGTAAGTCCTTCCGTGCAAAGCAAAGAATAAATACGGGGAGAGAGGATCCCCCTATCGGAGTCCACAAGAAGGAATAATAAATTCAGACCAGGTGTTCTTTAAACGGACTTGGTAGCGTACCGAAGCCACACAAGCCATAATCAAGTCCACCCATGAAGCCTCGAAACCCAACTGGATCATAATCAATCTGAGAAAATTCCATTCCATCCTATCATAAGCTTTTTGCATGTCCAATTTTACAGCACATGTCCCAAAACCTCCTCCTCTCTCTTGTTCTTGATTGCATGATAGCTCACAAAGGCCACCAAAAAATATCATAAATTAATCTGCCAAGGACAAATGCACTTTGCATAGGAGAAACCACCTCCGATAATAGATTCTTCACTCTAGCTGCAATTAATTTTGAGATTACCTTGTAAACAACGTTGCAGAGGCTAATTGTTCTGAATTGAGATAGTTGCTCTAGGTTTTTAACTTTAGGGATTAGCACAATAGTCGTGGCATTCCAGCTATCCGGAATAGACCTGGAGTTCAGGGCCAGCAATACCTCATTGGTGAGATCCTCCTCAATAATATGCCAGTATTTTTTGTAGAACACAACATGTAGCCCATCAGGTCCAGGGGATTTCAAGTCTCCAACATTAAACAGTGCTTTCTTGACCTCCTCGCGTGAATATTCAGCTAGTAAAATGTCATTCATTTGTCGAGTAACTCTTGGTTGAACTTTTGCAATAACCTCCATACTCGGAATATGACCATCAAACGTAAATAAGTTAGAAAAATAATCCGCAGCCATCGCCTTCATTACACCTTCTTCTTCCACCCAATTGCCAGTTTTTAGTAAATCTTCCATTTCCATCTGAATGCGTTTTTGATTAACCAGTGTTGCATCATTCAAAGGTCCCGACATGACATCATCGAGTTCCTTCTGGAGTTCCCGAAGACGATTACGAGGCCGATACGTCATAAACATATCCTTAATTTCTGATGTTTCATGTCGTTTTATGCCATATGTTACATGTTTTCCTTACACTTTATGTCATTTTTATCGATTTCCCGGGACTAACATATTGACAAGATGACACAGAGCTAGTTCCTGTTTTCTGCTATTTTTAGTTTCAGAAAAGTTATTCTGGAAATATTCTCGGAATTGGATGATTCAAAAGCCAGAAGTCTTAGAAGTCTCGGAGGGTCAAAGAAGTCCCAAAGAGATCCGGAGGGGGGGCCACAGGGTGGTCACACCATAGGGTGGCGCGGGTCCCCTTGGCCGCGCCACCAGGTGGTGTGGGCCCCCTGGCCACCCGCCGGCATCGTCCTTTCGCCTATATATGCCCCCCCCCCCCGATGCATAAACCCTAAATCAATCAGCCTTTTTCCACGAAAAGTTCCGTAGCTTCGCTGCCTCCGCCGACAAGTTTCGGGGGACAGAAATCTCTGTTCCGACACCCTGCTGGGACGGGGAAGTGCCCCCGGAGCCATCTCCATCGACTCCACCGCTATCTTCATCGCTGTTGTTGTCTCCCATGATGAGGAGGGAGTAGTTCTTCCTTGGGGCTGAGGGCTCTACCGGTAGCTATGTGTTTCATCTCTCTCTCTTCCATGGTGTAATCTTTATGTGATCGTGAGCTTTGTAATCTAGTTGAATAAGTAGATGTTACTCTTCATCTGTTATGCTACTCAAGTGGTTTTGTTATGAGATTTTCGTAAACACTTTGATCACGGTGTAATGGTGACAGTGTGTGCATCGTGTGGTTTAGCATGATATTTATATCTTGTGTTGGATGACCCTATGAAATTGTGGTGTTTGTCTAGTACCTTCTAGGGCGCTCATAGTGACAGCGTGGGGTTAACTAGACATGGGAATGCGACTTTGAGGAGTGCTGTTACAGCCTTACGCAATGAATTGGTGTTTGTTATTCGACCGGAGAGTAGTTCGGAGTAGCGTAGTGAAGAGAGATATTTATGCATTAAATTATGTTATCATTGTTGAGAGTGTTCACTAGTGAAAGTATGATCCCTAGGCCTTGTTTCTAAGCATTGAATAATCGTTTACAACCAGTTATGCTACATGTTTGCTTGCTGCCATTTTTATTTCAGATTGCTATTGTCACTTATAATCATCCATATTACTTATATTTCACTATCTCTTCATCGAACTAGTGCACCTATACAACTGAAAATTGTATTAGGTGTGTTGGGGACACAAGATACTTCTTGTATCGTAATTGCAGGGTTGTTTGAGAGGGATATCTTTGACCTCTACCTCCTTGAGTTCGATAAACCTTGGGTGATCCACTTAAGGGAAACTTGCTGCTGTTCTACAAACCTCTGCACTTGGAGGCCCAACATTGTCTACAAGAATAGAAGTGTGCGTAGACATCAAGCTCTTTTCTGGCGCTGTTGCCGGGGAGGTAAGGTAAAAGGTACTCATACCCTCTTACGAGTGTGTGAGTGTTGGAAACTATTTCCTTTAGATTCTGCAATTATATCTTTTTGTTTCTTGTTTTATTTTCACTAGTTAGGCTTATTTTCACTTGTTCCTTGTTTTAATTTTTGCTAGTTAATCTTAATGGAAAACAACAAAAATATGATTGAGCTTTATAATCTTTATCTTGAGTTAGGACATGAAGTGTTTGAAGATAAAATTAAAAAACCAGTGGAGCTTTATTTGCATGCTAGTAGCAATGTTATTAGTATGAATTCTTTGAACACCATTATTGCTAATACTATGGAAAGATCTAAGCTCGGGGAAGCTAGTTTTCATGAAAATGATATTTTTAGTCCCCCAAGCACGGAGGAACAAATTTACTTTGACGATTATAATGATTGTGGTATTCTAGTTACACATATTATTGAGGATAAATTTTATTGTGATTATGATATGCCTCTTATTTATGATGACTGCAACGATGGATGTGATAGTTTTACTCCCACTATTAATAATGAGAAGGAATTTGCTTATGTGGAGAGTATTAATTCTTTTATGCATGTGGCTCATGATAAGAATGTTTTATGTGATAGCTATATTGTTAATTTCATTCATGATGCCACTGAAATTTATTATGAGAGAGGGAAACATAATCTTATGCATCTCAACAATATCAAGCTTCCCCTCTTTATGTTGAAAATTTTGAAGTTGCACTTGTTTTGCTTTCCTATGCTTGTTGCTTTGTGCTTTCCTGACTTGTTTTCCTACAAGATTCTATTTCATAGGAAATGGGTTAGACTTAAAAAAAATTAAATTTGCTTCTTGATGCTCTCTTTTGCTTCAATTACTATTTCTCATGTGAGCATCTTCTCGAATTATCATGCCTAGCTAAAAGGCTTTAAAGAAAAGCACTTCTTGGGAGATAACCCATGTTTTTATTTTTGCTTTGTTTTTCTCTGTTTTCTTTGAGTCAAGGGGTTGTATACTTATGTAGCAATTCCTTTGTATCTTTATCTTCATGTTTTAATTGTGCCAAGTAAAGTTTCTGACGAAAGTTGGAGTTGGTTTTTATTTCTGTGTAGGAAACAAATTTCTTCTGTCCATCGTAAAAAATCGTATAAAATCGAGAAAGATCATAATGACCTGAAATTTTTTGTGCTTATTTCTCGGCTAATTCCGCAAATTTGTCGTTATTTAAGTTTTTTTAGTTGAGCAACGTAAGTGCCCCGAAAAAAATCGTCTTTACAGACTGTTCTGGTTTTGACAGATTCTGCCATTTTTCTTGCATTTGCTCTTTTACGATGTCAAGTGGATTTCCTTACTTCATGAAACATCAGTGGCTGTATATAATGTTTAAAAGTATCAATAGAGCTTGTTCCCATTTAGAACACATGAATTTTTATTATTGCACTAACCCTCTAATGCATATTACTTTTTGTGTGTGGCGTGAAGAAAGTTTTCAAGGGTCAAGAGAAGAGGGTGATATAATGTGATCAAGAAGAGTGCAAGGTAAAAGCTTGGGGATGCCCCCGTGGTTCATACAAGAAAATTTTAAGAGTAGTCAAACATCTAAGCTTGGGTATGCCCAAGGCATCCCCTTCTTCATCAACAATTTATTAGGTCACTTCTAGTGAAACTATATTTTTATTCGGTCACATCATATGAAATTTACTTGGAGCGTCTTTTATTTTCCGTTCCGTTTTCTTTTGTTTCCTTGCTGCAATAAACATCACTCGAACCTATAATACTTGTGTGGCAGAGAGACACGCTTCGTTTTCATTGTTTAGAACACTCTAGTTTTCACTCTTATTGTTCTATGAGTGTTCACTTTTTTGCTAGTACTTCCGTTAGCTTCTGTTTTTCATGCATCTCCTATTCAGAGTTGTTAGTTTTAGTAGAGTTGTGTTAGTACTATCTGGTTTCATTGCTATCTCTCTTGAAGATTTTTTGTTTTTTTGGTGTTTGGTAGAAAATGCTACGTGTGGTAGATGGTATAACGAGAAAAGCTTTGCATATTCTTATAGATCATTAAACTGGTTCACTTGATTATTTGATGTTGTTTTGAGATATTAATATGCTTTAATGGTAAACTTTCTGCTTTAGTATAGTAAAAACAATTAATGGTTGGTCTAGAAGGTTGAAACTGTGCCAAACTCAAATAACCAGTTGATATGACAATGATATATGACTTCCTTTGCTGATAGCAATCGTAATGGATTTTTGTTACGCGCTACAATCAGGGTAGCTAACAGTGACTTGTCACTTACACGGACCCTCTTGGAGTGATTTTCATGATGCCTTATGATATCATGATTTTATTTGGAATCTTTTAACTTGTGAGTTCTATGTTGCGGTTTTCTGGCACTTCCACCATCCATATTTGCTAGCCTCTTTGGTACTGTGCATTGCTCATTCTCACATTGATAGTTGGTGCAAACTTCTCCAGTGCATCCAAAACCCGTTGGATAACTTTGTTCTTCTACATATAAGCCAAAATTTATCTTCCTCAAAACAGCCACCATACCTACCTACCATGGCATTTCCATAGCCATTCCGAGATAAATTGCCATTCAACATCCATCATCATTATGTTACTTGTCATGCTTCATTGTTATTTTGCATACTGCTACACTGGCAGGAGCATTTAGTTTTATTTACATCAGAGATATTTCAGTTTGAGTTATGAGTACTAAAAGTGTGTTGATTCATTGTAAAATAGAGTGTTGCCCCTACCAGTGAGGTTATATATAAAAAAAGAGAAAAAGCCCAAAAGAGAGGAAAAAGAGACAAAATAAAGAGAGAGGGGGCAGCACTACTATCATTTATTCCACACTTGTGCTTTGTTTAGCATCATTACTTCAGTTTGGAGAGAGTTTTCATATTATGACTTGCATAACTATGTGGGGAACTTACATTATAGAACTTGGCTTGTATATTCCAATGATGAGCCTCCTCAAAAGAGCTCTAGGTCTTCGTGAGTAAGCAGATTGGATGCACCCCCACTAGTTCCATTGGAGAGCTTTCATACACTTATAGCTCTAAGTGCATCCGTTGTGTGGCAATCACTACTCCTTGCATAACTTCGATTATAAGACTTAATTTTGTCTAATGATCGCTTTCAGTTGTGTGAGACTTTCTTCCATTGACCATCCAAACTCCCCATAATGTTCTTTTAGCCATAACATCCTGGTACCAGGAACCAATACAGAACGCTTGCTTGTTTTAAGTGCACAATTATTTGAATGATTCTCCTTTGTGCATATTTGTTGTCACTTGACTTGATCCTAACAGGAGTTGTTGTAAGATTTTGATGCCTTGGATGATTATATTGTTGTTCTTGAAACTTAAATCATCTCTAATATACTTTGCATAGTCGATTGTCGTTTAGTATTGATTCATTGAAAAGTTTTACTTTGTTATTCCTAATGGTTTATACATTACTCTTTGGTATCAATTATAAACCACGATCTTTATTCATTTGATCCTAGTTTACATGCTTCACATTACTATGATGATCAAGTTTATGTTGGTAGCATGTCACCTCAGAAATTATGTATTTTTATCGTTTACCTACTCGAGGACGAGTAGGAACTAAGCTTGGGGATGTTGATATGTCATAAATGTATCCTTAATTTCTGATGTTCCATGTTGTTTTCATGCCATATGCTACATGTTTTCCTGACACTTTATGTCATTTTTATCGATTTCCCAGAACTAACCTATTGACAAGATGCCATAGAGTCAGTTCCTGTTTTCTACCGTTTTTAGTTTCAGAAAAGTTGTTCTGGAAATATTCTCGGAATTGGACGATTCAAAAGCTAGAGTCTTAGAAGTCCCGAAGGGTCAAGGAAGTCCCGAAGAGACCCGGAGGGGGGCCACAAGGTGGCCACACCATAGGGTGGCGCGGGTCCCCCTGGTCGCGCCACCTGGTGGTGTGGGCGCCCTTTCGCCTATATATGCCCCTCGATGCATAAACCCTAAATCAATCATCCTGTTTCCACGAAAAGTTCCATAGCTTCGCCGCCGACGATGACAAGTTTCGGGGGACAAAATCTTTGTTCCGGCACCCTGCCGGGACGGGGAACTGCCCCTGGATCCATCTCCATCGACTCCACCGCCATCTTCATCGCCGTTGTTGTCTCCCATGATGAGGAGGGTGTAGTTCTTCACCGGGGCTGAGGGCTCTACCTGTAGCTATGTGTTTCAGCTATCTCTCTCATGGTGTGATCTTTATGTGATCGTGAGCTTTGTAATCTAGTTGAATAAGTAGATGTTACTCTTCATCTGTTATGCTACTGAAGTGGTTTTGTTATGAGATTTCTGTAAACACTTGATCACGGTGTAATGGTGACAGTGTGTGCACTGTCTGGTTTAGCATGATATTTATATCTTGTGTTGGATGACCGTATGAAATTGTGGTGTTTGTCTAGTACCTTCTAGGGCGCTCATAATGACAGTGTGGGGTTAAGTAGACATGGGAATGCGACTTTGAGGAGTGCTTTTACAACCCTGCACAATGAATTGGTGTTTGTTATTCGACCGGAGAGTGGTTCAGAGTAGCGTAGTGAAGAGAGATATTTATGCATTCAATTATGTTATCATTGTTGAGAGTGTTCACTAGTGAAAGTATGATCCCTAGGCCTTGTTTCTGAGCATTGAAACATCGTTTACAACCAGTTCTGCTACATGTTTGCTTGCTGCCATTTTTATTTCAGATTGCTATTGTCACTTATAATCATCCATATTATTTGTATTTCACAATCTCTTCGCCAAACTAGTGCACCTATACAACTGACAATTGTATTAGGTGTGTTGGGGACACAAGATACTTCTTGTATCGTAATTGCAGGGTTGCTTGAGAGTGATATCTTTGACCTCTACCTCCCTGAGTTCGATAAACCTTGGGTGATCCACTTAAGGGAAACTTGCTGATGTTCTACAAACCTCTGCACTTGGAGGTCCAACACTGTCTACAAGAATAGAAGCGTGCGTAGACATCAGAGGCCCTTTTAGCTCATCTTTGTCCCAGATGTGGAGGGAATTATGCACTTCTCTGGTTTTCTGAGCAAGACATGCACCAGGTCTACTGCTCACCTGATGACTCCCAAGTGAAGGAGATCAATTGTAGTACCTTTCGATAAGTATTTGAGTGTCAAACCCACGAGGAGCTGAAGGTAAGCTATCTATTCTCTAAAGCCCTATAACCCTCTTATATGGCTGTTTATGCAAAGCAATAAGTTTGACTAAAAGGAACTAACTAATTAAAAGCAAGTGACGTGGAGTGTGGTTTGTCTAGTAACTAGTGAAGCAAGTTTAAAATGCAAGTTTCTAAGCAAGTTTCACAAGTAGCAAGCAGCAAATATCTCAAGTATCTCAAGGGAGCAAGTGTTCTAGCAATAGGTGTTTCGTTCGTGTGGTTGTCACAATTAGTGAAGGACATGTTTTAGTCTTAGTTGTTTCTTCTAGGAAGGAGCCATGAATAGGTATAGTCAAGTAAATTATCTACAACCCCTTATGATGGATCATGTGGCCAAGTAAATGAGTGCACAAGATTGATTAAGACATAAAGTCCCACCATAGCCTTACGTTCTAAGGTCCCCTATATATATCCCCCAATAACTTAACTTTGTGGCTCGGTCTCAGGTTACTGTCACTCCCAAGTCACCACCACTCCATTATGCTACCGGTGATCACCTTACATGCATTCCCCAACATATGCGTGCACCCATATATTGTACATAAAGACAATCATAGAAGATAACAAACTTGTATGCAACCAATCAACGAACTATTTCACCATTGCCAAGAACAATTCACTACTCAAACATAGACGGGGAGACACAATACATCAAGGGAATATAGTATTGCATCATACATCTTGTTTGCCAAGAGATTACAGTGGAGAGATGGAGCTGATCTTGCTGTAGATGTTGATGATGAACACGCCGGAGGGGGGTGGAGACCTCCGGGGGTGATCCCGACGGCGTTTCCCCCCTCCGATCTTCTCCGGCGGCAGCCTTCTGTCTCTCTGTTTCGTGGTTTCGTCTCTCGGCGCTGCCTCCTCCTCGAAAAGGCCAGGGGACCCTTTATATAGTCGTTTTTAGGTCACGAGACACTCGGGAGAAGAAAGATCGACGACATCGGAGCCACGGGGGCAAAAGGGGGGCCTCTCATGCGGCCAAGGAATCTGGCCGCGTGGAGGGTCCTCTTTTCCACCTGGTTGGCCTTTTGGCCCTCTACTTTGGCCCATGGTCTTCGTCTCGAAATTTCTGAACCGTGCTCTTTGGCCTTGCCCTTTTTGGAGTCCCGAAGCTCCCGGAAAGTCTGAAACACTAAAAAGTACGTTTTCTGGAAAAACAGGGTTAGAACCAAAAGAAGGGGGATTGTTTAGAAAATCCCCCAAATCATTATAAAACATGAATATAAGTTGCTAATATGTAGGAAAAACAAGTAATAACATGCAAAGTTCATGTATGCATTTTACATGCATCATCACCTGGTCCCAAGCGGTCTGGATGATATTGTCAATAGATTGCTCACGGAGCCAACACGCTTCAAAACGACGAGGTCTGGAGTTATCATTGGGTATGCTCCCCTCATTAAAGCCTATGTCAACCAATATAGGCCGGTGGTCTGATTTGTTGAAATCGTCATTAACAACCGCATCCGAGGGTGACATGGCCGCCCATGCGGCATTTCCCAAAACTATGTCAAGCCGTTCGCGGATCTGTCCACGTCGCCGGGTGAAAAGATCGCCTATGAAGCCAAGGTCCTCCAAATGACAATCAGTCATCGCATCTCTGAAAACTTGCATGCACCTTTGAGGCCTTAGGTTTCCCCCTTCTTTTTCATTACCGTAAAGTATTTCATTGAAATCCCCTCCTATAAGCCACGACTTATTATAATTCTGATGTAATTCTCGCAAATAGTTCCAAGAAAGGTGCTTGCGATCCCGACTTGGTTCACCATAAAACCCAGTAAAACGCCACTCCGAGTCCATAGCTTCATCAATAATGATATTCATATATTTTGTGTGACTCACCATAGATGTTACATTCAGCTCACTTTTCCAAAACATAAGAAGACCCCTAGCTCTTCCATCACTTTCAGCTATCTCCATCTCATCAAAATTGAGTCTTCTCTTAAGTTAATCTGCTTCTCTTCTATTTAAATGTGTTTCTGACAAGAATAGAACATCCGGACGAATTCTCTCTAGGAGAACAAGGAGAGAACGAACTGCCGAGGTTTTCTTCATACCTTGGCAGTTCCATAACAAGAGTTTTATTGCGACCGGACGGGCTCCTCGCGGGAACCCGCCGATCCTAGGGAAGGGGAGTCAGATCCATCCTTCTTTGTTCTCTTAGAACGGTTTTTTTTCGGTAGTCTCTGTCTTGTTCTTATCATCTAGAACTTCTTATGTTGCCATAGGGGATGGTGATGAAGCCATTATAGCCTTTTCCACCTCCCCATCAGCATCCAGTAGTTGTTCATTTGAGAATAGGCCCCGCTTAGCATTGAGAGCACTAAGCTCTTTGTCAAGATCCATGTTGTCGGCTGGCTTCAAAGGGCTAGTCCATGTGTCATTTAGCTCATCATTTTTACTTTGACTGTTCTTGGGGACAAGAGCATTGTGCCTCCAACTCTGATGCATTTCACCCCTCCCCACAAAACCTCTGCCTCTACCAGATTCAAGTGATCTACCATGTTTTCCACCAAGAGAACCTCTTAGCCCTGCCGAACTTCTTCCACGCCAAGTATCCGAAGGGGCCTTGAGCCATTCTCCCCACTTTAGTAAATCCACGTCGTGCTCTCCCGATCCACACTCCAGGTGCGAATGTCCACAAGCACCACAAAACATAGGAAACTTCTCATATCTGATTTGGTACATCTCCCTTTGGCCCCCTCTAGAGATCGAGAGCACTCGAGCTAGCACTTTCCTCACGTCTATTTTCACTTGAACACAAACAAAATTACCAGCCTGTGCACATCTATTTCTATTGTCAGAACTTTGCCTACTTTTTTCTCTATGAGGTTTGTAATCAGCGCAATGTTCTTGTACCCAAATGGGAGCTTGTATATCTGTATCCATTCCACCAAGTGATTCATATCAACTGTATCCGGGTCAGAGAACCCATCATAGGGAACGATCACCAACGCGTTTTGCCTAAAAAGGCAAGGTCCTCCCTTCTCCACCTTTAGCCAATCACCTAGGCAATAGCACTGAATTGTGAACAATGTTGGTTCCAGCGATGTAAAGGTAACCTCTCTCGCCGGACTCTAGGCATTAAGCATGTGTTGTTCAAAAGTGTCTTGGCTAAACGGGTTTGTAGTATGAACCCTAGCTAGGGTCATACACTTCAAGCCTTCTTTCGGAACCTCCTCAAAATCCTCGAGAACAAGATCATCCAAGTCCTCCTCCTCTATCCCAAGCCGTTGGAGAAGATCATCAATGGTCTCCTTGCCCTTCTCTGCCGTTGTCCTTGTCTGGTTCGTCGAACTCAACGTCGAGTTGGTCGCCATTGATTCCGCACACTCCCGATCCGATCCTTCCACGCCATGTTTCCAAGAGGCCGCTTCACGGGAACCGACCTAAGGAACCCCTCAACACACGGAGCAGAGTACGCCTCAGGTTGGAAGGCAAGAAAGAACTCACGATGGCTGAAACCGTCGGGAGGAAATGAAACCCTAGTCGCCAGCAGCGCTAGGTCTGGGGTATATGGGGCATGAATTGCAGAAACATAGCGCTTTATTGATTAGATAACGTCAATACAAAGTTCTCTTGGATACACTCCAGGAAACACTTAATGTAAAACATTACAAGAATCGGGCTTAGAGCATCTCTAACAATCGCTTCATATTTTGGCGTTGTATAAGCGCGATCCAGCGCCGGATTGGCCGTTTGCCCTGCGAGCGCGCCGATCCACTTTTCCGGACGCGGCTAAATCTAGCGCGTGAAACTGTCGCTTTTCCAGACGTGGTTAAATAGCGTGCCACAAACACATTTCAACAGAGCGCGGTGACAAAATTGAATCAAAACAACGCAGAAAAATAAAATGAAAATAGAAATTTTATTAAAACCGACGAACACAAACGAGCACACGAACACAAGCGCATAAGAACACATTTTTATTACTCGCTGTCATCGTCGGTGAAGTCAAACTCTTCCTCGTCGGTGACCTCCTCGTCGTCGTCGGAGGTGCACGATACCGTGTTGGAGATAAGGCCGCACCTCGGATCGTTGGAGGCCCAAACTTCACCGGCATGGTCAGCCTAGCGGAGCTCTTGTAGCACCTTCAAACTCGCCTCACGGCGGGACTCTAACACGAGGTGGCACTCGAGGCGACGCTTCACCCGCTCAGCCGCGCGGGTCGCCCAGAACTCTTCCTCGACGCGCCGCTTCTCCAGATTGTTGCGGTAGTACTCGAGGACTGTGCGCTCGTCCCTGGTGGTGACGAGGCCCCGAAATGCGCGGTGGCGGAGGTGGCGGCGGTCAACGGCTGTGATGATTTGCGGCGTCGGTGCCCTGGCCTCCGCTTCCCGGAGGTTGCGGCAGTCGGTGAAGTTCATCACCGTCCGCGGGCGGTTGAGCCGCCAGGCCGCCGCGTCCCAAGCGCGGGCGGCCTCCGTCGCCGTCGCAAACGAGCCGAGGGGGCGCGGTCGTCCCCGGAACGGATCTCCGCAGAGAATGTTCCGTTTGGCCGCGGTAGCCGGTGGCGTTCTTCCTCCTCGGAGGCATGGCGGTGGCGTCGGCGGCAGCGCGGCGGTGCGGAAGCTCAGTGAGCGCGGAAGGTTCAGGAAGAGCGCGGGAGAGGAGAGGACGCACGCCATTTTGTACCGCGCGCTCGTAGCCACGCGACGGAATTCGCGCGCGGGCTATTTTTCCCGCGCACGCTATTTTTCCGCGCCTGCTGGAGCTTCCCGCGTGGGCCCGCGCGCGCGAAAACGGATGTTTTTTGTGCGGGCGCGCGCGATGGCGCGACTGCTGGATATGCTCTTACTACTACGAGCTAAACGATGTGCGATGACATTTAATTTCGTCAAATGTGTTTGAACGAGCACACAACTAACCCCTTGGCGGTGTTCTTAATATCACCCAGCACGGAGCCAACAGGGGATCGGTCCATAGCATCAGATCTGATCGTCTGAATCAGTGAAAGGCAATCGGAGTTCACCGAGATGTTGCTGAAGCCATGACCCTTTGCAACTTTGAGAGCACGTCGAACAACAACAGCCTCCGCAAGTTCTAGAAGGACTATATTACCAAAGCCTTCATTGCATGACAGTTTGAGAGAGCCTAGGTCATCCCTCACCATGACTCCCCATCCCATTCTTTTATTCGTCGGGAAGATAGCAGCATCAACGCTCATACAAACCTGCCCAGCCGACGGTGGCCTCCAAGAAGGAGAGACAGAGGGGTCACACCTATTGGCTTTCGAGTCTTTATGACCCACAAGTATAGGGGGTGTATCGTAGTACTTTCGATAAATAAGATTGTCGAAACCAACAAGGAGAAGAAGGTGTTGACAAGCAGGTTGGATAGAGGATTCACTGTAAACACTAGCAAACGGGATTTTGGAGGTTTTTTATATAGCAGATAAATAAAGTGCGAGTAAATAAAGTACAGTAAATAATATTGCAGCGAGTGGCCCAATCCTTTTGAGAGCAAAGGACAAGCCGGTAGTATTACTTATGACTACCAAACGTTCTCGAGGACACATGGGAATTTCGTCAAGTGCTTTCGCTTTGTTATGGTTGCTTAATATCCTTTGGTTCGTGAAGTGTTGTGTGGGTGAACCTATGCTAATGCACCGCCCAACTAGAACTAATGCATACTTGTGATTATACCCCTCATCAGCATCCGCAAATACAAGAAAGTAATTAAGATAAATCTAACCACAGCCTTAAAACTCCGGGATTCTACGCTCCCTCATGCAATGGTTTCCTAACGGGGGTTTAGGTTTCTGTCACTCCGGAAACCCCACAATTAGTAGACAAATACACAATGCATCCTCCTAGGCCCATAAAGGTGAAGTATCATGTAGTCGACGTTCACATGACACCACTAGAAGAATAGCACCACAACTTAAATACGGACCCACGAGATATTACTTCAATATAACTTCACTACTAACATCATGACTTCTCCCATGTCCTCAAGAACAAAAAGAACTACTCAAAAGACATCATATGGATCATAATAAAAGGTGATATAATGGATAATAAGAATCTGGTCATAAAGTGCTAACACCGATAAATCTCACAAGCATCTACTACTAACAAGTAATCCACATCGGGAGAGAGATCTAATGCAAAACAACGATAGAGGCCCCTAATTGTTACAGCGGGATGACAGTGAATGATGAGGGTGATGGTGCTGGTGGTGATGATGATGATGATGACGATCTTGATGACGCCCGGAGCGATGACGGTGACGATGGCGATGATTTCCCCTCTCCGGAGAGGAATTTCCCTGGCAGATTTCTCCCTGCCAGAGAGCTTTTCTCTCTCGGATGTTTTCCGCCCCGAGGCGGTGGCGGAATAATTCTTCGATGATGGTCTGGGGCTTAGGGTTCCCTCGGGGTCAAGTACACGAAAAATATCAACCATAGGTGGGCCAAGGTGGCCACACCACGTGGCGGCATGACCAAGGGGTGGGCGCGCCATCCCATGGTGTGGGCCCCTGGTGTCCCTCCTCCGGCTCTCCTCGTGGCTGGCTCCCTATTCTGGACTTCTAAGATACCTCTGGTGTCCCCCTCTTCTTTTGATCTTCTGAAATAGGGTATCCTGACGGTGCTTTTTCCATCAGATTTCTGGTCCCGGTGTTTATTCTCCAAAAATTATGAAACATGCAAAATAAGATAAAAATAACATAAGAGATGCATCATAACATGAAATATATCGACGAATAACAGAAAATAACAATATAAAACAGTGATGCAAAATGGACGTATCAACTCCCCCCAAGCTTAGACCTCGCTTGTCCCCAAGCGAAACTGAACTCAGTAAACATGACCACAGGTTTATGGAGTGAGGTGACGATAAATAAAATACGAACAAGAGGCATCACATCTACAAAGAACAAGTCATTTTAGACAGCAACTTCCTCTCATATAATCAAACTTGAAACAAGTAGAGGAACAACAAAGGTGCAACAGGTAAACCAAAATTGGTGAAGGCAAACTTCATTCTTGGTCAGAGAACAATTAACAGTGTACTTATCTTTCGATCAGAGTCTTTATACTAGAGCTATATTGCAGAATTTATCATGCTCAATTATAACAGTCTATTTGCAAACATTGGTAACTTTCAAAGTGGTATTCAAACAGATAAAAGCATTTGCAGAAACAAGGAAGAATAAAGAACATGATTGAGTAAATCAACATGTATCTAGATGAATCACAACAACTCAAATGTTTGCTTAGACAGAAAGAAGTAGGTTTACTGACTCAACATAAATGTAAAAGATAGGCCATTCGCAGAGGGAAGCATTGATCACTCATGTGCTAGAGATTTTATTTTATAAAATAGAGGTATAAAAATTCGACACTCCTCCCAACATTTCTTACACAAACCATGGCTAACCGAATCCTTGGGTGGCTGCCAACAATCACAAATCGTGGAGGAGTGTCTAATTTTGAGAGGTGTATGTTTATGTCAACGAATAACAAACAGAAAATATAGTACGTCACAAGCCAACTAGACTTCACAAGAGCGGCTCCCATAGAAGGACGCAACTTGTATAGAAGGGCATCCCTCTTTCTCTTCTGTTTACACAATTATGCTTTGACTGATAAATCAGAGGCAAAAATAGTGAAGATAATTTGTATTATTATTTGGGGATGGGAACCCTCCTGCCAGCTCTTCTAGCATTTGGATAAGATGAAGCCACTAGTCCAGGGTGTGAAATCCAATCAACAAGTGAGATAAAGATTCTCTATTTGCGTCCTCATGAGCTAAAACAGGATCACAAAACAGGTGTAATTTTAAAGGTTTAAAGGTAGCACACAAGCAATTTACTTGGAGTGGCGGTGAAATACCACATATAGCTAGGTATGGTGGACACAAATGGCAAGGTTTTGGGCTCAAGGTTTGGATGCACGAGAAGCATTCCCTCCCAGTAGAGGTTTTTGGCTAGAAAGGTTGGGTAGCAAGCATAAGAATCGAAGTAAAACAAACAAAAACATATATGATGAAGCCAATCATGCAATCTTCCTTGAAGGTGCAAACAAAATTATTTGAGAATACTAAGCTTATGAGCTAACAAGAAAGAAAGATCATGGAATAATATATCTACATGCAACTTGTCGTGGGATAATCACGGCAGATGTTACCGGGGGTAACTGATCTAGGGGCAAGTCGACACAGGTATTTGGGAGAGGGTTTAGCTCGAAGGAAGACATGGCGGAAAGCAATCTAAGAGCCGGAAAACAACTCGCCGGATCTCGATATGATTATACTGGATACTCGATAATAGGTGTTACAGTTATGACTTGAATCTCCCTTAGGCGAAGCCCAGGGGTTGGTTTATATAGTACTCATATCCCCCTTGACTTGCCTTACAAAGCGCTTCTCGAGTCCTATTCGAACTCTTCATACGAACCCTAACTTTCTTTACCGTAACCCACAATCCGGGTTACGATCCTTACAAGTCCTGGGCCTTCTAGAAGCTTCTTTGTCCTTAGCCGGATTTGATCCATCCGTCGTTTGGGCCGGATCTCACCTGAGAGTCGGCATACCGGGTTACTATCCCCTCATCAGTAGTCCCCAGAATAGCCTGGGCTTCCAAGATTTACTCTTCGAAGCGCCGGCTATTCCCTACAGAAATATAAGACACAAACATATGAAAATCAGGACGCAGCGCGCTGATGAATAGCCGTGACTGGTACCAAGGAAGCCAAGCAAAAGCCCGGCTCTCCCTCAAGGGTTCTCCTTTAATCTTCCAGACTCGAGCTTTAGTAAGGAACTCCATGACTTCGCACCTTCTTCGATAATTATTGCTAATACCAGGAAAGAGATTCCCCCCTTCTCTTTTCTCGGGACCATATCTAAGTGCACATAAAGCACGTCTTCAAATTTCAAAATGTCCAACTATTACTCCGCAACCCCCGGGTTTCGCCCGTTAGGATAAGCTTTTCCACCCGGTTTATTATAAATAAGCCCCAGGAGGCAAACTCAACCCTTAACGGCTCACTTTCCCCATTTCTCTTCTCCCCAAGTTCAAGCTCGCAGAGCGCCACCACGGGAACCCCACGCATCTCGCCGGAGCCCCTCCGCCTTCGTTTGCGCTCCGCCGCCGCGCGAGCCGCACCAGCTCCCGAATCCACCGTCAAGCCTCCGATTCGCCGGCCAACGACCACGAAAGGACACGAATCTTGCGCCATCTGTCTCCGCAAGGCCTTACTCCAATCTCCTTCAGTAAGTCCCTTACATCCTCCAACTTACCCCCGCAATTTCTTAGTTCTTCCTCTAATTAGATCTGAATCGAGCGGTCCGCAATTTCTCGGGCTGCGCCGGATTAACTCACTGATACTTACCATAAACATTCCTATGGATAGGATTCATAGCTTATATTACTCCCCTAACTCCAGTAATCGTTAATCTGGTCACAATTTTAGAAATAGGATTCCCAATCTAAGCTCGGGCCATCTGAAATTTCCGCCCTTGTTCTCCTTCCTCAGAAAATCTTACTTCTCCGACTCATTCGCAGATGGTAAGCATATAAGCATCCCCCTAACTCCTCCAAACATTTGCTTTTACGGAAAGCTCCATGTATTTTGTAAGGTCACTTGATACCCGGATAAATCATTCTTGACCCAGCGAGGCAATAGCCGGGTTATGTTCAAATTGCGGGTAACTGCTTGCCTGCTAACCTCCAAGTTTTTGTTCCTTACGTCTTTTCCTTCGATGTTTTACCAGGTCAATCCCATGGCACCCAAGAGGCAGGGGAAACAGCCGAATAAGGCTAAATCCACAAGCTCCATATCGGCCAATTGGGGGAAGTCCTCCGTCACCAAGGCCAAGCTGGAGGAGTTGGTCGAGCTTGGAACCCTACCTCCACAGGAGTCTATCCACTGGCGAGTGCCAAGCAATGAAACCCGGCCTTCTCCAGCGACGAATGAGGTAATATGCTTTGTTGAACATGTGACCCGGGGCTTTAGGCCTCCGGGTCACCCCTTCTTCCGTGACGTCCTAGACCATTACAACCTCCGTATCTTCGATATAGGTCCAAACTCCATTTTGAACATCTCCCATTTTATTGTTCTTTCCGAATCTTACTTGTGCACACCGCCAAGTCTAGCCCTCTTCGTCGAACTTTTTCAGTGCAAGCCGTGTCGCGAAAGCGGCGACGGCGCACTTCTCACTTGCGGCGGGGTCTCTATCCAGCGCCGCAAGAACTCCCTGATGCCTCCTATTTCTCTCAATTCCCACGTAAAGCACTGGCAGCTTTCGTACTTCTACTGCCAGGATACCTCTCCACCCGGCGAAAAGAAGTTGCCGGGTTACTCGGAGGGTCAACTTGATATCTCCGAGAAATTCAACGCCTTCGCGTCTGAACCGGACAGGGAGGCGATCTTGCCTTTATTAGCTAGGATCTCCATCTTGTCCGCCCGAGGCCTCATCGGGCTAAACCTGGTGAAGACCTGGGTTAGCTTCCGCATTCAGCCAAACTCCATTCGTGAGAAGCTGATGTGCGAATACTCGGGTCAAACCACGGACCCAATCCGATTCTCTACCCGCACCCTTGCTCCGGGTGACATTAACAAAACAATTAAGGGTTTCCTGACAGAGAAGCTCGAAGTAATCCGGAGCATAGCCGGATTAGAACCTTTTACCCTCGAGAATCCAACCCCTGGAGTAAGTTTTCTGCCTTTTGATTTTGACTTCTAACACTTACTTTTATTCGCTTCTCTTGACTCGATATTAATCACTATCCTGGCATCTTCTCCTCAGGCCGATGATGACTTTTGGACGGTCGACTCCACTCCTAATTCCGAAGACGGGGAGGAGGAAGACGATGTCGTTGACTCGAATGAAGGTACCTACTTGATTCCTTTGCACACGTTATATCCTGCCTTTTCTTCTTCTTTATGCTGTAACTCGGACATTTCTCAGAGCGAGAGGACCAAAGCGAAGAAGAAGAAACGGACAGCAGGGGCGGGTCCACCAGCGAGGAGGAAGAGCCGGAGCCAGCCACCAGAACCGGAACAAAGAGGAAATCCCAGAGGATAGCCCTCCAGGTTTTTACTTCATCCCCTTACACTTTGGCTTTTTGCTCCCATAACGTCACTCCGGGGCTAACCCCATCTTCACCCCTTTTTATCATAACTGAAGGAGCCACCCATGACTAGGCGCCGAGTAACCCGGAATCATCCGGGTAGCGAGACCCTTAACCCGGTCGCTTCGCCGCCCCCGGTTCAACACCCTGGTATTCATCGTAAACACAATTTCTTTCCGGGTTAACCTTTGCAACGTAACCCCGAACCTTTCCTGCCTTTTTTCAGTCTCTTCCGGGTCTAGCGGCGGCTCCCCCTCGGACTTCCCGGTGAACACCGGGTAAACTTCTTTCCTTGTCATTATGCCAAACTTTTACCACTTTTTTCACAACCAAAGACTAACTGCATCCTTGCACCTTCTGCAGAGCCACAGTTGTCATTAGCGACGATGAGGGCACGGAAACTGAGGTCCGAGTCGAGAATAGGCCGGCTAACGACGCTGGTGACGAGCAAACGTCGCCGCCGGAGCTGGCTAAGCATGATGCCGGGTATCCCATTGCTTCGCACGCAGGCGAGGAAGGAACGGGAGCAGCTTCGAGCGCGGGAGGGGGACCAAACTCCGATATTCGGATAACCCGGGTGCCACCTCCTGTTACAAGAAATGCTCCTTTTTCCACTTTTCAGGTACCCGAGCCATCTAACTCGGATAACGCTGACTTTAACCAGCTGATGAGCGCTCTTCTCTCCTTGAAAGCTTCAGAAGGGACTGTTTTAGAACGTATAGCTGCAGCACATCAGGTAACTTTCACTTGATACTCCTTATTATACAACTAGTCCCCAAGTTCCGAGTATAATTTTTTGCAATTATTCTCGGTACTTCGCATAATATTTTTTCGGTAATCATTTTCTCGGAGGAAATGCTCTCGTGATATCCGGCTTACAGCTTTGCCCGGTCTTTGCAGGCAGAGATTACTCAGTCAGATGAAGCATTACTTAAGGCTGAGCAGCTCTTACAGGCTGAAGTAGAGCGTAGGGAAACCCTTGAAGCAGAGGTAAAGACTCTGAAAAAAGATGTCTCCACTTACAAGAAGAAGTACAACGCTGCCCAATCTTCGCTGAATAACTTGTCGGCTCAGATCACGGACACTTACCGCATCTTACTGAGTAAGTTTTTATTTGCCGTTAACTTGCGTATCTCTACCATGCTGTTGTAATAATCAAGATTACTGATATGCCTTTGTGTTTTTCGATTTTAGGTGCCAACCTTGCTACTCCGGAGGAGAATGCCATTACTCAGGCTAAGACTTTGAAGACTGTGCTTCGGACATTTTTTGCCGGCACTAAACTTTTACTGGATGCTATCAAGTGGCCTTCTGAGGTATACCCGGGAGAAGATAATCTTATGCAGGCCTTCTCAACGGTGCCTGGGTGGATTGAGATAATGAAGCGCTCAGCTTGCCGGATTGGAATGACCCGGGCCCTTACACTGGCGAAGGCTTATTTTCCTAAGCTTGACCCGGCCAAGGTAACATCCGGGTTTCCAGAATTCAAAGCTGACGGTTCCAAGTTTGAGCCCAAGGACTTCAAAGATATTCAACGTGCTGTACGCTCCTCAGCCACTACCTTGGCCGACAAAATGGAACTGGACAAGATCATGAGTTCTTATGACGCTGAGGGCAAAGTTATTTTGGTGGATGCACCTCCTCCTTTTGATATGGTGGAAAGATGGTCGACTGACCTGGCCAGGAGGAAAGAAGAAGCCGCAAAGAGAGAAGCAGAGCTAGGCGCAAAGCCGTCCACCTCTACACCGGCCGTGCCTCCGCCTGTCCGTCCAGATGTGAAGAGCCCGAGCAAGACTGCTGGCAAGGCCAAGGAGCAAGTCCAAGATCTAGACCCGGAAGATCGCTCTCAGGATGCCAAGTAGGATGCTACTAGTGCTTTTCGTTTTCTTAAGACTGATATGATTTTTGTGGTGCTCCTGTGCGCCACTGATGCTGATACTACGCCTGTACGCTTGTTAATTCATGATAACTCTTTGCCTTCCCTGGCTTTTGATAATCTCGATACTTGTGTTACGTATAAGCTTATTCTCGATACTTTGAACTCTTGCTTTCAATTTCCTTTTGAGACTCGGTTAACCGAGTATCGTAGGTTTTGATAGATGGACTTTTCTTTAAGTCCCCAATACTCGGCAACTAAGGTTTACAGACCTTGGTAGTTAAATAGTTTGTTTCTGTTTCGAAGTTCCCAGTCCCCATGACCCAAAGTACGAGCTATGGGGGCGTGGGCTTTCTCAGATGACATACTGCTGTTTACCAAGCTGAAGACCAATAGCTGTTCTCATAAATACTGAAGTCATGCTTAATATTTGTTGAGTTTCCGGCTTTTTTAGCCTTATACTCTGCATGGACTTGTGGTTTAGATGACCCTTTTGATTATCTTGTACTATAAGCCGGCTTTCGCGTGGATACCATGTCGTTGCGTCTATACGAAAAACAAGATCAAGCAAGCCACACTGGGCTGCATAATTTGATTGTGATCGTACGCGAACAGATCATGCCACTTTAGTGCGAGTCACATCGAGCTTAAGTAAGAATAACCAAGAAATTTGGCTCCTTTGTCCAGTTATAGGATTGCAGCTGTACCCGTTTTTTCGAGTAATCAGCCCCCATAACTCATAGGCATCATGGCCGGGTCTCCGGGTCTTGTGATTACTTATTGAAGCAGATCACCCCCCGGAGACCTATATTCATGTAATGTATTTCGATGATACTGATGTATTAATAGTAACAATGTTACTTACTTGTAACTGAAGCAAAGACCATGATAAGACTCGAAACCATCTTCTTTTATTGATAAAAATTTCTTTTTTGATTCAGCAGGCCGCCTCATTAAAAACCTTCCAGTCCCCTTAGGTACCCTGGATAGGAAAAGAGTGCGTATGAGACCTGCCGCCCATTACACTGCTTTAGTTATTCTCGAGAATCGGCCTCGCGTTGATACGGCCGATGCACATTCTCCACTTGCTATGCCCTTTCGTAATGAGTACCGGATTTGCTAGCCAGTCCGGGTATATCTTCCTTGGAACGTGATCAGCTGCGGACGGTGGTACGCCTTCTTCTTCCCTGCTGAGAGTTTTGAAAGTATTGCTCCTGATGAAGCCTACCATCTTAGGGTTTTGTTCTGCCCTAACTTTTGCTTTGTCCCCCTCAGGGGTTGGCTTTTTTGACGTTGTCCTCTCTTCTAGGTCTACCTGAGAACGGTAATGTTTGAGCTCTTCCTTCCTGCAGGCTTGCTCGGCCATTGCCGCGTCCCCCTCATCGCACTCAGCTGCTATATCCCGGTTTCCGTGTATTGTAATGGTCTTCTTGGGACCCGGGATTTTCAGTTGTAGGTACACATAACACGGTCTTGCCATGAACTTGGCATAAGCCGGCCTTCCAAACAATGCATGATAAGGACTGCGCAACTTTACTACCTCAAAGGTAAGCCACTCGACTCGATAATTATCCTTTGACTCTCCAAAAGCTGCTTCCAGTGCCACCTTTCCTTCAGGGCATGCTGAGTGACCCGGCACTATCCCGTGAAAAACTGTTGCACTCTTTTGCAGCTGCGATTCCTTTAAGCCCATTCGCAGAAAAGTTTCCCAGTACAGGATATTGATACTACTTCCTCCATCCATCAGGACTTTTTTCAGCTCGTAGCCGTTGACCTGTGGTGCCACTACCAAAGCTAAGACTCCCGGGTGATCAACTCTATCCGGGTGATCCTTCCTGCTCCATGTTACCTCTTGTTCTGACCACCTCAAATACCTTGGAACAGCGGAAGAGACCGAATTAACTGCTTGTTTCAGTATCTTCTTATCCTTGTTAGAGCCTCCTGTAGTGTGCACATGATATTGACCCAGCTGTTTGGGGTTAGCTTGAAAACCTCCTGCTCCATTTTGATTGTTACCTTGATTTCCAGCTGGCGGATTGCCGGCTGGGGGCGGCCCATTACCCAAGTTTCCACCTAGACCCGGACCTCCTCCCCGGCCCGCACCTCGCATAGCTCTGTTCACTTCTTCGTTCTTCCACCTTTGTAAGTCGGCACATTGCTCTAGTGAATGATTGGCCGGCTTGCCATTCCTGCTATGCTTCGGGCACGCCATCCTAAATATGTCCCAACTGTTGCTTGGTCTTGGAGGTCCTTGGTAGTGTCCCCCATTGTGATTCCCAGTATTAAAATTCCCTTCGGATCTAGGTCTTGAAGACCCGGCCTCCGTGTTGGCTACAAACTCGGAATTCCCGTCGAACGGGCGCTTGTTTTGGCTACTTCCATTATTGTTTGGCGCCGACCCATTGCCGGTTTTCCCGCTGCTACTTGCGTTTGCTTTTGCTTTCTTGTCGTCAACTTCCTCTTCTGTAGTATCCGTTGCAGCGTGTTTGTTGCATGCATCCATTAACTCTCCCATCGTAACCTCCGCTGCATTTCTGCTGGATTTCATGCGGGTTAGCTTTTGTACTAAAGGAACATACTTACATGTTTTCGCCATAGCTTGTAGTGCGTCCTTTGGTTGGATATCTGTAGATGAGTGGAGTATCTCCATAACCCGGCGTACCCAGCTTCGTGCTGACTCTCCTTTCTTCTGGACGCACCTTTCTAAGTCATCAATAGTAAATAACTTCCTACAGGTCCCATGGAAGTGCTTGATAAATGCGGTTTTTAGCTCCTCCCACGACTTGATCGACTTTTCCGGTAAATTGGTGAACCATAACTTTGCTGCTCCCTCTGACATCATTAAGTACATGAACTTGGCTTGGAGATTCTCGGATGCGTTGCGAATTGACATTGCCATCTCGTAGCTGCTTAACCATGTTTCCGGATCCATCGTTGGCTCGTAATTCACTACTTTCCCCGGTTCTTTGAACTTTTCCGGGTAAGGTTCCGCTCTGATATCATCCGAGAGACACTTGGGTCCCGCAAGGGTGGTTGGGGCTGGTCTCGCCCGGGAAATGCGTGACCCGGCCGGGGGTGCCACGGGGTGAGGAGCCACCGGTGGATCGTGTGCTGCAGACCCGGCCCCGGCTCTTCTGGCTCTGGAACTGTTCACCACCGCCTGCGCTGCTGATACTACTGGTGCTGTCTGGATACGCGGTGGAGGCGGCATTTGCTGCTGCTCTTCCCTTCGTTGCGCCGCATTCGTTTGAACATGGCCCTGTTGCTGGCTGGCGTACGGCGTCCCATGCATCCCGCTCCTATGATCCGGATAATTAGCTTGCTGTGCTACCGCGGTGTGTAGTAGATCGATTGCTCGCCGGGTTTCTTCTGCGTGCGGCGAGTCTCTTACAGGAATCTGGTTTAATGCGAGTGTTGCTGCATACACGTTGTCCATGGGGTTGTTGTAGTGACCTGCCGGGGTACGGAATCGCGATGGTGGAGGCGGCATGGTGTTGCCGGCTGTCGCCCCCGCCCGAGGCAAGGGTAATCCGGCTGGCGCGTTTACCGGCTGCACTCCCGTTGCTGGTTGCGGTATGGTCCCTTGGTTCGCCGGTGGGATTGGCTGATCTTGAGGCGTGAACACCAGGGCAGTCGGGTTGATAACCCCTCCTGTTGCCGGTAACATAGTTCGGTGCCTTTGGTGAATCCTCGTCGTCTCCTCCCGAAGCCGGGTCTCTAGGCCATCCAGTTCCCGCTGCCGCGCTGCCATCCCCTGCTTTTCTGCTTCTACCTGCCTTCTTTGCTGCTCCAATGCACGACGAGCCACGTCCAGATCTCTTACACGCTCTGCTGCGTTTTCTGGGGTGATAACTGTAGCTAGGACTGTGGGATCCAAGATCAAATTATTATCAAACAGAGCTGGGTGACGAGGATTCGAGGGGCCCGCCCCCGGTGTCCGGTTTGCTTGGAACCCGAACATATTTGCGTGTCGCTCCTCCTCCGCTGGGCGACTGGTGACTGATGCCGATTCTCCATCGACCTGGGCCAAGATCGGGCCAGCCGTACCTTGTTGCTGAGCCAGCACCTGCGCCGCCCCGACTGGCGCCGCGGCTGCGTTTCCTTGATTGGTATTGATTGCGGGGGCCGCATAAACTGCAACCCGGCGCATAATACTTGGCGTAGATCCGTACCGTTCTTCCTCTTCGCTATTTTCCTTCTCGTATCGGTCCTCCGATAAATCCCGTATAGACTCGGTACCTTCCTCCCTCTCTGTCGGACCCGTTGTTCCGATCGATTCTTCTTTTTCCGATTGAACACGCGTGTCCTCCCCTGACACAGAATCAGATTCAAGATTATCACGGCTCGAATTGGAAGCACATACCATACCGATGAAGACGTTGATGCGGCCGACTGTCACGACGGATCCGGTTTCGAGGTGATCCGTCTCTGGCCCCCAGCCAGAATCGTCTACCATCTTCTCTCCTTTGCCGTTGACGTAGATTTCTCCGACGATGAGGTTCTTCATGCCCTTCCGAGCTTCTCCCGTGATGTAAACACCTTTGGACGCAGGCCCCACGGTGGGCGCCAACTGTCGTGGGATAATCACGGCAGATGTTACCGGGGGTAACTGATCTAGGGGCAAGTCGACACAGGTATTTGGGAGAGGGTTTAGCTCGAAGGAAGACATGGCGGAAAGCAATCTAAGAGCCGGAAAACAACTCGCCGGATCTCGATATGATTATACTGGATACTCGATAATAGGTGTTACAGTTATGACTTGAATCTCCCTTAGGCGAAGCCCAGGGGTTGGTTTATATAGTACTCATATCCCCCTTGACTTGCCTTACAAAGCGCTTCTCGAGTCCTATTCGAACTCTTCATACGAACCCTAACTTTCTTTACCGTAACCCACAATCCGGGTTACGATCCTTACAAGTCCTGGGCCTTCTAGAAGCTTCTTTGTCCTTAGCCGGATTTGATCCATCCGTCGTTTGGGCCGGATCTCACCTGAGAGTCGGCATACCGGGTTACTATCCCCTCATCACAACTCCCTCTTTTCTACTTAAGACTCAACGAATTGTTGCTACTGACCAATGCTAAGTATGCCAAAACCAACTAGATTATCTTGAAGCTCCAGCATTGATACCAATACTAATAAAAAGATCAATCACATAACAAAAATTGGAAACTAAAATAAGTGAAACACGTAGATGATGAAACTTCTCATTAATATTTCATTACAACAGCTCAAACCAAGGGATACAACGATAACCAACTAAGGAGCGACACTTCCATACTGCAAACCATACTATATGATATTTCCTCTACTCACGGTATGACTCTACTAAAAGGTCAAAAGGGTGAAAGATAAAGGTGATACCGTGGCACTCCCCCAAGGTTGGAACAAGCCAAGGGGATGCCAATACCAATGATGAATCAATTCTTCGGTGGTGGTGGTGAATCCTTCTCAATGAGCTTATCAATTGATTTCTTTAGAGATTCAATTGCGAAAATAAGCATACGCATCACCTCCATATTGTGATCAATACGGTTTGCGTGCTTGTCGGACGGTGAAATCCAGCCATCAAGATTCTTTCCCCACACTTCGTTAGGTTGAGAGATTTCTTTATCTACACGGTTAGAACGATCCATATCCCAGCAAGAAGGCACATTTGCCTCGGGTACCCTCCTAGATTGACACTCTGAATCAAAGTACGGAAAGGTTTCTTTATGCCTGAAAGGGGTGTCCTTGAAGCTAAACAGTGACGTGGGGCCTTCCCTCCGGTGCTCATCCTTGCCGTTTGCTTGTGAGGTTTTGCAACCACTCCAATTCTTGCGATGGTGGCGCGTGAATGCACTCGTGGGTTTTCTTCTACATCTCCTTCAGCTCCACTCTTGATCTTCTCCTCCGGCTTCTGGTCTTGGGGATCATCTTCCTTCGGTCCCTGATACGTCTCCAACGTATCTATAATTTCTGATGCTTCATGATGATATTATGCCAATTGCTACATGTTTTCTCCCTTCTTTATAGCATTTTTACACGTTTTCCGGGACTAACCTATTAACAAGATGCCAAGTGCTAGTTCCCTGTTTTCTGCTGTTTTTTATTTCAGAAAAGTTGTTATGGAAATATTCTCGGAATTGGACCCCACAAATCCCAAAGTTCCTATTTTCCCCGGAAGCATCCAGAAGACTGAAGAGGAGTCGAAGAGGGGCACCAGGGGGCCCACACCATGGGGTGGCGCGCCCCCTTGGCCGCGTCGAGGGGTGGTGTGGGGCCCCAGGGATCCAACGCCTTTGCCCTTTTGCCTATTTATTCCCCCCGGATGGAAAACCCTAGGCACCTGATAAAAAATCCCCGAAAAGTTCTGCAGTCGCCGTCGTCGTCAACCCTAGATCAGGGGGGTTCTGAAGCTGTCTCCCACCACCCTGCCGGAGAGGGGATCATCACCGGAGGCCTCTTCATCACCATGCCTGCCTCCGGAGTGATGCGTGAGTAGTTCATCCTTGGACTACGGGTCAATAGCAGTAGCTAGATGGTTGTCTTCTCCTCCTATGCCTCCAGGTTTAGATCTCGTGAGCTGCCTAACATGATCAAGATTGTTCTTATGTAACTCTACGTGTTGTGTTTGCTGGGATCCGATGAATATTGAACTTATGCCAAGTTGATTCTAGTCTTTATTGCATATGTTATTTGTGATCTTGCATGCTTTCCGTTGCTAGTGGTTGCTCTGGCCAAGTAGTTGCTAGTGACTCCAAGAGGGAGTATTTATGCTTGATAGTTGGGTTCATGCCTCCTTTTCGCTTGTGCTCGAGTGACAGAAACATGATGGGGGAGGATGTGTTGTTGCCACTAGGGGAAAACTGCGGTGTGAGTGCCCGCGTGTACAATCATTGCTTACATTACACACATTGCTTAATGCGATTATCTGTTGTTTACAACTTAATACCTAAGGGGGTTCGGATGATAACCTGAGGGTGGATTATTAGTCATAGATGCAATTGGATTACGGTCTATGTATATTGTTGTAATGCCCGCACTAAATATCATAGTAGTCATTATGTCATGAATGTGCACTACGGTGCAACCTTTATTTGTCAATTGCCTAGCTGTAATTTGCTCACTCGACATGCTATCTTTTATGGAGAGACACCACTAGTGAACCTATGAACCCCGGTCCATTTTCCTACACTGTCAAACAAACCACTACAATTTCCTGATTTCTTTACTTAGTGCAAGCATACATTATTTTCCACACTATACGTCTAATCTTTGTTTTCAACAAGACCGGTGAGATTGACAACCTCACTGTACCGTTGGGACAAAGTATTTTGGTTGTGTTGTGTGCAGGTTCCGCGTTGTTGATGACACCGCTGAGGCGCCATCACCACCGTCAGTGGCATCAACCTTCCGAAGATCCTCTTTCTCCTACTGGATTGATAACCTTGGTTCTTAACTGAGGGAAATTCTTACCACTGCACTCATCACACCCTCCTCTTGGGGTTCCCAACGCAACATCCATAGTTTCTGTAGCAAGAATTTCTGGCACCATTGCTAGGGATTTAAAGTCAACTCTGCAAGCGATCAAGAATTTCTAGCACCGTTGCTGGGGGTAAAGAAGTCTTCTGGCAAGGGGAGTCTCTCACTCTCAACCTCTTTATTTTGTTTATTGTCTTGTTTTTATTTTTTGTCTTGTTTTGCTTCTTTATATCAAAAACACACAAAAAATAGTTTTTACTTCATAGCTGTTATTTTTTGCTTTTCTGCTCTTAGTTTAATCTCTAATCATGATTCTACCCAAGTTTACTTTGAAAGAGGTACCAATAGGTAGCGGTGATATAATTGGGAAACACAATATTGGAGAGTTCTTTAATTATGTTAGTAAGCACAAAGAATTTGAGGATAGATCCTTAGCTGAACTTGCTCCAGATTATGAAACCGCTGCAGCATCTCTAGTTCGTATGCTGGAAGCTAGGTTTGTTAACCTTAATCCCATAATGCAACAAATGTTCCTCAACCTTGATAACATTAAGGATAGCGAAAATAGAGAGTTTATTCTAGAAACTTTGTTTAAAGAATTTAGTAATGTTGCCACTGAGGCTAGAAAAGTTTTTAACCGATTTGAGATGTCAGGCTCATGTGTAGAAATTAATACCACACTGGGTAAAGCCAATGATAAGGAAATTAAAAGACCAATACCCTTTAAATTGGTAGGAATGCATGAAGCTCTAGAAAAGATTTTTGATTGGATTGTTCCTGCAAACCCATTTGATGAAAGTAGTGTGCCTAAAAGTGCTGATAAAGGGACATCTAAAACTTCTATAGATGAAATACAATTAATTGTTGAGGAGATTTCTAAGCTTAATTTTGATGCTTCTTCACTTGAAAATACTTGAGTTGCTTTCTATGCCTAGCTGAAAGGCGTTAAAGAAAAGCGCTACCGGGAGACACGTTTTCAACCCATTTTACTTTGTTTTCTTTTGTTTTCTTTGCACCTGGGTGTTCTCTATTTCCTTAGAAACCCCGGTGTATCTTTTCTTTTGTGTCTTTTTTGAGCCAAGTAAAGCCTCTAGTGGAAAGTTGAGGCTATATTTCCGATTTCTGTGCAGGAGACAGATTTCTGCTGTCCACTGTAAAATTCGTATAAACTCACAGAAATTTCAAAATGACCTGATTTTTTGTGTGCGTAATTCTAGGCTATATACGCAACTTTCCTTAGTTTAACACTTTTTGAGTTGAGGAACATAAGATTTTCGAAAAAAATCATCTTTACCTGCTGTCCTCCTTTGACAGATTTCTGCCAATAATTGCATTTGCATCTTAATCTCTTTCTTTTGGTGTTCTTTTAAGAAAAAAGAGTTTTAAAAGAAGTTGTGACAGTATCTAATGTTTTTATGAGTGTTAGGATTGTGTTGAAACTGAACCATGTGAATTTATTATTTTGATTGTACTATGAAGATCGTGAGAAGTTTGGTGTGAAGGAAGTTTTCAAGGGTCAAGAGAGGAGGATGATATGATGTGATCAAGAAGATTGAAGAGCCTAAGCTTGGGGATTCCCCGGTCGTACATCCCAGAAAATTCCAATAAGACTCAAGCGTCTAAGCTTGGGGATGCCTTGGGCATCCCCTTCTTCATCGATAAATCATCATGTCAATTCTAGTGAAACTATATTTTTATTCGGTCACATCTTATGTGCTTTACTTGGAGCATCTTTTATTTTTTTTCTTTCAATTTATTTTTATTTTTGAAATAAGCTTGGTTGGACCCCAGCATTCTTTTATTGGAGAGTGACACGCTCCGCTTTTTCATGGGAATACTTTGTATTCTTAATCTTTGTCTGGCTGTTGCATTTATTTAGCTCCTGTTTTGCATGCATCTCTTATCAGAGCTGTTAGTTTTAGTAGTGTTATGTGAGTGCTCTCATCTTTGCTTGTTGTATCATGTAGAGTATTTTTGTTAAAACATATGTTGTATGGTGCTTGTTGGGAAAAAAAATTGTTCCTTGAAGTAGAATTTTGAATGGCGCAAGTAGAAGCTGGTATATACTGTGGCTAGAAATTTTTCATATCATGCTAGATGTTATTTTAGTTTTAAAGCCTTGTGGTTATTGAGTAGCATTATTAGCTTCAAATAGATGAGAGTGTTTAATGTGCCATTGAAAGATTCATGAGTTGTTCTTGTCATATTAAAGCATAAATTTATGGTATTCTCTTTCCAATGTTTTATTTGGTTGACTTGGCCCATGCTCACACCATGTTTATGACTATGAACCAGTCACTAATAGCCTCTATGATAATTTAGTTTTTGAACTTGTGATACCGCTTATGCTTTAATTAATGATGTTTATGTCGCTATGCATGATTATGGCTCTTATGCTCTCTTGATTTGCCGCTCCCAGTATTTTGCTAGCCTCCACCTGTACTGAGTATGAGGTATACTCGTGCATCCAACTCCCTAAAACCAATTTTTTCCCATTGTGTCCACCATACCTACCTACATGTGGTACTTAACTGTCACTCCAAGTAAATTGCTCATGTGTTACCTTTAAAACCTTCAAAATTACTCCTGCTTTATGTTCCTGTTTTTGCTCATGAGGACGTAAATAGAGAATCTGTATCTCACTTGTTGATTGGATTTCACACCCTGGACTAGTGGCTTCATCCTCTTATCCAAATGATAGAAGAGCTGGCAGCGGGGTGCCCAACACGAAATTAATACACACAAAATCTCTTCACTATTTTTTCCCCTGATTTATCAGTCAAAGCATAATTGTGTAAACAATAGAGAAAGAGGGATGACCTTGTATACCAGTTGCGTCCTTCATATGGGAGCCACTCTTGTGAAATATAGTTGGCTTGTGATGTACTGTATTTTCTGTTTACCATTCGTTGACATTAGCATACATCTCCCAAAATATAGACAATCCTCCATGATATGTGATTGTTGGCAGGCACCCGAGGATTCAGTTAACCATGGTTTGTGAAAGATGGATGGGAGGAGTGTAAAACTTTTAATACCCCTGTTTAATAAAATAAAAGCTCTAGCATATGAGTGATTGTTGCTTCCCTCTGCGAAGGGCCTTTATTTTACTTTTATGTTGAGTCTCTATCATCTAACTTTATGCACAGTTGAGAGAGCATTTTTTCCATTCTGAGTTTTATGTGCATTTGTCCCAGAAACATTATTAATTGATTCATGATGTGTTATTGTTTGTTCTCAAATTATTTGCTCTAGTCTTCCTCATGAACTTTGAAGGTGTCCTGGCATTTATGTTTTGCCCCACTCTTAAGGACTAGCGAAATACCACTTTGCCATTCTTTCTCTATACTTGAAACAAACATATATCTTTCTTTGCATTGTTATTCATGATCTTTTATTTGAGATACTTCTCATGATGCAAAGTGATTTCTATGTTTTATTATTAAAGTTCTATTTATCATGTTTGTGTTAAAAGTTCTATGATCTCAGCTTACATATGCTTTTACATTTTTATGACCAAGTTTATGTTAGTAGCATGTCGCATCAGAAATTATTGTGTTTTATCGTTTAACTACTCAAGGGCGAGTAGGAACTAAGCTTGGGGATGCTTGATACGTCTTCAACGTATCTATAATTTCTGATGCTCCATGATGATATTATGCCAATTGCTACATGTTTTCTCCCTTCTTTGTAGCATTTTTACACGTTTTCCAGGACTAACCTATTAACAAGATGCCAAGTGCCAGTTCCCTGTTTTCTGCTGTTTTTTATTTCAAAAAAGTTGTTCTGGAAATATTCTAGGAATTGGACCCCACAAATCCCGAAATTCCTATTTTTCCCGGAAGCATCTAGAAGACCGAAGAGGAGTCGAAGACGGGCACCAGGGGGCCCACACCATGGGGTGCCCCCTGGCCGCGTCGGGGGGTGGTGTCGTCGTCAACCCTAGATCAGGGTGGTTCTGAAGCTGTCTCCCGGCACCCTGCCGGAGAGGAGATCATCACCGGAGGCCTGTTCATCACCATGCCTACCTCCGGAGTGATGCGTGAGTAGTTCATCCTTGGACTACGGGTCCATAGCAGTAGCTAGATGGTTGTATTCTCCTCCTATGCCTCCATGTTTAGATCTCGTGAGCTGCCTAACATGATCGAGATTGTTCTTATGTAACTCTACGTGTTGTTTTTGCTGGGTTCCGATGAATATTGAACTTATGCCAAGTTGATTACAGTCTTTATTGCATATGTTATTTGTGATCTTGCATGCTTTCCGTTGCTAGTGGTTGCTCTTGCCAAGTAGTTGCTAGTGACTCCAAGAGGGAGTATTTATGCTTGATAGTTGGGTTCATGCCTCCTTTTCGCCTGTGCTCGAGTGACAGAAACGTGACGGGGGAGGATGTGTTGTTGCCACTAGGGAGAAAACAACGGTGTGAGTGCCCACATGTACAATCATTGCTTACATTACACACATTGCTTAATGCGATTATCTGTTGTTTACAACTTAATACCTAAGGGGGTTCGGATGATAACCTGAGGGTGGATTATTAGTCATAGATGTAGTTGGATTACGGTCTATGTATATTGTTGTAATGCCTGCACTAAATATCATAGTAGTCATCATGTCATGAATGTGCACTACGGTGCAACCCTTATTTGTCAATTGCCTAGCTGTAATTTTTTCACCCAGCATGCTATCTTTTATGGATAGACACCACTAGTGAACCTATGAACCCCCGTCCATTTTCCTACACTGTTAAACAAACCATTACAATTCCCTGCTTTCTTTACTTACTGCAAGCATACATTATTTTACACACTATACGTCTAATCTTTGTTTTCAGCAAGAGCAGTGAGATTGACAACCTCACTGTACCGTTGGGACAAAGTATTTTGGTTGTGTTGTGTGTAGGTTCCGCGTTGTTGTTGACACCGGTGAGGCGCCATCACCATCGTTAGTGGCATCAACCTTCCAAAGATCCTCTTTCTCCTACTGGATTGATAACCTTGGTTCTTAACTGAGGGAAATTCTTACCGCTGCACTCATCACACCCTCCTCTTGGGGTTCCCAACGCAACATACATAGTTCTTGTAGCAAGAATTTCTGGCACCATTGCTAGGGATTTAAAGTCAACTCTGCAAGCGATCAGTCCCTTCCCCTTGTTGTTGTTGGCGGAGACCATGATGATTCCAATACTGAAAAAAGATCCTGGTAGAAACGGCTCGAAACAGAAACACCACAAGAAAACGATATACGGACCTCGAGGGGTCTGAGGGGTTATATAACAAAAATATGCGTAACGAAAGGAAAGTCCAGGTCGAAAACGAGTCGGAGAGGGGCTCCGAGGCGCCCACACCATAGGGTGGCGCGGCCAAGGGTGGGACCGCGCACCCTCATGGTGTGGTGCCTCCGGGCACCTTCTCCAACTCCTCTTCGGTTCGGTATTTTTTTATATTTTCCAAAAACTAATATTTCATAACTGAAAAGGTATTTCGCGAACTTTTTCTTAACAGAACTGTTACCTATTTCAAAACAGACTCTGCAGATTCTGGAATCTTCCCTCTAATGAACTTCTCCGGAGTCATTACTTGAATAACATCAACATCTTCATCATATAATGTTTGAGTCTTTGTCCATTTACCACTTGTGTAGTGTTATCTTTGAGGGAAGCAATTTTGATTGCACCCGAACGATACACTTCTTCAATAATATAAGGTCCTTCCATCGAGACAGTAATTTTCCTGCAAAAAATCTGAGACGAGATTGATACAATAGAACTTTCTCACCAACATGAAACTCTCTTTTAAGGATTCTTTTATCATGCCATTGTTTAACTTTCTCTTTAAAGAGCTTGGAATTTTCATAAGCTTCACATCTCCATTCATATAAATGATTCAAATCAAGCATTCTTTGCTTACCAACAAGTTTAAAATCTTTGTTTAATTCTTTCACTGCCCAATAAGCTTTGTGTTCTAATTCTAAAGGCAAGTGACAAGATTTTCCATAAACCATTTTATAAGGAGACATACCCATAGGATTTTTATAAGCAGTTCTATAAGCCCATAAAGCATCATTCAACTTATCTGACCAATTCTTCCTAGATTTATTAACAGTCTTTTGCAAGATAGATTTAATTTCTCTATTTGATAATTCTACTTGCCCACTGGTTTGAGGATGATAAGTTAAGGCAATTCTATGATTAACATCATATTTAGCAAGGGTCTTTCTAAAACCACCATCAATAAAATGAGAACCTCCATCAGTCATAAGATATCTAGGCACACCAAACCTAGGGAAAATAACATCTTTAATCATTTTATAGAGGTCTCACCATCAGCACTTTTGGTAGGTATAGCTTCTACACACTTAGTAACATAATCAACAACAACAAGAATGTGAGTGAAAAAGACCCATAAAGTCAAATCCCCAACAATCAAAAGGTTCAATAACAAGAGAATAACTCATAGGAATTTCATTACGTCTAGAAATATTTCCTACTCTTTGACATTCATCACAAGATAAAATAAATTTACGTGCATCTTCAAAGAGCGTGGGCCAATAGAAACCTGATTGTAGAACCTTTTGTGCGGTTCTATCTCCAGCCTGATGTCGTCCATAATCACTACTATGGCACTTCTTCGATATTTCACGTTGTTCATGATCTGGTACACATTTTCTCATAATACCATCTACTCCTTCTTTATATAAATGTGGATCATCCCAAAAATAATGCCTCAAATTATAGAAAAATTTCTTCTTTGTTGAGTTGTAAATGTTGGAGGCAAATACTTTGAAACAATAAAGTTAGCATAATCAGCATACCATGGACTATCTTGGGGTTTTACCTTTATGGCAGCCAACTATTCATTTGGAAAACTATCATTAACAGGAATAGGATCAAACTTATGTTTTCCAATCTAGACAAGTTATCAACAACATGATTTTTAGCACCCTTCCTATCCACAATATGAAAATCAAACTCTTGTAAAAGCAACACCCATCTAATAAGACTAGGTTTAGCATCATTCTTTTCCATAAGGTATCTAATAGCAGCATGATCAGTATGAATAGTAACCTTTGAGTCAACAATATAAGGTCTAAACTTATCACATGCAAAAACTACATCTAAGAACTCCTTTTCAGTAGTAGCATAATTCTTTTGAGCAGCATCAAGAGTCTTACTAGAATAATGAATAACATTCAACTTCTTATCTATGCGATGTCCAAGAACAACACCTACAACATAATCACTAGCATCACACATAATTTCAAAAGGTAAATTCCAATCAGGTGATTGAACAATAGGAGTAGTAGTTAAAGCCTTCTTTAAAGTTTCAAAAGCTTCTTTACAATCATCATCAAAAACAAATGGTACATCTTTTTGAAGAAGATTAGTAAGAGGCTTTGACAATTTAGAGAAATCTTTAATAAACCTCCTATGAAAACCAGCATGACCATGAACACTACGAATACCTTTAACATCTCTAGGACAGGGCATATTCTATATGGCTTCCACTTTAGCTCTGTCAACTTCAATACCTCGTTTCAGAAATTGTATGTCCAAGAAAAATTCCTTAGATCACCATAAAGTGGCATTTCTCCCAATTAAGAACAGGATTAGTTTCCTCACATCTCTGCAAAACTTTATCAAGGTTGTGCAATCAATTATCAAAAGAAGTTCCATAGACGAAAAATTCGTCCATGAATACTTCCACAATTTCTTCACAAAAACCATGAAAAATAGGAGACATGCATCTTTGAAAAGTAGCAGGAGCATTACACAAACCAAAAGGCATACGTCTATAAGCATAAGGACAAGTAAAGGTTGTTTTCTCTTGATCTTGCTTCCTAACAAGAATTTGAGAAAACCCAGAATAACCATCAAGAAAGCAAAAAATGAGTTTTCTTAGACAACCTCTCTAACATTTTATCAATAAAGGGTAAAGGATAATGATCTTTCTTGGTAACTTTGTTAACCTTTCTAAAATCAATGCACATTTTATAACCAACTACTACTCTTTGTGGAATGAGCTCATTGTTTTCATTAAGAACAACATTCATTCCTCCCTTCTTAGGGACACAATGCACATGGCTCACCCATCTACTATCAGCAATAGGAAAAATAATACCAGCATTAAGAAGTTTTAATACCTCATTTCTTACCACTTCCTTCATCTTAGGAATTAGAAGGTGTTGATGTTCAACTACTAGATTTGCATCAGGTTCAATATTAATAGCATGCTGACATATAGTAGGAGATATTCCCTTCAAATCATCCAGAGTGTATCCAATAGCTCCATGGTGTTTCTTCAGAATTTCCAATAATCTTTCCTCTTCTTCACCTGAAAGTTTAGCACTAATAATAACAGGATATATTTTCTTATCATCAAGATAAGCATATTTAAGATCATCAGGCAGAGGTTTTAAATCAAAGACAAGATCCTCCTTGGGTGGTAATGTTGTACCAAAGTCTTCCACAGGTAAATTATGTTTCAGTATCACCGGTTGGCGAAGAAGAATATCGTCAATCTCATTTTTCTCTTCCATAAAGACATCACTCTCGTGGTCCTCCATATATTGCTGCAAAGAATTGTTAGGAGCAAGAGCAATAGAAGCAAGTTGTTCAACTTTAAAATTCTCATCAGGCAATTTAGATTCATAAGGTGCTCTAGCAAATTTGGAGAAATTGAACTCATAAGATTTTCCATCAAATTTAGTCAAAATATTCTCTTCTCTTACAATCTATGATAGCACCACAAGTATTCAAGAAAGTTCTACAAAAAAATAATAGGAGAAGTCTTACTAGCAGCCTTACCAAGTACTAGAAAATCTGTGGGATATTTAGTCTTACCACATAAAACTTCCAGATCCCTAACAATACCAATAGGAAAAACAGTTTCTCTATTAGCAAGCTGAATAACCACATCAATATCTTCAAGCTCACAAGAACCAATTTCATGCATAATTTCTCTATAAAGCTCATAAGGTATAGCACTAGAACTAGCACCAATATCACATAAACCATAATAGCAATGATCACCAGTCTTAACAGAAAGCACATGAACACTAGTTTTCTTAGGTCTATGAGGACGGGAAACAATATTAGAAGCATCCTCACAGAAAACAATGTGTTCATCCTCCACATTTCCACAAACAAGATCTTTCACTATTGCTACAGCAGGTTCAACAGTTATTTGTTCATTAGGTTCAATAGATTTTTTATTAACCACACTAGCCACCATAGAGGGTTCTTTCACCTTAGCAGGGAAAGGCTTTCTTTCAACATATGGATCAGGAATAGCAGGATTAACAACATGCACTTCTATATTACTAGCAGGAACAATATCTTTATAAGGTGCATGGTACTTGTGATAATTATTTTTAGGAATATCAAGATAGGAGGCAAAAGCTTTAAGACAATTTGCTAAGATTTGAGAATCAAGACCACAAACAACACTAACATCATAGAAATCACCGGTTCCCATAAAATATTTAATGCATTCATAATCATAATTTATACCTGACTTTCTACCTTTGTCGTTCTCCCATCCTTCAGTGTTTTCTTGAATACGGTCAAGAAGATCCCATTTAGCTTCTTCCTTCATACATGTGAATGATCCAGAACAAGAAACATCCAATAAATCCTTGTCATGAAGAGAAAGCCTTGTATAAAAATTATTGATAACAATATTTCTCGGGAGTTCATGAACGAGACATTTAAGCATTAATAACTTCATTCTCTCCCACGCTTGGGAAATACTCTCTCCATCATGAGGCCAAAATTATAGATTTGATTCGGTCTTTATGAATCTCACTAGGAGGATAAAATTTAGAATAAAAGAGAGGAGCAATTTCCTCCCATCCAATAGATTCACCATTCTTCAGTAATTTGAACCATTCAGCGGCTCTTCTTTTCAGTGATAAAGAAAATAATTTTCTTTTAACTTGATCCATTGTAATACTTGCACACCTGAATAACTCGCATAATTCATGTATAAAGAGCAAATGATCACCGGGATGGACAGTTCCATCACCGTAATAGCAGTTATCCATAACACGTCCAACAATTTTCATAGGTATTTTATAAGGACCCAATTCAGCAAATGACGGGTTACCAGCTACCCTAGTAGCAACGGTAGAAGTACCCCTAAACAGAGAACCAAAAGTATTGTCCATAATGAAATAAAACAACAGAGAGGAATAAAAACAACACTCACAGTGAAAGTTTCTCTTACCAATTGCACTTACCAATAGCGCTTCACTCCTTGGCAACGGCACCAGAAAATAGTCTTGATGACCCACAAGTATAGGGAGTGTATCGTAGTTCTTTCGATAAATAAGAGTGTCGAACCCAACGAGGAGCAGAAGGTGTTGACAAGCAGGTTGGATAGAGGATTCACTATAAACACTAGCAAACGGTTTTTTGGAGGTTTTTGATATAGCAGATAAATAAAGTGCGAGTAAATAAAGTGCAGTAAATAATATTGCAGCAAGTGGCCCAATCCTTTTGAGAGAAAAGGACAAGTCGGTTGTATTATTTATGGCTACCAAACGTTCTCGAGGACACATGGGAATTTTGTCAAGTGCTTTCGTTTTGTTACGGTTGATTAATATCCATTGATTCGTGAAGTGTTGTGTGGGTGAACCTGATACGTCATAAACGTATCCTTAATTTTTGTTGTTCCATGTTGTTTTCTTATTGTTTCCCACATGTTTGCTATACACTTTATGTCATTTTTATCGATTTTCCGGACTAACCTATTGACAAGATGCCACAGAGCCAGTTCCCTGTTTTTTTCCGTTTTTCGTTTCAGAAAAGTTGTTCTGGAAATATTATCGGAATTGGAAAATTCGAAGCCCGAAAGTATTAGAATTCCCGAAGGTTCCACGGAGTCCCGAAGAGAACCGGAGGGGGGCCTCAGGGAGCCCACACCATAGGGCGTCGCCCCCCCTTGGCCGCGTCTTGGGGTGGTGTGGGGCCCCCAGGCCTCCACCGCCTCTGCCCTTTTGCCTATTTAATCCCCCCGAGACATAAACCCTAGAGGGATACCAATTTTACCCGAGAAACACCCACGCCGCCGTCACCATCATCCCGATATTAGGAGGGTTCTGGAGCTCTCCCCAGCACCCTGCCGGAGGGGGAAATCATCACCGGAGGGGTCTACACCACCATGCCCTCCTCCGAAGTGATGCGTGAGTAGTTCATCCCTGGACTACGGGTCCATGGCAGTAGCTAGATGGTTGTTCTCTCCACTCTGTACCTCATGTTTAGATCTTATGAGCTGCCTATCATGATCAAGATCATCTTTATGTAATGCTACATGTCGTGTTTGCTGGGATCTAATGAATGTTGAATGCTATGTCTTCTGATTATCAATCCATCATGTAATCTACATGCTTATGTTATTTATGATCTTGCATGCTCTCCGTTATTAGTAGATGCTCTGGACAAGTAGATTCTAGTAACTCCAAGAGGGAGTATTTATGCTCGATAGTGGGTTCATGCCTCCTTTTCAACTGTGCTCGAGTGACAGAAACGTGACGGATGGAGGATGTGTTGTTGCCATTAGGGAGAAAACATCAATGGTTTGTCTAAGGATGATGTTATTGTTTACATTACACACTTTTCTTACGGCGATAATGTGTTGCTTACAACTTAATACCTAACATTTGTTCGGATGATATTCGGAGGGTGGATTATTAGTCATAGATGTAGTTGGATAAAGTTCTATGTATTTTTGTTGTAATGCCCGCATGAATCACATAGTAATCTTTATGTCTTGCATATGCACTACGGTGCAGCCTTCATTTCTGTCAATTGCCCAGCTGTAATTTGTTCACCACACATGTTATTTATCTTTCACGAAGAGACACCACTAGTGAACTGTGCACCCCGGTCCTTTTTCCTCATACTGATAAAACACCTACTGCTTTCATACTGCTCTCATACTGTTCCTATTGTTTTCCTACTGTTTTCCACACCATACTTTTAACCTCTTTGTATTCAGCAAAACCGGTGAGATTGACAACCTCACTGCTTTGTTGGGGCAAAGAGATTTGATTGTGTTGTGTAGGTTCCACGTTGTTGCTGAACCGGTAGTGCGCCCTGCCATCTCAGCTGTTTCAACCTTCTGAAGTTACTTCTTCCTCCTACTGGTCGATTCAACCTTGGTTTCTTTCTGAGGGAAACTTGTTTCTACACTCTTCATACCTTCCTCTTGTCTCCCAACGAACATGTGTTCAAACGCATCAAGCACTTTTTTGGCGTCGTTGCCGAGGAGGAAGATAATTTCTGCAAGGGGAGTCTCTCACTTCCAATCTCTTTTCTTTGTTTTTGTTTTGCTTAGTTTATTTTATTTTGTCTTGTTTGCTTCTCTTTATCAAAAACACAAAAACATAGTTATTATTCTAGTTGTTACTTTTGTCACTTTGTTGTTATTTTTCATCATTTTGTTCCCTAAGTTTACCCCAAAATATTTGTCGGTAGGAAGCAGTTCTATACTTGGAAAATACACTATTAAAGAATTCTTTGATCATGTTAGTAAGCATGATAATTTTGAGGAAAAATCCATAGTAGAACTTGCTCCAAACTATGAGACTGCTGCCACTTCTTTAGTTCACATGTTAGAAGCTAGGTTTGTTAACCTTCATCCCATATTACAACATATGTTCCTCAACTTGAATAACATTGAAGATGTTGAAAAAATGAATTTTATCTTAGAAACCATGCTTAAAGAATTTGGAGATGTTGCTATAGAAGCTAGAAACGTCTTTGATCATTTCAATATGCTTGGCTCATGTGTATATATGGTTGGTGCTCTAGAAAAAATTGAATCCAATAATGAAAAGGAAGATAAATACCAATCCCCTTTAAATTGATAGCATTGCATGAAGCCCAAGAAAAGAATTTTGATTGGATCGTTCCTGAGAATTTATTTGATGAAGATAGTAAGCCTAAAAGTTCTAAGAGAGGAGACTCTAAAACTCACTTAGATAAAATAAAATTCATTATTAAGGAATTGCCAAATCATGATTCGAATGGCCCTCCACTTGAAAATACTTGATTCCACTTTTCTGGGCCTAGCTAAAAGGCGTTAAAGAAAAGCACTTCTTGGGAGCTAACCTATGGTTTTATTTTTTCTTTGTTTTTCTTTGTTTTATATGAGTCAACGGGTGGTATACTTCGGTAGCAAATCCTTTGTATCTTTATTTTGATGTTTTAGTAGTGCCAAGTAAGGTTTCTGACGAGAGTTGGAGTTGGTTTTCGGATTTCTGCGCAGGAAACAGATTTCTGCTGCCACCGTAAACAATCGTATAAAATCTTGGAAGATCAGAATGATCTGAAATTTTTTGTGTTTATTCCTAAGATAATTCCGCAACTTTTTTCTTTAAGTTTTTCGATTTGAGAAACGTAAGTGCCTTGAAAAAATTCGTCTTTACAGACTGTTCTGGTTTTGACAGATTCTGCCATTTTTCTTGCATTTGCTCTTTTGTGATGTCAAGTGGATTTCTTTGCTTCACGAAACATAAGTGGGTGTAGCTAATGTTTAAAAGTATGATTAGCACTTGTTACATACAGAACCAATGAATTTTTAATTGTTGCACTAACCCTTTAATGCGAATTACTGTTTGAGTGTGGTGTGAAGGAAGTTTTCAAGGGTCAAGAGAAGAGGTGATATATGCGATCAAGAAGAGTGCAAGGTCAAAGCTTGGGGATGAACACGTGGTTCATCCAAGCATATTTTTAGAAGACTCAATCATCTAAGCTTGGGGATTCCCAAGGCATCCCCATCTGCATCAACTATCTATCAGGTCACTTCTCGTGAAACTATATTTTGATTCGGTCACATCATATGAAGTTTACTTGGAGCGTTTGTTTGTTTTTCTTTTGTTTTCTTTTGTTTTCATTTGTTTTCCTTTCTGAAATAATATAGTTGGATCCTATAATTCTTTGTTTCAGAGAGAGACACGCTCCGCTTTTTCATTTGAATACTTGCTATGCTAGTATTATTAGTTTTTCTTCTAGTTGCCGCAAAATTTCCTGTTTGGCTCTCGTTTTCATTGCATCTCTTATTCAGAGCTGTTAGTTTTAGTAGTGTTATGTGATTCCTCTCATGTTTTCTTGCTGTAGCAATTAGAGAGTTTTTGTTAAAGCATGTTTTGTATGGTGCTTGTTGGGAAAAGAAACTGCTGCTTGAGGTAGAATTTTTAACGGTGCAAGTAGAAGCTTGTATAGACTGTGGCTAGACGTTTTAAATCCTTGTGGTTATTGGGTACCATGATTAGTCTCAAATAGATGAGAGTGTTTAATGTGCCATTGAAAGAATCATGAGTTGTTGTTGTCATATTTAAGCATAAATTTGTGGTGTTCTCCTTTAAATGTTTTATTTCGTTGACTTGGCGCATGCTCACACCATGTTTATGACTATGAACCAGTCACTAATAGCCTCCATGATCATTTAGTTTTTGAACTTGCGGTACCACTTATGCTTCGATTAATTATGTTTATGTCGCTATGCATGATTATGGCTCTTATGCTCTCTTGATTTGTCGCTCCCAGTCTTTTGCTAGCCTCCACATGTATCGACTATGAGGTCTACTCGTGCATCCAACTCCCAAAAGCCAAAGTTCTCCCATTTTTTCCACCATACCTACCTGTGGTATTTAACCGCCACACCAAATTAAATTGCTCATGTGTCACCTTTAAAACTTTCAAAATTACTCCTGTTTTGCGCTCCTGTTTTAGCTCATGAGGATGTAAATAGAGAATCTTTGTATCACTTGTTGATTGGACTTTCACACCCTAGACTAGTGGCTTCATCCGCTTATCCAATGATAGAAGAGCTGGCAGCGGGGTGCCCAGCCCCAAATTAATAACACAAGTTCTCTTCACTATTTTTGCCCCTGATTTATCAGTCAAAGCATAATTGTGTAAACAAAAGAGAAAGAGGGATGACCTTCTACCCAGATGCATCCTTCTATGGGAGCCTCTCTTGTGAAGTCTAGTTGGCTTGTGACTTACCGTATTTTCTGTTTACCATTCGTTGACATAAGCATACACCTCTCTTAAAAAGGTTTCAATACCTCTGTTTAGTAAAATGAAATCTCTAGCACATGAGTTGATCCATGCTTCCCTCTGCGAAGGGCCTTTATTTTAATTTTATGTTGAGTATCCATCTTCTAACTTTATGCACGGGTGAGAGAGCATTTTTGCCATTCTGAATTTTATGTGCATTTTTCCCAGAAACATTATTAATTGATTCATGATGTGTTATTGCTTGTTCTTAAATTATTTGTTCTAGTCTTCCTCATGAACTTTGAAGGTGTCCTGGCATTTATGTTTTTACCCACTCTTAAGGACTAGCGAAATATCACTTTGACATGTTCTCTCTATACTTGAAACAACCGTATATCTTTCTTTGCATCGTTATTCATGATCTTTTATTTGAGTTACTTCTCATGATGCAAGGTGATTGCTATGCTTTATTATTAAAGTTCTATTTATCATGCTTGTGTTTAGGTTCTATGATCTCAAATTACTTATGCTTTTACATTATTGATGATCAAGTTTATGTTGGTAGCATGTCACCTCAGAAATTATGTGTTTTTATCGTTTACCTACTCGAGGACGAGTAGGAACTAAGCTTGGGATCTTGATACATCATAAACGTATCCTTAATTTCTGATGTTCCATGTTGTTTTCTTATTGTTTATCACATGTTTTCTATACACGTTATGTCATTTTTATCGATTTTACGGACTAAACTATTGACAAGATGCCGCAGAGCCAGTTCCCTGTTTTCTGTTGTTTTTTGTTTCACAAAAGTTGTTCTGGAAATATTCTCAGAATTGGAAAATTAGAAGCCCAGAAGTCTTAGAATTCTCGAAGGTTCCACGGAGTCCCGAAGAGACCCGGAGGGGGGCCTCAGGGGCCCACACCATAGGGTGGCGCGCACCCCCCTTGGCCGTGCCGAGGGGTGGTGTGGGGCCCCCAGGCCTCTAGCGCCTCTGCCCTTTCGCCTATTTAATCCCCCGAGACATAAACCCTAGAGGTATACCCCTTTTACCCAGGAAACAACCGAGGCCACCGTCACCATCATCCCGTTATCGGGAGGGTTGTGGAGCTCTCCCCGGCACCCTGCCGGAGGGGGAAATCATCATCAGAGGGATCTACACCACCATGACCTCCTCGTAAGTGATGCGTGGGTAGTTCATCCCTGGACTACGGGTCAATAGCAGTAGCTAGATGGTTGTTCTCTCCACTTTGTACCTCATGTTTAGATCTTGTGAGCTGCCTATCATGATCAAGATCATCTTTATGTAATGCTACATGTTGTGTTTGCTGGGATCTGATGAATGTTGAATGCTATGTTGTCTAATTATCAATCTATCATGTTATCTTCATGCTTATGTTATTTGTGATCTTGCATGCTCTCCGTTACTAGTAGATGCTCTGGCCAAGTAGATGCTAGTAACTCCAAGAGGGAGTATTTATGCTCGATAGTGGGTTCATGCCTCCTTTTCATCTGTGCTCGAGTGAAAGAAACATGACGGATGGAGGATGTGTTGTTTCCATTAGGTAGAAAACAACAATGCTATGTCTAAGGATGATGTTATTGTTTACATTACACACTTTTCTTACGGTGATAATATGTTGCTTGCAACTTAATACCCAATGTTTGTTCGGATGATATTCGGAGGGTGAATTATTAGTCATAGATGCAGTTGGATAACGGTCTATGTATTTTGTTGTAATGCCCGCATGAATCACATAGTAATCTTTATGTCTTGCATATACACTACGGTGCAGCCTTCATTTCTGTCAATTGCCCAGCTGTAATTTGTTCACCACACATGTTATTTATATTTCACGGAGAGACACCACTAGTGAACCGTGGACTCCGGTCCTTTTTTCCTCATACTGATAAAACACCTACTGCTTTCATACTGCTCTCATACTGTTCCTACTGTTACATACGTTTAACCTCTTTATATTCATCAAAACCGGTGAGATTGAAAACCTCACTGCTTCGTTGGGGCAAAGTGATTTGATTGTGTTGTGTAGGTTCCACGTTGCTGCTAAACCGGTAGTGCGCCCTGCCATCTCAGCTGCTTCAACCTTCTAAAGTTACTTCTTCCTCCTACTGGTCGATTCAACCATGGTTTCTTTCTGAGGGAAACTTGCTACAACACTCTTCATACCTTCCTCTTGGGGTCTCCCAACGAACGTGTGTTCACACACATCAGAACCTATGTAATGCACCGACCAAATAGGACTAATACATACTTGTGATTATACCCCTCGTAAGAATCCAGAAATACAAGAAAGTAATTAAGATAAATCTAACCACAGCCTTAAAACTCCGGGATTCTACGCTCCCTCGTGCAATGGTTTCCTAATGGGGGTTTAGGTTTCTGTCACTCCGGCAACCCCACAATTAGTAGCCAAATACACAATGCATCCTCCTAGGCCCATAAAGGTGAAGTATCATGTAGTCGACGTTCACATGACACCACTAGAAGAATAGCACCACAACTTAAATACCGACCCATGAGACATTACTTCAATATAACTTCACTACTAACATCATGACTTCTCCCATGTCCTCAAGCACTAATCGAACTACTCACAAGACATCATATGGATCATAATCAAAGGTGATATAATACATAATAACAATCTGGTCATAAAGTGCTAACACCGATAAATCTCACAAGCATCTACTACTAACAAGTAATCCACACCGGGAGAGAGATCTAATGTAAAACAACGATAGAGGCCCCTAATTGTTACAGCGGGATGACGGTCGATGATGAGGGTAATGGTGTTGGTGGTGATGATGATGACGATGACGATCTTGATGATGCCCGGAGCGATGACGGTCACAATAGCGATGATTTCCCCTCTCCGGAGAGGAATTTCCCCGACAGATTTCTCCGTGCCAGAGAGCTTTTCTCTCTCGGGCTTTTTCCGCCCCAAGGCGGCGGCGAAATAATTCTTCGGTGATGGTCTGGGGCTTAGGGTTCTCTCGGGGCCAAGTACGCGAAAAATATCGACCAGAGGTGGTCCAGGGTGGCCACACCACGTGGCGGCGCGGCCAAGGGGGGGGCGTGCCACCCCATGGTGTGGGCCCCTGGTAGCCCCCCTCCGGCTCTCCTCGTGGCTGGCTCCCTCTTCTGGACATCTAAGATACCTCCGGTGTCCCTCCTCTTCTTCAGATTTCTGGTCCCGGTGTTTATTCTCCAAAAATTATGAAACATGCAAATTAAGATGAAATAACATAAGTGATGCATCATAACATGAAATATATCGATGAATAACAGAAAATAACAATATAAAACGGTGATGCAAAATGGACGTATCAAGGATGAAGAGCAGTGGTGTATGATGTTGTCCACGTACGCCTTGATCTTGCTAGCGACGCAGTCCGTGTGAAAGGATGCTTGCCCGTTTCTGGCATCATTCTGAGCCTCCCATACATGCCAGCATGTAACATCCAGTGTCGTCGACTGCATAGGCAAGGCTCTGTCCAGAAAATCGAAAACCCAATTTCTCATGTCAGAGAAAGAACTCTTTCGCACCTTGACTGAGAGAACCTCCTTGACCACCTTCTAGATGGAGCTTGCAAATGGACACTAGAGGAACACGTGTTCAAAAGACTCCACTTTGCTACAAAAACAGCACCTGCTGGAATCTAACGATGCTTTACATCGGCACCGGTAGGTAGACAGTTATGAGCCATGCGCCATAACACGATCTTCTCCGGTAAGTTAATGGCCCAAATGGCTTTCCACGAGGTGGACTGACTTCTCATATCAGCACACTCCCCGTGGCCTTTAGCACATCTCTTGGCGAAGAATTTCTCAGTTTTTGCCAAATTGTAGGATGGCCTGATAGTGTAGACTCCAAATCTGGCATATGGCCATGAAGTGAAATCATCGAAACCATGTCGGCTAATGGGAATCCTCTGTATCACCTGATACGGCACCTCCTATGTGTGCTACATATATTCTTTTCCCTGCTATTGATGTTGTCCGGTGACGACTATTGTTCCTGTTCCTGCCACGCATGGAGAAGATCAAAGAAGGCGTGGATATGTTTGAAAGATTTTTGTGGAGCATAGTGTGTTTGAAGGAGTCCGGATGGGGTCCACCTGCACGCGAGGCAATATGGCGCACCTACAAAAGAGTCATTTTATTTCAGCGTGTCGTTTTTATTTTCTGTTTAGCAAAAGTGGGTCTGTATCAAGTTATTTTATTTTTTTCTAGTTGGTTTTCTTGTAAGTCAAGTTGATTTGGCTATTATATAAAGCTAGGTGCGGCCGTGTAATAGGGGAGTTGAAATTACTTGAGATTGAGAATATAGAAAATGTCTCATGTCGGGGGACACCAATATCGTTTGTTTTGCTTGCTGATTCATCCGGATCTGTTGCGCGTGTCGTGGAGTAGATCAAATCTGCTCACCGACCGAAGTTATCTGTTGCCGTTCTTCGATCTCCGTGAAAGATTGGGCCAAAACCCTCTCGGATCACGTTGATTTGTATCATCTTCGTATTAGAGCGTCAGGATTTCTCATGGCGTTGGTCTTACTAAGATTTATCTCCTGGAGTGTTGCTGCCGGAGACAATCTAGCCACCACAGCGGCGTTGGAGAAGTTTCTGCCGGAGGCCATTAGGTCAATACACCGGTATTGGGAAATTATGTTATTGCTGCCGGAGGCTACTAGGCCGAGACAGCGGTGTTCGTCAGTTGTTGCTGCTGCTTCCGATCTGCTGGACAAGGTTCTGTTGATCTTGAAGAAGCGAAGAAGGAAGGCGGCGAGGACAACCGACAAGATAAATCGATCTTGCGGGATCAGGTTGGCGAGGAGTCCTGCTTGTTCGCTACTGTCCTCGTTCCCGATCGTCATTGTATACGGGCATACCGCATCGTATCTTTTTGCAGCACGTTTTTATTTCAAAAAAAGGCAACTAGTGATTGGATTGGCTTGCCAACCTTTCACGTACAAGGACCAAAGCATATTTCTCTTGGGAGTGTGCGTACAGCAGAGTTGATCGTGCTTAATTAAGGGAAAAAAAGCAGATTGGTTCGTTAAGATCTGTTCATACCTTCTGTGTACGTGCCAGGAAAGGAAATAGGGATTTTGCTGCGGCAACTCAAGTAGAAAAATACATAAGTAAGGTACCGTTTTTTTCCCAGCTTAAGTATACAAGATCTGATACGAGAATTTCTGGCGCGACGTGCTACTGCTCTGTCGGTTGCTATAGTTTGAGGTGTGCCGCGCCTGGTTTCCTGCCAAGATTTCTCTGTCGGGCACGTTTTTGCTCAGTGCCGCGTGCTCAATGGAAAAGAAGAACCTGCTATCATATGTGTTTCAGTGAGAGAAAGAAGGACGAGCCGCCAATTTGTTCCACTCTCGTGTTAAAGTTCAGGATAGTTCATGTGCATTGACAATTGATCATCGAAGCTTGATCAACGCTACTAGCCTCGAGATGGTCGAGAAGCTGGAGTTGCTGAGGATGCCACATCCGCGGCCATATTTTTTATATTTCGGTAACGATCAGCTCGCCATCACACAGCAAGCATCGGTACACTTTCAATTGGGTTCGTTGTGGTGTGTTGTTACGTGATTCCACTTCACTTGGTTTCATGTCATTTGTTGTTGGGGAAATCATGGACCGATGAGCACGTATCAATGTATTCCACCGCAGTATACCGTGCCTTTTGGTAAAAAAAAATGTAATCTGAAAACCATGGATACCCATACATACACGGGTTAGAGAGATGAAAAATTGCAGGAAAAGAAAGAGGCTCAAGAAAATCTGAGAGAGCTCGAAGAGGCAAAGACGAGGGAAGCCGCAGATGATGTAACTCATGTGGTAGCTGACATTGCTGCACCTGTTTTGGAGTCTGTTCAGCCTACAATTGTGGCCAATATTGCTGCAATTTATGGTGTTTCTACATAGTCTATTATTGACGTCCCTGTCGATGTTCAGCCTATTTATGACGATGTTGCTGCAGAAGATGACTTGAAACCGAGGACGGTTTCGCCTGAAGGGGGGAGGATGATACGACACCTCCTATGTGTGTTACATATATTCTTTTCCCTGCTATTGATGTTGTCCGGCGACGACTATTGTTCCTGTTCCTGCCGCGCATGGAGAAGAATAAAGAAGGCGTGGATATGTTTGAAATATTTTGGCGCATGAAGAAGAGTCATTTTATTTCAGCCTGTCGTTTTTATTTTCTGTTTAGCAAAAGTGGGTCTGTATCAAGTTATTTTATTTTTTCTAGTTGGTTTTCTTGTAAGTCAAGTTGAGTTGGCTATTATATAAATCTAGGTGCGGCCATGTAACAGGGGAGTTGAAATTACTTGAGATTGAGGATATAGAAAAGGTCCCATGTCGGGGGACACCAATATCGTTTGTTTTGCTTGCTGATTCATCCGGATATGTTACGCGTGTCGTGGAGTAGATCAAATCTGCTCACCGACCGAAGTTATCTGTTGTTGTTCTTTAATCACCGCGAAAGATTGGGCCAAAACCCTCTCAGATCACGTTGATCCGTATCATCACCTCCACCATATTCTCCGGGAAGAAACGCTGAAGTTTGTCTACAACCCAATGGTTAGCATTTTCCCCCAACAGATAGCTAACCTTAGCATTGTGGGGCACCTCTTCCCCATCTTGAAAGTGCCATGACTGAAACTCGGGATCCAGCTATCGCTCATCACCCGGATCCGGTCGCCGTTGCCCACTCCCCGCCGCAATCCTTTCACGAGGAGCTCTCGGCCGAAGAGATCGAGCGCCAAGTGAAAGATGGTGCACGTGGTTTAACTGCTGAGAGGAAGTCTGGGTCGGGGTAGTAGAGTCCCTTCAGCACACGGGCACAGAGAGAATCCGGATCGGTGAGAATGCGCCATCATTGTTTCCCCGACGTTGCTTGGTTGAACAACACAAAATCTTTGAAGCCCATACCACCCAAGGATTTAGGGGTGACAACCAGTCCCATGATCGCCAATGCATCTTCCTCTTACCATCCTCAAAACTCCATCAATGGTTGGCCACACTCGATTTCATTTTGTTGCAAATGCCCAGAGGCACTTGAAAGCAACTCATGACGTAATTTATCAAAACGCAACTCTGAGGGGCGACTCCGGTAGTTGAAATTCTCCAGAACCACCGCGAACTTTGAAGCCGCCCATGGTGATCTCTCATGTATGCCATCACGGTCCCCCTCAGATCCCAGTTCAATAATGAACATGTTCTGTCCACCATCGCTGAAAAACAACCCCTAATCGCCCAGAGAGACGAAGCGTTATTTTCAGGGCTTCTTGTCTAACAAGAAAATCCTTAACAAATGGCGTTCCATTGCTGTGCAAGAGCTTTGACCGGCAATTTGACCAGCGGTAAAAAAAAAGTTACTGATAATAAATGAGAAAATGTTATAAAAAGCTTTACCCGTGAAAGTTATATTTAAGTACAAATTCAACACGTAACCCATGTTTTGTTGACGAAAATAACGATAAAAGTTGAGTCAAAAAACGTGGAAGGAGTATGTAGCGTATTTGTAGCTTTTATTGATAGCGATAGCGACTTGCTCATTTCTTTTCCAAAAGCAACATGACATCTCACTACTCTAAGATATCACAATTCAACGGCTCCACTGACATAGCCTCAGACAAAGGCAGGTAGAAAGATCACGACATGCTACCTGACAATAGGAATCTAGCTCAAACAACAAAACACATTGGCAGAAAACATCTTCGAATCAATAAACGCCCCAATGGAAGTAGGACCAGCTTGGAGCACATCAATTTCACAGGAATTTCTCCGGAAAAAGACACATCCATCTCCAGGTTATTTTCCGACACATCCAAAAAGCAACACCATAAATCCACGTCCACTGCAAAGAACACTCGAAAGCATATGGTTCTGAGTTTTACATTCTGAGCCCCATAGAGGTGCACACCACCTTCAAACAAGACAGGTTATCCATCCATTTACAGCATAAGCTACCCACACCACCATGCATGCACATTATTATTACCATTATTTCTCTAGGGTTACAGCTTAACGATTGTTTGCTATGATTTGCCATTTGCGCACGGCTGGCTCGTTATCGCAAGCGTCTAAAATGAAGAGGCAGGTTTTATTTCCCGATTAGCTTCTAATCAACCGATGTCAGCATCTCACACTGTGCACCAAACAACCTCCCATAATCTTTCAGATCAAGCGAGCTCACCTCATCCCGTCGCCAAAACCAATCCTCATATCTATACCACCGCAAGATACCTTCATCCAGCATCATCCGCTGGCATGCGACGCATTCTCTGCTCTGGCAGTGGTGGAACTCCCGCAACCGGGAAGCGCTCTCAAGAGTTTTGTCATCTAACTCATGAATCACTTGCCTCCGCCCATTCGTCGCGATCTCAAACAGCAGGCAGTGGGAAATGTTGAGAACCTCAAGATGTTCCAACGAGTTCAGAACACATAGCAGGGCACCCATAGTCACTTTTGAGCAACGGAGGCTCAAGACTTTCAGCTTCGGTAGGTAGGTGGTAACTGCTGAAGCAAATAGGAGATCAAATGAACCCATGACCTTGAGCTCTTTAAAGTTCTTGCATCTCCTGCCTAACTCCTCCATGATATATGGAGGATAACCTATGGTGGGCATAGTTAAGGACTCCAGCTCTTCCCACCTTTGAATAGCTAGGCATATTCCCATTCTTGAAATGCGATTCCATGCTGGCATAACCAATCGTTTCAGGTGAGGAGACCTGAAAGTACATAAATATTTACTGTTAGTATTCCTCAGTTTACAATGACGCACCATAAACATACAGCGTCAAGAGCACTGTCAAGATATGAGTAACGATAGCAAAAGCCAAGAGTCGATTCAACTTAAGAAGTCCTCAAACAACATTCCTTGGACCTATAATAAATTGAATGGCTATGAAATAGAAGATAGTAGTGCATGATATGAAGATTAAAGGCAATAATATTTAATCTGGTCACCAATTTAAAGTCTTAAGATTGCTTTAACTATAAAACTCATTAAGACCCACTGGTACAAGACACCTAGAAGCTTGCTCTTGTACATAGTTTAGCTTACGGCTGTTTTCGTTCACTTTCTTTTCTTTTTCGTTTGTTTTATTTTCAGCTGTGGGCTGTACTTGCAACATTTTGGTGCCTTCTAATACAAATGACAGACATTTTGGTGTGTGTTCGAGAAAATAAAAACCACTGCTACAATACATCTGCACACAAAGCCTTGACTAACGAGCTGAAATAAAATTGTCAGGTTTAATATAGAGCTACATGTCATGCAACCATATGCAGAACAGTCATAAAACGTAATACTAGCTAGCAAAGAGTAGTTACCTTTGTGAGATGTAATGCAGGTGTTCATCTTTCATGTACAGATTGTAATGGAATATCATACAGTTAACACTTCCACGGCTAATGGCCATTGCCACCCTTAGTATTTTTGAAAGTCTCTTGTCAGACCTATCATCAACCCAAATATATGGAGATGCTCTTGTTTGAATGAAGTTGGATTTTAGCAGCCCAAAGTCAAGAGTGCCCCATATAAGTGGATCGGAACATGCTAAACGCCATAAGCGACAAACTTGAGACACTGGTGACAGCTCAACCAAGTTTAGCTCCTTAAATATCTTCACGAGGACATCAGTTTCCATGTCCTCCCATCTTTTCCCCATCCATTTGTTTTCTCCCATTATTATCAAATCCTGCAAGTTGACAAAAACACACCAGTCAGTGAAAAGCCAACTAACCAAACGGACTTCTGTCACGTACTAGTACTAGAAACACGTGTGCCCAACCATGAGTGTCTGCGAACAAACATATGAAGGAGCATGATACAACAAAACGATTTATTTCACAAAAAACTAACAGAAAATCGATTTATTTACTAGAAACTCCATTTCCAGGATCAATACGATAACTAGTGAGCTGAAATATGGTGATCCTCAAAATCCATACAAATACGGTCAAGTACTATGTACAGCACTAGCCAGCTAATTTATCACAAACAAATTTATCTCAGGTTTTGAAATCCCTTCTAAAAACCACATGATCAAAGAATTTCTAAAACGGTGATAAAATAATTCAATTTAGAATCCACAAAGATTGCTGAGCTAAAACACAGAGCTAAACCAATCCCAGTTAAAGGATTACTTCTGAGAAGATGGGAACCATCAAGACCGAGGCTCGCTCATGGGTGTGCGCCGGAGCTCGCGGCCTCGGGCTCCTTCTCCCCTAGACTAGGTAGTGGGTTGAGTTGTTTGGCGTGGGGTTGCCTGTTTCCAGGCTTGTACATAAACTCTCTCTTATTCTATCAATGCATCGAAACGCAAGGCTTTTGCGTTTTCGCGAAAAAGATACTTAGGTGCTTGACAGCAATAATCAGCTTTTCAGCCAAACCAAGCGTATTCCCAGGCCACTGCCACAACCAGTCATGTTACTTCCAGGAATGAGGCAACTAGCTCTTGCAATACTGGTAGACTCATACCATAATAGTTAGTGGAGTCATGACTTCAATGTCACCAGCGAGATATTGAGCTGTTTGTTACATATAGTTAGTGGAGACGTGACTTCGGAAGTAAAAGAGTTGACATGGCATGAACAACTAAGGTATTCAGCTTATCAGCCATCCTTGATTCGACACCAAACTAGCCAATAAATATGAATCCAAAAGCCCACTTTAACTGGGCTCCCATCCATCAAATACGTCTAACCCAGCATACTTTAGTACGCATTAGAAGAGGTACATACAGATTAAGCAGAAATGGTTCATGTTTACAAGTTTACTTACCAATCTTATATGAAAGAAAAAATAACAAGAGAGGTCAGCCCACAAGAGAATTCAGCCTTTTCAACTAGAGAAGTCGGAAATGTGCTACAAAAGCAGCAAAGTAAACAACCACCTTAAAGTTCCCTCCACTGGATAACATTTTTTAGTTGCAATAACTGAAATGAAACAACAAAGCTGGCAGCCCAAATTCAAGCTTACATGCAGAGGTCTAGGAGTTGTCTACTCAGCAATTGTAGTGACTAGTGAATACGAAGGAAATGCACCCAACTTAAATTTCTAACTAATCCACAGCCGAGAAGACGTACAAGCTAAAAAATCTCTTCAAGAGAGAAGGGGGACAATCGTTTCTAAAAGGTGGAATTTATCACCACTGATCTCGCGGTAACTCGTATGGTGCCACAATTGCAAGCTTCTCTGGCAATGATGCGCAACGCCCCCACACAAAATACTACTCCTATGATCGGATAAAAGTGTCGCCGGTATAGGTAAAGAATAGTGCCTCGTGCATAGGTTTATTCCGACAGTTAAATAGGATCGGAGGGAGTACAAATAAAAGGCCTGCCTTAACATTTCGTCCCCTTGACAAGCTAGCCACACAATTTACGTTACAAAACACAGCGACCAAACAATGAATGAATCATGCTTTCCGACGAACTCGCACAATAGAAAAGCGAGACGAAATGGATAAATCAGGTGATATATTCTTCTCCGGCGATACATCGATCTGAATCCTACGAGTACCTAACCGACACGCGAACAGACAGACATGAAGATGAATCTGGAACAGTTCCGCTCCTCCCTCCCCATCGTTCCAATACTCTCCCGGCGCAATCCGTGATCGCCAAACAAACGCCCACCACACCCGCGCGAACACAAACGTCAGCGGTAGAATAGAATCATCCCTATCGATACCACCGATTGCGCGAGCAAACAGTGGGAAATTCACGGCTGATCCAGCAACGGTAAGAGCCGGGCGCGGAATCCCGCGGCGGGCTCCGATCAATTCCCCTGGAGCGGATGCGGCGAGCGCGAAACCGATCGAGTCGAGGGACAGCGATAAGGAGAGAGAGAGAGAGAGGAGTGTTTACCCGGAATGGATCTCCGGGAGGAGTAGGAGGAGAAGCCGGGGCGCGACTAGCGCGGCCCCGACCACGACCGTCTGTGGCGGAGGAGATCAAGCGCGGGAGCGAACCGCCGAGCTGCTGCCCCGGTGGCGGAGACCGTCGACGGGCGACGGATGCGGGGCCGGGTATTGAGGGGTGTCGCCGTGTCGGGCATGTGTTGCCTCGCGCTCTCGCCCGGGGCGAAGAGAACGAAGGGGGGAGAGAGCGTGCGCGTGCGTTTCGGTGGCGTTATTAAATACCGCCTCGGCGTTTTCCGGCCCGCCTTGCTGGTGCTGTGTAATTCGCGTGGAACAATATATATTCTGGGAAATTATTAAGGCGACGCTAATGACATTGCATTGGCTGGACCAACACGGTTCTATCCGATTTTGTACGTACTGATGGTCGAGGCGGGATTTAACGGTGTTTATTTTTCGAAGCCTAATTTAAACAGGTTGCGAGTCCACTTGCCACGTCTGACAGGTCAGGTCAGAGTCAGACGACCTCACTCTAGGGAACGCTGCGAATGTTCAATTGAAAATACTTAATATTGACCAGGGTGGATTAGTCGTTAACCTCAATCTCCGACAGGCATGGAGCCTGAGGTGAGACCGCGAGAGTCAGAGCCTGGATGCGGGAGCAGAGGCGATCTCGCAGGGGCGGAGAAACTTTGAGCTGATCGTCCGTGGAGCGTGCGGCGAACGCGGCTTTCTTTTTCCGGACACCGATCGCTTGCGCAAGTGGGGTGTGGACGAATATGCCGCGGCTGCTTTTGCCCCCCTCTCTCTTTCCTTTTCTTTTCATCCACGCGGACCGACGGCCGGCAAAAGGCTCCCGAGCGAGTGATGACCACCTCACCCGTCCCTCTCTACGACGTCACCCTGCTGCCGTCTCCCTCTGCTTGCTTTTCTGAGGTCCTTGCTGGATCTCCCTGCACAGTGATTACCCGTTTTTCCTCGCCTCTTTCTCTGCCAGATATCCGCGTTGCTTTTGCGTGGTGCGTTTGCTTACCTCGTACAGTCCTACTCACTCACTTTTGCCCCGGTCAAGGTAGGTTCCAATGATATATCCAACGTTCATCAGTTTCCATGTGGTGCTAGATGTTGATGAAGAATATGGTGCTGCAAATTGTCAACGTGAAATGGTTTGTATTCGGTGTACGCAGAAAAAAAAAATCTATCCATTTTTTATGAGTGAGTAACCTTTTGTCTTTGAAATGCTAGGAAGTAATTCTATCTCCCACGTGAAAAAGAAAAATAGTAAAGGTCTCGCCTAATAAAATAATCTTATTTGATCACTATAAATGGGCATCAAGAAAATAGAATAATAATCACCAATTCTAGCTAACTGGCCAAGCTGCTAAGTATTAACAAATTATGCGAAAAGTCACTTTGGAGATGGGCTCCATGGAGCCCTTTTTTTAATAAATTAATCGGCGTTTCAAAGCGACGAAAGTTCTAGATGTGCTGCAATTTTTCAAAGCGAGATAATTTGTATTTAGACCTACATAAAAATGATAAATCTAAAAAAAATCGAAATTGGCACCTTTGATCTAGAAGTTTATTTTTTATTTTTTACACAGCCAAATACACAGAATATTTCGGTATTTATTCTTTTGCACACGGTAGAAGTCATCATTATCTTCATCCGGAGGTTTTCTTTAGATTTTTTTAAACTTAGAAGTTTCATTGTTTATTTTTTAGACAACTTTTATGAGTGAGTAAACTTTTTTCTCTCGAAATACTAGGAAGTAATTCTATCTCCAACGTGATAAATAAAAATAGTAAAAAATAATCACATTTGACCACTATACATGAGCATCAGGAAATAGAATAATAATCACCAATTCTAGGTAACTGGCCAAGCTGCTAAAGTGGTAACAAATTATGCAACAAGACGCTCTGGGGATAGGCTCTGAAAGAGCATATCTTGCCTAAATATGTTTTGTGTGTTTGCTCATAACATTTGTATGATTTAATAATGTGCTAATGTTACTAGGCCATATTGTTGTATTTATTGATGGTGGTTGTTTCCCGAAAAGGTAGAAACAGATATAAGATTCATCTTACAGGTGGTTGCAGAAAACTCTAGGCCGGAGTCTCTGGTGTTCCAGATCGGAATCTCCAAACTCGGGATTTATCTCAGAGAAGGCCAAGTTATATCATCCATTGGATGTTGTGCTGAAACTTGGCGGAGACTTGCCAGAATCTCGGCCAGACCGGAGTATCCGGTCTACCAAGAGTCTAGGACCGGAGTCTCCATCCTAAGGATATCTATGCGCCAAGTCCCAAGAGTTTTCATGTACTGCATCGAGTCTGAATGTTGCCGGAGTCTCATACTTTCAGTGAAGTTTCTGACCTATTGAATATTGTCGGAGTGTTTGGAAGGTCGGAGTCTCCGAACTTTAGACCGGACTCTCCGATGTGACAAGTCAACAATAGTCTCAAATAGCCACATTTCGGGAGAGGATATAAATAACCCTCTCCTTCATCCACCTCAAGCTAGCTCTTCCAGCATTGAATTCCACCATTAAGAGCTCACCTAAAAGCAAGAGATCTCTCAATCCCTCCACCAAAACTCTTCGATCTTCAGAGGATTTAAGGAGAAGGACCTGATCTACATCTTCACTAAGTCGTTCTTCATTTTCTCCTCATTCACTTGAGAAATTTCTGTCTAGGGTTGACCCCGATCTACATATTTACCAAGTCGTTCTTTATTTCCCACTCATTCATTTGAGAAATTTGTGTCTAGGGTTTCCTTGTGGAAAATCTAGACTTATTGTTGGTCACTTGTTTCTTGTAATAGATTCATGGTGATTTTGGGATCCCGCAATTCAGTTGTGGGTGTGTGCCCCAAACTCATTGTAAAGCATCGGATTTCTCCTTGAAGGGTTCCAATAATGGAAGGTGAACTAGACCTTTTTGGCGAGGTTCATCGAAGAATAGGGTGGGGCTTTGTGGCGTTGAGAAGCCCTTCGTGGCGAAACTCACACCCCTCCAAAGAGACGTACTCCCCATAACGAGGAGGAACACGGGAATACATTTTATCTCCGCATGCTTCTACTTCGGTTCCTTATATCCTTTAGCTTTACTTTGTGTTTGCTTCTTTCTTAGTGTAATCCTTATCATAAAGGTTAATTCACCTTAGCTGCATATCTAGAGAATTTACCTTTGTGACAAGTCTAAATAAATAAATAAATAATCTGAAGGTAGCACCTGTTCAACCCCCCCCCCCCCCCCCCACACACCCAAGGTTCCCATATGATTCTTTCAGGCTCCTTGGAGTTTTTTTTTAAATGAGTAGACATTTTAAATCGACAAAAAATCCTAGATGTTGACAATGACTTATTCTACTGTGCTGCAAATTTTCAAAGCAAAATAGTTCGTATTTAGACATACACAAAAATGACAAACCTCGAGGTTTTTGAAATTTGCACCGTTCATCGACCTCTGATCTAGAAGTTTTATTTTATTTTTACACAACCAAATACACATAATATTTCGTTTTTTTTTCACTCGGTCGAAGTCATCATTATCTACATTTAGAAAAAAAAATGAAACTTAGAAGTGCCATTGTTTATTTATTTATTTATTTTCAAAAATGGACTCCATGGACAGTGTCCTCAAAACACAAACACTATAAATCTCGTTAAAAAATTAGGTCCTAATGAATTCGTAACATCCTTGATTTTTGGAAAACTCGAAAATCAAAAAAAAAAAACTGAAACCTTTTGTTTTCATGATTAAGCAAGTCACTAGAAACCATATAAAAGGAAAAAAGAAAAGAAAACAATATGTAATTGGAATAAACAATCCAAATTTCCTTAATTCCATAAACCCTAAAACCTAGTTCTTAAAAAAAAGGTTTCCACATGTGAATAAAATATTTTCTTAGCAAACATCTTTACCAAACATGTTTTCAACTCAACTATTATTTTGAAATCGATTATGATAATTAAAAACCAGATAGTTACTATCTCTAAAATTTTTTCATGTCTCCAAAAATATTTCATACGAATAAAATTATTTATGTTGCTATTCAAATACTATAGCAAGTATTACACCATAGAATGTTTTCCATAAAATGTTTTGTTTATGAAAATCAGATAAAATAATTTGGGAAATCAAACAATTGCAAATGTGATAATCCTTTGATAATTATTATCCACTTTCCTCTTTAATTATTTTCTATATTTTAAAATGGCATAAAGTGATTTACTAATATGTTAAAAATATAAAATATGTTAATGGGCTGAAATTGCTTTGAGAAATAATATTTGACCTAAGTAATGCATCTGAAATTTTATAAAACCCAATTTCCATTTTCTATTTTAAAATTTGTATTAAGTAATATTAGTGATTTAATTTTAATTACAAAATATAAAATTTGAAATGTGTTCAAAGTTGACCAAAAATATTATTAGTTGATAGATATTTTAATTACAACATTTTAGAATTTTATTTGAGGTTAATTAGGTTATAAAAACAGAAGTTATTAAGGTTTTAATAAAACAGGAAAAAAAAAAGATTGATGACGTCACTCTCTTAAACCTTCCGTAACTGCAGCAACACCCGAATCAATTCCGCGATTACTCGCATTTTAAGCACCCAATGAACGCACCTTTCCCCTCCATAAATCCCCTGCATCTCCTCCCCATTTCCCCTCTCTCGCCCCTCGGTTCTATGGCGCCAACAAGAAAATATTGCTCGCCGGAAATCTGTTCCTCCCGCCGATGTTCTTTCTTAGATTCGATTAGGTGAGACCATATATAATCGCGAGACCACCCCTATCATGTTCCTCTAATCCTTATGTATCTTCTCACTGTTTGTTTTTATTTTATGGCGACGGAATCGGCCGCGCCGTCTTCACCCGAGGATAAACGGAGCCACTGTGTCCCTGTCCGCCCGTCTGCGTCGACCAGGAGCCCCGACGGAGAAAGCTGTCTCCACCATTGGACTCTCCATGCCGAGGCGCACCTCCGACTGCCCTCCCTTCGACCGGAGCACCGAGGAAACGTCGTCGCCATTGAAAGCCGTGAACGTCGGCCACAGCAACGGCCATTTCCGGCCAACCCCGCCGCCCGGTGAGCAACCTCTCCCCCGGATCTATTTTGTGCCCTTAGATCTAATCCAACCGTCCGAGTTAGATCACTTATCGAATATGTATTGACCAATCGGAGATTGCCACGTTGCACGGCCAGTCAGCAGCGCCCGTTTGCTTATCCGTCGCTCAGCGTAGCGCATAGCCTGCCTAGGCCTAGTAGTTATTTGCCGCCCAGCACAGCGTGTAGCAGCCCAGCCTTTTCTGGATTTTTAATCCAGAATAATCTTAAAATGGCAGTTTTACAGAAAAGTCCCTGCACCTTACATATATCATAAATTTTGATCCATATGCCCAAATTTAAATAATCTTAAAATGGCAGTTTTACAGAAAAGTCCCTGCACCTTACATATATCATAAATTTTGATCCATATGCCCAAATTTAGCAAACTTGTACCTTTTTAAATCAGCACAACATGTAGAAACTTTTGGCACTAGAAAAATTTAAATTTGACCATTTAAAATTTGTTCAAATTCAAATATGCTTGTTTGATGAATTTTAGCATAATTCAAATTCTACAAATCCAAAAATTGCAAATAAAATATTTTTCGAAACCTTAGGATGTGTAGTTTCATATTCTCTATTCCAAAATAATTTTTGAACAAGTTAAAATATGAATTTAGAATTGAGTTGTCTATTTGAGTATTTTAGACATGGATTTAACTCTATAAGTAATTCCAATATAGTTCCTTTTGCAAAATTGCTCCTTTTTGTAACCTTGAACCAGAGACATTAGTACCTAACTATTTTGGACACCCTTTGACCATGACCATGTGTTTTTGACCAAAAATCCAACATAGTGATTCATCCATTTTACCATGTACTAGAATTTATTTCCATCTTTTATTCTTTGATGTTATGTCTATTTGGAGCCAAGACCAAGTCCCTAGTATGTGCCAATCACATATAAGACCAAGTAGTGAACCTTAAACACTAGTACCATTGTTTTCCATCTACTTCCCCACTCCCCTATTTTTTCTTCAAGAATTCATCAAGTTAGCAAAATGGAATTCAAGACTGAAGCACGGGAAGGGACTTCATTATCAACTTGGTGGTAACATAAAGAGATACAAGGAAGATTGTTGATTTTTTTTGAAGAAAATACTTGTACTTCACAACCAGAAGCAACTCAAGGAAGTACAAGTGTATGAAGAAATCAAGGAGTAGACATCTTCCTCTCTCCTTCTATCTTTTCTATTTCTTTGTTTTCTATTTTACTTAGTGGTATTTTGTGTCCATCCCACCTTGGACCAACTAGTGAGAGAGCCATGAAGAATCTATCAAGACCAAGAGAAGAATCCATCCAAGGAACAATACTACAATAGAAGCATGAAGATGATCTTCAATAAGACAAGCATGTGAAGACTTGGAGCAATCCATGCAAGTTGAAGAATAACGAGTTGTTTTTGTCCAACCATTGACCCAAATGGAAAACCCCAATACTTTATCTTGTTATATCCATTTCTATGAATTTAGTGAACCTAGACCTACCTTAACCCAAAATATAAAGACTAAACTTAGATCACTCAAATGTCTTGATGAAACTAACGAAGAGTTACACTTTGTTATGTGTTACTTTAGTTGAGATAGTTAGATCACCTTGGTTAACTCTTGGAAACTCCTTAACAAGTATGAAACATTAGAGAATGAATCTTTCAAACTCAAACCTTGACCTTGTCCTAGCCAACTGGGTTAAACCCATTTTGCTATTTTGATTGCTTTGTATGCTTTTCTAAACTTGTATGTTTGTTTGCTAGGATGCTTGTTTATTTTTTTATTGTGTTTTCAATGAATAGATTGTACGGAGAGTAATGATCTTTTGTGAAGAGAGTGTGAATCCAACTTCAACAAAGCAAGTAACACCCCATTCTTCCACCTATTATTTTACTATGCATGACTAGAATTTTGAGTAGTATGCATGGTAGGGAATTTTACTAAGTTATTATTATTATTCTATGCAAAATCCTAGTAGTGTGTAGCCATCCTATTACCTTGTTATTTTAAAGATTAGTACTTAGTAGATGCTTATCCTTGCGACAAATTTGTTTTACTCAAGGTTGTGGAAAAATTCTAAGTAACAACTTCAATGAACCACTTGGGTGGAATTGGTAGTGCATGGCTGTTGATAGTTGAGTGTCTCCCCGAGGGGTGGTCACTTGAGGAATGCCACCCAGGAACAAAGTGATTATGATGTTCCCCAAGTTTAGATTGCTTCTAGTGCGGCCTTTAGTCATATGGGCTCTGTCTTGATCAACTAAGTTGTGAGGGTTCAGCCTGGACTGGACAAGTTGATGTAGCATAATTATAGGTGGAACAGGTCTTGCCGTTGGGTTGAATTCTTTCTTATGAAAGATCTCGTCTCAGTTGTTCTCCTTTCCTTAATGCACTCAGGGTGTGTCGAATCTGCATCTCAACAAGTCCCTCGGGTGAACCCATAGGGTTTCGAATAGGAGAACCTGTGGACGCTGGTGACGATCGTGGGCTAGACAAGAAGCACGATTTACCCAGGTTCGGGGCCCTCGTAGAGGTAAAACCTTTACTCCCGCCTCTGTCGATCTGTATTATCGAATAGATCGGTTACAATGGGGATTGCTCAAGTCGAGAGTTCAATCTCGAGCTTAAGGCTTGATGGTGCGGTATTTCTTGGTCCTCTTCCGGTGGCTCTCCTGGCCTTATATAGGTGGCCAGGTCCCAAACTGTACCCGGGGAGGACTCGAACTCTAAACCTATGTCGGTTACAAGTTTCCTATTTTAACCCGCAAGGCATTGTGGGTGTGCTTTAACTGGGCCTTCTAGAGTAGTCCAAAGGCTCCCCGTCTTGGGCTTCAGTCTTGGGCCTAGGACCGGGTATCCTTATTCGCCGGGTCCAAGGTTCATCCCTTCGTCAGTAGCCCCCGAGCGTTTGCTCGATTGGGATTTTTCCAGTCGGGTAGACGCTCAGATTTTTCGTCTTGCTTTCTTTCGGATGACCATTATAGTTGTTTTCCATTTGGAGGGTGTGTACCTTGTGTGACGAGTTTATTACCCCAGTATCGAGTGATGAAAGTGCATGTGCTTTTTGGCTATTTTCGCAGAATGATGTGGCGCAGTAGCTTGGCTCTCCCGAAAGATCAGGGCCAATTAATTGCAACTAGGGCAAAGACAGTTCTGGCCTACACAGATTCGAGACCTCCGACTCGAAGCCGATGAGGTGATCATTGCGACTAGGCCGTTGAGGTCTTACCGAGTCGAACTTAACCTATAGGGGTACCCGGCGCGTCCGCTAGGATTTTTCTTCGTGTTGTTGACACGAAATTTTACCGGAGAACGCAGCTTGAGTGCGACTCCAGGCCCTCAAGAGAGATCTTTTGGGTATTACCTTCATACTCGAGAGAATATGGCATCCGGATGTGCCTACTCGGCTGAACAATCCAGGTCTGTGATGTGTAGACATCGTGTAATGGAGTGGCAGGATCTGCGCACCCGCGAAGTTTTTAGGTCAATGATTTCTCGAGTAAGAAAAATCAAGCTACTTTGTCCATACGAAAGAGTTTTCGTGTCTAGAATCTTTATGCCCATACGAAAGAGTTTTCGTGTCTAGATCATACTTTATGTGAAAGAATTTTCACGTCATAATTTGTCAATACGAAGTTATTTCGTGTTTGGAGCTTTGCGAATGAGTTTCCGTGTCTTGATCTGCCCATACGAAGTCTATTTCGCGTTTTGGGTCTTTCATTCGAAGAAATTTCCAGTTTGATGATGTGCGCCATGACGTCACGGCGCACTTTATCCTCCCGATGGGACGTGACGGAGCAATAGCAGAGGTGCTGGCCCACCTTGTCAGCTTTTTGACCGGAAACGAGACGTCGTTTCCGGTTTTTACACGAACCGTGCGCAGTAATTGAGCACGATCCACTATTGGGATCGTGGCACGAAACAACTTCCGCCGCCCTTTCGTTTCATCTTCACACGCGACAGCTGTGATGAACGCCACGTTGCTCGACGAGCGGCCAGGATTGATCGGCTCTGTGTATAAATATGTCTCTTTGGTAAACGGTGAAAAATTCCCGTCATTCTCTTCCAACCCTCGTCTTCCTCGTGCTTAGCCCTTTCTCGTGCGAGCTCGCATCAGCAACCATGGCGGGAGGCAAGAAGCGCAGTGCCGCTGTTTCCTCGTCGAGGGCGACGGAGGAAGCTCCCGCGCCGCCTGCTCCGCGCTCAGGCGACTGGCGCTCGCCCAATACGACGAACAAAAGCATCAAGGAGATGCAGAGGGAGGGATTGCTGCCTCCAGAGACCGAGAAGCGGGTGCGTCTCGGTAAAAAAGAAGAGGTACCCAATCCCCGCGCGAACGAACACGTGATCTTCGCGGATCACATTTCGCGCGGGCTCTCCTTCCCCCTCCATCCTTTCCTCGTGGCGCTGTTGTATGTCTATGGCATACAGCTCCACGACTTGCCTCCAAACGCAGTGCAGCACATCTCGTGCTTCATTGTTCTTTGCGAGTGCTTCCTGGGCATCTGCCCTCATTGGGGCCTTTGGAAAGCCCTCTTCAAGGTTCGTGTCTTCCGCGAGAAATCGCGGGTAGAGACCGAGCCCGGGGAGCCGCTCTGCACCGGCGGCTTTGGAATCCAGGCGAAGTCGGACAACAGCTATTTTCTGATGCACTTCATCGACTCTGCCCAAAGATGGAGGAAGAAGTGGTTCTACGTCATCGACAACAGCGCGGGTGGGGTCAACGTGATGAGGACATGACCAGGCCGGATACGACCAAGACAATTACTACTTCCTCTAAACTTCATCAAGAAATAAGGGACATGATTAGATGCTTCTCAAGGAGTTCTCCCATGTCACTTTGGGTCCAAGAGAAGATAGAGTCCCCCTACTCCACGTTCTGGACGCAGATTCGGACTGCAGAAATATACCTGACTTCCGAAGGCTATAACTTTTGCATACGGGCTCCGAATGGGATGAATCTTTTTGTGTTGGAAAGCAGATCGCGTGCACTTTCCAGAAAAATTGGCCTCACCTAAAAATTCAATTCGAGCGAAAAGGTATGGCCAAAACAGTCCGACCATGTAGCTAAAACTGGGCCAGGAATCCAGGAAAAAGGTGTTGCGTCACCTCTAATTGGGCCCAAAGGCCTTATACGAATTAGGGTTGGCTTTTTGGTGCCTTGGGACGTCCTTCCTCCTCCTTGGCCGCCACCCAAGTCTCTCCTTCATATATACCCTCCATAGGCCTCAGTTTAGACTCGGATTTTGTTTAGTTAAAAAGAACTCAGCTTTATTTGCTAGTCTTCGCCATAGGCACGAGTGTCGGATAGACCTCTTGTACTACGCACTTGCAGAATCCCATCTATCAATATACTTCATATTTTATCCGCAATTCTGATTGCATATTTGGTTCTTGCTTGTTCTCGATTGATTGCAGGAACTAGACCTGAGTGGTTGGGTCGATTGTGCTACGGCGCTGTCAAGAACCTCCCAGAGTTGGTGTAGCGATTGCTAAGGCGCAACGTCCTCGTACGTTTGTAGTCGGATCGTCAACGTCAACACCACCCAAATCGTAGTTATCATCTCATCGAAAGATCGGACACCTTCGCCTCTATCAAGTGGTATCAGAGCATGTACGAAAGATCGGACACCTTCGCATGTACTACCGCTTCCACTTACCATAAATATTTTCCACCATCATCGCTGTTCTACAAGCTTCCATTGTACCGCCATCACCACATTGCATCGCGCCGCCAATAGCTTCCATCCGCACACCTGCGTCTCCACTTGTCCCCGTGCGCCGCTTCCACGCTCCTAGTTAAGGGCTAGGGTTTTCTAGTTGTTTCAATCCTTGTTTCTATCAATAGATTAGAGTTCTAATCAGTTTGGGACTCCAAATTCGCGACCTTCTGAAAAAAAAATCGTGATCTCGCCTGACCACAGACATAGTCCGAGGTTTGGAGAGAGCGAAAAAAAAAAATTCGTGATCTCTCCTGACCATAGACATAGTCTGAGGTTTGGAGAGAGCGAAAGCAAAAAAAAAAAAAAAATCGTGATCTCGCCTGACCATAGACATAGTCTGAGGTTTGGAGAGAGCGAAAGCAAAAAAAAAAAAAAAAAAAAACTTCCTCTCTTTAGTGCAGTTTTTTTGCTGCTCTTTGCTCATACTTCTCCTCTTTTTGCTTGTTGTTGCCGCGCCGTGACGTTGTTGGTGCTATAGGCTCGCGTCTCTAAAACAGTCTAGCCTAGGACCAGCACAGTACCGTCTTTGAGCGTTTATTCAACTTGCATTCCTGATTTGATTATTGCTAATTCTTGCTACTATATTCAAGCCTCCTAAAGCTCCACATATTCTACATCGTGCTTGTGACTTTCACCTGGCAATCGCTCCATCTAATCTTCAGTGAGACTTGACATTGATTGTTGCCAGTCACCTCCTGCTGTTGGCTGAGAACTTGTAAGAACTTTATTTTTGCTGGAAGGATTATGCGACTTGCCACCACATCCTAGTAGGAATAGGAACATCTATTGTGATTTGTTCTTGTCTTCTACTAATCATGGCAGGTCCGGGAGCTCGATGTAATTGGGCTTCGTCTATAGTTGGAGATGAACTGACTCCTACATCACATGAACAGCGACCACGGAAGGTAGAAACACGTACTCATGTATATGATCAGGTTACTGTTTCTATGCCATCTTTTGAGGGTCGTTGTAAACCTGCTTTATACATTGAATGGGAATTTGACATTAATGCAATATTTGTTTCCTATAATATTTCTGAGAATAAGAAAGTGAAATTCGCAATTTCTACATTTATTGGTTTGGCTTCTATTTGGTGGAATGAATATTATCATTTATATCCTGATTATACACCTATTACTTGGCATGACTTGAAACTTGCTATGAGATATAAATTTGTTCCATCATATTATACTCGTGACATGGTTAAGAAACTGAAAACTTTAAAACAAGGTAATAACAATGTAAGGGAATATTATGATAAGTTAGAAAGTACCTTGTTGCATTCACTTTTAGAAGAAAGTGAAGAAGAGTTTATGGATAGATTTTGGAGAGGGTTACACCATGATATTCAGAAAAGATTACTATGTGAAGATGAGATATATTCTATAGACCATTTGTTTTGTCTTGCTTGTAAAGCTGAACAGGAAATACGAAGACGTGGCAATAAGACCGACAAGAGTTCGATGGAATTACTTTCATCAACAATAAAGAAGGTTAAACCTTCGACCACTACACCTACCATGACAACCACTCAAGAATTTGTGGAGGTCACACCACCACAAGCTCGGGATGTGTCTGCATCGCTAGTACCTACACCATCTGAGTTGGACATATATGGTAATAATAATGGTACTGATTCTGTTCCTCCACATGCTATTGATATATTCCATGAGGATTTGCATACATCATGTGTTGAGTTACCAGTTGTTTTGGTCACACCACCTATCTTAGAGAACTATGTTGCTGATTTGACTTTAACATGTGATCAAATAACCCAAGTAGCTACTGTTTTCAGTGCACCTATTATTGATGTTAATGCATCTATTTATACGAGTGCGCCCACTGAAATAAGAGTTAATGCAAACAAACCATCTGACTTAATAATTAACTCTGAATTGGATCATATAGAATTTGTTAAGAATGATGAAGTTTTGGCTACAATTCATCATGTTAATACTTTGTTTTGTGTTCCAATGGATCCACCTATGTCTTTGTCACATGCTAAGCATAAAATTTCTGAAATCACATGTTTGAATACGTTCAAAAGTGTGTATGTCCCTAATTTAACCTTTCAGCTGATTGGTGATTATGGTATTAATAATAAATTTTGGGTGCATAAAATTTGTGTCACGTATGATGATATTGTTGTTTTCAGCAATCTATGCTATAGGCCAATGTATTATTGCTATGGGATTGTTCATAATTTTCATGATCATGTGATACATTCTGGTGTAGTTGATACATTAGAAACTAGTTTGTCATATCCATTATGTGTGTCCCATAAGTTATTACCTAGTTGTGCTACTGATTTGTGCTTCACTTATATTTGCAATTTGAGTTGCATCTTACATATTGGACATATGATTGATAAATTTGTTGTCCATCCATCTCATATTCATAATTATCAGAGTAGCGCAGTTGAAGCATGGTTTAAACATGTTTTGTTGTCACATTTTATGGATTGGTTTGAACTTGTTTTTCATAAATTTGATCATCGATCTTCTGTGAGGACATTGGATTTAATATTGAGCAATAAGAACTTCTATATATGTGTTTCTTCTCATGGTCATGATTACATGGTCTTCACTTACACTTGCAATTATGATTGCTTATTGCTGAGATATTTTTTGTTCCATTATGACAAGTATGTGTTATATATTTGCTATCTAAATTACAATTTTTCATTTGGGATCGATCATAGTAACATCTTCAAAGAAAATAACTTAATGCATATGTTCAATCATTTTGATATGACCTCCAACTATGGTAGTGATTTTATGCTAAGTAACTTGTTGCATGATTGCTTATCTATACAAGGTTTGGTTAGAATTTTTGATATATCACTTCTTTGTGTAACAATGTTGGGATGGTTTAATGATGCGCATCGCAATATCAATGTTATGAATAAAATCTTCACTTATATGTGCAAACTGAGTTGCAATAATTTAATGTGGTTTGTTTCTTGCGATAATTATTTGGCTTTATATTTAACAAGACATACCACTTACCCCTGTATATATGTGTCATATGTGCAAAAATTAAGAGAAATACAAATGGATGACATCTACATCTATCATGCGTATACCTTGTCTCTTTTGTTATCCTTGTTTCAGAAGAAACAGCGCCGAGGACGGCTTATCTTTCAAGAAAGGGAGGATGATGAGGACATGACCAGGCCGGATACGACCAAGACAATTACTACTTCCTCTAAACTTCATCAAGAAATAAGGGACATGATTAGATGCTTCTCAAGGAGTTCTCCCATGTCACTTTGGGTCCAAGAGAAGATAGAGCCCCCCTACTCCACGTTCTGGACGCAGATTCGGACTGCAGAAATATACCTGACTTCCGAAGGCTATAACTTTTGCATACGGGCTCCGAATGGGATGAATCTTTTTGTGTTGGAAAGCAGATCGCGTGCACTTTCCAGCAAAATTGGCCTCACCTCAAAATTCAATTCGAGCCAAAAGGTATGGCCAAAACAGTCCGACCGTGTAGCTGAAACTGGGCCAGGAATCCAGGAAAAAGGTGTTGCGTCACCTCTAATTGGGCCCAAAGGCCTTGTACAAATTAGGGTTGGCTTTTTGGTGCCTTGGGACGTCCTTCCTCCTCCTTGGCCGCCACCCAAGTCTCTCCTTCATATATACCCTCCATAGGCCTCAGTTTAGACTCGGATTTTGTTTAGTTAAAAAGAACTCAGCTTTATTTGCTAGTCTTCGCCATAGGCACGAGTGTCGGATAGACCTCTTGTACTACGCACTTGCAGAATCTCATCTATCAATATACTTCATATTTTATCCGCAATTATGATTGCATATTTGGTTCTTGCTTGTTCTCGATTGATTGCAAGAACTAGACCTGAGTGGTTGGGTCGATTGTGCTACGGCGCTGTCAAGAACCTCCCGGAGTTGGTGTAGCGATTGCTAAGGCGCAACGTCCTCGTACGTTTGTAGTCGGATCGTCAACGTCAACACCACCCAAATCGTAGTTATCATCTCATCGAAAGATCGGACACCTTCGCCTCTATCACAACGAGTTCCACCAGTTCGCCGTCCTAAAGAGGCGGAAGCCCTGGGCGCACAAACTTTCGGTTGAAGAAAATCGGATTGTCGCCCCGCTACTCGCCAAGGTGGCCGCCCTCCGTGACCAAACCGCAGGAGTTGTGCTGAACGGCATGCACCTGGCGAGCGTATTCCTCCAACGCAGGATACAACCTCTGCAGGAGAGGCCCTCCACGATGTGGGAGTATCAGGGCGCTAAAGACCCCACCCGAGTGAGCCGAGAAGAACTCTCTAATGTTGAATTCGAGAAGAAGATTGCGGCCATCACCAGTTTGAAAGTGGGCGAGGCCTTCCCCGACTGCCCTGTCGCAACTTTTGAGGCATCAAGGCCTCCACCGCCCGAAGTAAGTTCGAGTTTTTCTTTGTCTTCTGTCCCTTTCTTGCTCGAAAGTTTTGTTGACTGAAATTCTTCTTCCTTTTCTTCTTCTGTCTTCTTTTTTGTAGAGTTTAGCGGTGGTCAACTGCTACCCGCCAGTCTCCGGTGAGGAAGTCTCGGACTTGTTGGCGAGCAACCTGGATGCCCCAGCCGACACCAGCGTTGCCGAAGCCGATTCGAGTTCCGAGCACGATTCCTTGGATGACGCGGAAGAATCGGGTAGCGATCTCCGCCACCGCAAACGCCGCCGAGTGGAGAACGATGAGGCCACCTCCAAGGAGAACTCATTGGTTAAGGAGTCGCCTGAAAAGGAGCCTCTCATCGTGACTCCGTTAAGTGCGCGTGCCCCTTCTCCTTCTTTGCCAAAGATCCATACCTCCTGGAACGCGGATATGTTGGATGATGACGATGACGAGTAGGTTCTCGCTTCCTTGTTCTAGTCGAACGTTCCCTTTGGTTTCTTCTGACAAATTGTTTTTTCTTCATGGCAGTCTCCAATCCATCAGCCCTGGTCGGTTCGTCTCTTCCCTTCCTCTTGAAAAGAGGAAAAGAGCTGCTGCTGCGAGTGAGACCCCGACTACTGGCACCGTTCAGAATTCACTGAGTGCAGCCCCCACAACGGTGGCTACGAAATGTAGGATTCCTAGCTTTGCCGTTGGGGCTTCGACTCCGAAAGAAGTGTCGGGTAGCTCGACAGATCCTCTCTCCATAGCTCAAGGCCAGGTAAATCTTGCTATTTCCTTCTCCATATTGCACTTTGTCTGTTTGGATTTTTTATCGGGTGCACGGCAGTGCTCCCGATGGGAGTAGCCCCCGAGGCTGTAGTTAATCGTGTATGATTGGCTACAGGCTCAAAAAACAACTCTCTCTCTTTTCTCTTATTTTATCGGGTGCACGACAGTGCTCCCGATGGGAGTAGCCCCCGAGGCTATACTCGAATGTTTGCAATCGTGTATAGGCTCAATCTTCTCTTCTTTGACTTTTTCATCTTCATGTTTTTGCAGTCTCTTCTTGACTCCCTTGTGGCCATTGGCCGTTGCGTTATCTCGGCTGAGACAGAATGTGTGACCCTTCGGGCGGATCGCGATCGACTTGTCGCGGAAAACGAGCTTCTTCGAGGTAAACGTATCAACTCCTTCTATCTCATCTTTCCGTTTACACGAATTCCTTTAGGTTTCAAAATTTTTGTTGTGCAGCTCAAACCGACGCGTTGAAGGCCGAAAAGATGGCTGTTGTCACTCGGGTAGGCGCCCTGGAAGCTCAGTTGGAAGCTGCTCGACAGGAGCTTGAATCCTCTCGCAAGCAGTCGACTGATTTTGAGGGAAAGCTTGCGGACGCCCTGAAAAAATTGGAGGAGGCTCGTGCCAAGCAGGACATCGACCTTGTTGATTTCCTTCGCCCTTTGGCCTAGCGTTTTCCGGGTAAGTTGCATTTTATCCTTTGTTGCTTCTCGACTGGCTGGTAAGTCTTTGGATTTTAACGTTTCTCTCTGTAGGTCTTCTTGGCGTTGCGCTGGAGCTACCTGGGGTCCAACGGGTGGATGCCTTGACTGATTCCTGCGCTCAGCTTCGAAAGCACGCTGAAGGGATTTGTACCCTGATCAGTGACGCCACTCGAGTGTTGACGCAGCTTCACGGTCGTCTTCTGGTTGATGCTGTGGTTCCGCCCACGCTGGGTGATCTTCTAAAGGTTATCCTGGAGGGCAATCTCCTTGACGCCTACTCGGTTGCTCAGTCAGAGTCCGGGCGAAGACTGCTATCCAGTTTGCACTGGCGCACGGAGTCGCGGGCTTGGAGGAGGCGTATTCGAACCTTCCCATGGATGCTTCTACGGGCAAAAAGGTAGCACTTCGTCCTTTTGGTGATCCAGCTGGAGTCCTTGACCGGAAGTTATCTGATTTGATCGCCCGTGCTAGTCGCAGGGGGCAAACTGCCGCGAGTGGCAGCACATCTGCAGCTCCTTAGAATATTTTCTTTTCGTAGTTTCTGCTTTTGATGTAATGAACTTTGGGATGTATTCCGGTATTCTACATTTAATCGAAATTTTCTTTTGATATCTGAAATGTTTCCTGTGATTGATTTGTTATGAGTTTCTCCCGATGGGAGTAGCCCCCGAGCACCTATCGAATAGGTGGTTTTATTTCTCGAATGGAGCGTCTTATTCCTTAACTTTCCTTATCTTCTTCCAGGTAACTGGAGTTGTTGCGGAGTCTTCGGGTGGATTTGCTGCCCAAGTAGATCCTCTTGTTACCGCTGTTGGTACTCTTGCTGGCCTCCATGACCGTGTTGCGGATGGTGAGCGCAAGCTAAAGATTCTGCGTGGGGTGGCGGATGTGGCCAAGTCCAAACAAAAACTTGCGATTGAACGTGAGCAGTTTGTGATGGATGAGTTGGCGGTTGTCGCGAGGAATTTTCTTTGTAAGTATCTCAGCCCCCTAGCTTTCTGTATCTTCTATCTTCCTTTGATTCTGTACCCTTCTTTGTAGTTGTTCAGCCGGATGATAGGAGTGAGAAACAGTGGGTGGAGAACCATATCCTTCACGAAGCCGGTAGTTCAAAACCCCATGCAAATAACTTTTGGTCTGATCGTAGCCGAGGCTTCGTGCTTGCTACCTTGAAGTATCGAGTAATCCAGGTGAAGATGCTCGTGAGTTCCTTCCACGATATTTTGATTGCTGTGAACTCTGTTTTTTATCCGTTGGAAAGGGGTCCAGAAGATTGGAGTCATCTCCTCAGAACTTTTGGACGGGAAGGAGAAATTCGCGAGTGTGTCCGCAATCAGATGATCTGCAGCTCGGTAGTGGCGCTTTCCTTCGTCCGATTGTGGCATCCTGAGGTGAATTTCAACTCTATGGCTAGGCTTCCTGATGGTCTAATCGACATGTCCCCTCATTATAGTGTTGTTCGGCCTGCAGCAGAGGAGATTATTCGATTGACCTCGGAGGAGGTGGATCGGGTTTTGGCCGAGGAAAATACTCGTCGCCATATGTAATCATAGGATGTATGTATCCTGTTACTTTGTATAGTTGCTCAAAACTTTGTAAGGTGTCTACCATGTTTGTAACTTTGTGTATATGAAATTATTCCTGTTATGCTAAGTTAGGCGTATCCCCCGTGTATTTGGGGTGTATACCTGTTGTTTTTAGCATGTAGGGATGTAGACTGCGAGTAGCTATGGTTGAAGAACCATGTATATTTATTGAAATGACTGAGAAGTCATGTGTTTCGGGCTACATGATGGCTAGTATAGCCTTATTTGTATGAGTAAGGTAAATCTAGGGATAGAATTTGCGGAGGTGTGCAACATTCCATGGGTTGGAGTAGATGCCACCAGTCGTCGGGTTCTTCAGTCGATAGGCGCCACCTAGGATAACTTCATGTATTATGAAGGGTCCTTCCCATGGTGGTTAGAGCTTGTGTCATTCTTTCTGCTTGAGCCGTAACACCAAATCTGCCACCGTGAAGGCTCTGTGGCGTACTCGGCGACTGTGATAGTTTCGCAACGACTGTTGGTATACTGCGGATCTTGCGAGTGCAATATCGCGTATTTTGTCGAGTGCATCCATATCGTCTGCGAGTGCCCTGTTAGAGGTTTCTTCGTTGTAAGCAACGACCCGTGGGGCGCTGAATCTGACTTCCTCGGGAAGGACTGCTTCAGCCCCGTATACCTTAAAAAATGGCGTGTAATTTGTGGATCGATTTGAAGTTGTGCGGAGGCTCCATAGCACGAAGGATAGCTCTTCTTCCCAATGTTCTGCTACTGGGTGTAGGCGATCGAGTAGTCGTTTCTTGATGCCAGCCGAAACTAATCCGTTGGATCGTTCGACTTGGCCGTTGGTTTGCGGATGAGCTACTGAAGCGAATTTGAAGATGATTCCCTTTTCTTCGCAGAACTGCTGTGTTTCTTTCGCCGTGAAGTTGCTACCATTGTCAGTGATAATGTTGTGTGGTACGCCAAATCTGCATACAATGGAATCGAGAAATTTGACGGTGCATTGGGCGCTAGCCGAAGTTACTGGCATTGCTTCGATCCACTTTGTAAATTTGTCGACTGCAACCAGCAAGTGTGTGTACCCTCCGGGTGTAGACTTGCGTAATGGCCCTACCATGTCCATCCCCCATTGTGCAAAAGGCCAGACGATAGGTATCATATGTAACTCCGTAGCGGGAGCGTGTGGTTTGGGTGCAAATCGCTGGCAGGCGTTGCACCCGTCGACCGATTCCTTTGCATATCTGGCCGCTGTAAGCCAGTAGAATCCTGCTTGAAAAGCTTTGCCCACGATCTCTTTCCAGCTGGCGTGATGTCCACAATCTCCTTGGTGTATGTCGCGCAGCAATTCCTTGCCATCTTCGGGTGCTATGCATCTTTGCAGTATGCCTGAGATGCTCTGCTTGTATAACTCGCCGTTGAGTACTCGAAAAGATTTGTTGCGTCTGACTATTTGTCGAGCCTCACGAGGGTCTGCTGGGAGCTGTTTGGCGGACAAGTAGTCGAGGTATTTCTGCGTCCAGACTGGCTCGACCATAAAAACTTGTCGTGAGATACCATGGCTGAGCTCGATGATAGCAACTTGCGGGCTGACCTCTGTTTCCAATGTTGTGGGTGCTCCTGCAGTTTTCTTGACCTTGACTGAACGCTTGATCATCCGTTCGAAATATATTCCTTGCGGTATGGGTGTGTTTGTGGACCCCATGTTTGCTAGCTTGTCTACTTCTTCATTGCTGGATCTAGCAATGTGCTTCAGCTCGCATCCTTTGAAACTTCCTTCGAGTAGATTGTACATGTCCCGATAGGCGACCATGTTTTCTGCGATAGCGTCGCATTCTTTCATTGTCTGTTGCACGATGAGATTGGAATCGCCATAGATCATCAATCGGGTGGCTCCACACGCAATTGTCATCTTCATCCCATGCAACAGGGCCTCATATTCTGCGTCATTGTTTGATGCTGGATCGTCGGGTGGGAAGTCCAATCGCAGGACGTACTGCAACTTGTCTCCTCTGGGTGATATTAGGACGATCCTAGCTCCAGCTCCTTCATTCCTTTTGGACCCGTCGAAGTACATGATCCAGTTACTCGTATATTCCGGCAGTCCGGGTGTTTGTAATTCTGTCCACTCGCTCAGAAATTCCACGAGTACCTGTGACTTCACGGAATTGCGTCCTGCATAGATAATGTCCCAGGCGCCTAGCTCGATGCTCCACTTTGCTATTCTTCCGGATGCCATTGGATTGTTCATGATAGTACCGAGTGATGCGTCGTTTAGCACCGTTACGGTATGCTTCTGGAAGTAGTGTTTGAGCTTTCGAGCTGTGAGGACGACTCCATATGCAAGCTTCTGGTAGTGGGGATATCGCTGTTTGCACGACGAAAGTACCTCACTGATATAGTAAATTGTCCTTTGAACTCCATATGCCTTGCCTTCCTCCGGTCTTTCGACTACGATGACCGTGCTGATGACCTGGTTTGTTGCGGCTAGGAATAGGTATAACGGTTCTCTTTCGTGTGGTGTAGCCAGGATGCGCCTGCTCTGTAGCGTTTGCTTCAGATCTGCGAATGCCTGCTTTGCTTCGGGTGTCCACTCGAATTTATCCGTCTTCTTCAATAGCTTGTAGAAGGGTAACGCCTGCTCGCCCAATCGTGCGATGAATCTGCTCAAGGCAGCTAGTCGTCCTACGAGCTGTTGGGCTCCGCGTAGATTGGTGGGCTCCTTCATGGTCAAGATTGCTTGTATCTTCTCCGGGTTGGCTTCGATTCCTCTGGCGGATACCAGGTACCCGAGAAGTTGTCCTGCTGGGACGCCGAAGACGCATTTTGTCTGGTTGAGCTTAATCATGTATGCGTTTAGAGCGTCAAACGTTTCTCTGATGTCCTCGAGGAGCGTATCCTCCACTCGAGTCTTGATGACGATGTCGTCAACGTACACTTGTACGTTCTTGCCAATGAGCTTGGCGAGGCATTTTTGCATGCAGCGCTGATATGTTGCGCCTGCGTTCTTGAGCCCGAAGGGCATTGTCGTGTAGCAGTATACATCATGAGGTGTGATGAATGCTGTGTTTTCCTTGTCTTCCTATTTCATCCGGATCTGGTTGTATCCTGAGTAGGCGTCTAGGAAGGAGAGGCGTTGGCAGCCTGCAGTGGAGTCCACGATATGGTCGATTCGCGGGAGGGGAAAGTTATCCTTGGGGCAGTGATTATTCAGCGACGTGTAGTCGATGCACACTCGAAGGATGTTGGTGTTCTTCTTTGGGACCAGCACTTGGTTTGCTAACCAAGTGGATATTTTTATATCTCTGATGAATTTTGCTGCGAGCAATCTGTTTACCTCTTCTCCAAGCGCTTTCTGCTTGGGTTCTGAGAACCGTCGGGTGGTCTGCTTGATGGGCTTTACATCTTTGTAGACTTCGAGTGAGTGCTCGGCGAACTCCCTGGGTATTCCTGGCATATCTGAAGGCTGCCACGCGTAAATTTCCCAGTACTCACGGAGGAGTTCGACGAGCGCGCTTTCCTATGCTGGCGAGAGGGTAGTGGAGACCATCGCCGTTTTCGCAGAATCCGTCGGGTGCACTTGATGTTTGTGAGTGTCGCTGTTGGCGCTGAATTCCAATTCTGGTGCGTTTTTCTTTGTGAGGGGCATCACGGAGTGATCCGTGTTCTTTGCTATTTCCTCTAGTTCTTCTTGCATCCCGAAATATTTTGCGATTTTGTTGAACTCGATGTCGCACTTGTTTGATTTCTGGAAATCTCCGTCGATGGTGATTGTGCCATATTCCCCAGGTAGCTTGAGCTTCAGGTATGCGTAATGTGGTACTGCCACGAATCTTGCGAACGCTGTTCGACCAAGAATGGTGTGGTACTGTGAGGGCCAGTCGACTACTGCAAAGTCAATGAACTCTCTCCTGTAATTGCGTCGATTGCCTAACACCACCTCCAGATTGATTGTTCCGAGTGGACGGATCACCTTTCCTGGAACTATCCCGTGGAAGGATGTTTTTGATTCTGCGAGTCCTTCCAGGTTCATGTTCATCCGATGGAGCGTATCCGCGTAGATGATATTGATGCCGCTGCCCCCGTCCATGAATACACGAGCCAATTCGTAGTTGCCAATTTGTACTTGGATAACTAGGGCAGCATGTCCTGGTCAATAGACTCGCGTGGGGTGGTCTTCCATGGAGAAGGTAATTGGCTGATCCGCCATCTTCAGGTACTCGGGTCTTGTTGGTGGAGTTTGCACAGCCATGCATAGTTGTCGTGTGTTTGTCTTCTGAGCTCTGCGGGATGGGCAAACTTTTTGTATCATCCCCAACAGTCCAGCCGGGTTTGGGTATGCGTTGGCTCCGGCGTTTGCTACGGTGGCGCAGGTAGTGCGGCTAACACCGTGCTCTGATTTCCTGGTGGAGGCAGGGGTTGTGGCGGTTGGAACCCTTGGTGTCCTCCTCCTGGAAGTGGCGGGTAGCTCTGACTAGGTGCTGATCTACTTTTCTTCGAGAAGGCCTCATGGATTTCAATGAACTTCCGGCAATCCTTGAGAAGGTGTGTTGCCTTAGTTTTGCCTGTGCGCTTATCTGTAAATAGATGTAGCGAGCAGTATCCGTCGAGGTCTTCCTCAGGAGTTTTGTCTTCAGCCTTCGGTTTCCATTCGGGACTTCCACGGCGTCCGTTATCGCGATTTCGCGTGAATTCCGCTGCTACAAGTTCTTCTCGGTCGTCGTGATCGTAGTACTTCCTTCTTTTCTTTCGACCATGACGGTCGTCCTCGGGTGCGGGCGAAGATGCCCTCTCGTTGCGTACGGAGTCCTCTCCATTAGCCCATCTATCGGCTATGATCATCAGCTCTCCAATAGTTTTGGGCACAGCTCGTCCCAGTTCTTCTCTGAAAGCAGTTCGTCGAGCACCCTTTGCGAAGGCCTCAACCGCTACTTCTTCTGATATGTTTCCTGCGGTGTTCCTGAGCGTGGTCCATCGCTGGATGTATTCGCGAGTGAACTCGCCACTCTTTTGTTTGCAGGCTCGCAGTTCCTCTATGGTCGCCGGCCTTTTGTAGGTGGCCTGGAAGTTCTTGAAAAAATCAAAGTGCAGATCGTCCCATCATGCATAGCAGGACTTCGGTCTTGCTTCCAGCCAGCTACGCGCCGCTCCTACCAAGTGTAGGTTGAGGTACTGCATAGCCGTGTTCTTGTTCCCACGTTGGCATTTTACTGCCGTGAGGTAGTCGTTTAGCCACGACGAAGGTTCTAGCGAACCATCGTACTTTGTTACTTATGTGCTGAGCTTGAATATCTTGGGCTAAGGCGCTTCGCGGATGCTGCGAGTGAAACAGAGTGCGCCGTAGGTCTCATCATCAGAAGAACCGGATGAGGAGCGCGCGCGGTTCCTTGCTGCCCTTGCCTTGTCTACTCTATTTTGCGCGATGTCCGACCGCGCATTGTAACCGGGCTGATCGCGGTCGGTTTCTTTCCTTGGTTCCTTCCTGCGTTTTTGCGAGCGGCTGCTGTGATGTCGCGACCCAGGATCTCTACCTTCGCTGCTGCTTCGGCTGTCATCGCGTCGCCGGGCTTCTTTTCCTCGACCACGGCGAGACGATTTTTCTCTTCTGGGTGAAGCACTCCTATGCTTGCATGACGTTTCCCTCTCCTTTTCCTTCTCTTTCTCTTTCTCCTTTTGTTCGGCGGCTTTCCTGCGATCATAGGAGGCAAGCCTTGAGGCTGCCATGCCTAATCCTTTCCGAACTTGTTTATATTGCTCCGCTCGGGGGTCGTTTTCCCCTGGTTGGTTCATCTGCATGTAGGTTGCTGCGGCTAAGACTGCGGCGGCAGGGGTTTGCGGATAGATGTTTCCTTCCTCGTCAACCCGCATGAGGGAAGGTCCGAGTGACCTGCTGATCCCGCCTAGGGATTCTTCATCCATGGATGTCGTTCTCGACGCGTATCCCTTCCTTGCGGGTCGGGTTCCGACAAAAGGAGTTATGGACAGCTCGGCTCGGCGCTGACTCGATTCATCCACCAATTTTTTCCGATGGGCTAGATCTATCCGAGCTTCCTTGATCGCGGTGGCCACTCTCACTAGATGATAGTAGTAGGCGACCATGTCTTCGTGTGGGGCTCCAGCCACAGGTGGCTTGCTCATTCGGATGGCCTCCTTTGCTCGATCCCAAGCGTCACGTGAGACGCCAATCTCAGCGCGTTCCCCTGCGCTGTGTTATGTTTCTGGGGGTGGTTGTTCCGACTCTGCCATGCAGACCTGAGCTAGTCGTGGCTCGTGAGTCCTAGGCGTAACTCGGAAAGCTTTCTTGACCCGAGAGGGTTCCTCTGTAGAGAGGGTATGGAAGTTGCTGGCGTTGAAGCGGATGGACTCGCCACTTTTCTCCAGGTAGGGTCGCGAGTCGACAGCTCCTGACTCGGATTCTTATTCCTCAGGGAAGTGGAGGATCCCGTCTTTGTTGGTGTAGAATTTTAAGCTTCCGAACGTCAAGGTTACGCTCTTCACCAGATCGCTGAATACCGGGCGTGATTCCGGCGAGTGAGGGGTGACCACGACAGATCCGATCCGATCCTGTCGGAGTCGAGGTCGAAGGTTTCCAATGTGAGTTGGATGATGAAACCGAAGATCCCGGAGATCCAGCGTCCGCTGTTCCCATAGACGGCGCCAATTGTCGAATCTGCATCTCAACAAGTCCCTCGAGTGAACCCATAGGGTTTCGAATAGGAGAACCTGTGGACGCTGGTGACGATCGTCGGCTAGATAGGAAGCATGATTTACCCAGGTTCGAGGCCCTCGTAGAGGTAAAACTCTTACTCCTACCTGTGTCGATCTGTATTATCGAATAGATCGGTTACAATGGGGATTGCTCAAGTCGAGAGTTCGATCTCGAGCTTAAGGCTTGGTGGTGCGGTATTTCTTGGTCCTCTTCCGGTGGCTCTCCTGGCCTTATATAGGTGGCCAGGTCCCAAACCGTACCCGGGGAGGACTCGAACTCTAAACCTATGTCGGCAAGGCATTGCGGGTGGGCTTTAACTGGGCCTTCTAGAGTAGTCCAAAGGCTTCCCGTCGTGGGCTTCAGTCTTGGGCCTAGGACCGGGTATCCTTATTCGCCGGGTCCAAGGTACATCCCTTCGTCAGGGTGTATATGATGTTTGGGTTGATTTGAGTCTGAAGGTGAAAGTGCACAAACTCTGCAGAGTCAACAAACTACGATCTTAGCCGTGTCCCCGGTTATGGAAAATGATGGACGGAAGAATCACATCACCATTTTCAATAAGTAAAATTTTGAGCAAGTGAATAGTAGTTGTGGTACTTGGATTTTAGTCTAATGATGTCACCCTTTGAAAAGAAAATTTTGTTTTACAAAAGATAGCAGAAAACTGGCTTTATGCAAACTTAGACAAAACTCCACTCATCCAAATAAGTATTTAGTATTAGTATTGCCATTTATATCCACCATAGTATTTACTTGCCAATACATTAAATTTTATTCACCCTCTTGTGGCTGCATATTCCATCCTGCAGATGTTCTGAAGAAAAGTGAGGATTTCGTTTAGGATCTCGAGTCTACCGCCAACATGTTTTGCCTGTGTCACTTGAAGAATATGGGCTCAATGTTGTACTATGCTTTCCGCTAAATTTATTTGTTTCGGTTATTTTGTAAAGATTGGATCATGCGATGTAATATATTTTGACACATTTGCATGATATTTCATTTTGTACTGTGGTGCTAGTAATTGATCCAGAGACTAGCACACTAACACAGGTGTTCTTGCATTATTTATACGTGGGAACGCTACAGAATCAGCCCATTTATTCTTTTTTGCATAAATAATATTGCTATATTAATTTAACTCTCATATATACTATAAATAATAGAAAATGATATAGTTCACAGGTATAAAAATTTAAATTCCAATAGTCCCAAAATTTGATGAATTTTCCAACACAAGACATCAGATGGGTACTACTCGTTTTCTTTGTGGATCCACACGTGATCAACCAAATTATTTTGGAGTTTAACATGAACAGCATGATCATGTATTTCATGATGAATCTTGAGGACAAGAGGCCCGGGCATAAAAATATAATCGTTATCGTCAGACGAATCATTAGACGATGTATCCATGAATTCTTTGTAGAAAAACTCGTCACAGCTACGTGCCATAATTTCCGCCATCAAACCATCAAAATAATGTAACAACAATCACATATTTTCCATAGCTAGTCACTGGAGAGAGTTTGCGACAATTGTTATCTACTGGTAAACCATCGATCACCTTGTGGGCATATGGGACCGGGGTGGAGCTCGAGGCTATGGGCGAAGATATTGCTAGCAAGGAAATTTTGTCGTGGCCTGAGAAAGAGGCACAACCACCCACTCAATTTTAGCTCTAGGGCACTCGGCCTCAAATGGTGGCGTTGATGGCGAGATGGCTTTTCATCGTCTAGGCTTGCCTAACCAACAACGGTGACAACAACGGGTCGTCATGCGGCTCTATGGTGGCGAGTGATGAGGATGTACGGGGGTGTTCGGCGTATGGGTGGTGGGAGAGAGGAATCACATGGGAGAGAGCGGTAAAGGTGGGAGAATAGCCGACATGGTTGACGGGCGGGGCCAGTGGAGCAGAAATGACAGACGAAGACAATGTATGTTTGGCTCAAAGCCGACCCTTAACCACTGGCAAGAGCAAAAAAAAAGCATTCCAAAGAAAAAAGAGCAGTCAAAAACATTTTAAAGAAAAAGGAGCTGACAATAGGATGTGATAGTAATAATAGTCCCAACAATGTAATTACGAAGCTAGATTTGATTATATTCATGTATTATTTGTATGAAAAGTATGCTGATATTGTACACCAATCTCTCAACCAAGTGAGCTAGACCCACTTATTTAATATTTTTAATTCCTTTGACTCCACACAAAAAAACATCATTTAAACATATGCAATATTAAAGTTTCAACATGTTGATGTTTTGAAATCATATTTGATTTTTAATAATCACATACACAATTCCATGCCTCAAAAATACTTTCGCACATGTAGCTTTATTAGATTTTATAAATACACTACGATATGTATAAGTGATCAAAGTCGTGTTATTGAGGAGTCCCTTTGGATGGATAGATTGGCAGCTTTTGTGAAGCAAGTTGATTGACCTTTTGTCTTTGAATTGTTATTCACTAGTTAGAGCATAAAAAATCATGTGCATACTCTTTTCATACTAATGTATTTTGGACTGAGCCTATGCACATCCATAGTGCATAGCATTTCCTATATGTGCATGCTCTTTTCAGTTGTTGTTTTTTACTTTGAAATACCATTTCAATTTATTTTTTCAAAATTAAGGGCTAAATGCAACCCGGGCTACAATCCTTCTATAAAGATATTCCAATTTTACTCCCGTCAACTAATGTGAGGTAACTGTCAGCACATCATTAACCTTCACTAGGACAAATTAATATCTTACCCAAGGTAATAGATCACCATAACTGTTAGATAAAAGAAAATGGACGATCTAAAAAGGTGTGGAAGCACCTTCAAATTTCTCATCGGCCATTTTTTATGAGGTATCAGCAGTGGGGGTACAAGTAACAACTTGCACGGAGGGAACTAATTCATACAACAACTTGAAAAAGTTGAGTAAATCGTACACGAACTTGCTCAGTTGGAGCAAATTGGTCCAAATCCAATCAAAACGCGACATTTGGACGCCTCGGTGGCAGCTGCGTGGCCAGGAAAATTTGCAGAAAACCCCTGAACCTTTCAAGTCACACGTACTAGTCCAAAGCTCCTCAGGTGCTACAAATTTATTGCGAGGGTCCCTGGAGCATTCCCATTTAATGTGTCGGCCCAGCCCCCGAATGAACGCATCCACTGTGTGATCATCACGCCGCACTTTTGCCCCAGGTGCACGCGACGCGGCCGACGCAGGCGACGCCGGCAGCAACCATGGCGGGCGAACGTCTCTTGTGCAACTACAACGTCTCCCCGCCCTATTACAGTCCATCTTCCCCCTCCTCCGTCCCCTCCTCTCTTATCCACTCCATCTCTGCCCGAACTCCCGCCATGGCCGGGTTTATCTAGGTTTCTTCGCCCCACTAATCGATGTTGGTGAACTTCAAATTAGTGGTGGGAACAAGCAGTGTAGGTGTGTTGGAAGGATTTGCCCAACTTTTCTTGTTCAATGTTGGAAGATTTGTGGATGCCCTCGGCCATGTCGCTGATTTGGGGTGCGCTGCAAATTGATTGATTTGAGGGGTTTTTGATCTTTTTAATACTGTTTCGTTGATGTTTAGGTAGTTCTGCGGGTTACTGAAGTGTTCTAACACGAATCAGAGCATGCCTTGTTTTCACTTTTTGTGTTGTAATTCATAAAATGTTGGAGCTTTAACTGGATTTTATTGTCTCCAATGCAAGTGACGATTCAGAGAGGTTCACTGTTGGATTTCATCATAATGGTTTCTTCACATGAAGTGCTGAGCTAGAGTACATTGATGGCACTATGGATTTCTTTGACAATTGCAACCGTGACACATGGTCTCTTCTATGTATTCATGACTTAATCAGACATCTAAATCATGACATTGATGAAAGATTGCATATGTATTGGCCTATGCTAGGAAAGAAAATCAATGATGGCTAGTGTGCATTGAGAAGGATCCAGACGTTCTTGCAATGATTGAAGCCGTGAAGGATGATAAGACAAAGATATTATTTGTTGATCACACCAACTTTATGAAGAGGTTCATGCCTGATGTCATTATGAAGCTAGGACAAGAGGTTTCAGGACAATTTTATTAGGTCCAGAGTAGTAGGAAATGCAAGCTCTTCAATAGTTTCTGCAGCTCAAGTTGAAATCAATGGAAGTGAGCATGTTGCATATTCAGAAGGTGTGCAGACAGACAGTGATTTTCATGATAGTTATTATATGCAGAAGATGGAGATGGTAACTAATACGTCTCCAACATATCTATAATTGCTGATGCTCCATGATAATATTATACCAATTGCTACATGTTTTCTCCCTTCTTTATAGCATTTTTTACATATTTTCCAAGACTAACCTATTAACAAGACGCCAAGTGCCAGTTCCCTGTTTTCTGCTGTTTTTTGTTTCAAAAAAGTTGTTTTGGAAACATTCTCGGAATTGGACCCCACAAAGCCCGGGGAGGCCGCGCCACCCCATGGTGTGGGCCCCCCAGGACTCCACCGCCTTTGCCCTTTCGCCCCCCCCGGATGGAAAACAATAAGCACCTGATCAAATATCCCCGAAAAGTTCCACAAGCGCCGTCGTCGTCAACCCTAGATCACGGGGGTCTGAAGCTGTCTCCCGGCACCCTACCAGAGAGGAAATCATCACCGGAGGCTTCTCCATCACCATGCCTGCCTCTGGAGTGATGCGTGAGTAGTTCATCCTTGGACCATGGGTCCATAGCAGTAGCTAGATGGTTGTCTTTTCCTCATATGCCTCCATGTTTAGATCTTGTGAGCTGCCTATCACGATCGAGATTGATCTTATGTAATTATATAAGTTGTGTTTGCTGGGATCCGATGAATATTGAACTTATGCCAAGTTGATTATAGTCTTTATTTCTTATGTTATTTGTGACCTTGCATGATTTCCGTTGCTAGTGGCTGCTCTGGCCAAGTAGTTGCGAGTGACTCCAAGAGGGAGTATTTATGCTAGATAGTGGGTTCATGCCTCCTTTTCGCCTGTGCTCGAGTGACAGAAACGTGACGGGGGAGGATGTGATGTTGCCACTAGGGAGAAAAACACCAGTGTGAGTGCACGCGTGTACAATCATTGCTTGCATTACACACATTGTTTAATGCAGTTATATGTTGCTTGCAACTTAATACCTAAGGGGGTTCGGATGATAACTTGAGAGTGGATTATTAGTCATAGATGCAGATGGATTTAAGTCTATGTAAATTGTTCTAATGGCCGCACTAAATATCATAGTAATCATCATGTCATGAATATAGACTACGGTGCAAGCTTTATTTGTCAATTGCCTAGCTGTAATTTGTTCACCCAACATGTTTTATTTAGGGAGAGACACCACTAGTGAACCTATGAACCCGGTCCATTTTCTTACACTGTTAAACAAACCACAACAATTTCCTGCTTTCTTTACTTACTGCAAGCGTACACCATTTTTCACACTATACGTCTAATCTTTGTTTTCAGCAAGACCGGTGAGATTGACAACCTCACTTTACCGTTGGGACAAAGTATTTTGGTTGTGTTGTGTGCAGGTTCCATGTTGTTGCTGACACCGGTGAGGCGCCATCACCACCGTAAGTGGCATCAACCTTCCCGAGATCCTCTTCCTCCTACTGATTGATAACCTTGGTTCTTAACCGAGGGAAATTCTTACCGTTGTGCTCATCATACCCTCCTCTTGGGGTTTCCAACAAAACGTAGTAAGGAATTTCTAGCGCCATCGCCGGGGAGGAAGAAGTCTTCTGGCAAGGGAAGAACTCCTACCTTGGAAGCCTGCAATTTGATTGAAAGCTTAGTAGGAGCACCCCCCCCCATTACAACTGTTAAAACTGAGATCACTTTGGAGGATGTTATTAATAAACTAAACTCTTTGGAAATTAACTTACCAATTTTCCTTGATAATGCTAGCAAAGTTAATGAATCAAGAATTACTATTGATAAGAGAATCACTGCTCTAGAAGCTAGCAACACTCATGATAATCAGAATTTTAGGATTGGTAAACTAGAGGATGCTATTGCAACTTTAAGCTCAACTTTTTCATCTCTTAAATTCAAAAGGTAGAAATCCTTTGTGGGAAAGGAGCAAAGATTTATGTATGTTCCCAAGATAACTAAACCTAAATCTCAATATGTGCTGAAAATTGCTAAAACAATTAATGAAAGTAAGAGTGACTCCCATGTTGAATCTTCAGAAAAATCTAGAGTGCCTATTGTTGCAAAGAATGGTTTAGAGAAAGTTATTGATGTTGATGCTTCACTTGAAAATACTTGATTTGCTTTATATGCCTAGCTGAAAGGCGTTAAAGAAAATCGCTACCAGGAGACAACCCGTTTTATTTCTCTGTTTTCAATCGGTTTTCCTTTGTTTTCTTTTGTGTGCTTTGCACCTGGGTGTTTTCTATTTCCTTAGCAACCCTGATGTATCTTTTATTTTGTGTTTTTGTTGAGCCAAGTAAAGCCTCTAGTGGAAAGTTGAGACTATATTTCGGATTTTTGCGCAAGAAACAGATTTCTGCTGTCCACTGTTAAATCCGTATAAAATCACAGAATATTCAAAATGACCTTACCTTTTTTTGCATAATCCTAGGTTGTATACACAAATTTTTTTAGTTTACCACTTTTTGATTTGAGCAACAGAAGATTTTCAAAAAAAAAATCATCTTTACCTAATGTCAGGTTTTGACAGATTTGTGCCAATAATTGTATTTGCATCTTAATCTCTTTCTTTTGGTGTTCTTTTGAGAAAAATAGTTTTAAAAGAAGTTGTGACAATAGCTAATGTGTTTTTGAGTGTTAGGCTTGTGTTAAAACTGAACCATGTGAATTTATTATATTTCGATTGCACTAACGTTGCTAATGAAGATTGTGAGAAGTTCGGTGTGAAGGAAGTTTTCAAGGGTCAAGAGAAGAGGACGATATGACGTGATCAAGAAGAGTGAAGATCCTAATCTTGGGGATGCCCTGGTGGTACATCCTAGATATTCCAAGAGGACTTAAGCGTCTAAGCTTGGGAATGTCCAAGGCATCCCCTTCTTCATCAACAAATTATCAGGTCACTTATAGTGAAACTATATTTATATTCGGTCACACCTTATGTGCTTTACTTGGATCGTCTTTTATTTTTGCTTTCAGTTTTTTTTTTTGCAAGAAGCTTGGTTGGACCCCAGCATTATTTTATTGGAGAGTGACACGCTCCGTTTTTTCATGGGAATATGTTGTATTCTTAATCTTTGTATGGCTGCTGCATTTATTTAGCTCATGTTTTGCATGCATCTCTTATCAGAGCTTTTAGTTTTAATAGTGTTATATGAGTACTCTAATGTTTTCTTGCTGTATCATAAAGAGTATTTTTGTTAAAACATATCTTGTATGGTGCTTGTTGGGAAAAGAAACCGCTTGATGTAGAATTTATAACAGTGCAAGTAGAAGCTTGTATAGACTGTGGCTAGAACTTTTTCATGCCATGCTAAATATTATTTTAGTTCTAAAGCCTTGTGGTTATTGAGTAGCATGAATAGCCTCAAATAGCTAAGAGTGTATAATATGTCTTGAAATGTTCATGAGTTGTTCTTGTCATAGTAAAGCATCAATTTATGGTATTCTCTTTCGAATGTTTTATTTGGTTGACTTGGTGCATGCTCACACCATGTTTATGACTACGAACCAGTCACGAATAGCCTCCATGACCACTTAGTTTTTGAACTTGTGATGCCGCTTATGCTTTAATTAATGATGCTTATGTCGCTAAGTATGATTATGGCTCTTATGCTCTCTTGATTTGTCGTTCCCAGTCTTTTGCTAGCCTCCACCTGTACTGAGTATGGAATTCTACTCATGCATCCCTTCTTTATAGCATTTTTATATGTTTTCCGGGACTAACCTATTAACAAGAGGTCAAGTGTCAGCTCGCTATTTTCTGCTGTTTTTGGTTTCAGAAAAGTTGTTCTGGAAACATTCTCGGAATTGGACCCCACAAAGCCCGAAGTGCCTATTTTCCCCGGAAGCATTCAGAAGACCGAAGAAGAGTCGAAGACGGGCACTAGGGGGCCACACCATGGGGTGCTGCAGCCTCCCCCTGGCCGGGCCAACTGGTGGTGTGGGGCCCCGGGCCTCCACCGCCTTTGCCCTTTCGCCTATTTATTCCCTTCGGATGGAAAACCCTAAGCACCTGATCAAATATCCCCGAAAATTTCTGCATGCCACCGTCATCGTCAACCCTAGACCGGGGGGTTCTGAAGCTGTCTCCAGACACCCTGCCGGAGAGGAAATCATCACCGGAGGCTTCTCCATCACCATGTCTGTCTCCAGTGTGATGCGTGAGTAGTTCATCCTTGGACTGCGTGTCCATAGCAGTAGCTAGATGGTTGCCTTCTCCTCATATGCCTCCATGTTTAGATCTCGTGAGCTGCCTATGATGATCGAGATTGATCTTATGTAATTCTATATGTTGTGTTTGCTGGGATCCGATCAAATATTGAACTTGTGCCAAGTTGATTATAGTCTTTATTGCTTATGTTATTTGTGATCTTGCATGCTTTCCGTTGCTAGTGGTTGCTCTGGCCAAGTAGTTTCTAGTGACTCCAAGAGGGAGTATTTATGCTAGATAGTGGGTTCATGCCTCCTTTTCGCCTGTGCTCGAGTGACATAAACTTGACGGGGGAGGTTGTGTTGTTGCCACTAGGGAGAAAAACACCAGTGTGAGTGCCCACGTGTACAATCATTGCTTAAATTACACACATTATTTAATGCAATTATCTGTTGCTTGCAACTTAATACCTAAGGGGGTTCGGATGATAACCTGAGGGTGGATTATTAGTCATAGATGCAGATGGATTTCGGTCTATGTATATTGTTGTAATGTCCGCACTAAATATCATAGTAGTCATCATGTCATGAATGTGCACTACGGTGCAACCTTTATTTGTCAATTGCCTAGCTGTAATTTGTTCACCCAGCATGTTTTATTTATGGAGAGACACCACTAGTGAACCTATGAACCCCGGTTCATTTTCGTACACTGTTAAACAAATCACAACAATTTCCTGCTTTCTTTACTTACTGCAAGCGTACACCATTTTTCACACTATATGTCTAATCTTTGTTTTCAACATGACCGGTGAGATTGACAACCTCACTTTACCGTTGGGACAAAGTATTTTGCTTGTGTTGTGTGCAGGTTCCATGTTGTTGCTGACACCGGTGAGGCGCCATCACCACCGTAAGTGGCATCAACCTTCCCGAGATCCTCTTCCTCCTACTGATTGTTAACATTGGTTCTTAACCGAGGGAAATTCTTACCGTTGTGCTCATCATACCCTCCTCTTGGGGTTTCCAACAAAACGTAGTAAGGAATTTCTAGCGCCATCGCCGGGGAGGAAGAAGTCTTCTGGCAAGGGGAGTCTCACACTCTCTATCTTTTTTTTTATTGTCTTGTTTTTATTCATGTCTTGTTTTGCTTCTCTTTATCAAAAACACAAAAAAAATAGTTTACTTTAGTAGTTGTTATTTATTTTCTTGCTTTTATTTTACTAGAATGAGTATTCTTAAAGTTGAGGTTCGTTGTTTTAGGAAACAAGGGGAGAGAGTTTAAAAGATGCTTGGTATAGAATAAATGATGCTCATAATAGGTGCACACAAAAAATTCTTCCTTGATACTCCTGAGGAATTTTTTTGTTGGTATTTCTGGCTGGTATAGGCATGTGTTAGAGACTCTTACGGGTGGAAATTTTCTAGGAACTCCTACCTTGGAAGCCTGCAATTTGATTTAAAGCTTAGTAGGAGCACCCCCCCATTACAGCTGTTAAAACTGAGATCACTTTGGAGGATGTTATTAATAAACTAAACTCTTTGGAAATTAACTTACCAATTTTCCTTGATAATGCTAGCAAAGTTAATGAATCAAGAATTACTATTGATAAGAGAATCACTGCTCTAGAAGCTAGCAACACTCATGATAATCAGAATTTTAGGATTGGTAAACTAGAGGATGCTATTGCAACTTTAAGCTCAACTTTTTCATCTCTTAAATTCAAAAGGTAGAAATCCTTTGTGGGAAAGGAGCAAAGATTTATGTATGTTCCCAAGATAACTAAACCTAAATCTCAATATGTGCTGAAAATTGCTAAAACAATTAATGAAAGTAAGAGTGACTCCCATGTTGAATCTTCAGAAAAATCTAGAGTGCCTATTGTTGCAAATAATGGTTTAGAGAAAGTTATTGATGTTGATGCTTCACTTGAAAATACTTGATTTGCTTTATATGCCTAGCTGAAAGGCGTTAAAGAAAAGCGCTACCACGAGACAACCCGTTTTATTTCTCTGTTTTCAATCGGTTTTCCTTTGTTTTCTTTTGTGTGCTTTGCACCTGGGTGTTTTCTATTTCCTTAGCAACCCTGTTGTATCTTTTATTTTGTGTTTTTGTTGAGACAAGTAAAGCCTCTAGTGGAAAGTTGAGACTATATTTCGGATTTTTGCGCAAGAAACAGATTTCTGTTGTCCACTGTTAAATCCGTATAAAATCACAGAATATTCAAAATGACCTTACCTTTTTTTTTGCATAATCCTAGGTTGTATACACAACTTTTTTTAGTTTACCACTTTTTGATTTGAGCAACAGAAGATTTTCAAAAAAAAATCATCTTTACCTAATGTCAGGTTTTGACAGATTTGTGCCAATAATTGCATTTGCATCTTAATCTCTTTCTTTTGGTGTTCTTGTGAGAAAAATATTTTAAAAGAAGTTGTGACAATAGCTAATGTGTTTTTGAGTGTTAGGATTGTGTTAAAACTGAACCATGTGAATTTATTATTTCGATTGCACTAACGTTGCTAATGAAGATTGTGAGAAGTTCGGTGTGAAGGAAGTTTTCAAGGGTCAAGAGAAGAGGACGATATGACGTGATCAAGAAGAGTGAAGATACTAATCTTGGGGATGCCCTGGTGGTACATCCTAGATATTCCAAGAGGACTTAAGCGTCTAAGCTTGGGAATGCCCAAGGCATCCCCTTCTTCATCAACAAATTATCAGGTCACTTATAGTGAAACTATATTTTTATTCGGTCACACCTTATGTGCTTTACTTGGAGCGTCTTTTATTTTTGCTTTCAGTTTTTTTTTTGCAAGAAGCTTGGTTGGACCCCAGCATTATTTTATTGGAGAGTGACACGCTCCGTTTTTTCATGGGAATATGTTGTATTCTTAATCTTTGTATGGCTGCTGCATTTATTTAGCTCATGTTTTGCATGCATCTCTTATCAGAGCTTTTAGTTTTAATAGTGTTATATGAGTACTCTAATGTTTGCTTGCTGTATCATAAAGAGTATTTTTGTTAAAACATATCTTGTATGGTGCTTGTTGGGAAAAGAAACTGCTTGATGTAGAATTTATAACAGTGCAAGTAGAAGCTTGTATAGACTGTGGCTAGAACTTTTTCATGCCATGCTAAATATTATTTTAGTTCTAAAGCCTTGTGGTTATTGAGTAGCATGAATAGCCTCAAATAGCTGAGAGTGTATAATATGTCTTGAAATGTTCATGAGTTGTTCTTGTCATAGTAAAGCATCAATTTATGGTATTCTCTTTCGAATGTTTTATTTGGTTGACTTGGCGCATGCTCACACCATGTTTATGACTACGAACCAGTCACGAATAGCCTCCATGACCACTTAGTTTTTGAACTTGTGATGCCGCTTATGCTTTAATTAATGATGCTTATGTCGCTAAGTATGATTATGGCTCTTATGCTCTCTTGATTTGTCGTTCCCAGTCTTTTGCTAGCCTCCACCTGTACTGAGTATGGAATTCTACTCATGCATCCCTTCTTTATAGCATTTTTATATGTTTTCCGGGACTAACCTATTAACAAGAGGTCAAGTGCCAGCTCGCTATTTTCTGCTGTTTTTGGTTTCAGAAAAGTTGTTCTGGAAACATTCTCGGAATTGGACCCCACAAAGCCCGAAGTGCCTATTTTCCCCGGAAGCATTCAGAAGACCGAAGAAGAGTCGAAGACGGGCACTAGGGGGCCACACCATGGGGTGCTGCAGCCTCCCCCTGGCCGGGCCAACTGGTGGTGTGGGGCCCCGGGCCTCCACCGCCTTTGCCCTTTCGCCTATTTATTCCCTTCGGATGGAAAACCCTAAGCACCTGATCAAATATCCCCGAAAATTTCTGCATGCCACCGTCATCGTCAACCCTAGACCGGGGGGTTCTGAAGCTGTCTCCCGACACCCTGCCGGAGAGGAAATCATCACCGGAGGCTTCTCTATCACCATGTCTGCCTCCAGAGTGATGCGTGAGTAGTTCATCCTTGGACTACGTGTCCATAGCAGTAGCTAGATGGTTGCCTTCTCCTCATATGCCTCCATGTTTAGATCTCGTGAGCTGCCTATGATGATCGAGATTGATCTTATGTAATTCTATATGATCTGTTTGCTGGGATCCGATCAAATATTGAACTTGTGCCAAGTTGATTATAGTCTTTATTGCTTATGTTATTTGTGATCTTGCATGCTTTCCGTTGCTAGTGGTTGCTCTGGCCAAGTAGTTTCTAGTGACTCCAAGAGGGAGTATTTATGCTAGATAGTGGGTTCATGCCTCCTTTTCGCCTGTGCTCGAGTGACATAAACTTGACGGGGGAGGTTGTGTTGTTGCCACTAGGGAGAAAAACACCGGTGTGAGTGCCCACGTGTACAATCATTGCTTAAATTACACACATTATTTAATGCAATTATCTGTTGCTTGCAACTTAATACCTAAGGGGGTTCGGATGATAACCTGAGGGTGGATTATTAGTCATAGATGCAGATGGATTTCGGTCTATGTATATTATTGTAATGTCCGCACTAAATATCATAGTAGTCATCATGTCATGAATGTGCACTACGGTGTAACCTTTATTTGTCAATTGCCTAGCTGTAATTTGTTCACCCAGCATGTTTTATTTATGGAGAGACACCACTAGTGAACCTATGAACCCCGGTCCATTTTCGTACACTGTTAAACAAATCACAACAATTTTCTGCTTTCTTTACTTACTACAAGCGTACACCATTTTCCACACTATACGTCTAATCTTTGTTTTCAGCAAGACCGGTGAGATTGACAACCTCACTGTACCGTTGGGACAAAGTATTTTGGTTGTGTTGTGTGCAGGTCCCAAGTTGTTGCTGACACCGGTGAGGCGCCATCACCACCGTCAGTGGCATCAATCTTCCCGAGATCCTGTTCCTCCTAATGAATTGATAACATTGGTTCTTAGCTGAGGGAAATTCTTACCGTTGTGCTCATCAAACCCTCCTCTTGGATTTTCCAACAAAACGTAGCAATAACATATTTTATGCAACTATTTACAAGGAAGTCAATGATCACAATGAAAGAGTTGACATAATTGAAGATGAGGATGATGCAGGCCTTGAGCATGATGATTTGCATATGACTAGAGAGCAAGCACTTCAGCTGCAATACAAGTTCAGTAAATTCAATGCTCAAGTTGACATGAACACTCTTGATTTCAAGGTTGACATGGTTTTATCATGCATCAAGGAGTTGCGAGATGCACTTAAAGCATACATCATTAGAGAGAGAGTGAAGGTCAACAAAAGAAGAAATGAGACCACAAGGTTAGAGGCAGTGTGTGATGGAGATTGTGAATTTGGATACACATGGTATATGAAGGCATCACAGGATAGCAGGACAGATGCAATTTTGGTGAAACCATATCTTGGTAACCACAGATGTGAGAGAGTTTGGGAGACAAATACCTTGACAGCCAAGTTTCTCTGCAGTTATTTCCTCAATGAGTTTAGGGACAACCAGAAAATGGATTTGGCAATTTCTAAGACTAAAATTCAGAGAGTTTAACATGACTCCAAACACTTGGAAGTTGAGAAGAGCAAAGAAGCAGACACTGACCATAGTCTATGGTGATGAGACAACAATTCAGGTTGTTGTGGATTATGGTGAAGAGCTTAGGAAAAGCAATCCTGGGTCAACATTTTTCCTGTCCACTAATCTGTCAAAGGAGAAGGGAGATGTTATTCCAAAACACCACTTGGCTACCTTGTATTGGACTTGTGATGCCAGCAAAAGTGGTTTTCTTGAAGGATGCAAGCCAATCATATGCATAGATGGGTGCCACATTAAAACAAGATATAAAGGAAATTTGCTGACTGCAGCAGGCATTGATCCAAATGACTGTATTTTCCATATTGTATATGGCCTAGTTGAGGTTGAGTGCACAAGTGTATGGGAATGGTTTCTCATAACATTAAAATAAGATTTGAACATCACTAACACTTCTCAGTTCACCATAATGAGTGACAGGCAGAAGTTATTATCTTTAGCTATGTTCGATAATTTATATGCTTTGTACTCCATACTTTGGATGTTGTGTGCTTAATAATTTGGATTGTTTGGGTTTACAGATTTAAGTGTGTTCATTTTAATTATAGGGGCTCATTAAGGCTGTCAGTATTGTGTTTCCTGAAGCAGAGCACACGCATTGTGTGAGGCACATTTATCGAATTTTCACAAGAAACACGAAGGGGAGACACTAAAGAATGATCTATGGGCAGTTGCAAGGTCAACCAATCTGCCTACCTATGAGAGAAACATGGACACACTTAAAGTGGACAGTCCCGAGGCTTATGATTGGGTAGAAGAAATGCCATCAAACACATGGGTCAAGGCATTTTTCAAATATTTCACCAAATGTGACATGTTGCTCAACAATCATTCAGAAGTGTTTAACAGGTGAGAGTTGTGCATACTACCAATGTATTTTGTTTGCTGCCCACTTGTTTGTTGTTCCTGATGGATTTCAATTATTATTAATGCAACTACATAAATGAGGCGAGGGAACTGCCAATGCTATCCATGCTAGAGAATATTTTCTACAAGATGATGCATAGGATAGTAGGCAAGAACCTGGAAGCTGTTGCATGGGACGAAATTCTTTGTCCCAAAATCAAGAAAAAATTATACAAGTACACTGAATTTGCCAAGAGTTGTGGTGTGGAAACTTCAGGTGGTGGAAAATTTAAAGTAACCGCTGGAGAATTTGAAATACGATACATAGTGGACCTTGGAAAAAAATATTGTGACTACAACAGATGGCAACTGACAGGAATACCTTGCCACCATGTCATTGCCTGTTGTAGACATGAAATAATAGCCGCTTATAGAATGTGTCGTGGGATAATCACGGCAGACGTTACCGGGGGTAACTTATCTTGGGGCAATACGACACAGGCGTTTGGGAGAGGGTTTAGCTCAGAGGAAGACATGATGATAATCAATCTGGTAGCCGGCAATCAAGTCGCCGAGTCTCCGATCTAGATATATTAACTCGACTCTCGTGTTACACTGGATGCTCGATATCAAGCGATATTGCTAGAACTCTTGGATCTCTCTCAACTAGTCCTAGGGGCCGGTTTATATAGCACCCGGACCCCCTGGTTTGCCCTCCAAGGCGCACCCTGAATCCTACCCGGACACTGCATACAAACCCTAGCTTTCCTTATCGTAACCCACAATCCGGGTTACCAGGCCTATGAACTTGGGCCTTCCAGAAGCTCCCTTATCTTTAGCCGGATCTTGCGCAGAGTCCATTGGGCCGAGTTACACCTTGGTGTTGGCCTACCGGGTTATCATCCCTCCATCAGTAGTCCCCAGAATAGCTTGGGCTTCACGAGATTCTCTTTGAAGCGCACGCTATTCCCTGCAAAATTATCAAACTTACAAATTCAATGGAGGCCGGGTTAAATTGCTTTAATAAACAGCCAGGCCTAACTCCAAGGTGGCCATATAATAACCCGGCTTTCTCCAAGTCCTTTGCTCAGCTTTTCCGGGTCAACACCCTGATAAGAATGTTTAAAGACCTGATTCACTTTACTCGATAATTGCCCCTAGTATTGCGGAGAAGATCTCCTTCTTATCTCTGTCCGGATATCTCGGTCAGCACTTAGAGCATATATCACGAAATCCGTGCAGGTAGGCGTTATCCCGAAATCCCCGGCTCCCACCCGTTGGACTAGGTTTATCCACCCACTCTTTATAAATAAGGACCCAGGCGACAACCTAGCCCCCAACGGTTCATTCCAACTCCTTCTCCTTCCTCATCTCTCACGCTCGCGCAACACCACAACAAGAATCTCAAGCTCGCCGTCGGAGCCAAACCGCCGCCGGTTACGTTCGCTCCCGAACCGCTCCGCACCGCCGCCGAACTCCGCCGCAGCGCCCTCATCTTGCCCACCGGGATTTCCGAAGGAATATCCAGATCGCGCCGTTCGCCGCCGCCGCGCGTCACTCCAATTCACTCCAGTAAGTCCCTTGTATCCATTAATTCAATCTCGCAATTTTTCGATTTACTCTAGATTGAATCTAGGTCAACCCACGGGAAATTTTTTCTTGTGGCGCCGGTTTAAACTTGCTCAGATGCTCGATAATTCCTCCAATAGCCTGATTAATGATCACACACCACTCCCGTACCATTATTAGTCATCAATTTCTTCGTAGAATCGTTCGCAAGTTTTCCAACCTAGATCCATTTCATCCCAACTTTCCGTGCATTTCATTGATACCCGGAAAAATCCTTCTCTTCTGGTTCTTTTGCTTGCAGTAGATACATGGGCAATCATCCGTCTTCCTCAAACACCTTTCAATACGTAAGTAACCAATAGCTTCCATAATTACACTTGATACCCGGATAATTCTTGTAGTCTTCGCTCTGCGGCATGATACCCGGATAATTCTTAATATTCATATCTTCTCGATACTGCATGAATACACTCGGGTAATTTATGATCTCCGAATCTCATTTCTTGTAGTTCTTTGTCTTGTGTTTTGCAGGTTGATCCCATGGCTCCCAAAAGGCAAGGGAAACAGCCGGCCCAGGCGAAGACAACCCAATCCATATCCGCCAATTGGGGGCGATCCACAGTCACAAAGGCCAAGCTGGAAGAGCTGGCCGAGTTGGGGGTTCTCCCCTCTCAGAAGGACATTCATTGGAGGGCGCTGGGTGACGAGACCCGGCCCACACCTGCCGAGGATGAGGTAATCTGTTTCATAGAGCACGTGACCCGGGGATTCCGTCCTCCGGGTCACCCTTTCTTTCGTGAGGTCCTGAGCCATTATGGCCTCAGGACATTTGACATAGGGCCTAACTCTATGTTGAATATTACTCACTTCATTGTTTTGTCCGAGTCATACTTGTGCACTCCGCCAAGTTTGGCCCTCTTCATTGAACTTTTCCAGTGCAAGCCGTGCCGCGAAAGCGGTGACGGGGCACTTCTCACCTGCGGCGGGGTATCCATCCAACGCCGCAAGAACTCACTAATGCCAACCCTTAATCTGATTCCCATGTTAAACACTGGCAATTATCCTTCTTTTACTGCCACGACACTTCCCCACCCGGTGAAAAGAAACTGCCGGGTTACTCCGAGGGTCTCCTCGATATTTCTGAAAAATTCAATGCTTTCGCCCCTGACTCGGACAGGGAAGCAATCCTGCCTTTACTAGCTAGAATAGCCGTCCTCTCCGCCCAAGGTCTTCTTGGGCTCAATTTAGTGAAAACTTGGGTTGATTTCCGGATCCAACCCAATTCTATCCGCACCAAGTTGATGTGCGAGTACTCGGGGCATGCCACGGACGCACTCCGATATTCCACCAAGAGCTTTGCAACCGGCGACACCAATAAAACCATCAAAGGTTTCCTGACGGAAAAACTGGAAGTCATAAAGAACATCGCTGGGTTACCTCCATTTACTCGGGAAAATCCGGCTCCAACGGTAAGACCCGATACTCATAAGCTTATTTCCACACTTTGACTAGATACTGCTTTTAACCCTTACTTTCATCTTTTTGTCTCAGGCTGATGACCCTTTCTGGAAAGTTGAAACCTCCCCCCCCCTCCAGAGACCCGGAAGAGGAAGACGAGCCAGCCAATGATGATGAAGGTTCTTATCCGGATCTTGTGTCATTTTCACTTGCATCATTTTCCTCCCATTTTAACTTTTTCCATCAATACATACTCGGCTCGCAGGGCTGGAGGACGAAGAAGAGAAGGATGAGGACGACCCGGAGGCCACCGAATCTGATCAGGAAGTAACAGTCGGGGCCAAGAGGAAAGCCAGAGGAGTGGTTTCCAAGGTTCCTTTCTCTTCTATATCCTCTGAACCTTACTCCTTCGATATCATGCGTAGACTTAACCAACAGTCGTCACACTCGTCACACTTGAAGGATCCTCTCCCGGTCAAACGTAGGGTGACTCGGAGTTCTCCGGGTGACGATCCCCTTAACCCCGGTATCACCACCTCACCAGTCCACCGGGTTGGTACTCCTCCACCTCAATCCTCCAAATCCCCTCAGCGTCACCCATCTCCCAACCATCCACGTGCCGGGCAATTCCGGGTTCCGCTATCGGTCCCTTTGACGACTTCATCTGCTTCCAGCAGCGAGCTCCCACCGGATTACGCTGTAAATACCGGGTAAGCCTTTTCTATTTGACATCCTTTCATACCTGACAACTTTCAATCACTGTTGCTAACTGCCTCTCCCTTTTCTTTAGCGCTCAAGTCACAGTTAGTGACCCGGAGAACATGGAAACAGATAACCAGAAGACGGAGGAACCAACTGATAATGCGGACGCCGCGGCTGGTGATGAGGCTGAAGACGCCCAAGAACAAGATCCTTTTAATGACCTGGCCCGACAAGAAGCCGGGTCTCCAAAATGGTCTGAAGACGTGGATGAAGAGATTGAGATCCAAGAGACGAGGACGGGTTCCCCAAACCCGGAGAACCAGACGGTCCGGGTCTCGACCCCAAAGTCAGGAAAAACTCTTCATCCAGAGGCTCAAGCTGCCGGTTCTTCTGGCACCAAGCCTGAAGACATGACATTCCCCCAGATGCTTAGTGCCCTTCACACCTTAAGGGCCAACGAATAGAATATCCTAGAAGCTTTTATAGCAAAACATGAGGTAAATCCGAATAACATTGCTTGTATCCTTATCTAGTCCCCAAGTTCCGGGTGAATTTCTTGATAATTTGCCTGGAACTTCACAGTATTTCCAACTAATTTATCCCTGTATCTCCACTCAGGACTTCGTGACCCAGTCTGAGAAAAAATTGGCTAAGGCCACCAAGCGTATTGAAAAGGAGGTGGCTCTGCGTGAGGCGGCCGAGGCTGAGGCCAGGAGGAGTGGGAAGATCACGAGAAAGTATAGGAGGAGGGCTCATGCAGCCGAAGATAATCTAGTGAACCTTTCTGTCCAGATTGCTGATACGTATCGCGCTTTGATCGGTATGACTCTTAGCATAATATTCATAATCCGGGTCATTCGTCTGACACATAGCCGGGTTTCCTTACTCGTGCTTTCATTTCTTTCTGCAGGTCCGGATGAAGTAACGCCGGACGAAGATGATATTGCCAAGCTGAAGACCATCAAGAGCGTTATCCGGCAACTATGTGCCGGAACCAAATGGATTCTTGAAGAACTACGATGGCCGGGTGTTGGGCACGTCGACCTGAAGAGGATGCTGGATGCCTGCTCCACTATTCCCGAGTGGATTTGGCATTGGAAACGCTCGTCCTGCCGGGTTGGGGTAACCCGGGGACTAGCCCTGGCGAAAGCTTACTTTCCTAAGCTAGAGCTGGCCAAGCTGATGGTCAGGTTTCCGGAATTCAACCGAGATGGGTCCAAATTTTCCCCGAAGGATTTCAAGGCCATCCAGAAAGAAGTCCGTTACTCGGCAAGCGTGATTGCTGACAGCTTGGAGCTCAATTCCATTGTCCCTTCCTATGGTGCTGATGGTGAAGCGATTAAGTCGGATCTTCCCAAGCCATACGATATGCTAGCCCGATGGAAGGAGGAAGCCGCCAAGTTGAGGGAGGAAGCTGCGAAAAAGAAGGCTGAAGCCGACTCTGCGCCTGCTACTTCCACACCAGTCGTCCCTCCTCCTGCGCGAGCCGGCAATGCTGCTGATCCGGGTGCTGCTGCCACCAATAGTAATAGCAAGGGCAAGGAGAAGATGGACGTCGCAGCCCAGAATACCGAGTGATACCTGCTACCTGATGCTGTGCCATATGCGTCAGTCGGTCAATAGGCCGTTTAAACAATTATTTCTTGATAATGCGCCTGTGAACCAGTGCTGCTGGTACCAAAATTTGTAATGCACTTTAAGTTCTTGATACGCCTTGTGCCTCTTCTGAATGTTGGGATGATTTTATATTTATCCATCTTTGAGCCCACTCGTTCTTGATATCCGACTTTCTTTATGGTTCCTTTTGTGAGACTTGGTTTCCGAGTTTCATGGATTTTGACAAGCGGACTTCTCTCTAAGTCCCCAAGTCCCCCACGACTCGGATGTTTGGGTTTTTTGAGCTTTAGCAACTGAACAACTTTTCCTTTTTCGAAATCCCCAGCCCCCAAGACCAAAAATGCCGAGTATGGGATGTGTAGTCTTTCCAATAGAACAAGTTGCTTGCTGCTAAGCCCAAACCCAGAGCCGTTTCACATAGGTATTGAAGTTATGCTTGATAAATATTGAGTTTCCGGCTATTAGCCCTGTACTCTGCATAACTTGTGGTTTGGATGACCCTTTTGACTATCTTGCACTGTAAGCCGGCTTTCGCGTGGATCCCATGTTGTTACATCTATACGAAAACAGGGTCCGACAAGTCCCATTGGGCTTCATGGCTGATTGTATTCGTAAGCGAGCAAATCATGCCACTTTAGTGTGAGTCACATCGAGCTTAAGTAAGAAAAGTCAAGAAAATTTGGCTACTTTGTCCGGTTATAAGATTGCAGCCGTGCTCGTTTGCGAGCAATCGGCCCTTATAACTCATAGGCATCAAGGCCGGGTCTTTGATTTTGTAACTGTGCTATTCAAGCAATCAGCCCTCAAGACCTATATATATGCAACATACGGAGAGTGAAGAACGTAAGAATAACCACCTCTTTACTTGATATGCGAAAGTTAGGTCAGCAAGCCGCCTCATTAAAAACCCATCCAGTCCCCAAGGGTGCCCTGGATAGGAAAAGAGTGCGTCTGAAAACCTACCGCCTGTTACATCGTGCAACTCTACTTGCCAATATAGTCTATACTAGGTACAGTAGGGACGTAGCTGAGCCACGTTCCATGGTCTGTCTCTTTCCTGCATAGACGAAGTGGTATGAGCGGTGTCATTAACTGTAGCCGACTCTTCCCTTGCATCTATCAAGTAATACGATCCGTTGTGCAGATTCCGGCTTATGATAAACGGCCCTTCCCATGGTGGTGATAACTTGTGTTTCCCTTCGTTTGACTGTACCAGACGCAGGACCAAGTCTCCTTCTGGAAGACCCAGGTTTTCACGCGCCGGCTATGATACCTCCGTAAATCTTGCTGATATATGGTTGACCTTTCCAGGGCTTGTTCCCTTTGTTCTTCTAACATATCTACGGCATCTTGCCGGGTCTTCTCGTTCTCTACCTCGACGTAAGCTGATACTCGAGGTGAATCATGAATAATATCACTCGGCAACACCTCTTCCGCACCATAAACCATGAAGAATGGTGTCATCTGAGTAGATCTGTTAGGTGTAGTGTTGATACCCCAAACCACGGAAGGTAGTTCTTCAACCCATGCACCCGCAGCCCTGATGCAAGGGACTCGCAGTCGTGGTTTTAGTCCACGAAGTAACTCTTGGTTTGCCCTCTCCACTTGTCCATTGGCCTGCGGATGAGCCACTGATGCTACGTCAAGCCGGATTCCATTGTTGCCACAGAACTTTTCCATCGCGCCAAGGGACATGTTGGTTCCATTGTCGGTAATTATGCTGTGGGGATACCCGAACCGGTAGATAATTCTTTTCAGGAACTTGACAGCTGTAACTGCTTCACAATTGGTGACTGGCATAACCTCAACCCATTTAGTAAACTTGTCAATGGCCACCAAAAGATGTGTCGTCTTGCAAGGTGACATGTGAAAGGGACCAACCATGTCCATACCCCAAACAACGAACGGCCAAGTTAACGAAATAGTCCGCAATTCCATAGCCGGCACGTGGGTTTGACGAGCGTACCTTTGACATCCGTCACACCTTGCCACTAAGCGCTCTGCATCTGCTAGAGCCGTGAGCCAGAAAAATCCGTGTCGATAAGCTTTGGCAACAAGGGATCTTGTGGATGCATGATGCCCACAATCACCTTCATGGATTTCTTTAAGAATCTGTCGGCCTTCTTCTGGTGCTACATAGCGCAAAAAGACTCCTGCTGCACTTCTCTTGTATAATTCCCCATTGATGATAGAATATCCCTTTGCTCGCCTCAAAATTTGCCTTGCTAACACCTCCTGCCGTGGTAACTCGCCTCGTGATAGGTAGGCCAAAAACGGTTCTGTCCACTCGGGAACGTCGCGTACAGTGGCCACGAGTTCCAAATCCGGGTCTTGATTTGCCAGTTCTTCTTCAGACTCGGTTTTAACTGATGGTCGCCATAATTCATCCAGGAAGACATTAGGTGGAACCGGCTCTCTGCGCGAGCCGAGTCTAGCGAGGGCGTCTGCTGCCTCATTCTTTCTTCTGTCTATGTGCTCCACCTCATATCCGGAGAAACATCCCGCAACCCTATCAACCTCTCTGCGGTATGCTGCCATGGTTGCGTCCTTTCTATCCCAAGTTCCTGATACCTGCTGTACCACAAGGTCCGAATCTCCAAAGCAACGTATCCTCTTAATGTTCATCTCCTTGGCTACCTTTAAGCCGTGCAATAGGGCCTCATACTCGGCCACGTTGTTGGAACAATCAAAGTGAATCTGTAGCACGTAACTCAATTTGTCTCCTTTGGGTGATGTTAGCACCACTCCAGCTCCTGATCCCTCATATTGCTTGGATCCATCGAAGTGCATGATCCAAGATTCGGAGTTTGGAGCAAAGGTGGTCATGCCTGTGTGTGTCCAGTCATTAACGAAATCGACCAAAGCCTGAGATTTAATTGCTGACCTGGGCTCGTAGTTGATGTGATAATCCCCCATCTCTATCGCCCATTTGGCTATTCTTCCTGTCGCATCCGAGTTTCTGATGATATCTGACATTGGTATCGAACTTACCACTGTTATGGGGTGTTCCTGGAAATACGGCTTCAGTTTCCGGCTGGCCATAAAGACCCCGAAAACCAGCTTTTGCCAATGCGGATAGCGCTGCTTTGCCTCTGATAATACTTCGTTGACGTAATAAACCGGTCTCTGGACCGGGTAACCTTTCCCATCCTCTTTACACTCCACAACAACAACTGCACTAACGGCTCGGGGGCCCGCTGCTACGTATAGCAACATGGGCTCTTTAGGACCCGGGGCCGCTAGGACTGGTGCTTCAGATAACTGCTTCTTTAGTGCCTCGAACGCCTCATCCGCCTCTTGATCCCACACGAATTTATCGGATTTCCTCAAGAGCCGGTACAAGGGTATTGCTTTTTCTCCGAGTCTGGATATAAATCGGCTCAAGGCTGCTACGCAGCCCGTGAGCTTTTGAACATGCTTCAAATTTTCCGGCTTTTTCAGATTCTGGATAGCTTTTATTTTATCTGGGTTTGCCTCAATTCCTCTCTCGGAAACGATAAAGCCGAGTAATTTCCCAGCTGGAACTCCAAATACACACTTCGTCGGGTTAAGCTTCATCTGATACCTCCTCAAGTTCTTGAACGTCTCCTTCAGATCGTCGATAAATGTCTCTGCCTTCCTGGTCTTGATAACCACATCATCCACATAAGCATGGACGTTGCGTCCAATTTGATCCTCAAAGCACTTATGTATACACCGTTGATAAGTTGCGCCAGCGTTCTTCAATCCAAACGTCATGGTTTTGTAACAAAAAGCCCCAAAAGGGGTTATAAATGATGTTTTCTCCCAATCCTCCCTCTTGAGCTTAATCTGATGATACCCGGAATATGCGTCCAGAAAACATAATAGGTCACTTCCAGCTACTACGTCTATGATCTGATCTATCCTTGGTAGTGCAAACGGATCCTTTGGGCAATGCTTGTTGAGACTCGTAAAATCAATGCACATCCTCCACTCATTGGTCTTTTTCATCACAAGAACCGGATTTGCTAACCAATCCGGGTGAAATACTTCCATGATGAAGCCGGCTGTCAGCAGCCGCGCGATTTCTTCTCCTATAGCTTTCCTTCTTTCCTCATTCATCTTCCGCAGGCCCTGCTTCACAGGCCTGGACTTAGGGTCTACGTGCAAACTGTGTTCTGCCAATTCTGTAGGGATACCCGGCATATCGCTAGGCGTCCAGGCGAATACGTCCGCATTAGAACGAATAAACTCCACAAGTGCTTTCTCCTGCTCGCTGTCCAAGTTAGACCCTATAGTAAATTGCTTAGAGGGATCACCTTCAACAAAAGCTATCATCTTGGTATCCTGTGCTGCCTTGAATTTTTCTCTCTCGTCTTCAGTATTCGGCCTTTTCAATGTTGTCCTGTCATCCGGGTCTACTTGAGACCGATAATACTTGAGTTCCTCTTTTCTGCGAGCCTGCTCGGCCATTACCGAATCTCCTTCATCGCACTCAGCTGCTATATCCCGGCTTCCATGTATGGTGATGGTTTGTTTAGGACCCGGGATTTTTAGCTGTAAATATACATAACACGGCCTAGCCATGAATTTAGCATAAGCCGGCCTTCCAAACAGCGTGTGATAAGGACTGCGCAATTTGACCACCTCGAAAGTGAGCCACTCGACTCGATAATTATCCTTTGATTCTCCAAAAGCTACCTCCAATGCGATTTTTCCCTCGGGGCATGCTGAGTGACCCGGCACTATCCCATGAAAAATTGTTGAGCTTTTCTGTAGCTGAGACTCCTTGAGATCCATGCGTAAAAAGGTTTCCCAATACAGAATATTGATGCTGCTTCCGCTATCCATCAGGACCTTTTCCAACTCGTAACCATTGACCAGTGGTGCGACTACCAATGCTAAGACTCCCGGGTGTTTTATTCTTTCCGGGTGATCTCTTCTGCTCCACGTTATATCTTGTTCAGACCATCTCAGGTATCCCGGCGCGACCGGGGAGACCGAGTTTACCGCTTGCTTCAGTGTCTTTTTGTCCCTATTGGAAGTTCCTGTAGTATGTACATGATATTGTCCTTTAAAACCATATGTACGTACCATACCGATGAAGATGCTGATCTGGCCGATTGTCACGATAGACCCGGATGCGAGGTGATCCGACTCTGGCCCCCAACCGGAATCGTCCACCATCTTCTCTCCTTCGTGGTCGGTGTAGATCTCGCCGATGACTAGATTCTCCATGTTCTTCCGAGCTTCTCCCGTGATGTAAACACCTTTGGACGCATGCCCCACGGTGGGCGCCAACTGTCGTGGGATAATCACGGCAGACGTTACCGGGGGTAATTTATCTTGGGGCAAGACGACACAGGCGTTTGGGAGAGGGTTTAGCTCAGAGGAAGACATGATGATAATCAATCTGGTAGCCGGCAATCAAGTCGCCGAGTCTCCGATCTAGATATATTAACTCGACTCTCGTGTTACACTGGATGCTCGATATCAAGCGATATTGCTAGAACTCTTGGATCTCTCTCAACTAGTCCTAGGGGCCGGTTTATATAGCACCCGGACCCCCTGGTTTGCCCTCCAAGGCGCACCCTGAATCCTACCCGGACACTGCATACAAACCCTAGCTTTCCTTATCGTAACCCACAATCCGGGTTACCAGGCCTATGAACTTGGGCCTTCCAGAAGCTCCCTTATCTTTAGCCGGATCTTGCGCAGAGTCCATTGGGCCGAGTTACACCTTGGTGTTGGCCTACCGGGTTATCATCCCTCCATCAGTGCATAAGTGCTACAACATTGAGACATACAAGAAGGCATATGCTTACAATTTGGATCACTCAGAGCAAGATGTTTCTGGGATAAACAAAATGGTGTGACTGTCCACCCCCCCTTGTACACCAAGGTGATGGGAAGGCCTAAGAAAAACAGAAGGAAAACACCAGAAAACAAGGAAACAAATGGTGGCAAAATGATCACAAAGGCGGGTGTTCAAATGCATTGTACACTGTGCAAAATGTCAAGTCACAACAAGAAAGTTCATGCCAAATACATGGAAGATGTAGCCAATGGAAGGATCCAATCTACAGATGCTCATGGAGATGTGGATAACCCTACAATATTGCAGCACATCATCCATCATCCCATAATGCCTGAAATGGATCCTAGCAACCAACCTCACATTATGGTGCACATTATGAGCCAGGAGGTACAAGTCATGCATTTTAGTACTTATTTAATGTGCACTATTGTATTTATTAAAGTCATGCTTGTTTGTTAACTGAATTCTGCTTCTTGAGCAGATAAGAGCACCCATAGGAATACCAAATGTTCCACTGCCTGAGGAGAGTACTTTTGTGGCTGAGGCTAGAGATGATCTTCCTGTTGAAGGTGGGAGAGTAACAACTTCAAGCCTAAGGGGAAGATTAGCTACTAGGGGAAGAGGAATAGGTGTTGCAACAGGAAGAGGTACTCCATCAGGAACAGGTGATGCAACAGACATTGTCCTTGCACCAAACTCTAACAGAGGAAGAGGAAGATCTGCTGCAACAGGAAGAGGTACTCCATCAGGAACAGGTGATGCAACAGGCACTGTCTCTGCACCAAACTCTGAACCTAACTCTATCAGAGGAAAAGGAAGAGGAGGAAGCAAGAAAAGAAAAGTTTATGCACCAGCCAATGCAAATGCCTTCAGACCACCAAGGAGCAATGCAGGAACACATGACAATGTAATATATGGCAATGCAAGTGATGCAACAGGTCATGCCTCTTCAAGCCATGGTGGAGAAGAACACATAGGTTACAACACAGGACCAGGAACAATACGTTGGTGGCTATTTGGTGATGAGACATGGACATTAGCACCAGGAGCAGCATTGCCAGATTTGAATGAAAAATATTTTGGTTGAAGAGATGCCTGAAGATATGCAACTAACAAAGAATGCACCTAATGTGTATATGTTTGTTAGATGCCCTTTCTCAATTTAGTTCAAACTTAACTTCTTCCTGGATTTTGTAGCCATTTTGAGTTCACATGTGAACTACATGTAAGGGAGGCATATTGAGCAATTCATGTAATGCAGAACAAGCATGTACTAATGCAGGAGAAATATTATGCTAGACATATATGTGTGTCATTACATAACTAGGTTTGGTACATGACTGAAGGATAGCCATAATGGTTCATTACATAGCCATACTTGGCTCACCATATATAACATTAACTTGGTCCAGTAGCTTGGTCCATTAGCCATACTTGGCTAAACATAGACATACATATTACAGAGCCATACTTGGCTAAACATAGACATAGACATTAACTTGGTCCAGTAACTTCAAGCTTCTATGGACAAGCTTCACAGTCCATTTGCTTCAAGGAGCATCAGATGCTTCTGAGTTCCAAGTGCAAAAGCACGAGGCTCAATCCTATCCACAATGAGCTTCAGGCTATTATTCTCTGTCCTCCTCCTGACCAAAACATCATAACATCTCCCTCCCCATAGACCTGGTCATCCACAACAGACATCCAATTAGTTGTCATTATGGCTTGCTTGTTGTCCTTGTAGTACACCCTCATGTAATATCCAGTCTTGGACACGTAGGACTTTAAGTAGCTGATGGTGTAGTCTTTGTTGAAGTACTGAAACCATAGTGGATTACAATCAAGAATGTACACAACTAGGTAATGTTAATGTAGAACACATAAATCAAATAAATGGAGCACATACCATCTTTCCTTTTCCTTGCTCTGCAATCATTGACTCTCTCATAGTGCACACATACAAAGGAATCCTTGGTTCCTTTTCTTCACATATGTTCTTTAGAATGATAAGTTGCTCAGGAAAAAGGGCAACACGGTTGGGGTACACACAGAAGTCATCATAGATGTCCTCATTTGCCCATCTTGGCCCTGTATTTTGGCATGACCAAATAAGGTCATTTGGGACCAGCATAAATAATCTGGCCTACATGTTGCCAGGACAAACAAGTACAAATCTGGAAAAACAAGTACAAATCTGGACAAACAAGTACAAATCTGGCCTAAATCTTCAAAAAAAAAAGTACATATGGGCCACACCTTTGATTGTCATACGCATCTTCTTGTCCATCTGACAGTCCTCACAAGATTCTTCAGAACTTTCAAACATCTCATCAGAAGAGGGTCAACAACCTCAACCTAGTCTGCGATCTACCAATATCACAATAAGAAAGGATCTAAAGTTAACACTATTTCTAACACCACGAAAATCAGAAGATAAAAACCCTAGATTGGGCATGCAAATCCCTAAAAGAGGCTAACATTGCAGAGCACAGAGATCTTGGGGAATAGATTTGTAGGTGCAGCATTCAGACATTGTACTCACCTGGATGCGCCGGAAAAGAACCTAATCGCAGAGATGACCTTACTCGCCAGGGACTAGATGAGGATGGAAGAGAAGAGGAAAGGGGCGGAGAGAACTGATGTCTCCTGCTACCTGCTGCTTTTAATACAGAGAGAGAGAGGTTAGGGTGCAGGAATTAATGCCAGTAATAGTAAGTGCTACCTACTAGCAGCTGAGAGGTGGGCCGGGTATAGTTGAAATAAAACTGCCTCTGTTTCTAGCATTGTTGGGAATTCGCATTATTTTTCTTTGCAATATAAATGGCTCACCAACAATTAATGATGTCTTATAATTATCTAGCATTTTTTTAGCTTGAAATCATTGTGAACCATGCATGAACCATACATTAAATACAACAGTTGCACAAAATCAATTAAATCCATAGACTGACAATGACACAATGCCATAAGAAAATTCACAGAAACATAGAAAATGTTTCAATGTACCATACAATCATGACATCAAATCCAATGGCAGAGTTATTTGAACACAATGCTACCTCAAACAAACATAGTTCAACTTTCCCTAGAATATATTGAAAATTCTAGAGGACAAAAAGATGACTTATTCATCTATGATTTTCTTGATCTTCTTGAACTTATCCTTGTTCACATGGGAAACTTTCAGCAGATCAGCAATGTAATACTCAAACTTCTTTTTTTCAGCTTTGAGAACATCCCTGTTCTTCTCCGCTTCCTCCTTCATCTCCCGGAGTGCTTTATTTTCCGCCAGAAGATGATTTATCTACATCTCTGCTTTCTACTTCTCTTCAAAATGTAAATCCAACCGATTTTGCATCTGGTTTGGCACTTGGTGAGCCATTAGTGCTTTCCCCAAATCAATCTGTAACTCCTTCACCTTAGCTTCCAGCCCCTTCACTTGATTGAGATTGTAATATGCTTTAGCTTGCTCAACTGCTCCTCGTATTCTCACACTGCATTCTTCATCATATAATTCACATAGCCTAACAAGACATTTCTTCAGAGCAGGTGGCGACTCTGGATCAATCCAGTTGATAGTTGAACAAATACCAGCACCCTGCAAATTAGCAGCACAGTTCATACTAAGCAACATTTCTCTGGAAGATTACCACACTACAAGAAATAAAATTAGCAATCTGCCATGGTTGAACAACTACCATTTCTCTCACATATCTACATAAACATTTATCTGATAGATAACAATACATTAGAAAACAACCATTTCACTGCATAGCTACATAAGCATTTCTCTGGCAGAAAATGCACATTACCAATCTCTCGGAGATGAACAACTACCAACCACTTCTCTCACATGAACAAGTACCATTTATAATAAATAAATAGACATGAACAACTAGCAGTACTCTACAGAGGAATAGAAATTACCGATAAACATTTCTCTGAAAGATTTACAAACATTATCAACATTATAGGACATTCACATGCTTATATAAGTACTAACCGTTCTAGCACATCCCAGGAATCTCCTCCCAGTGAACAAATCTGGCCAGTTTCTCAAGATAGTCACATTTTGCTTCCCCGGCCATCTGAATGTCGTAGGAATCCGGGTAGGCAGAGTGCTAGGAACCTATTCATCAATTTTAGCAAGTTAATCGAAGCATTACACATATTGGACCTCGATTTCAAGAATCCCTAATCCTATCCCAAGGGGAGCACGCGGGGGGGGGGGGCAGAGGAACTCACATCGACGGTGCTGTCTGACGAATCGCCGTCGCCGACGAACAGATTCTCCTCGCAACTGCTTTCGTCGTCATTCCGCAACGGCATGGCGTCGCGGCGAAGGAGGCGTGAACGAGGCGGCGGAGCAGTGTAACATCCCAAGTATGAAAACTGCCATTTAGAATGTTTGTTTCTTGTTTTATTAAAGTTTTGCATCATGTCATCATACTCATTCCTTGTTTGCATTTGTTTTCCTTTTGTTTGCATCTGTTTTTCTCTGTTTTCACAATTGAAATTCAAACATTATTCAAACCTTTGTTTCATACTTGTTATGTTACAATTTTCCCAGATAAAAAGTTCAAATATAACATCCTTTTGTTTCCACAAAAATGGAAACCTCAACTATTAAATTGTTCTTTCATTTAATAACTCATTTAACTCAAATTTCATTCCAAATTCAAAATACATTTTCCAAACAGCAACCATGTTGAACTTATGAAAATTACACAACAATTCTAATCATTTGTTCCATTTTTTTTAAACTAGATGTTCACCCTATTTAAATTTTGTTTTCAATAATCACTTAATCTCAAAATCATTCAAATTGGAATCAAATTACAAACAGCACCCAATTTGAAATTATGGAAATTACAAAATAATTCTTTCACTTGCTTCAAAGAAACTTGAATTTAAAACCTTTTTGCTCAAGTTCAATTATTTTCAATTAATGTTAATCCCATCCAAATTTTAAACAATTTTCAAACAGAACCTAAAATTCAAATCTTTTTGAACGAACAAAGTGCACTTTGTGCTGTTAACATAAATAAGTAATATAAAATTTTTGCCTAATTTTTCCTAAACCCAAAACCCTAGCTATTTCTTCCTATTCATTTCAGCAAAAAAAAATAGAAGGAAAAAAAAATAAAAAAACAAACCAACGCGCAGAGGAGGGGAGCAGCCCAGCCCAGCTTCACGGCCCGGTACCCCTTCGCACCCCCTCCTCTTTCTTCCCCGCGTACGGAAGGGCATCGAGCCCCGCCACGTCGACGCCGTCGACAGCGAACGGCCGGGAGCAGCCCTAGCCCCCTATATAGCCTACGCTAGGCCCCCCCGAGCTGCCCTAGCCACCTACCACCCCCTTCTCCCTCGCAGAGCGCCGTCGTTTCCCCCTTCCACCGCTCCTCTCCACCTGTTCTGAACCTCACCGGAGCTCCGTCGTGTGAATCCATGGCAATTGCCACCGGTGGACTGCAGCTCCCCTCGGGCTAACCCTGGGAACCACCTGCCCGCACCTTCCTCGACCTTCTGAACATCTCTCCGAGCACGGAGCAAGCCTGGATCGACGCCGCCAAGCTCATCGCTGTCGCCGCCGGAGTTTCTCCCCCGACCCTCTGCTTCATCTACGGCGAGGGTGAGCACGCCACCTTTCTTTTCCTCCTCCCTCTCTTGCGCAAGCACATGCCCGCGCACACCGCAGCACCCACCAGCAGCAGCGAGCCAGCACGCACCGCAGCCGCGTCGCTCGCCGCCGGCAGCCACCGCAACATTCAGTTAACGATCTTCAGTTAAAAGTTCAGTTTCGAAACTGAACTACAACCTCACCGCGCGCCCTCTTCTGTCAAAACTGAAAACGCACCACAGTGGTTGCACGCTTGCACGCGAGCGCGAGGGCCAGGGTTCGAGTCCCCTCTTTCGCGGAAAATCCCCACCTTTTTGCGAAGGGCACTAACAGGGTGGCCCCCCCTGTCAGCTGCTGTGCACGCATTGCGGCCACGTTGGCCCCAGGGCCCACTAGCAGTGACCTAGGCTAGGTCACTGCACGGTGTGGAAACATTTCAGCTTTTCTTTTTTTCAGTTTAAGTCCTTTTCTTCACAGATTGGTCCCTGAATTTAAATTGCTAATAACTTTTAAATTACAAATCCAATTAATATAAATAAAATATGTTTGTTGAACCAAATTTAATTATCTATCTATTTAAACCATTTGTATTCTGTTTTGAATAATTCAAATGCATTCAAATTTCAAATTCAAACAATTCATTTAAAATTTGATTAAATGCATAACTATTTCAAACTTAATTCAAATAACACAAATAAAATATGTTTTCCATGCTATTTTGAACCACCTTTTCAAATATAAATTTTGTTTCATGTTTTGATTAATTAAAATTGCTTAAATAATTTAAACCTTGTTTAAATCATTTAAATTTGCTAAATTCATAACTTGCTCAAATTAAATTATTTGTGAACATGTAAAATATGTTTTCCAACTAGAAAAGTATAAACTTTTCAAATCTGAATTTGAATTTATGTTTTGAACAAATAAAATTCAAATAAAATTCATACTTGAATTTAAATCAATTAAAACTTGTTTAATCTTGTTTAATTCATAATTAATTCATCCTAAATCCTTTTTCAATATTTGAAACATGTAATCCACTTAAAATTTTGTGTTCTTTTCAAATATGAATTTTTTTTATTTTTTTTGAACAATTTAACTTGCTGAAAACAAAAAATGCTTGTGTAACACCTTTAAGGAACAAAAATTTCTTAACTTAATAAATAAATTCCAAACTTGGTAAACCTTATTTCAAAATTGTTCTATTGTTGTTATTTTCTGTTTTCCTCATCCATGCATCATACTAATCCACTTTCACCTGTTGGTTAGTTGTAAAACAATTGTTTCAACCATAATTCATGGGCTTTTCATATGCAACTCAAATTGCATATGGGACCATTTAAACCTGTTATGTTACCATGTCAACTAGGTTATTTCTATGCATCAATTAAATGGTCATGCATCATCCCATGATTGTGCATTATGCCATGTTATTAATTGTTTATCTCTCTGCGTTGTTTGTTTGCTTCTTCTCGAATAGACGACGACGTTGAGACAGACGATACTTACGACACCCCTTCTGAGGATCTAGCTCAGTACCAGGCTGCTGAGTTTGCAGGCAAGTATTCACTCACATGAACCATTGTGTTCCTTTCAACATTGGATAGCGATACTTTCCGTTGTCTATTTCTGCTAGCCTTTTGAATCGTTGCTTCTGTTCGAACCTATCACATGTTATCCTTTAACCCTGATATAGCCTCACCTCCACACATATAACCCCATTGTTTGATGCCCGTGTCTTACTAGCATGCTTAGGGTTGTTTCTGCTCGAGTCTGTTACCCGTTACTTTCTGTTACTATTTCCAAGATGTTCCGGGGCTCGATGTTAAACAACAACCTGTTAATCTTGAGGTAATAATAATTTGCTGATAAGGCACCGGCAGGAGGCCCGGCGTGGTTTTGAGGCATGCTAGTGTCGACCCTAATTAGGAAAAGGGTCTTGTCTACTGATCCATGATGAGCGCACTATCCGCATGTGGGAAGCGTGTATGGGCGCCCCCCTCAGTTTGATTCGATTCGCATCTCGTCCAAATCGCCACACTTAGTTCGGGCTTTCCATTTGATGCACTCATATGCAGGTACGAACCCGAGGCCAGGGTGGAACTTTTGTAGTCGGCATTTAGGGCGGCGTGGTCTTAGAGTGCTATGAGGGTCCCCTTTTCTTCGTGGGGCTCGATTAGCCGCGCACGCACAGCACGTGGTGCTTTGGGCTTGATGCGAAGAAGAGTTGAGTTGTGTAGAGTGCCTCGCTTGGTGGGTTTGATTCCCGTCTGGCGGGATATTCTTACGTGTACGGCCAAATTGGTGCACCCCTGCAGGGATAAATCTTCTCGAGAAGCCGTGTTTTCCGCGGTTATGGTTGACTTGGTGAAAGTACTGGCTAACAAGTACTCAGAACAACTTACACCTAACTAATGATAACTTGACTAGTAATAGTCTTATTGACACAATAACTTGATCCATCATTAATCCAACTGTGAGAGTTATCCTCGGATTGCTTCTTTGGATAAGGGGCGAGATCCAGGATGGGTTTGTTTGGTGGTTAGTTGTAGTTGGTTACGATACGCTAACTTATCTCTTTCTGTTAGCCGGAAGTTGTATCATGTTCTGTAGTTGGTTAGTGCAGCCAGCTGCCGCATCTTTTGTATCCCCTTTTCTTCCATTGAACCCAAAGCATCTGTGCTTGGTGTTGACGGGTTACACTTTGGTGAACTGTGAGTCTTGCTTGCCAGTACGTTTATGTACTGACCCCTTTGGGGCTGTGGTTTCCTCAGACTACGCTTACGAGGATCCCCGTGACGGCTACTACGTGGAGTTTGACGAGGCTGCTGACGAGTAGATAGCGGACCCGGGCAGGATCCGAGACATCGTGGATGGGCTCCGTCTTTTCGTTTCCGGCTTCTTAAGCCTATTTGGATCTTGTCTGTACTCGGACATTTTGGATGCTTCCGCTGTGTTGTAATGATGTTATGTTGGGACATGTGTCCTCTGGATGATTGTATTTGCTATCTCTGCTCTAGTAAGAGCTATTTGCAACTTATTTCTATTTATTTGTGTCTTAGAGATCTGTTGTGCTATCATTTTGTTAAACACCGTTGACGTACCATGTGTGTATGGTATGAAGTACGTCAATGGTAGTATCCTGATTTCTATGGGATGGTTTACGTAGACGATGAACAGTAGGGGTTGGTTGTCACACATACGTGTGTTGGCCTACTCGTAAGAGATGCGGGTGCCGGTAAGCCCCGTAATCCAATCAACTACTGTTCAACGGAACTGCGAGTATCCTCTAGAAGTCCGGGTGCGACAAATGGTATCAGAGCCTGTCTGCCTGTAGGATCCCTTTTACTGGTCGCAGTTGAGTCTAGAAACTATTTTGTAGCTATATAGGAAAAAAATGAAACGTGAGAGTAGGAATTCTGCCATTTTATTTCTTTCCCCACCCACCCTCCCTTTTCTGGTAAGGAAGTGCAACGTGTTTTTCTCTTCTCATCTAAACTTTCAAGTTAGGATTTCACGTATCCTGGTTTCTCTGGGATAGTTATATCTACTAGACCATAGGAATGGAGGTGGTTGTGACATGATTTATCATGTTGCCTACTCATGATTGAGAACGGAGGCGTGTAAGCCCCGGAAGCAGATCCTCTATTCCTTAAGCAGTAGATATTGATCCTTTAGAAGCCCGGATGGGTTTTCCATAGTACCTCAGGAGTTTTTGGTCTCGTGTTTCCCGATGTTGCTTCGATATCCTGTTCTTCTCAACATCCTTTTAGTCCGTTGAAACCTTGTTGTTGCTTTCCACTCCAGTTCTTCTACCGGCGTCTAATCAAAACTTCCCCGATCATCTGCAGATGGATCTCAGGTTCTTCCCGCAGGTGGTTCGGATGACTCGTTGTGAGAGCACCGTCGGTTATCCGGAGATGCTGAGAGACATGGTCACTTATCTAGGGTTCCGTTGGGCACCAGAGTACCAGGTCTACGAGCAGCAGCGAGAGTTTGACCAGACCTACTACCAGGCTATCGTCTACATTCTGTCAGATGATGGCATGAGCGTTGTCCACCGCTACGAGGCAGTGGGTTCCACAGTGGATATGGCTGTGCAGCAGGCAGCTTATGTGAGTCTCACCGTCCTTCGTGCTGACTACTGGGGATTTCACGATTCTATCTATCGCCACATCCCCCGTGGTTACATCACTTCGGAGGGAGCTCATTTCACTCTCTACGACAACCTGGATGTCTACGAGCATGATAACTCCAGGCTGCACACCACCGCTCAGTTTGTGAGGCACAGTGACGCAGTTGCCAGCACATTATCTCAGGAGTTGGCTTCAGTCCGAGAGCAGCTCTACCTTGCTTTGACTCGTCTGGCGACTTACACCACAGACTTTGTTGGAGATGAGCGCTTTGCATGTTTCGATCAGCCAGTTGGACGTCGTCTGCCAGATGTTGGAGGTTACAAGCCGATCAGAGGTCCACTCCTCAACCTCGGTGCTGGTTACACTGGGATTCCACGCTTTGGAGCACAGGGAGTCGATGCTATGTACTTCACCACACCTAGAGTCGCTCTCAGACCACGTCAGATCTATGTGGATCGTCGTTCTACCTACTTTCGTGGGCGTGCTCCTCACCGTACCTCTCGCCGTACTCCTAGTCGCCGTCCTGCGTGATGAGCATGGGAGTACCGATGTATCCGTTCTTAGCGATGTTTAGTTATCCTTTGGCATTCGAACCATTTGTGGTGTGTTGGATATTCTGATGTATTTGAACATGTGATGATGTACCTGTTGGTTATCTATTCATGCGTCGGAATAATCTCTCTTTCGGTTTCCAAGTCTATCATTTTCTGTTGTTGTGCTAAAATGCATTTCCATTCAGGATGCCGCCAACAAGGAACAACCCGCCTGAGCCACCGCCAATCACGGAGCTGTTGACTCAGATGACCCAAGTCATGGCACAGATGGCCCAGTTCCAGACTAATCAGCACAACAACCAGAATGCTCCACGAGTCAGTATCAAGGAGTTCCTGAGTCTGGGCCCGAGAGCTTTCGTGGCAACACGCGAGCCTCTGGATGCTGATGACTGGATCCGTGAGATAGCTAGGGCTCTGGAGATTGCTCACGTTGCTGAGGAAGACAAGGTCAAGTATGCATCCTATCTGCTGAAGGGTCAGGCAGCTACTTGGTGGGAGAACTACCAGACCATGAGAGTTGGCTACCCAATCACCTGGGGTTGTTTCAAGGAATCCTTCCTGAAGCACCACATTCCAGATGGTCTCATGGAAAGGATGCGTGAAGAGTTTTGCTCGCTCAAGCAGGGCAAGCTGGACGTCATTGGCTATCAGAGTGAGTTCAATCGCCTCGCTCGTTACGCTGGTGATGAGGTGTCCACTGAGGCTAAGAAGATGGCAAGGTTCCGCAGAGGTTTTAACCCGGAACTCAAGTACGACCTCACCAACATCAAGGCCAAAGACTTCGAGGAGCTCGTTAACACCGCGCTCAATGAAGAAAATGGGCGCAAGGCGTTCGAGGAGTCTCGAAAGCACTCGCGTGAGGGTGGTTCCTCCTCCAACATGACCACCCCTCCGCAGAAGCGCCGCATCTGGGTGCCAAATGGTGCTGTCACTCGGGCTCCATATGCCCAAGCTTCTCCAAGCTTTGCTCCCCGCCCACCCAACCCAGCTCAGATGCATGGTCAGAGGTTCTCAATGGGGCAGCCAAGGCCAGATACTCCTCGTGTCGTCACTTTCTACAAATGCAAGCAGACGGGGCACTACGCTGACAAGTGCACTCAGAGGCAGCTACCTCCACCACCACCTCGTCCCAACACAAACCAGGCAATGGTGCGTGCTCCCCCGGCTAAAGCCTTCAACTCCAACAACAGGCCTGTCGGGAGGACCGCGAGGGTGAATCATGTCAAGATCGACAAAGCTGAGGAAGCTCCTGACGTCATTCTCGGTACATTCCCCGTAAACTCTTTTCCAGCTAAAGTGTTGTTTGATACCGGGGCATCGCATTCTTTCGTGTCAAAGATCTTTGCGACAGCAATTAAGCTCCCCTTTGTTGGTTTGGGTTCCCCGCTAGTAGTAAACTCCCCTGGAGCAACTATGCAAACTTCCAAGATCAGTCATGAAAATCAGATCCTAATTGGAGGTCACATATTCCTTGCTTCTCTCATTCTGCTTGGCAATTCTGACATTGATGTCATTCTTGGTATGGATTGGTTGAAGGCCAATAAAGCTACGATTGACTGTGCTCAGAAGTCAATAACTCTGTTCCACCCTTCTGGCCAGATAGTCTATTCTCCAAATGAATCAAGTTCCTTTCAGCTGTGCAACCTCGATGCAAAACCTCTACCGCTACTCGAAAATGTTCCGGTGGTTTGCGAATTCCCTGACGTCTTTCCAGAAGAGTTGCCAGGGATGCCTCCGGACAGAGCAGTTGAGTTCGTGATCGAGCTTGAACCAGGTACTGCTCCAATCTCTAAGCATCCATACAAGATAGCTCCTCCTGAACTGAAACTGTTAAAGGAGCAAATCGATATGTACATGGAAAAGGTTACATTCAACCTAGTTCCTCGGCTTGGGGTTGCCCAACTCTGTTCGTGGCGAAGAAGGATCAAACAAAGAGACTCGTTGTTGACTATCGTCCTCTTAACGAGAAAACCATCAAAAACAAGTATCCAATTCCTCGTATCGATGATCTTTTTGATCAACTTGCTGGAGCCTCAATATTCTCCAAGTTGGACTTGAGAATGGGTTACCATCAAATAAAGATCACAAAGGAAGATATTCCAAAAACAGCTTTCACCACTCGGTACGGTCTATATGAATACACCGTCATGTCCTTTGGTCTAACCAATGCACCGGCGACATTCTCTCGACTCATGAATTCTGTCTTCCATGAATACCTCGACAAGTTCGTTGTGGTATATCTTGATGACATTCTGGTCTACTCAAAATCCGAGGAAGAGCATGAAGAACATCTTCGTCTCACTCTCATGAAGCTTCGCGAGCATCGTCTGTATGCCAAGTTCTCCAAATGTGAGTTCTGGATTCCAGAAGTTGCTTACCTTGGTCATGTCATTCTGCCAAGGGCATAGCCATTGATCCAGAAAAGGTTAAAGAAATTGTTGATTGGAAACATCCTAAGACGGTGAAGCAAGTCAGAAGTTTTCTTGGCTTGGCTAGCTATTGTCGTCGTTTCGTCCAAAACTTTTCCAAGATTGCCAAACCTCTCACTGATCTCACAAAGAAGGACAAGAAGTTCGTTTGGTCTCCACAATGTGATGAAAGTTTCAATCTCCTGAAGACTAAACTCACTTCTACACCAGTTCTGGTTGGCCCAGATACTACCAAACCTTTCCAGATATTCTGCGATGCATCTCTCCAAGGTCTAGGAGCAGTTCTTATGCAAGAACGTCAAGTTGTGGCTTATGCTTCACGTCAGTTGAATGCCCATGAGCAAAACTATCCCACACATGACCTTGAACTTGCAGCAGTTGTGTTTGCCCTCAAGAAATGGAGGCAATACTTGTTGGGTAATCGCACTGAAATCTTTTCCGATCATAAGAGTCTGAAATACATCTTCACTCAACCAGATCTAAACCTCAGGCAAAGGAGATGGATTGAAAAGATTAAAGACTTTGATCTCACCATTTCTTACACTCCAGGCAAGGCTAATGTTATGGCCGATGCTCTCAGTCGCAAGTCGTATTGCAATAATCTCATGATCATGGAAAGCCAACCTCCACTTCATGAAGAATTCCAGAAGCTGAACCTTGGTCTTGTTCCTCAAGGCTATCTTGCAAACTTGACAGGCAGTCCAACTCTCGAGGACAAGATTCGTTCTGAACAACTTCGTGATGCTGAAATCAGGAAGATGGTAGAACACATCAAAGAAGGCAAGGAGAAATTTAAGTCCTTCTCAATTGATGACAAAGGAACTGTGTTCTTCGAAGGACGCATTGCAGTTCCTCAAGTTCAAAGTCTCAAAGATGTCATTCTCAAGGAGGCTCATGAAACTCCTCTCTCCATCCACCCTGGAAGTACAAAGATGTACCAGGATCTCAAGACGCTGTATTGGTGGCCTGGCATGAAACGTGAAATTGCTCAATACGTTTCTGAATGCGACGTTTGTCAACGTGTTAAGGCAGTCCATCAGAAAACAGCCGGTCTTCTCCAACCTCTGAAAATCCCTAAGTGGAAGTGGGACATGATTGAAATGGACTTCGTCACTGGTTTTCCAAAGTCCAAGAGGGGCAACGATGTAATCTTCGTTGTCATTGATCGTCTCACAAAAGTAGCTCACTTCTTTGCTGTCAAAGAAACAATCTCAGCTAGCCAGTTAGCAGAACTCTACACAGCAAAGATTGTTCCTCTTCATGGTGTTCCATTGGAAATAAGCTCGGACCGTGGAAGCATATTCACTTCTCATTTCTGGAAAATCTTTCAAGAAGCATTGGGCACCAAACTTCTGCTCAGCACAGCTTATCACCCTCAGTCTCAAGGGCAAGTCGAAAGAGTCAATCAGATTCTCGAGGATATGCTCAGAGCATGTGGTCTATCCTTTGGCATGAAATGGGAGGAATGCCTTCCATATGCTGAATTCTCCTACAACAACAGCTACCAGGCAAGCCTAGGCATGGCACCATTTGAAGCTCTCTATTGCCGCAGATGCAGGAGTCCAATCAATTGGTCTGGAGCTGGTGAACGTTCACTCTTAGGCCCTGACATTGTTAAGGAAGCCGAAGAGAAAGTTCGCATCATTCGTGACAATCTCAAGATTGCTCAGTCTCGTCAGAAAAGCTACTATGACAGCAAGCACAGGGATATGATCTATGCACCTGGTGACAAGGCATATCTCCGTGTAACTCCTCTCAGAGGCACTCATCGTTTTGGTGTGAAAGGAAAGCTTGCACCAAGATACATTGGTCCTTTCAACATTCTTTCAAGGCGTGCGGAAAATGCCTATCGTCTTGAACTTCCAGAAAAACTATCCAAGGTGCACGATGTGTTTCACGTGTCACAACTCAAGAGGTGTTTCAAAGATCCAGATCGTGCAGTTGATCATGATTCCATTGAACTGCAAGATGATCTATCTTATGAGGAGCACCCTGTTCGTATTCTCGATGAGACCAAGCGTAAGACTCGCAACAAGAGCACCAAGTTCTTGAAAGTGCAGTGGTCCCATCATTCCGATAAAGAGGCAACGTGGGAGACCGAAGAGGATCTTCGCAAGAAGTATCCGGACCTTTTCTCTTCTCCGTAGGAATCTCGGGGCGCGATTCCTTCAAGGGGGGGCGTTTTGTAACATCCCAAGTATGAAAACTGCCATTTAGAATGTTTGTTTCTTGTTTTATTAAAGTTTTGCATCATGTCATCATACTCATTCCTTGTTTGCATTTGTTTTCCTTTTGTTTGCATCTGTTTTTCTCTGTTTTCACAATTGAAATTCAAACATTATCCAAACCTTTGTTTCATACTTGTTATGTTACAATTTTCCCAAATAAAAAGTTCAAATAAAACATCATTTTGTTTCCATGAAAATGGAAACCTCAACTATTAAATTGTTCTTTCATTTAATAACTCATTTAACTCAAATTTCATTCCAAATTCAAAATACATTTTCCAAACAGCAACCATGTTGAACTTATGAAAATTACACAACAATTCTAATCATTTGTTCCATTTTTTTAAACTAGATGTTCACCCTATTTAAATTTTGTTTTCAATAATCACTTAATCTCAAAATCATTCAAATTGGAATCAAATTACAAACAGCACCCAATTTGAAATTATGGAAATTACAAAATAATTCTTTCACTTGCTTCAAAGAAACTTCAATTTAAAACCTTTTTGCTCAAGTTCAATTATTTTCAATTAATGTTAATCCCATCCAAATTTTAAACAATTTTCAAACAGCACCTAAAATTCAAATCTTTTTGAACAAACAAAAGTGCACTTTGTGCTGTTAACATAAATAAGTAATATAATTTTTTTGCCTAATTTTTCCTAAACCCAAAACCCTAGCTATTTCTTCCTATTCATTTCAGCAAAAAAAAAATTGAAGGAAAAAAAAATAAAAAAACAAACCAACGCGCAGAGGAGGGGAGCAGCCCAGCCCAGCTTCACGGCCCGGTACCCCTTCGCACCCCCTCCTCTTTCTTCCCCGCGTACGGCAGGGCATCGAGCCCCGCCACGTCGACGCCGTCGACAGCGAACGGCCGGGAGCAGCCCTAGCCCCCTATATAGCCTACCCTAGGCCCCCCCGATCTGCCCTAGCCACCTACCACCCGCTTCTCCCTCGCAGAGCGCCGTCCTTTCCCCCTTCCACCGCTCCTCTCCACCTGTTCTGAACCTCACCGGAGCTCCGTCGTCTGAATCCATGGCAATTGCCGCCGGTGGACTGCAGCTCCCCTCGGGCTCACCCTGGGAACCACCTGCCCGCACCTTCCTCGACCTTCTGAACATCTCTGCGAGCACGGAGCAAGCCTGGATCGACGCCGCCAAGCTCGTCGCTGTCGCCGCCGGAGTTTCTCCCCCGACCCTCTGCTTCATCTACGGCGAGGGTGAGCACGCCACCTTTATTTTCCTCCTCCCTCTCTTGCGCAAGCACGTGCCCGCGCACACCGCAGCACCCACCAGCAGCAGCGAGCCAGCACGCACCGCAGCCGCGTCGCTCGCCGCCGGCAGCCACCGCAGCATTCAGTTAACGATCTTCAGTTAAAAGTTCAGTTTCGAAACTGAACTACAACCTCACCGCGCGCCCTCTTCTGTCAAAACTGAAAACGCACCGCAATGGTTGCACGCTTGCACGCGAGCGCGAGGGCCAGGGTTCGAGTCCCCTCTTCCGCAGGAAAATCCCCACCTTTTTGCGAAGGGCACTGACAGGGTGGCCCCCCTGTCAGCTGATGTGCACGCATTGCTGCCACGTTGGCCCCAGGGCCCACTGGCAGTGACCTAGGCTAGGTCACTGCACGGTGTGGAAACATTTCGGCTTTTCTTTTTTTCAGTTTAAGTCCTTTTCTTCACAGATTGGTCCCTGAATTTAAATTGCTAATAACTTTTAAATTACAAATCCAATTAATATAAATAAAATATGTTTGTTGAACCAAATTTAATTATCTATCTATTTAAACCATTTGTATTCTGTTTTGAATAATTCAAATGCATTCAAATTTCAAATTCAAACAATTCATTTAAAATTTGATTAAATGCATAACTATTTCAAACTTAATTCAAATAACACAAATAAAATATGTTTTCCATGCTATTTTGAACCACCTTTTCAAATATAAATTTTGTTCCATGTTTTGATTAATTAAAATTGCTTAAATAATTTAAACCTTGTTTAAATCATTTAAATTTGCTAAATTCATAACTTGCTCAAATTAAATTATTTGTAAACATGTAAAATATGTTTTCCAACTAGAAAAGTATAAACTTTTCAAATCTGAATTTTAATTTATGTTTTGAACAAATAAAATTCAAATAAAATTCATACTTGAATTTAAATCAATTAAAACTTGTTTAATCTTGTTTAATTCATAATTAATTCATCCTAAATCCTTTTTCAATATTTGAAACATGTAATCCACTTAAAATTTTGTGTTCTTTTCAAATATGAATTTTGTTATTTGTTTTGAACAATTTAACTTGCTGAAAACAACAAATGCTTGTGTAACACCTTTAAGGAACCAAAATTTCTTAACTTAATAAAGTAATTCTAAACTTGGTAAACCTTATTTCAACATTGTTCTATTGTTGTTATTTTTCTGTTTTCCTCATCCATGCATCATACTAATCCACTTTCACCTGTTGGTTAGTTGTAAAACAATTGTTTCAACCATAATTCATGGGCTTTTCATATGCAACTCAAATTGCATATGGGACCATTTAAACATGTTATGTTACTATGTCAACTAGGTTATTTCTATGCATAAATTAAATGGTCATGCATCATCCCATGATTGTGCATTATGCCATGTTATTAATTGTTTATCTCTCTGCGTTGTTTGTTTGCTTCTTCTCGAATAGACGACGACGCTGAGACAGACGATACTTACGACACCCCTTCTGAGGATCTAGCTCAGTACCAGGCTGCTGAGTTTGCAGGCAAGTATTCACTCACATGAACCATTGTGTTCCTTTCAACATTGGATACGATACTTTCCGTTGTCTATTTCTGCTAGCCTTTTGAATCGTTGCTTCTGTTCGAACCTATCACATGTTATCCTTTAACCCTGATATAGCCTCACCTCCACACCTATAACCCCATTGTTTGATGCTCGTGTCTTACTAGCATGCTTAGGGTTGTTTCTGCTCGAGTCTGTTACCCGTTACTTTCTGTTACTATTTCCAAGATGTTCCGGGGCTCGATGTTAAACAACAACCTGTTAATCTTGAGGTAATAATAATTTGCTGATAAGGCACCGGCAGGAGGCCCGGCGTGGTTTTGAGGCCTGCTAGTGTCGACCCTAATTAGGAAAAGGGTCTTGTCTACTGATCCATGATGAGCGCACTATCCGCATGTGGGAAGCGTGTATGGGCGCCCCCCCCTCAATTTGATTCGATTCGCATCTCGTCCAAATCGCCACACTTAGTTCGGGCTTTCCATTTGATGCACTCATATGCAGGTACGAACCCGAGGCCAGGGTGGAACTTTTGTAGTCGGCATTTAGGGCGGCGTGGTCTTAGAGTGCTATGAGGGTCCCCTTTTCTTCGTGGGGCTCGATTAGCCGCGCACGCACAGCACGTGGTGCTTTGGGCTTGATGCGAAGAAGAGTTGAGTTGTGTAGAGTGCCTCGCTTGGTGGGTTTGATTCCCGTCTGGCGGGATATTCTTACGTGTACGGCCAAATTGGTGCACCCCTGCAGGGATAAATCTTCTCGAGAAGCCGTGTTTTCCGCGGTTATGGTTGACTTGGTGAAAGTACTGGCTAACAAGTACTCAGAATAACTTACACCTAACTAATGATAACTTGACTAGTAATAGTCTTATTGACACAATAACTTGATCCATCATTAATCCAACTGTGTGAGTTATCCTCGGATTGCTTCTTTGGATAAGGGGCGAGATCCAGGATGGGTTTGTTTGGTGGTTAGTTGTAGTTGGTTACGATACGCTAACTTATCTCTTTCTGTTAGCCGGAAGTTGTATCATGTTCTGTAGTTGGTTAGTGCAGCCAGCTGCCGCATCTTTTGTATCCCCTTTTCTTCCGTTGAACCCAAAGCATCTGTGCTTGGTGTTGACGGGTTACACTTTGGTGAACTGTGAGTCTTGCTTGCCAGTACGTTTATGTACTGACCCCTTTGGGCCTGTGGTTTCCGCAGACTACGCTTACGAGGATCCCCGTGACGGCTACTACGTGGAGTTTGACGAGGCTGCTGACGAGTAGATAGCGGACCCGGGCAGGATCCGAGACATCGTGGATGGGCTCCGTCTTTTCGTTTCCGGCTTCTTAAGCCTATTTGGATCTTGTCTGTACTCAGACATTTTGGATGCTTCCGCTGTGTTGTAATGATGTTATGTTGGGACATGTGTCCTCTGGATGATTGTATTTGCTATCTCTGCTCTAGTGAGAGCTATTTGCAACTTATTTCTATTTATTTGTGTCTTAGAGATCTGTTGTGCTATCATTTTGTTAAACACCGTTGACGTACCATGTGTGTATGGTATGAAGTACGTCAATGGTAGTATCCTGATTTCTATGGGATGGTTTACGTAGACGATGAACAGTAGGGGTTGGTTGTCACACATACGTGTGTTGGCCTACTCGTAAGAGATGCGGGTGCCGGTAAGCCCCGTAATCCAATCAACTACTGTTCAACGGAACTGCGAGTATCCTCTAGAAGTCCGGGTGCGACAAGCAGCGACGGAGAAAAGGGGAGCGTGGAGGAGGCCTGTTCGTTCGAGGGCTAGGCCAACACATTAAATGGGAATGCTCCAGGGACCCTGGCAATAAATTCACATCACCTGAGGTGCTTTGGACCGGTATGTGTGACTTAAAAGGTTCAGTTTTTTTTGCAAGTTTTTCTGGCCACGCAGGTGCCACCGTGGCGTCCAAATGTCGCGTTCTGATTGGATTTGGACCAATTTGCTAGTAAGCTCATGTACTACTTAATCCACCTTTTCAAGTTATTGTACGAAATAGCCCCCCCCCCCCCCCCACCCCCCAAGTTGTTGTACCCCCGGTGCTAATACCTATTTTTAAATAGTAGAAGGAAGAACCTCCAAACATAGTACTAAAACATTTTTTTACTACTCCATTATGATGGGCTTATAATAGAAGAAAGCATCTACAAACATACTATTATCATTCTTGGGTACTCCATTCTAATGGAGTAACTTGTAGCAAGGTTCGAAGCAAGGTATTATGTTGTACGGAGTAGTATAGTTTAGGTAACATTTCGTTGAAATTTCATATTTTTTTGTCCGCAATTACTTGAGGTGAGTGCATGTACTTTGAACTCCAAGCAGAGTTTAAGTATTGATAAAACTGAACGAAAATAAATATGGCCTCTAAATTTCATTTTCTTTGCTATATGTTTCTTTAGTTTATTACTATGTTATAATCCAAACCTGCTTTGCCGAGCAGAATCACTGGTTGATAGAGGCTAATCTGGGACGATCTGCCCAACAATATCATCCACAAGCAACCTATCTGATACTACTAGGAACCCATCCGAACGGAGTACCAGTTTGGATCTGCCAGTACGACGGTACGTGCAGCTCTCTTCCTTGTTCTGACGTTGGAGGCTGTTTGTTTGTCACTCCCTACGTCTCCTGATTCGACGTGAAAGCAATACAAAATGGGCACATTACGGTATTGCACGGGGGAGGAGAAAAGAGCAAAAAAAGAAACATCCAAGTCGAGCAACGCTGTTTAACGAAAAGAGAAGTCGAGCTCTCGATATCCCAGGATAAAACCGAACGCGTGCAAATTCAGCTCCCATTGCGCACGGATAATGAGATACATAAATTTTCACGCAAAAAAAAAAAAGATGAGATACGAGAATTCAGGATTGCAATAGCCAAGACGAAAAGATGTATACCAATACTGCCGTGTCTCGATGAGATAAAACAAAAACGATGGGCGGCAGCAGCAATACACAAGAGCAACATCAACGTGGGGAACACATCAGCATGTAGGTTCGTGTAACTGTTCACGTGTAGGTTCTTACGAGTGCTCCTGACCCTCTACGGCTTCTGCGTCTGTTCCTCCGGGGACACCTCTTCCTCGTTGGCCTCTGGTTCGTCGGCGTTCTTCGCCAAGGCGGGCTTGAGCAAGATTTCATAGCTGCCCGTCTCCTTGAACAGCTGCCAGAAGTGGTGCTGGCAGTACAGGATGCCATTGAAGGCAGCGTAGGAGGCGTTCGTCAGGAGGCAGCCGCCCTGAGCGCACTTGAAGCAGGTCTTGTGGTAGGGCTCACCCTCCAAGGTCATCTGCAAAGGAACTGAAATTATCATACAGGCTTTCGCATCTTGAGAAGAAGGCAGCAAGATGCATGTGTAGCCTGTGGTTTCCAAAGATCAATCATGAAAACGGACTGAAATGACGCATACAGACATGCCTGTGCATTCTATTGCTACTTCAATTTTGTTAGTCAAAAGGTGAGAGATGAACAAAGTCAATCAGTTGCCCTTCCATTGCTTGATCTTTGGAGAAAGGGAAATATTTTTACCTTCTCCAATGGGTACACAGTCTTCTTGCAGGCAGCACACTTGTCCTGAGTTCCGCAGAACACAGAAGATAACTTGTTTGGGACCTTAGACTGTACAAAAATAATAAAAACGATTTATGAGCTGCAATCTGTGACAAATCTGGGAAGCATGATATTGCCTATTGTACTGCGTGAACATTAAAGCAATAGCAAGGATAACCTATCAGGCAACAATATACATTCTGGGTATTTTTCCATAATCTTTTCACGACAATTATAAGTGTGGCCCACAGAATGGCTAGAAAAGCATTTTTTCTAGGGAAAAGATACGAAGATTAATCAAATATAAAAGATGGTGAGAATGCAGTACCTGCTCATTGTTTGCCTTGGCACCTGAAATTAAAAAAAAGTATACTGTGATGAGATTACTGTTGCGATTGCAAACAAAGTGAACGATGCAACGATGCACGACAAACCTACATGTGGGGAATTTTTTGTTGAAGGTGCCTGTTTCCTTGAAAAGCTGCTCAAAATGAGTCTTGCAGTAAAGAACTCCATCCATGGAGGAGTAGTTGCACATCTATAAATTCAGATCATAGAGCAATTGGGTGTGAGAAATCGATGCATCTGAGTGCAAACATCAACAAGAGGGCATTACCGAAAGGGTGCCTTTGCAATGGCTGCATTTGAAGCAAGACTTGTGGTAGGGAATGCTATCCGCAGTAAGGAGGTCAATGAAATGAACGGTCTTGTCACAAGCCTTGCACTTGTCCTGTGTACCAGAGAATGTCATCTTGATATTCTTGGGGGGTAAACCTAGCAAAATATGCCACCCAGTTGCTAATAAGAGTTGTCTGGCGCAAGCCTTCTAAAACTATCAAGATAACTCGTCTTTGGCTCTCGATCCGCGACCAAATAGAAGCAGATGAAAGCCAAAGAGAGGGTGGGATAAAGAAGCAGTGCGAGGCTTTAAATGCGATGCCTGAAACTGGATTTGGGAAGGTTCGGAGATAAATAGAAGAGTCTCTCCAACAGCGAGCCACAGGAAAAGGTCAGAGGTGTGAATAGATATGCCACCTCATAATACTAACTTTGGAGATTACTCCTTGCGTGGTTCTAGAATTTGTGGTTATTCTCCAATACAAAGTGTCCCAACTATATTTAGTACCCAATGTTAACTAATTGCTAACAATAGTCCTAGACATTTGCAGTAAGTATCACGAAACTAAAAGGCGGTATTGTCTGTTGGTCAAGCTTTTCTTAGAGGAAGAAAAATTGGTCGAGATCAACCTATTCTTAGTGCACCCAGAAAGACCCAGGTGCATTCTAAATACACCCAGAAAAAACATGCTCGTTTGCAACACATGTGATGAATATTAAATAACATGCGCAATATACAAATGAATAAACACAAAGAACTTGTTTGACTTTGAAGTGTGACCTTGAACAAGCAGTTAAGAACAACAATTAGCTTCTGGAATGATCTAAACAAGCAGTTAAGAACTATAGTCTATGAACTGGAAAAACAGGAGAAACGATGGTGAAACACATGATCTAGAATTGTTACAGTATATGTAGATTGTCCAAGCTTCTCCATCAGTTCAGACTTTCGGTTCTACTGGTTGGTGCATGAAACTTGACATTATGTATCTACCTTTGATCTCTCACCTGATGTGTGAAATCTCCCTTTCCAGCGATCAGGAGTACCTTTGATCTAGCTTCAGTCCTAGGCAAATTGTTCTGCAAAAGAGCAGCCTGTCAGTCCCTCTTCATTGCAAAGTAACACTGATGGATGTGCAGGAAAAGTACCTGACAATTAGTAAGAGTCTATCCTCCATCTCCAACAGGGGTGCCAACATGAAGGGTATTCGGGTGTGCCACAACAACTTCGAAGAATCGGAAGATTGGAAAAGAATTGTTATTACAAGTTTGAAAAATGGCATGGTTCATATCATATCATTCTCTGTTTGCACAATCCAAAGTGGTGCAATGACATCTGAACAAAAATTAGGCTACAGTGGTGTACAATTGCCCATTAAGGCAGAAACACAAAAACATGGTTGCCCTAGTCCAAATCAGAATAAAAAGGCACTTTCAAGTCTCCCATCCTTCAGCCAGGTGGTTGTATTGTGGATGCCAATCATAAATAATGATAGACTCCAGTTTATGGTGCTCTAGTAAGCAGGCAATTCAGTCTGAACCATGTGTTCCAACCAAATTTACTTCTTATGCAATCTAAGACATCGCCAATGAGGTGCAGGGAGAATCAGGTCTTGATCAATCTTAAGACATCACCAACGAGATGCAGGGAGCCAGTAACCAAGACCTGATTCAGTGTACAAAAACAACAAACGTATAAACGTCGAGTAGGAAAGCAGTTGCAGCTTGCAAAAGAAAAAATATAATAAACATAACAGATGTTCCTAGTCATGGATTAGCAGATCAGAATAAACACAAAGCAAACGAAAACACAAATGTAATGAAATGGAAGGTCTAGATCATGGAATAGCAGAACAGGAGGAAATAAACAAACAAATGAATGTGCACTGAAAGGGTGGAATAATTATATGTGTGAAAAAGACTTATGTACATCCGCAAACGATGGTCAGTAACAGATATGTGATAATGAATCCTACAATGCCCAGAGGAGGATAGCTAGTTATGGATGGAAGAACGGATGAAGCATTCCAATCGTGCATGATATTATGTAGTACTGCTACGAAACATTTCAGAGAGCATTACTGGAAATATGTCCAAAGTTTTCACCTGGCATGAAGTAGATTGGTTTTGTCGAGAAGATTCCCTTAGCCACTTAATTGCCGACGGAAGAGATTCAAAAACTAAACTAGTTCTGCTAGAGCTTGGGCCATTTGGACCTGCATCGTTCCCATTCAAGTACATCAATCCTCTCAACTCAATGTTCATGTTGGCAGTATAACTCAGTTTCAAGAGCCAATTGCAATGAATTTTAGAATGCCTATCTCACCATGAAGTAGGTTTTCCCAAACCGTTTGGAGCGACAACTGCCATGACAGATCAATTTGCTCTCGCCCTGAAGGTGGTGATGCATGGGAACCAAGCTTGTTATATTGTGATTGGTTTGGCACAAATAAGGCCTGATCAAAGTGGAGACCTGGGAAAATAGCTGGTCATTACAGAAGAGCAATGCAAGGATCCATTCAACATAGAATACAAATATATATTTCTTTTTTTCACGATTGTATATTATTCAGCGACTTCACACAGTCCTTAAATTGCTGGTGGTTCATTCAACCATTTAAGCCATTAAGGAAATGCATGACACAGAAATGAACAATTTTTTCTTTGACGTGAAATGCAGGCACTCTGCCCATTTTATCAAGTGGGACAAAAAAGGTAGTAAAAGGTTATTTACAAAATCTGTAGCTAAAAAAAGCAACGCGAATAGTTTTTCTGATAAAAGTGTGTTTCCTCCAAACATGATGAGTAACAAGACGAAATCAGTGAATTGTTCAAGATCATCATCAATACATCAACATAGAATTCATTTACCTTTTTGAGCACATGTATCTAGAAGACGTGGAAGCAACCTTTGTGGATCTCTTACAGACATACAATTGAACAGGAGAATCTGGAAACATCCCACAAGAGAACGTGAATAAGAGATAAAAACCAGATAAAATTTACTTAATCCGAAAGGCTGCCACTGCAAGGCATAACATACCTTCTTAGAATTGCTGCCACTGTGAGGCTGCTCCAAAGAACCTCGTTGTGTTACATCCTTTTTTGTAACATGAGTAAACCAATTTGCGCATATTTCCATACTTTCTGGGCTATGTGCCCCATCCAAATAGAAAACCAAGGGACAAGTGGTATTCTTATATTCTGAGTTCACTTGTGGATCTGGAACGATCTGTGCTCTGCCTTGCAAACAAGCAATTGATAGCCCTTTGATAAACTGATCTGGTAAGGTACCCTGCACTCCATAGTAAAATCACAACTGATCCTAACGTTTCCTTTTGTGGAAAATAAATAAAAATTAAATTGGAGTCCTTACATGATCTTTGACATGTATTCTGTCCAAATGTCCTTGCCTCTCCAGCCAGGTATTAGCCAATGCAACTGCAAGGCCTGCATTCATGTATTGATGCTCACCATGCAGTCCAAGAGGTTGATCTTCTAATTGCTGTGGGTCCAAAGGTGGGACTATTCGGATAGAAACCTTTAATAAATTTTAGTTTCATAAATTAAAAACTGGACCAATTAAACATGTTCCTTGACACTTAAGAGTGTGCAAAGAGCAGAGTGACGAGCAAAAAAAAAGTGTAGCGCGGAATATAACATACACCCAATTCAGAAGCTCTCTGCTTCAGTACAAACATTGCCTCCTCCGGTTGTGGAACTGTATAGGCTGGAACTCCTTTCTGTGTTAACGAAAAAAGGCAGGCGGGAACAAAAGAACAGTCAGATTAAAGTTGTCAGCTAATAAGAGATATGAACAAACCAAACACAGTACACTTTTCTAACAAATATTTGAAGAAAAAATAGGCCGAAAGAAACCTTTAGTATTCCAGCCTTCTCCCCAGCAATTTCTCCAAGTGTATTTCCTGCTCATGGACCACAGCTAGCATCAGCACTATGCATTCAACAAGTTTACTATAGATGCAGGGCATTTCTTTTTTCAGTTTCATGACTAACCAAGAATTTCCATGTGATCATATCCAAGGGAAGATATCCCACAAACTACAGGTGCTTTTACCTGCAAAAGTTTCAATTTTCACACAGGTTATGCTCTTCGGTCTTTGAAGTAAAAAATGTTGGCGATGTAAAAAATGTTGGCGATGATCTCAGTGGACTAAATTGGGAAGAAACATAAGCTCAGAATGCACCCAGGCAGATTCTAAATAGCTTACAGATTTAACTTATGTAGCTAGAAGAACGAACTACAGTACTGTCACTCTACTATAGTTTGCACTGTGATTTCAGCCCAGCCTTTTTGCTGCTAAAGTATAAATGCAAACACTTAGTACTCAGATCAGAAGGTCAAGATGATATTATGTAAAACAAGGGTCAAGATGGCATATTTATGTCAAAAGAACAACTTGTGCTGGTGTATGAGCTCCCTTTTTGGTTGGCGATTATGACATACAAACACACTGCTATGCTAATGTGTATTATTAAACGAAAAAATGATTACAGAAATGTCACACACCACATTCGTTGCATCATATTTCCCTCCCAACCCGACTTCAAGCACAGCTACATCCACCTGTTTAAAAACACAATGAGTAGATTCTATGAAAGCATCATACATGCAGTTCTGAAAATTGACAAATATACCACAGCCTCATCTACCTAGAAAACTGATGATGCTTCTAAATAAACTTACCCGATAACCCTTTCACAGTTCAATTACTATTCATGAAATATACGCTTTCTTACAAAAATGAAACATCTGCCAGTAGCATAGGCTGCAGATAAGTCAAGTGAAGCTGGTAAAAAAAATTATGGTGGTGAACAGTGGCAGCCTTCTAGATTCAATACAGACAGGCACAGTTTTTTCATTTTAAATTCAATCTGATATAGAATAAGCCAATGTCCACAATATATATTCTTTAGATGGGCAAAAGTCTTCAAGATCCACAGAAAAGAAAAAAACTCAAGCATGTGTTTGTCTAGATACATTACAAGAAAGACTCTCAAAGCTAAGTCCTCGTAGTGTATTAACCTGCTCATCTGAAAAAATCTTGAATGCTAACAGTGCAAGGAACCTAAAGTAGGGTGGCATTGGAATATCATCACCAGTCTTGACCTGGAAGGTACATAAAATTCACCACATTAATGGGTGTTTTAAGGAATGTCATAAAGTACATAAAAAGAAATTCGCAGATTCCACTAGTATTTATTTCATAGTCTCATTTCAATGTTATACAGCCGCAATGCGACAAATAAAACAGGCGCTATTACCTTCAATTTGTTCCAGCACCACCAGAAATACCTAATAAACTTTTCCTCCGAAATGTCCAGCCTATAACCTCACCAGAAAGAAAAGACGATTGGTAAGCGCAGTGATGCATAGTGATAGGACGAATTAAATAAGTTCAAGCAACTCAACAATAGTAATCTCCTCAAGACTAAATTATAATGGGCTAAGATACCATGATGAGAAACAAATTGAGATTTTCAATATAACATGAATAAATGTCAAATAAAGGTAGCAACGCAACAAAGAGAAAAGTACCCGTCAAGCCGAAACCGCTCACGGACATCCATCAAGTGTGGAGAGGTGAACAATCCAGTACGGAAACCACATGATCGAAGGATTGACTCGGCAAATGTGCATGTTGAACCCTAACAGATAGAAAACGAACAGAGCGGTCAACACGTGCTCTGCAAAATTTTCTTTGCAAGAATATCTCAAATGTTGACTCAGCAAGTGTACACGACAACGACGAGAAAGTGCTATGGCCTGTTTACATTGGTGAGATATCGCTAGGTCATAAACTATTATCACAAAAAAGTAGAAAACAAAAACACACATTCCAAAAATTAATAGCAGTAAAATTCAATGATAATCAGGGCCTCACACAAAGGCTACTTCACCGAGTATGGAAGTTTCTAAAGTAAACCGCTTGATGCTAGCTGGTATCACTCCCCATTTCTCCCCAAACAAACACACGCATAAATACAAAAGGAAAATCAATGTTTCATGTGGAAATAAAAGTTGAAATGCAAAGAAAAGATAATTTGGGTGCATCCTATTGCGATTATTGTAGCGATTTGTAACCTATACATATGTGACAACTGAAACCGCATGCCTAAACCGGACGCCGCCTAAACCAGCCCAAATCAGTTCAAATGGTGTAATACAGCATTTTCGTCCCTGAGACAGCGCCCAGCTGCAAACTCACCTTCCCTTTCGTCCCCGCGACGTGAACCACCTTCAGCCGCGCGATTGGTTCCTCCAGCTCTAGTATCTGGCAGAACAACCAAAGCCCGGTCAGAAACAACTAGGCAAAACCACAGTCCAATCGAACAGCCAGTGTCGGAGCAACACCACCTGCAAGTACTTGGCCATGAGCTCCCACTGGTTGCCGCGGTTGCCAGTGTCCGCGCGCACCTTCTGGTTGATCAACGACGAGAGGCACCCAAGCACCTCGTCATACTCCGCCGACCTCGTCGCCACACCTGCGCCCACACCCCCCACGCACCACCTCATCATTCACCACACCCCAAACGCAGAAGAGAGAAGGTCCCGGTTTCGGTTCGGTCGACGAGCTATTACCTGCCTGTGCTGTGCCGGCCATGGCGCGGGGGAGGAGGAGCGGGAGGGGGCGGACGGGGCTGGGGGCGAGCGGGTGGGGAGGCGGGGAGTGGAGTGAGAGGAGGCGGCGGAGGTGGGCGAGGCGAGGGGGCGGCATGGCAAGGGAGGAGGAGGCGGGTACTAGTAGTTTGGTGGCGGTGCTGGTGATGGTCGGAGAGGGAGAGCGCTTCGGTGGTGCGGGTCGTGGGCTCGCGCCGCCGCTCGCGCGCATCGCTCGCTCACCAATCGTGTGATGTGGAGCGCTCAGCTTGTTTTATCGTTGCTTTTTGCGTTGGGTTCTAGCCGCATGCGGGAGAGACCGGGCCTCATATCTCTGTGTTTTATGTTTTGTTGGGCTTTACGGGTTGCGATGCAGAGTAGCCCGTTTGTACTTTGGAGCATTCTGCCCCGAGTTACGACGGCAGCTTGGCCAAATTATTGTTCAAGTGTCAATGGGATTGTAACCACATGGTGAGATAGGAGGCGGTGTGCAAGCCCAAGGGGCTAGGGGGCCTTAGGATTATCAACACCAACATGGTGAATATCGGCCTCAGAAATGGATCTGGAAGATTCTGACCCACAAGAAGGGTCTCCGGGTGGATATCTGCGTGTCAAATACCTCCAGGGTAAGGACATTCTAGTGGATTCCCATCGCCCGGGATCCCAATTTTGAAACGCCAACCAAAAACACAAAAATGTCTTCTGCTTGGGGGCAAGACACTCCATCCGGGATGGCAGGTCGACGAGACCGTGGGTGGACTGGTGGCAGGGTAACACACCGCTAAAGGACCGATTCCCCGCCATCTTTGCGGTTACGGAGGAGCCGGAGATCTCGGTCAATGTTGCCTATCAGGACGGTCATTGGGTGATCCCTCTGAGACAGGCGCTGGGCCGGAATGAGCTAGTTGAGTGGCATAATCTCCTCAGATGCCTAGAGGGGGTAGCTTTAGAGCCGGGGGCGGACGTGGTGACCTAGGCCCTGGAACCGTCGGGGCGGTTCTCAGTCAGATCACTTTATCGCAAGCTTTGCGAAGGGACTCCCCAGTCATACTGGATTCCCGTGTGGAAAATACAGATTTCCCTAAAAATTAGGATCTTCTTGTGGCAGCTGACCCAGAAGCGTTTGCTCTCCGGAGACAACATCCACCGAAGGCGAGGGCCAAGCAATGGCAGGTGTGGACTCTGTGGGGGAGCCAGAGGACACGAACACCATTTTTCCACTGTTTGCTTGCACGTTTTATGTGGAGTGTAGCTAGGGAGCTTCTCTCCTGCGATTGGAACGTGTCGTGCCATGCCGAGGTGCATAGGGAAGTGTGCAGACACAAAAGACAACCTAATAGGATGTTATGGATGTGCATTATTGTGTTGTATTGGGGTCTATGGACTACTAGAAATAAATTCGCAATTGAAGGCATCTTCCCAAGCCACCCATCGCATGTGTTATACAAAATATGCTTGCAGGGATGGAGAGTCGTGGCTAGGAGGAAGGACCGCACTGTGGTGGGGACAACAGTTGACAAGATCCGTGCACTCCTCCACACTATAAAGCCTCCTTTGATTTGAAAGATTTTCTTAGGATTCCTGTAGGATTCAGTCCGAGTGGATTTTTCCCTATTGAACGCGTTTGATTCATGGGAATGTATCCCGTAGGAACAAATCCTGTAGGAATTTGGTATGCTATTTTCACAGGTAAAAAAGAATGAGGTCAGACCTAATGGAAAAATCCTTTGGAAGAACGCTTATGAGTTCCTGGGTTCCTATGTTGCAATTAAACAGCCATCTGTAGGAATTCCTGTGTCCGCATTATCAGATGGGCAGGACATTCAATCCCTTTGCGTTTCCTATCCCTTCGGTTTTCTAACCCTATGAATCAAAGGGGGCCTAAGTGATTGGTAGTGTTTCCTTTGTATCTATCATGGTGTATGGCTGTTAGGCCACTTATCACTCTGCGACGTGGCTGCCCACGAGTATTATTGCCTATGTTTGTACTGTTGTGTTCCGAACTCTGTCGATGGTGGCTTTGTTAATTTAAAGCATGGCTCTACTCGAGCATGTGTTTTCCCAAAAAAAATATGGCAAACCTACTTGACTCTTACCACGTCGACGTCGGCTATCTTCACTACGTCCAATAAATTCTTCATACAATCTTTACGATTAGCTTATGGAGTCACATTCGCCAAATATGACGTTCACACGAGATTTAGCCCGGTATAGAACACTATTCTATAGAAGTTGGAAAAGGTTCAATTATCGTAAAGGTCTAACTTTTCTTATTAAAATCTATATGAGAATTGGATGCTATGTACAAAACACTTGTTCATTCAAAATTGCAAGTCGATAATAATAATAATAAAATCTAAAATGAGGGTACCGCTCAAAATAAAAGTTTGCATGCAGTATCTTCGCAAAGGTAATCATAATCCTTAACATGAATACCTTTGCAAAGAACAACTAGCGTGAGAGCTTATAATGTTGTTTTGTAACAATAATGAGACAATTAAGAACCTTTTCCTTCGGTGCAAGTTCACCCATTCTATATGAGCCATCCTGATTTCCTCTATTATACTTGTCATCTAGTGTTGCAAATATATTCGATACCTTGTTGCATGAAATAGACCACATATACTGAATTCTCATTAGGGTGGTACGATTTCCATAATTTAGTCCTTTGGCTATATGGTTGTCTCTGGCGGAGTCGCCAGTGATCCGGCGATGGCCATGGTGTGCTAGTTCAGGTGTTTCTCAATGTTTGGTGGCTTTGGCTTGTATGATCGATTGTCATAAGGCTTTTGACTGTTTATGTTGAATAAATTAAATAAAAGTCGTATGCATCTCTTTGATGCAGAGGTCGGGGTAACTCTCCATTTCGAAAAAAAAACTTATGTGGATTCAGACATTGCTTGGAGAACTTGGTGTTCTCTTGAGTAGACCATCGTCCCTATGGTGTGACAATATTGGCGCGGGGTATTGAAAGTTCATGGTGCCCCCATGTGTGTTTTTTATAATTAATGCCAATCCTTATGGACTAATGTTTTCATTGAGATATCGTTATAGATCTTGTCCATGGGAAAATAGTGGAGTTTGATGTGTTGGACTCTAGAAGTTTTCATGATGACCATTATTACATTAAAGAATTTATATGAATAATGTTCATGTATAGAGTTGTGCATATTGCAAGTATGTCTCGAAGAAAAGAATTATGTGGTCTTGATTATCTTCAATACATCATAAAATGAAGAAATAAGAAAATATACAAGGTTGATCAAACTTGTGATCAACACACAAAGCTACAGGATGTACCAAGTGAGATTATGTATCTCGTGGTATGGTAAGCAATTGTCCATATAGATTTGTGAATTAACCCATGATATGTGTGTGTGGCATCTCTATGTGTGGTTAGATATCTTTCCATGGGCTTGTATCAAAAGAAAGATTTCTATATCCCATGGTCTATATCGTCAACCGTTGTTCGTCATCAAGATTGACGTGGAAGTTCAAGTGAAACATCTCGAAGAAATCCTATGCTTGATGCTTTCCACCCATTTAGAGATTCTGGCCTCTTAAATATTTACCAAAAAGGGTCTCTCCCATAATGATGTATGGGGGAGCAACTTGCAAGTCTTCATCAAGCGAAGCATGTGCTAGCTAGGGCTGGAATTCGAGCCGAGCCGAGTCAGCTTGGCTCGACTCGCTCAAGCTCGGTCAACTGACGAGTCGAGCTCGGCTCGACTCGTTCAACAAATTAGTCCGAAAACAAAACTCGGCTCGGCTCGGTGAACTCGCGAGTAGCTCGCGAGCTACTCGTTTAAATTTTTTTATTTTATAAAACTATAAAAAAGTCAATATTATGTATTGTATATATACTTATTTTTCATTATTTGGGGCACGTATAATAAAATCATCACAACAATCGATGAAAAGATGTCACCATAAAATAATTTGTCATAAATGAACTACAATAATCAGTAAAAAAATGTTCACATATATAAGAATATCATTAGAAATTCTTTTTTTCTGAGTTAAACGAGCTAAACGAGTACTCGTAAACTCGGCTCATTTAGCTTGAACTCGTTTACTGTCGAAAACGAAAACTCGACTCGGCTCGTTGGACAGCGAGCTCGAGCCGAGCCGAGTCGAGTTGCGAGCTACTCGTTTAACTCGCGAGTTTCGAGTTTTAATTCCAGCCCTAGTGCTAGCAAGCACGGTCAAGAAAGATGATCCAACTTGAGAGATTAAAGATCATCATAATCTAGCTAAAGTGGAATGCTCAAGGCAAATGTATGATCTTTATAGGTTTTCTATTTTACCGATCTCATGCTTTTGGAGAGACCGGGTTATAGGATCGATAGTCGTACTATCAAGAGGGGCTCTCAAGCGAGTAACTTGATCGCATATTTGTGGAGAGATCAAACCTTCGCATACTTGGCATATCATATTTCTTGGTTCTTATTTGTCTTTTATCTCTATGGGGTTTTGGTGTTTGTTGTGATCTTAATGACAAGGCAAGGTTTATCGAAAACGGATTTGGTAAGAAAAACTTGTTGCGTTTTCGGTGGTAAAAATATTCGGTTCGTCTTTGAGAATGTTCCCTCATCTTCCATGTGGGGTAACTTCTCCATACTTTTTTTTTTGTATAATCCTTGTTGTTATCTTTCCAACCCAATTAGATTCACCTCATATGGAGTTCATTCGCAAAAGTTATATGTGTTTTTGGTGTTGGAGGTTTTACCAGTTGTTCCTTTTAGAGAGGGTAAAACTTTACCCATTTGGTTTCAAATTCCATTGTTTGGAAATGATGTTTCTCTGCATGATCTTATAGAGATCTTCGTTGCAATTTCAACGAGTCAAACATCATCAAAAATAGAGTCCGGACGCAAAAGTTATGGGCATTTTTGTATTGGTTTTCTGCCTTTTCCGGTACTACCGGGCGGAGGTCGGTAGTTGATGACCGACAAGTATAGCAGATCGCAACAGCCTTCGAGAGAAGTAAAACACAAATTTATTGTTTCGACACAAGGGGAGCCAAAGAATATTTATAATTCTTAACAACTGAGTTATCAATTCAACTGCACCTGAAAGTAGACTTGCTCACAACAATTTATCAGTGGTAACAGTTTTATAGCAGCAGTAATAATAAAATAACAGCAGGAGTAAAATAGGAAAAACAGTAGCAATCGCGGAAAACAGCACGATTAAAATACTGTAGGCAAAGGGAATGGATGAACGGGTGTTGCATGGATAATATAGGTCATGTAATGATCTAAACATGGGCATTGCAGATAATAATAATAAAGCATCCAACTTCTAGGCAAACCATAGGCATGTGTTCCAATATAGTCATGTGTGCTCGCGATGAGAAACTTGCACAACATCTTCTGTCCTACCAGCCCATTTTCAGCGGGGTCTACTACTAGTAATTAAGGTGCTCCTTTTAATAAAGCACCAGAGCAAAGCATTAACACTCCGTGAACACACGTGATACTCACATAAAAACCATCCCCTCCGGTTGTCCCAATTTCGATAAATAAGAGTGTCGAACCCAACGAGGAGCAGAAGGTGTTGACAACCAGGTTGGATATAGGATTCACTGTAAACACTAGCAGACAGTTTTTTAGTGGTTTTTGATATAGCATATAAATAAAGTGTGAGTAAATAAAAGACAGTAGATATAATTGCAGCGAGTGGTCCAATCCTTTTTAGAGCAAAGGACAAGCTGGTTGTTCTACTTATGATTACCAAACATCCTCGAGGACACGTGGGAACTTCGTCAAGCGCTTTCGTTTCATGCAGTTGATTAATATTTATTGTTTTGATAACTGTTGTGTGGGTGAACCTATGCTAATGCACCTCCCAACTAGGACTAATACATACTTGTGATTAAACCCCTTGCAAGCATCCGCAAATACAAGAAGTAAGTAAGTTAAATCTAGCCACAGTCTTAAACTCTGGGATGCTACACTCCGTCGTGCATCGGTTTCCTAACGGGGGTTTAGGTTTCTGTCACTCTGGCAACCCCACAATTAGTAGCCAAATACACAATGCATCCTCCTACGCCCATAAAGGTGAAGTGTCATGTAGTCGATGTTCACATGACACCACTAGCACCACTAGAAGAATAACACCACAACTTAAATATCAAACCATTAATATTACTTCAACATAATTCCACTACTAACATCTTGACTTCTCTCATGTCCCTAAGAACTAAACTAACTAATCACAAGACATCATATGGATCATAATCAGAGGTGATATAATGATGAATAACAATCTGGTCATAAAGTGCAAACACCGATAAATCTCGTAGGCACCAACTATTAACAAGTAATCCACAACGGGAGAGAGATCTAGTGGAAAACAACGATAAAGAACTCTAATTGTTACAGCGGGACGAGATGGATGGTGAGGGTGATGGTGCTGGTGATGATGATGATGCCGATGACGATCTTGATGATGCCCGGAGCGATGACGGTGACGATGGCGATGATTTCCCCTCTCTGGGGAGGAATTTCCCCGACAGATTTCTCCCTGCCGGAGAGCTTTTATCTCTATGTTGTTTTCTGCCCCGAGGAGGCGGCGGAATATTTCCTCGATGGTTCTGTGAGGCTTAGGGTTCCCTCGGGGTCAAGTACGCGAAAGGAGGCAGCCAGAGGTGGGCCAGGGTGGCCACACCACCCCTAGGCGCGGCCAAGCGGGGGCGCCCCCTAGTCGTGTGGGCCCTGTTGGCCCCCACCGGGTCTCCTCGTGGCTGGATCCCTCTTCTAGACTTCTAAGACTCATCCGATGTCCCCTTTCTTTTTTCGATCTTCTGAAAGGGTATCTTGACGGTGTTTTTTCTACCAGATTTCTGGTCCTGGTGTTTATTCTCCAATAATTATTAAACATGCAAAATAAGATGAAATAACATAAGTAATGCATCATAATATGAAATATATCGATGAATAACAGAAAATCTAAAAACAAGAATCGCGTACCACCTGCCTCCCATCCGAGGCTATCCACGTGGCGCTAACCAGGTGGATTTCTTGTTCTTGACTCGCCAACCGTCCCGCCGGCCTTCTCTTCTTTTTCTTTTCTTTTCCCTCTCCCTCACGCCTCTCATGGCCTAGGGTTCCTCCCGCCGCCGCCACCGCGGACCACTCCAGCCGCCGCTCTGCACGCGCCGTCGTACCAAGCCTCCACCGTCACCGTTGCGCCTCCTCCTCTCCCTAGCCTCCTCCACCACCGCGGCGTCCTCTACGCCGTCATCCCCCGCATCACCACCCGCATCCGTGACCAGGCCACCGACGGGCGAGGCGAGGAGGTCTCAGGTGGTACTTTGGCGAGGCGGCCTACGAGCGTCGAGACGGCTGGGAGATTCACGATGCGACTGATTCGTTGGCTAGGAGAGGACATCTACAGGAGCTTCGGAGGAAAATGCGTCGGCAGCTCGACTACAGGTAGCCGACCATCCTTGTCTCGTTCTTTTCTCTTCTTCCATTGAATTAACATGAAAACCCCAGATTGCTTGATTCCTGTAGTTTGTAATACCCCCCCCCCCCTACACACACACACACACACACACAGAAGCGCCACCCGGCCTCTGGATATTGTTGGAGGAGAGCGTGGTAGATGGGGATGGAGACGAGCTATTTCCCTATTCTCCACGACATGTGATGCACCACCTCTGCCGCTATGTCAAAATCCATGAGAAACATGATCAGCTGGGAGGAGGATGTGTCCGTTGGGTGTGGACGGAAATGGCGTCGACATTCAGGATGGAGGCATGAACTCCTCGTCCGGTCGATGGAGCATGGCTTCCCTCTGTCACTGCTGCTGTTGTACTCCGCATGCTATTGGGGGTGAGGCCTGTGGTGAGTGCACTGATGAGGCGCAGCTATGGCTTGCTCGGGTGGCGCTGATTCATTTGCCACCCTGGCCTATACATGACGCTCCATCTTTCTCATGCAAACTTTACATTGTTTCTGATTTGGAGCCGGAAAAAGATATGTGTTGCACATGATTTATTTCCTGCTGGTCATCACGGCCTTGGGCTCACAAACCATGTCGGGTGTGTTCGGCCGTCATGGGGCGGCTTTAGCAATTGGCGTGCTGTCGTTGCCTAATACCCTCAAGAACAAGGAAGTCAGTCATGTCAGGCAGTGACATTTTTCTTGTTTGCAGAGTTCGTATTTGGTTGGATAGGTGGCTCCACCTGTAACAATGGTCAATGGGGATTGGAGAGGGAACCCTGCAATGATGTGTACAACGAACTTCAATATATGCAAGAATGAAAGGTACTCTTCATGTCTTAGTGTACCAACACAAGTGCTTAATTATGGAGTTTTTCCTGCAATGTGCCATGTTCAACAAGAGGGACATAATGTGAGGGTGTGTGCTTTGCTGTGAACAACAAGATCAAGGTGCAAGTCATGGTCAGTGAAGGATGACCCATCATGTGCAAGGCATGGTCACAAGTGGAGGTCGCACGCTTTTGGCCTGTTATTTGTGAGTATCATTTCAATTACTTTGCTTCAATGGATATCCCTGTCAGTTTTGTGAATTGTTGTGTGGTTCTCCTCTTGGATGTGTAAAGTGATTTTTTTTTTGTAGAAATGTTGGTTTGCATATATACCATCAAGCAAATACTAGAAATAACTTTTATGCGTGTGAGAAACACAGTGAAGTGTACCCAGTAATTAACTATCAGAAATGGCCGTTAATATTTGACAGGTACATAATAGGAATATTCGTTTATATCACAACTTAAATATGTAGATCTTATTCTTATAATACTTATGAAGCACTGGTTCATTAGTGAGATTGTTAGATTCCCTAAGCTGAAGATGACCGCTACCCTTTTCTACCAACCTGAATACCTGATGATGTGAGTGTTAAGATTTGCGGGTACACATATTTACCTTGTCGTTGCCTTCATCAGCGGAGTAGCCTTCTAGGAAGTGACTAAGATATACGCTTTATGTACTGAAAATTGTTGAGCTGTAACCATTAAAAGTATACTTGCAATAATATTTTATGCTCACATCTAATTTCAAGCAGATCAAGAAAGCGTTGTGGGGTGTAAAACGTGAAGTTGTACCACATTATAGGGGTGGCAGCACAACCAACTCATGAACTGATGTGAGTTTAAAGTGTACTTCAGACTCCATATGCCATACCATTTACTTTTGTATTGATTTGATCAAATCAGTAACTAGAGTGACCTTCAGACTCCATATGCCATACCATTTACTTTTGTATTGGTTTGATCAAATCAGTAACTAGAGTGATCCTACATTACAAGACATGCAAAGCGGTGTAGAACCATGGTTGATTTTGCCTTTTTTTTTGTAGTTTCCCAATTGATGATCAAATGAATATGAAGTCAGTCCTAGAGTATTTCTAGGAAATGTATGGGTTCATCATTCATCATTCTCACTTATTTGCCTTGTGGTGGAAAAAAGGCAAACTATCTTCCGGTGGAGGCAAGCACAACAAAAAATTCCGATAGCTGGTCAATTTTGTATATTTCAGTGTTATTTCTTCGGTAAAATTTTATAGTGTTTGTATCGATGTTAAATACATTGTGATTTTGTCGACTTAACTTACCAGGCCTACAAGATTGTTAAGGGTCAAAGATACACAAAGAGGTTGCACGAAAAACAGACCAGTTGTTTGTTGTGGATTCTGGGCCTATGGCGATTCCCATAGTAGATTCGTTCTCCCGAGTAGACTCTGAGAAAATCATGCTATCCAGTCGGTATAGTAAGTTTGGAACAACTCATCTGAAGTTTGCCGCATTGCCGCTCATTGATATAAGCCTGAAGATAATGGTTGTATCTTATATTACAGTTTATCAAGACTAATATCATGTTAATTGACATGGCAGTGACTATCTCTTTAAGCTTTTGCTTATTGGAGACTCCAGTGATAGGAAAGTCATGCCTTTTCGTAAGATTTTCCATAAGAATCCTTATCTAAATCATGATTTGCTAATCATATGTCCTCTCTGTATATAATTAGTTCCCCTTTTTTGTGTTTGCATAGAATCAGTCGAATTTCCTTTAGGTTTAGTAAACTATATATGATTCCTCACAAGCCATGACAACTTGGCTTCTGTAATGTGAATGTGTTCATTGTCAATAGCACAAACAAAATGATGAATTATATATTTTACTACACTATCGAGGTAAACAAGTTTAGTTAGTTGTTAATTTATTCTATTTTGAACTTTCTCCATCGATTTTGTTAGCTTCCTTAACATTTCTCTGATGGCAGGACAACTCTCTGTAGAGTTATATCAGTACAATTGGAGTTTTTTTCTTAAGTATATTTAATTTCTTGGGTGAATGTTTGCTTTCCTGGCTACCGTCAGTGAATTTAGTTTCTTATTTGCTTCACTTTAAATTGACAAGAAATACATACTGTGGAGCAAGATGGAAAGAATTTGAATTTGCAAATTGCGAGTCTTATGTATTGTGATTTATTAGATTTGCATTTTATGGCCAAGCATTCCTTTTCTAATGACTTGTATTCATGTATCACCGATTCGTATTTCCTTGACATATTAAATATTTTATCATGAGATAGTTCGTTTATCAGCCCATTTCGTGAAGTTTGCTCATTTTGGCCATTTGCATGATGGAGTACGTGCTATTAAGTATCATGTCATTGTTTGTTGTGTTCAGTTAGCAGAAAATATACACACCATCTTTGCTTGAATATGTGCAGCCACACATGCCTCATCTCTCTCTTTATCACGCACAACGGATCTTGCACTGCCTTCACTTCTGTTCCGGATCCCTGCGACCGGAGAGGTATTGTCCTTCCTTCATTCTTTACTTAAATGGTTGTTAAATGTATTTGTCTATGAATCAAGTAAGCTACTATGATGGAAACAACCTCCAGATGCCATACCATAGTTGCAAAGGTTTAAGATGGATATGAAGCTTTTCAGTGTTCAGTGCATGGGTACGGAACCAAATGCACAAGAAATTATTTTTTACATGTATACTGGAATTGTTGCCTATCCGGTACAGAAGTTTGGAACAATTCGTCTGGAAAAGTTTGCATCAATGGTTGTGTTTAGGAACTTGCGTGGCTTATGTGTTTATGCTTAGCATTAATTTCATCGATATAATTTTGGAAGATTGTTATTGTATTTACTGAATTGAGCAACACTTCGTTAGAACTAATACAAACGTCAGAGTTTACACAAGTGTCATTGTATATACTTTTTTTTATATAAAGAAGGTATAGGCGGGCTCTACCTTATTGTTACAAACGTGATGGGGGATTTACAAGTAGGGCGTAGCCCAAGGGAAGTGTAAGAGAAAAACTGAAAGGAAAGAAAAAAAAACGGATTGTAAACCTTGGAGCTTTTATCAGGGCTAGTGGTCATGTAACTTCTGTACCCAACCTGTTATGGATTCCGGCTTCTTGTAGACCTCGTAGCCCAGAGCAGCAGGTCTTCAGAGATGTTTTCAATCAGTCGTTGTCTGCATTCTGCTTTGCCATTAAAGATACGATCGTTTCTCATCTTCCAAAGGCCAAGCAAGCACCCCGCGAAGCAGATAGGCCACGTGTCTTGTCCCAACTTCATTTGTGCTTGTTGGCAGAAATCAGAAATGTTATCTGAGCTAATTGCCAAGACTGAAAGTTGCAGCCTGTCCCATACCCAGTTTGCGTATCTGCAGCGCAGTGCGATGTGATCCATGGTTTCAGCGGCTGGGCAGTGATCGCAGCCAGCGCTGTCGCACCATTTTTTTTCTTCACCAGATTATCCTGTGTGTTTAGTCTTCCTCTGAAGGCTAACCATAGGAATATTTTGTGTCTAGGTGGTATTTCAGTTCGCCAAATCCATCTTTCATTTCTGCATCTTAGCCCACTGTCGCTGAAGAGCCTATATATATCTCTTGTTGTTGATCTCCTCCCGGTGGTTAGCAATGTACGCATGTCTCTCCCGTTTGCGAGGGCACAAGGATGGGCATGAAAGTGATCGTGCAGTATGTCTAGCTGACGTTGCGCCGTGGCTGAGAGTGGTAGCAGTAGTTTCATCGCCAGATTGTTGCCCTAGAACTAGATGCCACAGTGCAAGATGGATCTTCCGCGAAGGTGTGCAGTATCGCTAAGGTGTATCGAAGGGTCCCCATTTCTGACCAATTGTCGTTCCAGAAGGAAACAGTGGCTCTGGACTTGATTTTTCTCACAGTTATGGCCTGCGCAATGGGTATTAGAGGCAGCATTGTTTTCCAAAACGGCGTGTCCCGTTGATTAGGCTGAGCTGGTATGCTGGTGCCCAGGTACCACCTGGCTAGCCAAGTGAAACAAGGCCTCTTGCCATTGGAAATTAGCTTGATGACTAGGTTAGTCATTATGGCCATGTTGTGCGTGTCTAGATTCTTGACTCCTAGGCCCCCGAATTGTTTTGGCATCGTGACATGCCTCCAAGAAACAAGGCATTGCCCCCCTGTAATCCCCTTCCTTCCTGCCCATAGAAATGCTCTCCTCAGTTTGTCGATCATTTCAATGCTTGCCTTGTCCCATCTAATGCAGGCCATGAAGAAGGTGGGGATCGCAGATAAGACTGAATTTACAAGATGTACTTTGCCTCCTGAGAAGAGTAGCCCAGGCGCCCAACCCGGCAGTCATCTGCCCACTCTCTGAATTATTGGTTGCAGCATTGATCTAGAGATTTTGTGTATTGAGAGGGGCAGCCCCAGATATGTGCAAGGAAATTGTGATATTGGGCACCCCAGAATGCTAGCAATATTGGCGGCCTCGCTCTGATCGATGTTTATGGGCACAAAGGTACTCTTGTGATAGTTTATAAGCAGGCCACTGAATTTTGCAAATGTGTCAAGAAGGATTTTGGTGTATCTGGCTTGTAGCGTGGAACCTTGCAGAATGAGTAGGGTGTCGTCTGCGTACTGCAAGATGGGTAGTGGTGCGCCCGGTTGAATTGGGTGTTGCAGTATGCCATGAACATACGCTTTCTTTAGCATCTGCTGTAGCACATCAACGACAAGGTTGAAAATATATGGGGACAGCGGGTCTCCCTGCCTCACGCCTTTCCGACTAGGTACCGAGGATGCAATGGTTGAGGTTAAATCCGTAATTTCAGCGCAAATGTGACTCTTAGTAAACCAGTTCTTGAGGAGTTGACTTCAGCTAGAGTATATGCAGTACTGTGATGGTTAGAGTGCTCGATTCTGATGAGTTGACATACAGTGTTTTACTTTCTTTGTACTTTGCTCTCTTCTAGTATTGCTAATAATATGTTGGGTTTGTTTTCATAATAATTGGAAATTAAATATCATGAACTTCATATGAAAGATTATTCTGGTTAATTCATTAATTGTAGAATGTTGCATTTATCGTTATAAAAAAAATGGATTTCCATAGTGGACTGTTTGTTTTTATTCTGACTTTTTCCATTTACGTATGGGGGTACTATCGATAATCAGATTAAGCAATTGGGTGCATCTTGTGAATGTACTCGTGAATGCTTCACTCGAGATGATCAGTTAAGTTTATGTGTCAATTCTTCAACGATTCTAGCCACACGGCAACCTCTACCACGATTTAAATTTACATGTACTGAAATAGCAGTCTCCAAGGTTGTAAAGAAGAGTTTAACTGGGATATCTTCATTGCTGCCATCAGTTGGTGTGATATATTGTACTACCATAATGGGGTTTATTTGCTTCTCTATCTTTCAAATTATATATATGAATCATATGCACACCCATATGAAGATTGTAAGTGCTTATTTTCAGAAAAAAAAATCTCAGTGATAAGAAAGTACATGGCCATTCATCTCAACAGAAAAGAGCTCGACCTGCAAATAATGGGCTACCCATGGCTACCCATGGACAGTGAGAAGCTGATGTGCAGCCTCAATTTTTCTGCATTTAGATTTTTCGCGGAGATGGAAGAGCTGGGCAGGCACATGGTTCACTTTCTCTGTCAGAATGAATCCCTTCTGATTGTTCTTGTCCATTATGGACATGCTTACGTTCTCTGGACGTACACATGATTGAAGCAACAAGGAGGCTGCAGAGCTGACAAGAACGGGTATTAAATATCTTAATCTTTATGTCTTGTTTATTTCTATACTTGATTTTATTGATAAGGCAAAACCTACGTTTGGTTAACTATGAATAGTAGTACATGTTACACGTTGTAGATACTAGATTTGGAGTAAATTTAATATCATATGTCTTGCCTTGGTGATCACCACTCTTCATTTTTTTCAGGTTCACTCATTTCCTGCTACTTTCCATGCAGTTATTTGGTAGCAACATCTGATACATCATACATGTCATCTTCAACATACGGTTTGCCTACTGTCAATATAAAAATGTCGACTTCTTTAATTATGCATGGACTATATGGTTTGTTAAGACCTAGAACATTGTTTCACTGCTAGAATCATTCACCGGCCTCGACCGAACTTATGGCGGGGGTTGTTATAGAAGGATATGCTACTGTATAGGGCGTCCAATAAAACACTCTTGTACTTTCTATAGAATATGCTGTCATAGTCCTATGGGGTTCCCTAGCTTTTTAAGCATTGTTGCCTTTTTCTGCACCTTTCAATACTTTTTGTGTTATACAGTAGCTTTTAAATGTCCGGTATCTCACAATTGTCTACTAGACCTCTTGCTCCAAAGGTGGATGAGGGTCCATGGTCACAGCAAACAAGATCTATTAATGCAAGAGAACTTGACTCCATGCCGATGGCTTCTTTTTGTTTATGTAGTGTTCACAGGATTTTCAGGGATTGTGCAAAAATCGACTGCCCGTGACTCTGAGAGCAAGTCAGAAGGTGGTGTATAAGAAGTATCCTAGCAAGAAGCTGGAAGGAGTCGCCATGCACCCATCTGCAAATAAATGTGGGGTTTCTAGGAAGTGTTTGCTTTAGAGTGCAATAGAAGGCATGTCTCACATTTCATTTGTTTGTCAGTTTAATTGGAATGCACGAAGACATGATATTATTTTGATCTGTGTGCTTGACCTTTTTTCCTTACATTTCACAAAGTTAACATATCTTCAATTTTGCCAATAGCCGGTGTAATTGGGATGCTGATTATGACCCTAATGACCGGCTAGGAGGCGCCCCAAGGGGCGCCTAAGCCTCTAGTTACAATATAAAATAGTGATGCAAACTGGACGTATCACCAGACTGCTCCACAAACCCGCTCGTCTAAGGAGTCAACTGCCACGCCGTCGGCACCGCCGCCCGGCCATCGCCGGCTGCCCACGCAGACCCAGCCACCGCCGGAAGAACCAGGGCCACCGCCTCGGTGTCCGTGCTCCGCCGTTCGTGCCAACCGTCTAGGGCCGACCCACGCATCTGGCCGGAGGTCTCCGCCGCGTTTGTGCTGAGGAGACGAGGGCCCGCCGACCGTCGTCCACCACGCGGAGGGTTGTGCCCCAGGTGGCTTCCTCCGACGACGGCGGGTGGAAGGGAAGGAGGGGGTGTGGGGGGTGGCGGCGGCTAGGGTTTCGCCTGCGCCGTCCCCGGGAGCGTGCGGATTGATGTGTTTACTTATAAGACATGCTGATCTTTATTTTATTATTAAATAAAACCCGGTTGTGTTAATCATTTTGATGCAGAGACTGGGGGTAGAACCTCCATTTTTCCAACAAAAATTGACTAAACCTCTAATGTCTCATAACAGTTTGCTAGATTTAGAAGTGATCTACTGATCTTAATGTGCTTCCCACATTTAGATCAAGAGAGGATGTTAAGATATACTAATTAGTTAGAGAAACTCCAACGGCTGCGCCATTTTCGCGCGCGCTATATAGACTTTGCAACGTTGCATTTGCCGTTATTGCGCGCGGCACTGTGCAGCGGTACAGCAGAGGCGTCAAAACGCAGCGCGCTCCAGCAGGGGCGGCAAAATGCAGCGCGTGCGCACAGCAGCCCTTTGCATATATTTGATCAACAAAACAACAAAAATCACAAAACATAGCAACAATAAACAAAAGCAATTTGACATAGTTTAAATAGTCACTAGATCAACATATAGCAATTAGACATAGTTCAAAAGCAACTCATCAACACCATCAAGTCGATGCCAAAATGAACACCACCAAGTTCATGAATAAAACACAAACGAGTGAGCATTTCATTCTTCGTCTTGTTTCTCCTCGTCATCTTCATCTTGGGCTTCATCATCATTGAAAACTCGGGCGGTGCTCGCACATGTGGGATCTTCGATGCCACCATTGTTGGAGTGCATGTGAGGCACGAAAGATGCACCCATAGTTGCTCCAATGCCATCTCCTGCAATGCCACTCCCTCCCATTCCGTTGAAGACCGGAGGTGCTCGCATGACACTCATCCCTCCCAATGACATTCCCATGCCACACATTCCTCCCAATGGCATTCCCATGCCACTCATCCCTCCCATGGGTGCTCCCGTTACTCCCATGAGTGCTCCGAAACTCATAGCACCCATGCCTCTGTTGTATTTGTGTCGAATATAGTGTACGTGTTGGGTTACCTTTGGACTTAGAGTTGTAATAGGTGTGGATAGGTACGGGTAGTGTTCGAGTCGGACACTAGTAGACTTGGCCTCTCATATAATGCGGGGGGCACCACACGTGTAACCTATGACGACTTGATAGCAGCAGGCGCGCAAGGGGAGCCGGCGGCTTGTGCCGACGACCAAGGCGGCCGGTGCAGCGGTATCAATGGGGAGGTGCGCCCGTAGTCATGCCCCGCAGATGTAGGCGAGTTCGCCGAACTATGTTAACAAATCTCGGTGGCGTCATCATGCTGTGATTGCTTGGTCCTCGGTAGATCGATTGTGCGCCTACGATTTGTAACAAGTGGTATCAGAGCGAGGTTGGAGGGCACGGATCATTGATCTAGAGGAAGGAGGATCGATGGTTTTTTGATCAAGCGTCGTCCGTGTGACGTCGTGCAACGTGTGGACGAGGGGTGATCAGAATACTTCGGATCTCGTGCAATCGGAGAAGCATGCGGTAGCTGGCTGGATCGATTTGTCGTGCAACAACAGCGTAATCAGCTGTCCCAGCGAGACGATTCGGAAGGGGCGGCGGCGCACGCGGAACTGCTGTACGCGCGGGCGGTAGGGCAGCGACCCAGGCGTTGTGGCTCGGGCAGGCTGCGTGAGGCGGAAGCCTGTATGGCCCAGGAGCTAGGTGCTGGAGAGCTGTCCAAGGCGCTGTGCGTGTGAAGCTGGGCTGCTACATGCACGGAAGCATGTGCGAAGCGATGCAAGGCACCAATTGAGATTTGTTTGTGAAAAAAAAAGCAATCTGCATGGTCGTGGCCGCATGGAAAGCAAGGTGATAGAGAAAAAGGAGATTTGGCAGCTATGTGGAGATGCTAGGTGCACCCTAGGAGCTACCAAAACTGGGTTTTCTTTATGTATTGCTAATTGTACACGGATGTGGCAGATTGGTGATGCACGTAAGTCTCGAGGAGCTTAGTGTGTGTCGCAGAGCATCATGCATATATGGGCGTCGGACGATGCATGGCAATTTGGCAGGTGTACTAGGCGCAAGGTGGAGCATGGTTGCAGTCGGATGCATTCGGCTGGGTTGGACTGGACAGTCTGACAGGACAGAAGACGGTGAATATCGGCGATGACGACGTAGGAGCGTGACGGCTGATGGTGTCCGAATTCTGTGGCGTGGAAACACGTGGCGCATGCCTAAGGGCTGCGTGCTTCGACATGCGGCGGTGCAGGGTTGATTCAAGATGGCGCATGTAATATCTTGAGGTCGGCAGGGCGCGGGGTGGACTGATCATCTACCATGAAGTCATGTTGAAGGTGGAGCTGGATTCTAACGATTCCACTCAGCTGATGGAGGGGCTACGGCGTAAGCGCGGAGAGTCGAAGCCTAGTCAGCGGGAAGGCGAGAAGCACGTTGGTCGGACTGGACGTCAGGGTTCGAGAGATACGTGGAACTCGGCACCGGTCAGGTATGACTGGTGGTATCTGCAGCGGGGCCTGAGGTGGTGTGGGTTCGTGACCCTGAAGATCTTGGCCAAGATTGCGGATGCTCGACGCGGTAATAGCGGCGAGGCGTGCGGTAAGCACGGGACACGGCGACGGACTAGGCCACGGGCGGTCAAACATGAGTTTTGACATGTGTGCAGGGGTTCTGAAGCAGTGTTGGCGAGTACCAGGCTCGAGTTGGTGACTGGGTCTATCGGGATTGACGTCAAGTGATGGACATGAGTCGGTCATGAGGAATCTGAGAAAGTGTTGGAAAGTCTAGAATGTCAGAAGTTTGGAGAGTACATGACCGTATATTCTGTGATGTTCAATGCACATGGAAAAGTGCGGATTGACAAGATAGAGAAAGAGGCGGAGTGCTATAGCTGCATGACATGTAGAAGACTATCCAAGAAAATGATGAGACAACTGTGAATTTGATTCAAAGTGACGAAAGAGTGACGGTGAAATTCCTTCAAGTTGAAAGTGCTTTCACGTAGGCTAGCGGTCGGTATGTGATGGCATTGAACGAGAAGAAGGGATTACGGTTGCAGGTGGAGTCACGCGGAGTCTGGGTGTAGCAGTGGAGCTCATGGAAGACAGCTCAAGTCCAGAGTACATGGAGGTTTGACACATTGATGGATTCAAGGTGGCGGAGTATATTCGCCAAGATGGAGTTTGTTGTATTTGTGTCGAATATAGTGTACGTGTTGGGTTACGTTTGGACTTAGAGTTGTAATAGGTGTGGATAGGTACGGGTAGTGTTCGAGTCGGACACTAGTAGGCTTGGCCTCCCATATAATGCGCGGGGGGGGGGGGGGGGGGGCACCACACGTGTAACCTATGACGACTTGATAGCAGCAGGCGCGCAAGGGGAGCCGGCGGCTTGTGCCGGCGACCAAGGCGGCCGGTGCAGCGGTATCAATGGGGAGGTGCGCCCGTAGTTAAATCTGAGAATGGTTTTCGCATAACTGGGTGTATCGGTTCAGTTCAATCACGTGGGCTGCTTTGGTTTGGTCTCTAATGGGTTTATCTGCTAATGGTTTGGTTTGGTTCCAGTTTCACGTGGGTGCGGTCAGGTATGGGCCTGAACCAAACAGGCTCGACCCGTGGTTCCAAACCGGTCCCTGAAGTTGGTTTCTACTTGGTAGGTCGATTTTTCCCTTTTGTAGCCGCCGCCGCCGCATCCAAGGAGACTCGTCCAACGGGGCTGCGGCGTTAACGCCCTCGCGGCCGAAGCTGAAGGTCATGCTCAGCTCTCGGAAGGGCGACGGAGGCCTGCGCGCTTACACGACCCGCCGCACTGACAAGTGACGAGAACGGGCGGAACGGGCGGCGCCGGCGCGTGAGGTGCATCGCTCTGCTCGACACTGCGGCACTGCCCCGCCCAACCACTACTTTGCAAGCTGTTCACCAAGGCAGAGAGCTGTGAGCAGCACCAGGCGTCGACTCCCATTGGCCATGAGCGTAGGAGGCAATATGGTGTGGTATGGAACTGTTGGTTACCCATTGGCTAAAACCATGGTTCCAGTGAACAGTTCAGTTCAGTTTCCGTGAAGCGAGGACATGGTTCAGTTTGGTTTGGGTGTAAGTAGAAATTGAAAAGGTTTAGATAGGTTCGGTTTGCGCATGTTGATTATGCAGGTTCAGTTCAGGTTTAGTTCGGTTACCTAACCATTCTCAGATTTACCCGTAGTTATGCCCCGCAGATGTAGGCGAGTTCGCCGAACTGCGTTAACAAATCTCGGTGTCGTCATCATGATGTGATTGCTTGGTCCTCGGTCGATCGATTGTGGGCCTACGATTTGTAACAGCCTCCCATAGCACCCATGACTCCCATGCCACCAACGCCCTGGCAGGCGGTGGCGCTGCCGGGGCGTTGTTCACGCGCCCTGGAGCGCTTGCGTCCCCCGCGCCCCCTGTCGACTTCGACCTCTTCTTGACTGGCGCGGCAGCGGCACCGCCAGCGGCCTGGCGCTCGGGAGCGTTCGGCTTCGGCCGCACCGGCGGGCGTGCGACGCCCACTGTGCTCGTCCGCGATGCGACGAAGAGGCCCCGAGCGACTCCGGCGGCCGCACTAGGGTTAGCAGAAACGGTGGGCGTGACGGCGGCAGCGGCGAGCGCGGCGGGTTCGCGGGCGTATGGAGGGGAGGGAGGGGTTCTGGAGGAGGCTTCCATCGCCGGAATTTTGCCGGGGCGTGCGCGAGGTGGGACGGAGTGGCGGCGCGCGGAGTATTCCAATTGGCAGTTGGTTTCTCCTGCGCGATTGCCTTTTGCCCAGCGCGCGGCAGCCGAAGCACCAAAAATACCTCCCCGAATCCAGCGTGCTGACCAAATAAAATACCGCGCGCCATTTTGCCGCTGCCGCTGGAGCTGCGTTTTCGCCTGCGCGCGGTATATTAGTGTTTTTTTCCGCGCGGGGGCGTTTTACAGTCGCGGTTGGAGATGCTCTTAGAGTTTTGAGAGGTTAGTAGAATTTGATCATATTTGTATATGCGTGGGTATCACGCTTGTAAACATGTTGTACACCGCTATGCCGTGCCCTTTGCCTATATACACGATGAGGGATGACCCTTTGTGTTATCGAGGCTGAAAGTCTGAAACCCCAATCTCATACCTCCTCCTACTTTTTTTTGAACATAAAACCCTACCTTTATTAGATATAAGAAGTTACATAACCGGGATTACAACTCTCATCCTGACAAACAAACAAGTCTAGCTTAGAACAAGCAAGAAGAACTATTGAAGATACATGATGCTTATGCTGAAGAGCACAACTGGAGCCTGCCAGGGGGTCCGTTGAGAAGTCGGACACACCGAACCTGCAATTGTACTCTTTAGGGGCCTCTCGCAATCTCGTCAACCGTATAGCCAGCGGCTCAACTAGCAATCGCATTGACAGATGCCTCTGAGGTATGAGATTGAGCCGTAGATTTAAAATGTCCTTCACCGAGCTCAATCCAGGAGGTTTCTTACCGTCGAATCTGAGAAACCGCAGCAGAGACGCTCTCACCCATCTCCGGCATGTCCCGAACAGCAAGAACACATAACCATCATGGCCAATAGTTTGCATTCGATGCAAAGCATGACAAGCAGACATATAATATGAAAGCACAAAGGATGAGCTTGCACCAACCAAACAACAGTCATAGCAGCCGCAAGAAACTGCCAAGTAGAGATTTCTGCACTGGTGCTTTGCCAAGGCTAAATCATCTCCATCCTTCCAGGTTGCGTCATACCCCATCCTGAACTCCTCGCCACCTCGGCCGGTCAGAACACGAATGGGAATTTCCAATCTGACGAGGAAGAGAAGATCCGAAGCAGCGGTAGAGACAAACCTCGCATGAGAAGAAAGAGACCAACACCAGACCCACCATAGGCCTGTGCAAACGAAGAGCCGGTCAACGCCAACATCTTCGCTGGGATCTGCACGGGGTGGCCTCCAATCCTGCTTGCCTGCCCACTCAACTCCAGATCCGGCCCACCCCCTCCATCCTTCACCACCATGGTGACCAGGTCGAGTGGGAGAGTCAACAATCTGGACAGAGCTTCTGGAACCACCGAGCTTATTTAGGCCTCGTTTGGTGGGCAGGGGTGGACCGGTGTTTCAAGGGATTTTCCTCGAGCGGGTCAAAAACCCCAAAATTACCGGCCTGCCCGTTTGGTGCACGCGGGTGGGGTTGGGCTAGCCCGGCCAAACCGTCCCAACCCACCCCAACCCACGCGGTTTACACGCCTCGTGGCCTGCCTCGCGGAACGAACGGGGCGACGGGACCAAAGGCGACAAGGCTTCGCTGCCTCCACCTTCGCGACGACAGGCGCCGCCTCCTCCTTCCGTCGCAGGGCGGCACCTCTCCTCCCGTCGCTGGCGCAGCCGCTGCTGGATTTCTCTTGGGTACATCTCCCCCTCCTTTCTCCTCCCCTCTCTTCAATTTTTCTGCAGCCGCCAACCGCCCCGATATACCCGAGATTGTCGCCGTCCCTGTTGGTAGTTACACTGGACGAGTAGCTCCGACAGCTCCCCGCGTCGCGCTGGTGCTGGATCCGGCAGCAGTGTTAGAGTAGAAGAAGTTCTTGCCCGAGTTGCTGCGCCCCTTCTTGGATAGCTTCCAATTTCGTTCTATGCGCTGCAGGTAGTAAGCTAAGCTAGATCTTGGTTGAGTTGTAGATGGGTGCTCGAGATTTTTGCCTGGATCTTGGTTGAGCTGTAGATGAGTTTGTCTTGTTGTGTATGTACTGCACTGTTCTTTACCGAAAAAAAAAATATAATGCCCTGCTCTTTATTGAATACACTGCAGTGCTCTTTATTGAAAAAAAGTTAATCGGCGTGTGATCATGAATTCAGTAACATGTGTATATGTCAGCCGCTTTCAAGGTTTTAACAACTTTGGCAGTGCATATTAAGTGCTATCCTAGCTCATGTTGGCTCCGACAATGCATCAGGGCAAAAGTTTTTTTTTGGATATTTATAGTTTATTTTCTTTTTCTAGTCGGAGTAGCATTTGCACGGGTTTGTTTCAGGATGTCTGGCATCTACTACTTATTTACTGTCTTGGGGTAACACATGCATACAGAGTGCATTTTTTATCATCTCTTTTCTCGTCGTAACCATTGATTACTCTGCCTGTTTGTTTCCTTTTGAGCTCCTCTGATTGTAATACATGATGCATACACACACCAATTCTGCGATCTAATCATCAGTTAGTTGGTCCTATTTGGTTACATTCACCTCGTCTCCTTTATCAACTGAAAGTGTATGCCTAACCCCTGGGTTGGGCTGGGAATCTGGGATGCCTGATGCCTCTGTCAATCCCCATATCGCATTTGCATGATACTTGCAGAGCAGAAATTATATGCATAATGAGGGATTTTATAAGGTTCCTGGGAAAAGAGGAACAACATGTTTGATAGTTGGAGGGTTTGGCGCTGCTCTTTCTTTATTTGCTTGATTTTCTTCATTCAGTATAAGGAGATCAAATGTGTCCACTGTCTACTTTATTTCTGACTTGGTATGTGTAGTGTGATGCCCTGGTTGTTAGAATGTGTTTAGCACAGTGTAGCACTGTGTGTGCAGTATTTAACTATCTGTATTCTCCCTTGGTGCTTGGACTAAGCAGCCTGTGAATGCTTGTTTGATCTAATTAATCTAATAGCAAACTGTATTTTTTCATGTCATTTCCCATTGTCATAGTTTACCTGAGCTAATTGTGCTTTAAAAGATTCGGGAGTAGTAGAGATGGGAAGCTTGAGACTCAGGAATGTCGGAAACACTAATTGTGCTTTTCTAAAATAAATAAGTATAGAAAAAAAATCAGGGAAACGCTAGTTAGCAAGTATGTAAATAAATAAAGTGTTTGCATTATCAAGAAATAAAGTTCCTTCCATCTTTTACATGTTCAGGTAGCAGAGTTAGCAATAATGTTATCGGTTGGAAACTGGGACTCGATAGATAGAGCATATTCCTGTCACATGGTCGTTGGTTAGCATGTCTGTACTAATACACATATGCTACTCTTTCTTTCTTTTTTAGCAAATGCTTCCCAAGTCATGCTTAATTGGGAATGTCGGCCGACCGAAGGTAGCTTAATTGTTCAGCTCTTCTTATGAGCAAATTGATGTTTGCCGGTGATTAGAGTCCATGTGGTTTCTTTGGTTTTACTGCCTCTTTAGTTGTATTAGAGCACAGCAGTATCTGTATGTTTGGTTGATATTCTTGATGCCAAGCCACTCCCTGATCACTCTGGAGCAGTACCTATATGTTTCATCTCCCTGATCACTCCTGTTTTGTGGCTGCAGACTGTTGATTGTTCTGAGCTGGAGAAATGGCAGAACAAACAGAATGACATATGTCCACTTGCCGGTTTTGTGGCTGCAGATTGTTGATTGTTCTGAGCTGGAGAAATGGCTCCTGTTCATGGCGATGCTTGGAAGTGACATGAATGCTGAAGAAATGCTAGTTGAAAGTTTGTGCCGTATCACTCCTTATTAGAACATGCATAGGTTTCATGACTGGCATTCAGATGAGCTTGTTAGTTTTCACTCATCTGGTTGCTGTTTTGGATCACTCAATTATTTGACTTGCAGAGATAAGTCATGTATTTGTGTACAAATTGGATTTTTAAGTATATTTTTATTTGCAACATCATGTTGAAAAAGTGTATTTTTAAGTGTTCGTTGATGTGGGGTTAAACTTTGCACTGCCTAGCTGTATCTGTTGATCTGGGGTTATCCCTGTGTTCCAAATAGGTGGGTTGGAGAAGGGGAATGAAGAGAAGTGGTTTGTTAGGGAAAATTGGGGATTGGGTGAAGGCAAGGGGTTCACCCAATCCCTCTAGGGATTATCCCCACTAATCCCCTTAAAACCGTTCCTACCAAACAAGGCCTTAGGGGGGGGGGGGGGGGGGGGGGGGGGGGAAGGGAAGTGGGAGCAGCACCTCCGCCCGTTGCCTCCAACCTCCGGAGTATTAAGAGAAGAAGCATCACTACCATCCACCGCCAGCGGCTGCTCGGAAGCCACAGCAGGGATCTTCCCCATGGCATCACGCCAAACACCACAACAGGCAACTCCAAAGCAAACAGCTTAAAACTACTACTACTAGCTCTACTAGCCCTACAAGTATATATAGATCCGGCACCTCTCCATGGCGTACAGCAGACGGCGGCGCCGCGGGCATGGGCACCGGGAGGGCCCGGTCTATCTCGGGCGACTCTCAACGGGGTGGGAACGGGGGCAGGAGCGGGGGCGACTCTCAGTCCTCCCCCCCCCCCCCCCCCCCCCCCCCCCCCCCCCTCTACCTCCTCCTACTTTGATACCCGCTATAAAGAAAAGAGGAGAACGAGAAAATCAGATGTGGCTATGGCATGTCACATCTCCTTTCTGAATTTTGCTCGGTAAATATCTGATTGGATTCAAAATGGTTATTGTGTGCGTAGTTCTATTGCATTTTGCAGAGTCGACAAACAGGTCCGATACGAGTCATAGAAAGCTCGTGCGGACAGCAGGTTGAGAATGAAGGGGCGTTTTGCAAAGGCAAATCATTTCTAGGCCTTGATTTTGAAATATATTTTGCATCAAGGAAGAATACACCAAGCACACCAGAGAGCAACAAAGCTCCCACCACACACCAACTCATGATTAAATACACAAAGTACTAACTATAGATTTACTAACCAATAACCACGCGACGTAATCACGGACGTGACACTGAAGGGCGACGGGACAGAGCACGCACGCTCGCTAGCTGATTCAAAGGGCAGATTTGATCATGGCGGGGAGCATGTCGGCGACGTCAACGGCCGGGCACAGCAGCTTACCCATCTCCTCCACGAACTTATCCATGGCGGGGCCAGGCAGGCACATGGGAATCACGATGCCGTCCTTGCCCTGGTCGTTCTTGAACGGGATGAGGAAGCTGGCCACGCCGGGGATGGCGCCCACGCCACCCTTGGCCGGGCCGCCGTACACGGGCCTGCCCCACCCGAAGTCGAGGTCGCCGAAGCCGGCCTTGGTCACGTCCGACGCGAGATACGCGCGCACCACCGTGAAGTGCGGCCGCCCGCGCTGCACCATGAGGTCCGCCACCGACCGCATGTACTCCACGTCCACCTCCCCCTTGGCCTCCTTCACCAGTCGCACGGCGTAGCTCAGGGGCCTCGCGCACAGCTCGCCCGCGGCCGACACGGCCACCGGGAACGCGAACGCGTTGCCGTAGTAGCCGCTCGGGATGGCGCTCTGCTTGCCCTTGCCGCCGCCGCGGGCGTTGACGATGCAGATCATCCGCATATCCTCGTCCGCGTCGGGGGCCAGGGCCACAGTGCGGCACTTCCATAGGCAACCCGTGAGGACCTCGAACGTGGTGGCGCGCTTCCGGAGACTTGGCGGCAGGTGTGACCGGACGGCGGCAACCTCCTCGGGCCCGAAGAAGAAGGAGCGGTGCGCCATGTCGTCGAGCGGCACGATGGTCCCCTTGGTGTCCGGCACCTCGTCGTACTCCCGGTGCGCGAAGCCAGGACGCGGCGGGTTCCGCGCCTCCAGAAGCTCGCGCCCCCACACCGGCAGCACGGACGGCACCGCGGCGCCCCGGGCCAGCTCCGCCACGGCGGCAAGGAACTGCACCAGCCCCTGCGCGTCCGCCATGGTGTGCATCAGCCGCACCGCCAGGATGAAACCCCCGCACGACAGCCGTGTCACCTGCACGCATGTAGTACCACAGTGAGCCACGCACGGACCGAAAACGCTTGCACGTAATACTAGTATACTACACGCAAAAAGGTTCGTGACCATGTGCGGTTCCAGGGCAAGGAAAGTTACCTGGAAGAGGAGGAGCGGGGTGCCGAGGACTTGGGACGAGCCAGGGACGTCGAAGATGAGGTCCTCGAGGCCCGGGAAGGGCGGCTGGAGGGCGTCGCCGAAGTGGTCGAGGCGGACGTCGGCGTCGGCCTCGATGAAGAGAACACCTTCGCCGGTGCAGTCGACGGCGAGCTTGCGGCCCTCGAGCTCCCTCAGCCGGCCCGCGAACGGGTAGTAGTGCACGAGCGCCCTGGCCACGGCGTCCCGGACCACCGCCGCGGGGTCCCTGCCGCTCATGGACGCGTCGCGGCGGTAGAACTGGATGACGGGGATGTGGAAGCGCAGACCGTCCTGGTCGTCGATGTCCGAGAGCCGCTTCACCTCCCGCGGCGTCGGCGCCGCCGGCGCCACCAGCTCTGCCGCCTTCCTCCGCACCGTGAACCTCAACGCCGCCGCCGAGCCCGCCATGTGCACCGTCTCAGCTAATGCACGGGGAGGAGTATGAGCTAGGCTAGGATAGAGGCGATCGATGGTGCGCGGGCGCGAGCTCGTGTGTTTGCTGCTGCTGCTAGGTCGTTGGAGAAATGTGTGGCGCTACGACGCCTATATATACACCCGGAGAGTGAGAAACACTATGCGTTAGCAGTTGGGTCGAAATTAGGGAGCAGTTCACTGCCACTAAATTTTCATTCTTTCGCAGACTGGATTGTTTTTATTGACCATGAATTGTTGCTAACAATAATACAGTCTGGACGAGCAAACGGGGGACATGGATGACTGACTTGACGAAGGGTGGGTCGTGATCCATGTGTGTGCAAGTGGGACTCCGACTTCTCAAGCTCCAATCTCAACCGCTCAACGTCAAGCAGTGCCGTTTGACTTGGAATTGGATGGCTCAGATCGAGACATGGAGACAGGAGAAAGATTTTGATGTTAGCCCAACCTGCAGGGATTTTTTTGGGAGAGCATAAATTTTTTGAGCATATTTCTCAAATTTACTATCGGCTAATAGTAGCCGTGACACGCACTCCAGAACATGGCCCGCCTAAGATCCCGTAAGGATAACGGATGCACCAGATATGATGCCGCACTATAGTTCCAGTGAAGGTTCGATTCATGCCAATTCTTCTGGCTGCCGGCTGGTCATTTCAGTCAGATTGCAGGGGCAGAGGCAGACAATGAGTGACCGGCCAGCTGCTTTACTGCATGGAAATCACCACCGCTTGTAAATCCAGTAGCACCATCGTTTCCCCTGAAGTCCTGTGCTTCTTCCAGCGTGACCGTGCTTGGAAAATCCCGGCAAATTACCTAAGCTGGCACTTTGGACTTCGTAGTGGTCTAGAACGTAGGGTTTCTTTCTTCTGTGCACTGACATGCATGGGAAGAGCCTGCCAACTGCCCAGTTGTGCTTGTTAAAAAAAAAAAAAAAAAAACTGCCCAGTTGTGGTAACGGAAATACTCCAAGTCTTTCTTTGAACAAAGTCATCATTCATCAGTCGTTACACGAAGTCTTTTCTTTCAACAAATTCGTCATTTGTAGATCGACGAGCAACAAAATTGCAGTTTCCCGTGAAGTCTTGTGATTTTTCCAGTGTGACCGTGCTTGGAAAATCCCGGCGAATTACCTAATCTTGCACTTGGACTTCGTAGTAGTACAACGTACGGTCTCTTTCTTCTGTGTAGTAACACGGACAGGAGCCCGCCAACGGCCCCGTTGGGAGAACGGAAATACTACTTGGTCTGACACCAAGTATTTTTTTAAACTCCCCCGTCTTAAAATAATTGTTATAAAGATGGACAAAAGTGGATATATCTACACATAATTTAGTGTCCAGATACATCAACTTTTGTCCATCCTTGTGACAGTTAATTTGAGACGGATGTAGTACAAAGCCGTCACGGCCGTTTGTAGATCGACTGGATCGCCGTGATGTGGTTAATGCTCTGGTGACCTCCACCCCATATCGTTTGTCTCCAGGAGAGACAGCGCTAGAACTTGTTGACGACTACACTACTGCTCACCTGGGAGGCCACGGACGAAGGCGCTTTGCTCAAAAGTCGGCGATCAGGCACCCGTGAGTGCGTGGAGGAATCCTATTGCTTTGAGATGAAAAATGTGGTGACTATCAGTAATGTGACGATACGTGTCTTCTCTCTCACCACCTCCGTCCAAGTCACCAGCTCCGATACTTCTTTCCAACTAGCAACTGTATATGGCCCTAACCGTGGAAACCTAAAGGACGATTTCTACAACGAGCTCATCGATTCCAAGCCTCCGATTGGCACCAAATGACTTATGAAGGGCGACTTCAATCAAATATACAAAGCAAGTGTCAAGAATTGAAACAATTCCAACTTTAGCCCAATGGTGCGTTTCCACAATGCCCTCAACGCTTGTGATCTAAAAGAGATACACCTCCAAAATCGGAAGTTTACGTGGAACAACGAACAACAAGACCCAACCACGAGCAAGATTGGAACTTTCTTTTGAAACGAAGATTAGGATATTGTCTTCTCCAACCACGTTTTACATGCCCTCTCCTCCTCACTTTTCAACCGTTGTCCGCTCCTCCTTGCAAATGATAGTGGCCCAAAGAAGCCGAAGACATCCTGTCTTGAATTTTTTTGCTAAAAAATGTCGGACTTCGCGGATGTGGTTAACGAGGCTTGGAATGGGGATTTCAACCACTTGGAACCTTGTCAACTCCTTTTTCATCAGCTTAAAAGAACGGGGCAAAAATTGAGGGGTTGGAGTAAAACCCTCTTCTCCAAGGCCAAGATAGAGCTTCATATGGCACATGAGATCATCCTTCATTTTGACATTGCGCAAGAAACTCGTGTCCTTAGTACACTTGGCCAAACGGGCAGCTCGACACGTGCCGGAAAAAGTACGGCCCGTATATGGCACGGCTTATTTGTGTCGTGCCAGCCCATGGGGCTGGTTTCGCTGCGGGGCATGGCCCAGCAGCCTGTTTGTGGCCCGACGGGCCTTTTTCGGCACGGATGGCCTGGCTGGCCCGACTAAAGTGGCCGGATTTTTTGAAATTCGAGTTTTTTGGGCCTGGGAGGAGGGGGTGGGGGAAAGGTGTTTTTCGAATTTGTGGAGCAGGAGGGCAGAATTTTAAGCGTTGGAGGGTAATTAGGGGCATAATTAGGCAATTTTAAGTGTGATTTGTGTCAATTTAGAGCTGTTTTGCTTTATTTAGTCCAAAAATTTGCATTTTCCCCCTATAAAAGAATGTCCACCCCTATAATTTAATCGTGCCATGTCGTGCTCGTGCCGAGGCGTGTGCCGGTCCATTTACATCGTGCCGTGCGAGCCCACGTGCTTCAAATCGAGGAGCGGCCCGAACACTAACGGGCTCGTACAGTGCCGCGGCCCATTTAAATCGTGTCGTGTCATGCCCGTGTCGTGACAAAAAAGCCGTGCTTCAGGCCGGGCCCATTTGTCACAACCCGTTTGGCCAGCTATAGTCCTTAGTAACGAGGAGAGGGATCCACACACAAGATTAAAAAGACACATCATTGTTTTGACGGTGCTTGAAAGATCTAGGAAAAGGCAAACATCTAGAGTCACGAACCTCAAAGAGGGAGATGCAAATACTAGGTATTTCCATCTTCAGATCAATGCAAGAAGAAGAAAGAACCACATCCACCGGCTGATACACAATCATGGATACGTCACGGGGCATGATCATAAAAAATAAATTACCCATGAGCACTTTGAGAAGATTATCAAGAAGGGTACTTCTCGCACTACTGATTTCAATTGGTTTGCCTCATTGAGACCTAAATGATCTTGATGCACCTTTCTCCAAAGAGGAGGTGAAAGACGTCGGGTCCGGATGGATTTACCAGGGATTTCTTCAAGTCATGTTGGGGAATTGTAAAGGGATATATCATGGCGGTCATAAATCAGTTTGGATCCCTTCATACCAACAGCTTGCATTGGCTAAACTCCGCAAACATTGCACTAATCTCAAAGAAAGATGAGGCCGAAGAAGTCTTGGACTTTAGGCCTATTAGCCTCATCCATGCAATTGTAAATCTAATATCCAAGATGATGGCCACCCGTCTAGCTCCGCACATGAACAAGTTTGTTTCCGACCCTCAAAGTGCCTTCATAAAAATGAGAAGCATCCCCGAAAACTTTCTTTATGTCCGAAACTTGGCTCGACGGCTACACAAATCAAGAACCCCATGATTCTCTTCAAGCTAGATATCAAGAAAGTTTTTGATTCAGTTAGATGGGATTATTTGATGGACTTGCTTCAACACTTGGGGTTCCCCTCTAAATTCCTTGATTGGATTTCGTCAATTTCCTCCTCCTCGTCCTCATGTGTGCTCCTAAATGGCATTGCCGGTGATCCCATAAAGCATGGGCGGGGCCTTCGACAAGGTGACCCGCTCTTCGTGTTGGCCATCGATCCTCTACATCATATACTTTGCAAGGCCACTATCCAAGGGCGACTTCATAGGATCCGGGGTAGAGCCCCTACGATTTGTACCTTCCTTTATGCCGATGATGTGGCCATCTTCATGAAGCCTAACAAAGATGACATCTTCTTATTGGCCAACATATTGATGCATTTCAGATCCGTCATGGGTCTTGTCACTAATTGCGAGAAAAGCCAAGTGGTGGCCATTCGTTGTGACGACATTAATCTCGATGACATCCTTCAAGCCTTCCCGACAAGGTGCAATACGTTTCCAATGAAGTACCTTGGCCTCCCTTTATCGATGAATCACCTCAAACGTATCCACTTCCAACACCTTGAAGATAAAGTGGCCGGAAAACTTGTCCCGTGGATTGGAAGGCACGCTACCATGGGGGTGCACGGTCCTGGTGAAGGTGGTGCTCACAAGTATTGCGATCTATTTTATCACCGCGCCTGAGGTACCGGTTGAGGTCATATTGAAGATTGATAGCATTAGACGGGCTTTCTTTGGGCGGCATGCGAAAAAGTTTTTGGTGGCAAGTGCAAGGTAAATTGGGAAACGACATGCAAGCCCAAGGAGTACGGGGGGCTTGGTATTCTCGACCTTCTGAAGTTTGCACCCGCTCTTCGATTGCGGTGGTTGTGGTTCCAATGGAGTGATGAGACCAAACCGTGGACGAGCCTTGGCAACCCTTGCAATGCAAATGATCATGAACTCTTCATGGCGGCAACGATTTTCTCAATTGGTAATGGAGAGAAGGCGCTATTTTGGGAGTCCTCATGGCTCCAAGGAAGAAGACCAAAGGATATTGCCCCTCTTGTGTTTGACATCTCAAAGAAAAGAAAGTGCACAGTGAAAGAAGCTATGGAGAATGATTTTTGGGTCGCTCAAGTCAACACTCAATATGGCCTCACTACTGACCATACCACCCAATTTTTCAACCTTTGGGAAATGCTTGATGGGGTGCATCTTCAAAATGATGTTCCGGATATGATTGCTTGGAAGTTCACCAATGATGAGACATACTCTTCCTCGCTGGCATACAAGATGCAGTTCCTTAGACATACCACTTCATCAGTTCCCGTCATGGTTTGGAAGCCTTGCCCCCCCCCCCTCAAAGTACAAGATTTTCGCTGGGTTAATCCTCCAAAACCAGCTGTGGACGTCAGATAGACTCGACCGGAGGGAAAGCAAAATTATGGACTTTGCAAACTTTACAATCAAAACCAAGAAACCGCGGCTCATCTCCTATTCAAATGCCGCTTCACGTCACTGATTTGGGAAAACTTGAAGACTTGGCTTGGTATTCATGACTCGACACTGAGAGAGTGGCATGCTCTCCATACCGTCAAAAAATTGGTGGGCCGTGGTAATTCATAAGACGGAGTCTCATAGAAAGGCGTTGGCTTCCCTTGCAATGCTTGTTGCTTGGGAGATTTGGAAGGAGAGAAATGTGAGGTTTTTTTTCCGAAACCATTCGTTCTTGTGGCCACGATAAAAGAGGAGGTGGCCATGTGGTGCCTCGCTAAAGCCCCTGGTAATTTGATGTCGCGAGAGTAGTGGTTGTGTGTCTGAGCCGAGGTGGTCGTGACCATGGCCATGTTTGTAAGAACTCTAAGGGCATCTCCGGCCGTTGCGCCCCCCAGGGACCAAAACACCGCCGTTTTGGGGCCGCCGCGGCGCAAAACGGCGCTAATCTGGAACCTGGGGGGGCAGACTTCCCAGTCGCTCCCCGAGCCCAAGTTTCGGCCCAAAAAAACTCGATTTGAAAACTCGGCGCATTTTATTGAATTCAACAAAGTTCGTACAAGTTCGACGCAAATTTAAACTAAAACGCAAATTTAAACTAAATTTAACCTAAACTACTGAAGGCCTAGGCGCGCAGCGATGGCCTGGCTGTAGTCGATGCCGTTGCCGTCGTCGTCGTCGGGGCCGTCGCCGGGGCGCCTGCTCGTCCCCTGTCCGGCGTCGCCGCAGCCGGAGTTGCCCCACCTGCTCGCCGCGAGGGCTCGCTGGATCTCGTCCTCCTCATCAGAGTCGGGGTCGAGCACGACGTAGACGGGGTCCTTCGTCGGCGGTGGGGGAGGGACGCGGCGGCGGGCTGCGTTGGCGGCAGCCTCCTGGTCGCGCGCCGCCTCGCGCTGTTCGGCCTCAGCGAGCAGGCGGCTCTGGAGCTCCAGCTCCTCGGCGGTGCTCTCCCGCAGGCTCCAGTCCGCGACGAGGTCGTCGGCGAGGGGCTGGACCGTGTTGAGGGAGAGCTCCTCGGCGGCCTTCAGATCTAGCCACTCGTCGTCCTCGCCCTCGGTAGGCTCCGTCTTCGGGCGGACCGCGCGCTCGAAGCGTGGCTCGCCAATGCGCAGGGCGCCGCCGCTGCGCCTGCTGGCAGGCGCGCCAGAGTTCAGAAAGGGGGGGGGTGACAGAGAGAGAATGGGCGCCGGAGGAGCTCGAGGTGGCCGACGAGGAGCCGGCGCCCGTCCGCCGCGCATCCCACGTGGGGTTCTGCCGGGGTGGCATCTCCAGGCGCGGCGTGTTGCCGGCGTGGATGTAGTCCACAACCCACTCGAGCGTGCGGTTGTGGCCTCCCCACCAACGGCGGCGCCCTTGGCCATTGGTGCGGCCCTCGACGGGGCCATTGTCGCCCAAGGAGGCGAGCTCCCTGTCGCGGCGGCGCGTGATTTCCTGCCACCAGAACTCGTTGTAGCCGTCCGCCGGTAGGCGTTCGGCCACCTCCATGGCTTCGCGCACCTCGCGGATGGCCCGCCGGAACTCCGTGTCCGTTGCCGGGAGCGGAGGCACGGGCACCCCACCCGCGCTGAGGGCCCAGCGCGGCTGCCCGGCGCCAGAGCTCGGGAGGCGGCTGTCCGGCGGGCACGGGTAGCCCGCGCGGTACAGCGCCATCGCCTCGTCCCGGCGAAGGTGGCGGCGGGTCCAGCCGTTGGCTGCGGCGTCGTTGTTGTAGTTCGCCATTTTCTGCGGGGAGGAATGAGAGCACGGGGGAGAGAAGAGCGCCGAGGAAGGAGAGAAGAGCGAGGTGGAAGAATGGGGCCGGGCGGCGAGCGGCGGGGGCCTTTTGTAGCCTGCCGGGCATTTACTGCGCGCGCGTCTTCTCGCTGCCGCCCGCCACGCCATTACGCCGGCAGCCTTTGAACGGGCGCATGCACTGGGCGGCCGCCACGCCATAAACGCCGGCAGCCTTTGACCGACGCGCGAGCCGAGAAGATGATCACGGGGAGTTCTGTTCCCGCGCTTTTTCGTCGCGTCACTGACAGAGCTGGCCCGCGCGTGCTGCCGCGCAGCTGGGTTCGGCCTGGGTGCCGCGGCGCGAAATAGCGCCGAAACGTCGCTATTTGGAATTCGGGGGGGGGGGGGGGGGGCGACTGGTGAGAAAACGGCGCTATTCGCCGCTTCCGGCGCTAAAAAGGCCGCCTGGGGGGTTCGGGGGGCGACTGGAGATGCCCTAAGAACTTCTTCTTAATTAATGAAAATGGCGAATCTTTTGGCTTGTTTTTTTTTTTAAAGCAACATTGCAGTTTCCCGTCAAGTCCTGTGCTTCTTCCGGTGTGACCGAGCTTGGAAATGCCCTGCCAATTACCTAAGCTGGCACTCGGACTTCGTAGTAGTAGAACGTACGGTTTTCTTTCTTCTGTGTACTGACATGGAAAGGAGCCTGCCAATTGCCCAGTTGTGAGAACGGAAATACTACCACTTGGTCATCAGTCGTTACACCAAGTCCTTTTTTTTTAACGAAGTCGTCACATCAAGTTGTAGTGCTCGTAGTATGAAAGCACGGGGTCTGACTAGCTCAAGTCGTTATACATGCAACTGGATGCATGGAACGAAACTAATGTGACTTTCAGCCACCCTGAAAGAACATAACCGAAACAAGTTGAGGACTATAAAAGTTTCAGGGTCTTCCTAGATTGCATCAGACTGACAACGTTATATACTCGTCTAATGTGTGAGACTTGACCTGACCTGACCTCCTTTTATGTAGACGTGGGGAGAGACTTGTGTGACCAAAAGACCGGAACACTAGATATACTTTGACAAGAACATCGTCTTCAAAGTTAACTAAGTGCTTTTCAGAAAAGGATATTTGCGTGCATTTTGCAGAAGAAACCTCCTCATCTTTTCTCCATAGTTTTTTTTTTTTTTTTGGTAATGGAAGTCTGCAAGAGTACTCTCCTAGCCAATGTACTCGAAGTTGCACACAAGCAGTTAATACAACGTTCAAGTGTCAAAGTCTTGAAACCGAAGAGAAGATGTAGGAGAAGAACACACTAACACCACGTACGCTGAAAATTCGTGAAGAAAACAAACTTCCACCTTTTTTTTAATCTCCTGAACTCTGTTCCAATAGCTGAATCTGGCGGACACCTCCGGCTTCGACCGGAAAAATAGAATGGCGCGTTTCCGGTGAGGAACGAGGAGTGGACCGACCGAGGAGCTGACAGAGACACGTACCCACCGGTCCAGTCAGTCTAGTGTTTTCACAGGGATGCTCACCTCACCAGCGTCTTCTTGTTCTCTTCTGCCTAGTCGAGAAACCCGTGGAGAAAATTTCTCAGATTCTCTTCAATTTATATCCCTATAATCGAACTGCTCTACCAAATCACACACTAACTAATCTAGGCCTGACGCTTCTTCGAGACCACCAGCTCGCCTAGTCCACATCTTAGTCCTTAATCTATTTGGCCTGGTTCACTTCGGGTAGCTGATTAGGCGAAGAGTACACCAAGTCAAAAAAAAACTGCATGATATGATATCACTGACTTCCATTTCTGAAGGGAATGCACGGCACACTGAGCTTCGAATGACGCATGCATGCGTTGGTAATGTCTATCGCTGGTGCCGCGTAACCATCACCCACTTTGGACTAGTGCGGACAAGCATCGCCTTTGTGTGTTGGCGATGATCCCTTCCGTCATGATCCTCTTATTCTGCTCCTGCAATCTCGTGTTGGAAGCAGCCATATGGATGTAGTGCCCTCGTCGTAAACTTTCGCACTACTACGCAAATTAATGGGTGGAAATAGTACGCGAAGGGCTTGAGGAATGGTCGCCACACGTACACATGCGCGTGCCTGGAACGTAAATCCACGCAGGAAAACGACTCTGGTTTTAGTCACCACCACCAGATCACCCACGCGAATCATGTAAATCCACCTTTCACATGTTCACTTCATCCTTTTGCTTACCATGTCCTCGAATGAACTGCTCCAAAATAACAAAATATGACCATCTATAATACTCCTTTCAATCCTTAATGAGTGACGTGAGCTGAGAAGAAATTTATGTGCATGCATACTATTCCCTAACACTTATTTTGGGTCGAAGGGAGTAGTAGAAGGTACCAAACCATATTTTATCTTCTTTTTCATGCTACCAAAATCCACAGAAATTTGAAGTGCATGTGAGATTACTTGTAAATGCAAATAATGAGTCTGTTGCAACTCAGGAACCATTTCTCTCGGGCTTGGATACATATGGATTGATAGTTTCTTTACTGTCCATTTAAGTAGTCAACAAAAGTAAACTCACTTCCGACCAAATAGCGAGTTTGCAACATACCTACTCGACTTGAAGATTCGAGTAGAGCGACTGAGTTCACTACTCTCTCTATGTGAAAGGTCCAGAATGAACACAACTCACTCTTTACTAACAGTAAAGCGACGCCTCAAACACGGCTTATGACTCGCCGACGCGCTTCCCATGTCACAAAGCGCAATGGTGCCAATCGCGGTGAGTCACGAGAAGCAGCCCGAGCACGCGGGGGCAACAACGTGGGAGCTCCCGGCCTCGCCACCATGTCTGCACATGGTGTAGACTGCGTCGTCACGCACAATAGGAGAGGTGGAGGTGACGAGGGAGACGAGCCAACGAGTCGTGCGGGTGACACGGCCGAGGTGCATTGAGCGGGAGAGGCATCCTCAACGCGGTTTTTAGGTGAAGCGGTGGGGTGGAGAGAGAAGTGTGGCCACATGTCGAGAAATTTTGGGTAGCTCAATGCTCGTTCTACACAATGGCGCGATCGACAATGGCGACGAAATGACAGCACAAGCAGGATATGCAGGGAGGGGGAAGGGGATAGGATGTGGCGGCTCAGTGTTGTGCGAGAGAATAGTGTGGAGTGGACAGAGACATGGGGGATGGTGGATTGAGATGTGGGAGAGGTGTAGCGATCGATGACAGCTAGTTCCAATGGGCCCCGGTTTGAACCCAATGGTTGTGTACGGACTAGTCTAGACACCCCCCCAAACCTCTCCGAAAGTGGGGGAGCGTTGCGGGTGTCCAGACAAAAAAAGAAACACTTACGTCCACCTTGGGGTGACCCTTTGGACATGAATCATGTCCAAAGTACTAAAACGGATCGTCGGGGGAGCGATTGGGGCACTGATGTGTTTCAAGCATATCTATGATTTTTTTTATTGTTTCATGCTTATTTAAAATCATTGCTACATGTTTCTACTATTTTTTTATATTATTTGAGGGCATATTTTGGACTGGCCTATTAACAAGATGCCGCGTGCGAGTTCCTGTTTTTTTTCTGAGTTTCTGAAAAGTTGTTTTCAAAATATCCCAGGAAAGTTCCATGAAAAATCAAGCGGAAGTTTTTACCCCGAATCAAAGTCAGAGACCAAAGGAAAGCCAGAGGGGACCACCAGACAGAGGGGCGTCCTCCAGGCGCGGGTCCTGGTGGGGCCACGCCCACCACCTGCATGCCTCCGAGGCTCCACCTGTTGGAGATATGCCCTAGAGAAAATAAGATTCAGTTATTACTCTTCAAGTTCATTATTAAGTTTATATCATTATGCTATAACCGCTATAGTAATTGAAAGGTGATTTTTTTAAAGAAAAGCCTTTGTGCCAGTGTGAAGATATAAACAAGCAGAACTTTCTAATCTTTTCTTTAAGATTAGCTTATGTGTTGGGAGATGATCACGTTTTCCTGATCATGGAATTTGATAAATCTAGCAAATATAAGATTTTATTGTTAAGAGTAATAATAGTACTGAACCGATACAAGTATATGATCTTGTTAAGATACTGAGAATTATAATGTATTTAGCAAAATAAATATGGAGTTTTCATTGGTTAAGATTCCTATAATATGAGAATATCTAATAACCGAACAATCGATAGTTATGCTTTGGATGTCTTCAAACATCTACCGTAACAGGAGATTGTAACGTTGACATATGGGTATAACCTAGAGCGTCTAATGGAACCGAGATTGTGCAAGAATGGTACTTAACTCCTCCAGATGATGGATATATACATCCTCTGGGCCCTCTCAGTATCACCGATGTCAAACAATCTGAATGATCGAGAGGGTTAACTAGAGGGGGGGAATGAATAGGTTAACTACAAATTTTACTTCTTTTTAGATTAAAGATAATTGCTCAAATATATATTGTCTAGATTATGCAACTAGGTCAACAATCACATATGATGAGCAAATAATACTAGCACAAGATATTCATTTAACTAAGCCAGTACCAATAAGTAAAGGTAAATTTAGGAATAACCGAACGCAATGACGCGGAGATTTATCTCAAAGTTCACTTTCCAATGGAAGGTAATATCTGTTGGAGCAGTGCGGTGCCACCAAAGTGGAACACCGAGTAGCCGTCAAATGGCACAACGTATCTCCTTTGTGTTCAACCACCAAAGTGAATGGGACACGAATAACTATGTTGTCGTTGAGGTTTATAACTAGAAACTTTACAAGGATGAGGCACGCTCCACAACTTGGAGGGTCCCTACCAAATTCTAGAAGCCTCCAAGACTCCGAGCAACAAGATTGACGAGCTCCTAAACCTTCGGGGACACCAACAAGGCTCCAAACTCCAATAAACTAAGAGCAACAAGGTTCTAGGTCCCAATGAACAAGAACTTCAAGATCCCTAAGGTATTAGTGGGGTGGTGACAAATCGGTTTGGTGGAGTTATAGATATAGTGGCTCTCCTCCAAATCCCAAGAGACCAAGAGCTTTGGTTGGGTATTTGGGGAGATCTATGAGTTGCGAGGTGATCACAAATGGTGGAAGAAAGAAGCTTCAAGTGACAACATCTAAAGGAAAAAGATAACCCTTTATATACCATAACGCAAATTCTGGCCATCGGGGAATCTTCAGAAAACCGGTATGGCTAGCCAAAATCCGGCCAAGGCTGGTTTGCAGAGTAGCTGCCAATTTTTCACAGAAAACTCACCCAGGAAATCTGGCCATGGATTCTGGCCTGAAACTGGGCCGGCAGACCTACCTAAACATCCGGCCAGGTACCCAACCGGAAAACCAGCCCGAATGGAGGCCGGCGTCCTAACAGAGCCACCCGGCCAGGAGCAGCAGATATTTCGGCCAGGCCGGAATTGCAGCCCGGAATTCCGGACACTATTTTTATTCCCTTCTTCCTTTTCTTGTTTCCTTTGTTTGAATTCCATCATGATGACAACACAATTTCTTCTAGGAGATATCTACCGAAATTATAATGGAGTATGCAGATAAAACACATGAATTGCTAGGCTCCACTTTTTCCCTTTTGTCGCTTGAGAAAAACCACTCGTCCATTTCTTCTTCTAACTTTGAATTTCCTAGTATCACTTAAACAAATGTTAAAGTCTCAAATGTTGTGATTAAACATCAAAATAAGATTAGTAGACAATATGTCCTTTCAATCTCCCCTTTTTTATGTTTGATCACAACATATAGATTTGAAAGAAGGATATTTAGATGAGACATTTGCGATATTTTAATTCACAACATATAGACGAGCTCACCCAATGTGTGCTACCTAAAGAAAAATCAATGACCTAGATGTGACACAAAAGATAGGATTTTAGCTACCCCTAGATTTTATACATTAGTATTACCTCTAAAGATAGACAATAAATTCATTAAGAACAATACATAATGTAAGCAGTGGTCCTCATTCGTAGACAAGAGCACCGTTGTTTTCTACCTAGTAGCAACAACACATCCCTCATCTGTCACTCGAGCACAGATCTAAGGGAGGCATGAACGCACTATCTATCATATAAACCCTCTCTTGGAGGTGAAAACAACTATGTGTCCAAGGTAATCATAAACACCGGAGAGCATTGCAAGACAAGATAAAAAATCTCTACAAATATAAGTGAAGCATCTCAAATTGACATAAAAATAATAATCATAATCTCATGGTTCATCGGATCTCAGCAAACACAACATGCACAATTACATAGCGGTGGTCTCGATCATGTGAGTCATCTCACAAGACTCTAAACATGAAGGCATACGGGAGAGAACAACCATCTAGCTACTGCTTTGGACCCGGAGTCCCGAGATGAACTACTGACGCATCTGTCCGGAGGAGATCATGGCGATGTAGAGGCTTCCGATGACGATTCCCCTCTCCGGCAGGGTGCGAGAACATGGTTGCAGAAGCCCTAGATTGGACTTTCAAGATGATGGTGCCTTCCTCTATGTTTCGTGGAAAATAACTCCGTCCTAGATGTTTTTAGGGTTAAAGGATATTTATAGGTGAAGAGTCGACGAGAGGCGGTGGCCAGGGTGCCCAGGGGTCCACCTGGAGCGGCCTAGGGTGGGGCCTTGCCTGACACCCATTGGCCCTCCTCCGGCTCTTCTTTGGGCTCCATCTTTGTTACGGGTAAAAAACGATCTCCGTGGATTTTCAGCCCTTTCCGAGAATATTCTTTTAAGAATTTTTCTAAAATAGAAAATAGCAAAAAACAGCAACTGGCCTAGGGCATCTCGTTAATAGGTTAGTCATTGAAAACATCCAGAAAACAAAGGAAAACGATAGAAAACATGTGGAAAATAAAAGGTATTTGGTAGAAAACAAGCATGGAGCATCAAAAATTATAGATACGCTTGCAACATATCAGCATCCCCAAGATTAACTCATGCTCGTCCTCGAGTAGGTAAGTGATAGCAAAATAATTTTTGAGGTGACATGAAGCCAACCCAATCTTTATCAACGTTATGTAAAAGCATTACCAGTTGAGATCAAAGTACTTTAACAAAGGCATGATAAATATTATTTAAACTAATGTAAACTTAACAACTATGTTGCACATGAAAAGTAACAAAAAAATGACAATGAATAATAATTCACTAAAAGTGATACGTTTGTTCCAATCATAAAGAAAAACATAATAAAGTGGTATCCACATTGTGCTTCGTATGGTAGCAAAACATAAATTCCAGGACACCTTCAAATTTTAAATGGTGACTAGATACAAATATTTTGAGAGCAAGCAATGCCATAATCATGAATCAATCAATAATAAATTTTCGGTCTATGCATATTATACTCAGAATGACAACTGTGCTCTCTTAACTATTGCATAAAGTAAGAAGATGAAGACTCGGCATAAAAGTAAGAGAAAGTCCCTTCGCAGAGGGAAGTAGGGATTACTCATGTGTTAGAGTTTTTTATTTAATTATATAGAGGTTTTGAAAACAATTTTTGAGAGAGGTGTATGTCTATGTAAACGAATGCTATCAAATGACTTAACATCTCTTCACGTTTAATGGCTTCAAGAGCGACCCCCCATAGGAGAATCAGCATTTCCCTTTCTCCTTTGTTTCCACAAGTTAAGTTCATGATTTTCTCAAGTCCATAGTGTGAGGAGATTTTAACATTATTTTTGTAGCTTACTTTGGGCTGAGCACCCAGATGCCTGCTCTTTTTGCAATATTAAGGACTAGCACATTATTCATGCTAGTCAGGTGTGAAGCCACTAAACATGATAATAATAATAAATCATTTAATACTTCCTCGTGAGCTAAAACAGGTTAATAATTTTGAAGGTTTAAAGGTAGCACACGGGAAATTTACTTGGAGTGGTGGTGAAATAACACATATAGGTAGGTATGGTGGACACATTAGAAAACTTTGGTTTTGGGAGTAGGATGCACGAGTAGATCTCATACTCAGTACAGGGTGAAGGCTAGCAAAAGACTGGGAGCGGCCAACTAAGAGAGCAATAACGGCCCTAATCATGCATAACGACAATAACATCATTAATCAAAGTATGAAGTGATATTACAAGTCATAAAATAAATGATCATAAAGGCTATAGGTGACTTTGTTTATAGTCATAACATGGTGTGAGCATGCGCCAAGTCAATCTAGATAAATCATTCAAAGGAGAAATAACACAAAACCATGCTTCAATATTAGGAAAAAAACACATGATTAAATTTCAGTGGCACATTAAGCACTCTCAGCTATTTAAGACTAGTCATGATACATCATATACTACTAAGCACATAATTAAAATAACATCTAACATGACATGCCAAAGTCTAAGCCACGGTCAAAATAAGCTTCTTATTGCACCACTATAAGAACGAAATATTTTACTCTTCTCCAACACCAATCAACTTATTTGAAACAACTCTCAAAGAAAATAATCATCAATATCTAGAGATATAATCATATATAACTAGAGCAAACCAACAATATCTGAACAAAATTCGAGTGAAAACAAGAACTAAACGCAGTACTAGCAAAAAATGAACACTCACGGAACAATAAGAGTGAAAACTAGAGTGTTCTAGGCAATGGAAACAGAGACCCTTTCTCTCCAAACTAAAAATTTCTACGATCCAACCATAAACTACAGCAAAGAAAAAAAAACTAAAAGCAAAATAAAATGGCACTCCAAGAATAACACATATCATGTGAAGCAATAAAAATATAGTGTTTTGAAAGAAACCTCATATTTTTGTTGATGAAGAAGAGTATGCCTTGGCATCCCCAAGATTTGACGCTTGTACTTCTTGGATATGTCTTGGGGTGACATGGGCATCCCCAATCTTGAGCTACTTTCTGTCCTTCATCTCCTCATATCACACTTCTCTATCTACACTTGAAAACTTCCTCCACCTAAAAGTCCTCACAATCTTCATTGGCAATGTTAGTGTATCAAAATAATAAATACACTTGGTTCAGTTTCAACACAAGTCTAACACTCAGTTTAAAACATTAGATACTATCACAACTTATTAATTTCTTTTTCGCATTCAGACATTGCTAAAAGTTTGAATGGTACAGGGATATTAATTTATTTTTTCGCATTCAGTTTTTCCCTCATATTTTCTATCAATATCTAAAGTCTTCAAAGTATGATTGATGGCAATACCATAGCCAAGAATCTTATAGAAAGCAAACACTTTTCTAGCCTCTATAGAAATGACATTAAATTCCAGGACTAAAGCATTCAACACAAAATTCCTTTGTTTTCCTCTTTCCATGCTATCAAGTTTAAAAAATATTTGTTGTATTATAGGACTGAGGTTGACAAACCTAGATTCTATCATGGAAAAAGAAGCTATAGCGGTTTCATAGTTGTGGTCAAGTTTAACTAAAGGTTTATCATTAAATTCACGAAGCCCATTAACATGGTTAAAGGATTCTTGAATATTGTTTCTTCCAATAATGAACCCACTTCCTACTTTCAGATCTTTCATAGAAAAATTAGGGGTAGACATCTTAGCAAAACAACAACAAAAACTAACACGGAGATGAAAACTAAATAAAGAAGAAAAATAAAAGACTAGAAACTAGAGATTTTTTTTGGGGGAGGGGGGGTTGATAAAGAGAAAACAAGACTAAACTAAGAGGTAACAAAACAAGATAAAGAGAGTAGAAGTGTGAGACTCCCCTTGCAGCAAGCTACAAGTCCCCGGCAATGGCACCAGAAAAAGTACTTGATGCTGATGTGATCACACGCTCATTGGGAGACCCCAAGCAGAAGGTATGGTGTAGTCCAGCGGAAATTTCCCCCAATTAAGGAACCAGGGTTTACACAACCAGTAGGACTCCGTAGTCTTGAAGAAGGTTGCTTGTTATCTGGCTCGTCAACAAGCATGGACCTGCACACAACACACAAACTCTCTCTTGTCCCCAACTTTCCTAGAAGGCTGTAAATCTTTCGGTCTTGCTGAAAACTAGAGATTTAAACGTATAGAGTATTGAAAATTGATGTAAGTAAAAAACAGAACATCAAGGAAAAAATTGTGAAAGTGCTTGGAAAAAGGTTGCAATTATGAGGAAAATAGGACCTGGGGCCATAGGTTCACTAGTGGTGTCTCTCCAAAGAAAATAAACATGTTGGGTGAACAAATTACAACTAGGCAATTAACAAATCATGACGTATAACAATCTCTACTATATAATAGGCCTTTAGGTGGCGGTCGTACGTCCACGGTATATTTGCAATTAAGTCCCTTGGAAGCTACAAACTCAATCCGCACTCTTTTCTTCGAGAAAGTTTCCGTAGTCAACGTTTTCTCCTCGACAATCTCCTCTCCTCAGCTCCCTCGATCAAATTCCCATCATGTGTCGCTGCCTTCTAGAGCGCACTAGACTCGTGCCGCCAACACGCCGGTTGTCCATCTCCTCCATCCCGCGGGTCTCTGGGTTTCCATCGCCTCCTCTGTTGCCCGCAGCCGGAAGGTGCCCGCGCGTCTCTGGGTTTCCTTGCCGCCGGAAGGTGCCCGTGCTCCTCGCACCGAGCTTGGCCAGGAGCAGGTCGCCGATTCCCATCCGCCCAAAGTTGCACACACGTCACCGTGTTTCCTCGCCGCCAGAAGGTGCCCATGCTCCTGCCGCCGAGCTTGGCCAGGATCAGGCCGCTAGCTGTACTAGGAAGACATAGCCGGGTTCTCCGCCGCCGGAAAGTGACCCCGCGCCTCCTGGTTTTTTCAATGCCGGAAGGTGCCATGGTCCATGCCCGCGGTCCTATCGCCGCGCTTGTCCAAGCTCTAGCTATAGCCTCTAGCTGCAGGTCGGGCGACATGCTGCCCCGCCGCCGGCCGGTGCCCGTGGTCTTGCCCCTCGCTCCATGCCAGCAGCTGATCCGGCACGTCCCCTCAAACTCGCCAATATTGGCCTCCAGCTCCACTGGCGGTTTCTCCCCCGAGTCACCGATTCCTTCCAGAAATCCGTTGTCCGTGTCCCAGCAGTGGCTCTGTACGGAAAAGTGCAAACCTGCTGCAAAACTACGGTGTCCGCGTTCCCGTAGTGGCTTCGTACGGCAAACCCTGCTACCAGCCCGTTGATGTCACTCTCACCATGGGCATCGTTGCTGACTATTGCAACTTAAACGAGCATTCTAATTGGAGTTTCGCTGACTCTTGCTATTGACACATGTGTTCTAATTGGAGCTCACTCAAGCAGGTCAGCAACAAACTGGAGCATCCGAGTAATTCTTCCCCTTTCAACTTAGGTGCTACACATTGTTGTCTTGAGACACAATCGATGCAGCCAATTACAATTTTGCAGTTAGAAATTTTGTTCATACAAATAATTCTGCAATTAGTTTACAACCAAGCTGTAGTAAGCAAATCGGTGCATGTGAATTTCGACTTCTGGTGTTTCGTTTAACGAGAGTTCTGTAGCACAATAATTGGCAGGAGTGGTTTTCTTGCAAAGAAATGGATTATTGAGCTTGAAGCTGGAAGGAATATTACATTACCATGCTATGCAAATCTTCGTATGTTTTTGCTCATTGTAGATAGATTACAAGGTAAGACACATTTAATCGTTTTCTTAAATAAGATGGACCTTTAAGTAGTGCCTCTTTACATGAACATACACGATTCTGTCATTGTTCTATAATTTTTAATAGTGTTTTCAAAGTGGAATACTAAAATTGCCATATCAGCTCATTACTAGCCTGTGGATATGGAAATCGATTCAATGTAGAGCATAGATAAATAAGTTCCTTGCTTGCCGTAGTGTAAACTAAAGATGAATAAAGACACTGAATCTCTTTTTAGGGTATGTAGTGTTCCTATGGGCACATTGCCGAAAGAATAACCGAATTTGTGTTCCCATCTGTTTTTTATTTAGACCCGTACCAACGCACGGGCATTGTGCTAGGCAATTAACAAATCATGACGTATAACAATACTATTATAATGAGATATAGTTCACGAGTTCTAATATTGTAGGCATTACGTCAAGGCATATGGACCGCTATCCAGTGCATCCATATCTAAAAGTCTACCCCAAGAAAGCTATGCAGCAAAGTGATTGCTTTGTGTGCAACAGACAAATGCATTAAGCATAATACATAATGTAATTAGTGGTCCTCGTCCGTAGACAAGAGCATCGTTGTTTTCTCCCAAGTAGCAACAGCACATCCCCCATCTGTCACATTTCTGTCACTCGAGCACAAATGTAAGGGAGGCATGAACACACTATCTAGCAAAAAAAACCTCTCTTGGAGGTTAAAACAACTACGTGACCAAGGTAATCATAAACACCGGAGAGCATTGCAAAACAAGATTGAAACTCTCTAAAAATATAAGCGAAGCATCTCAGATTGACATGAACAAAATAATCATAATCTCATGGTTCATCGGATCCCAGCAAACACAACATGCACAATTACATAATGGTGGTATCGATCATGTGAGGCAGCTCAAGAGACTCTAAACATGGAGGCATACGGGAGAGAACAACCATCTAGCTACTACGATGGACCCATAGTCCCGAGATGAACTACTCATTCATTTGTCCGGAGGATATCATGGCGATGTAGAGGCCTCCGATGACGATTCCCCTCTCTGGCAGGGTGCCGAAACAAGGCTGCAGAAGCCATAGATTGGACTTTCGAGGTGAAGGCGCTTCTTTGTATGTTTCGTGGAAAATAACTCCGTACTAGATGTTTTTAGTGTTAAAGGCAATTTATAGGCGAAGAGTCAATGAGAGGCGATGTCTGCTACGCCTTGATGGTGCCTTGACGGGGAAACTTTTTGATGATGATGAATTTTAAGTCCCCGGCAAGGGCGCCAGAAATTCTTGATGCTTGTGATGGCGTGTTGGGAACCCCAAGAGGAGGGTGTGATGAGTACAACGGTAAGAATTTCCCTCAGTTAAGAACCAAGGTTATCAATCCAGTAGGAGAAAGTGGACCTTCGGAAGGTTGATGCCACTAACGGTGGTGATGGCGCCTCAACGGTGTCAGCAACAACGCGGAACCTGCACACAACACAACAAAAATACTTTGTCCCAACGGTACAGTGAGGTTGTCAATCTCACCGGTCTTGCTGAAAACAAAGATTAGAAGTATAGTGTGGAAATTGGTGTATGCTTGCAGTAAGTAAAGAAAGCAGGAATTGTAGTGGTTTGTTTAACAGTGTAGGAAAATGGATCAGGGTTCATAGGTTCACTAGTGGTGTCTCTCCATAAAAGATAGCATGCTGGGTGAACAAATTACAGTTGGGAAATTGACAAATAGAGGTTGCACCGTAGTGCACATTCATGACATGATGACTAGTATGATATTTAGTGCGGGCATTACGACAATAGACATAGACCGTAATACAACTGCATCTATGACTAATAATCCACCCTCAGGTTATCATCCGAACCCCCTTAGGTATTAAGTTGCAAGCAACAGATAATCGCATTAAGCAATGTGTGTAATGTAAACAATGATTGTGCACGCGGGCACTCACACCGCTGTTTTCTCCCTAGTGGCAACAACACATCCTCCCCCATCACGTTTCTGTCACTCGAGCACAGGCGAAAATGAGGCATGAAACCAACTATCGAGCATAAATACTCCCTCTTGGAGTCACTAGCAACTACTTGGCCATAGAAACCACTAGTAACGGAAAGCATGCAAGATCACAAATAATATATGCAATAAATACTATAATCAACTTGGCATAAGTTCAATATTCATCGGATCCCAGCAAAACAACACATAGAATTACATAAGAACAATCTCGATCATGTTAGGCAGCTCACTAGATCTAAACATTGAGGCATAGGAGGAGAAGACAACCATCTAGCTACTGCTATGGACCCGTATTCCAAGGATGAACTACTCACGCATCACTCCGGAGGCAGGCATGGTGACGAAGAGGCCTCCGGTGATGATCTCCTCTCCGGCAGGGTGCCGGGAGACAGCTTCAGAACCCCCCTGATCTAGGGTTGACGACAACGGCGGGCAGGTGTCTAGGGTTTTCCTTTGGAGGGGAATAAATAGGCGAAAGGGCGACGCCGGTGGGCCACCAGTGTGGCCTCACCACCCCTAGGCGCGGCCAAGGGGCCCGTGCCTGGCTATGGTGAGGGCCCCCTGGTGCCCGTCTTCGACTCCTCTTCGGACTTCTGGATGCTTCCGGGGAAAATAGGAACTTCGGGATTCGTGGGGTCCAATTCCGAGAATATTTCCAGAACAACTTTTCTGAAATAAAAAACATCAGAAAACAGGGAACTGGAACTTGGCATCTTATTAATAGGTTAGTCCCGGAAAACGTGTAAAAATGCTATAAAGAAGGGAGAAAACATGTAGCAATTGGCATAATATCAACATGGAACATCGGAAATTATAGATACGTTGGAGACGTGTCAAGCATCCCCAAGCTTAGTTTCTACTCGTCCCCGAGTAGCTAAACGATAAAAAAAATCTAAGGTGACAACCGTGTAAAGTTTATTAGAGATGATTTAAGCTTTCAAGAACAACAATATCATGCACGTCAAACGATCTTCCCAACCCCTGTTAGGATCAATTCAAGTTTTCCACACGTTGCAATGCTTGAATTTTAAACTATTTGCGCACTAAAAACAAGCAAGTGTTATGCGTTGGTCCCTGGCACCGGGATGTTATGGCAAAGAGAACATTATGGGGGGTTTGGAAGATCAATGGAAGAAAGGCTCACAAAGCTGAAAGTGGTCATTAGACAAGAGAAAGTCTTACAACCGAAGCTATGCAAGGAATAGGGATTGCCACACAACGGATGCACATAGAGCTATAAGTGTATAAAATCTCTCCAATGGAACTAGTGGGGGTGCATCCAAATTGCTTGCTCACGAAGACCTAGAGCTCATTTGAGGAGGCTTGTCATTAGAATATACAAGCCAAGTTCTATAATGTAAAATTCCCCACATAGTTATGAATGAATGATAATATGAAAACTTTCTTCAAACTTAAGCATTGGTGCTAAACATGAAGCACAAGTGTGGTATAAAGGATAGTGAAGCGCCCCCTCTCTCTTTATTCTCTCTTTGGCCCTTTTTTTTCTTTCTTTTTGGGCTTTTTCATTTTTTTTCATTTTTTTATTTTATATATCCTCACCGGTAGGGGAAACATCCTATATTACAATGAATCATCACAATTTTAGTACTCATAACTCATAATGGAATATTTCTGATGTATCCAACTGCATGCTCCTGCCAGTGTAGCAGTATGCATAAATAACCATGAAGCTCATCATCAAGTAACATAATGGAGGTGGATGTTGTGCAGCAATATATCTCGGAATGGCCATGGAAATGCCATGATATGTAGGTATGGTGGCTGTTTTGAGGAAGAATATATGGGTTTATGTGTAGGAGAACAAAGTCCTCCCACGGGATTTGGATGCACTGGCGAAGTTTGCACCAGCTCTCAATGTGAGAAAGGGCAATGCACGGTACCGAAGAGGCTAGCAAATATGGATGGTGGAAGTGCCAGGAACCGCAACATAGAATCACGAGTTAAAAGGTTGCAACAAGCAAATCATCTTTACAAGGCACAATGCAAATCACTCCAAGAGGGTTCGTGGCAGTGACAAGTCACTGTTAGCTACCCCGACCGTAGCGCGTAACAAAAGGCCGATCAGAAATGTATCACTCGTAGCAATCATATACCATTGTTTCTATCAGCTGGTAATTTTAAGTGTGGCACAATTTCAAGTTTCTTAGACCAACCATTAAAATTTTATACTTACTAGTCCTTCCCGTTTATCCATTAAGCAAATTAATATCTCAAAACAACAGCAGTGATTCAAGTGAAGCAGTTTAGTGATCTACAAGACCATGCGAATTTTTCCACTATACCAACTACCACATAAGAATTTCTATTCTCAACCAAGAATATATATATGACAACAAAAACTCTCTCTAAGCATATAGCAATGAAAACTAGAGAGTACTAACAGCTCTAAATAAGAGATGAATGCAAAAGAGAAGCTAAATAAATGCAGCAGCCGGGCAAAGATTAAGAATACAAAGTATTCCCATGAAAAAGCGGAGCGTGTCACTCTCCAATAAAATAATTCTGGGGTCCAACCAAGCTTATTTAAAAAATAAAAATAAACTGAAAGCAAAAATAAAAGACGCTCCAAGTAAATCACATAAGATGTGACCGAATAAAAATATAGTTTCACAAGAAGTGATCTGATAATTTGTCGATGAAGAAGGAGATGCCTTGGGCATCCCCAAGTTTAGACGCTTGAGCCTTCTTGGAATTTGCTGGGATGTACCTCCGGTGCATCCCCAAGCTTAGGCTATTCACTCTTCTTGATCACGTCATATCATCCTCTTCTCTTGGCCCTTGAAAACTTCCTTCACACCAAACTTCTCACAATCTTCATTAGCAACGTTAGTGCAATCGAAATAATAAATTCACATGGTTCAGTTTCAACACAAGCCTAACACTCATAAAAACATTATCTACTGTCACAACTTATTTAAAAACTCTTTTTCTCAAAAGAACACCAAAAGAAAGAGATTAAGATGCAAATGCAATTATTGGCAGAAATGTGTCAAAACAGGACAACAGGTAAAGATGTTTTTTTTTACAAAATCTTCTGTTGCTCAAATAGAAAAGTGTTCAACTATAAAAAGTTGCGTATATAGCCCAGGATTACGCACAAAAAAAACTTAGGTCATTTTGAATTTTATGTGATTTTATACGAATTTAACAGTGGACAACAGAAATCTGTTTCCTGCGCAGAATTCCGAAATATAGTCTCAACTTTCCACTAGAGGCTTTAATTGGCTCAACAAAGACACAAAAGAAAAGATACAGAGCGGTCTCTAAGGAAATACACAACACCCAGGTGCAAAGAAAACAAAAATAAACTACGGAAAATGGGTTGAAAACGGAGAAATAAAACGGGTTGTCTCCCGGTAGCGCTTTTCTTTAACGCCTTTCAGCTAGGCATAGAAAGCAACTCAAGTATTTTCAAGTGAAGAAGCATCAAAATTAAGCTTAGAAATATCCTCAACAATTAATTGTATTTCATCTATAAAAGTTATAGATGTCCCTTTATCAGCACTTTTATGCACACTACTTTCATCAAATGGGTTTGCAGGAACAATCCCATCAAAATTCTTTTCTAGAGCTTCATGCATTCCTGCCAATTTAAAGGATATTGGTATTTAAAATTCCTTATCATTGGCTTTACCCGATGTGCTATTAACATCTACACAAGATCCTGACATCTCAAATCGGTTAAAAACTTTTCTAGCCTCAATGGCAACATCACCAAATTCTTTAAAGAAAGTTTCTAGAATAAACTCTCTTTTTTCGCTATCCTTAATGTTATCAAGGCTGAGGAACATTTGTTTTATTATGGTATTAAGGTTAACAAACCTAGCTTCCAGCATACGAACTAGAGATGCTGCAGCGGTTTCATATTTTGGAGCAAGTTCAGCTAAGGATCTCTCCTCAAATTCTTTGTGCTTAGTAACATAATTAAAGAACTCTCCGATATTATCTTTCCCAATTATATCACCACTACCTATTGGTACGTATTTCAAGGTAAACTTGGGTAGAATCATGATTAGAGGTTAAATTAAGAGCAGAAAAGCTAAAATAACAGCTATGAAGTAAACTAATTTTTTTGTGTTTTTGATATAAAGAAGCAAAACAAGACAAAAAATCAAAACAAGACAATAAACAAAATAAAGAGGTTGAGAGTGAGAGACTACCCTTGCCAGAAGACTTCTTCCTCCCCGGCAACGGTGCCAGAAATTCGTTGCTACGCCTTGATGGTGCCTTGACGGGGAGACTTCTTGATGATGATGAATTTTAAGTCCCCGGCAACGGCGCCAGAAATTCTTGATGCTTGTGATGGCGTGTTGGGAACACCAAGAGGAGGGTGTGATGAGTACAACGGTAAGAATTTCCCTCAGTTAAGAACTAAGGTTATCAATCCAGTAGGAGAAAGAGGACCTTCGGAAGGTTGATGCCACTAACGGTGGTGATGGCGCCTCACTGGTGTCAGCAACAACGTGGAATCTGGACACAACACAACAAAAATAATTTGTCCCAACGGTACAGTAAGGTTGTCAATCTCACCGGTCTTGCTAAAAACAAAGATTAGACGTGTAATGTGGAAATTGGTGTATGCTTGCAGTAAGTAAAGAAAGCATGGAATTGTAGTTGTTTGTTTAACAGTGTAGGGAAATGGATTGGGGTTCATAGGTTCACTAGTGGTGTCTCTCCATAAAAGATAGCATGCTGGGTGAACAAATTACAGCTGGGAAATTGACAAATAGAGTTTGCACCATAGTGCACATTCATGACATGATGACTACTATGATATTTAGTGCGGGCATTACAACAATATACATAGACCGTAATCCAACTGCATCTATGAATAATAATCCACCCTCAGGTTATCATCCGAACCCCCTTAGGTATTAAGTTGCAAGCAACAGATAATCGCATTAAGCAATGTGTGTAATGTAAACATTGATTGTGCACGCGGGCACTCACACCGCTGTTTTCTCCCTAGTGGCAACAACACATCCTCCCCCGTCACGTTTCTGTCACTCGAGCACAGGCGAAAAGGAGGCATGAACCCAACTATCGAGCATAAATACTCCCTCTTGGAGTCACTAGCAACTACTTGGCCAGAGCAACCACTAGCAACGGAAAGCATGCAAGATCACAAATAACATATGCAATAAAGACTATAATCAACTTGGCATAAGTTCAATATTCATCGGATCCCAGCAAACACAGCACATAGAATTACATAAGAACAATCTCAATCATGTTAGGCAGCTCACGAGATCTAAACATTGAGGCATAGGAGGAGAAAACAACCATCTAGCTACTGCTATGGACCCGTAGTCCAAGGATGAACTACCCACGCATCTCTCCGGAGGCAGACATGGTGCTGAAGAGGCCTCCGTTGATGATCTCCTCTCTGGCAGGGTGCCGAGAGACAGCTTCAGGACCCCCCTGATCTAGGGTTGACGATGACGGCGGCTGCAGAACTTTTCGGGGATTTTTTATCAGGTGCCTAGGGTTTTCCTTCGGGGGGAATAAATAGGCGAAAGGGCAACGTCGGTGGGCCACCAGGGTGGCCTCACCACCCCCAGGCGCGGCCAAGGGGGGTCCGCGCCTGGCTATGGTGAGGGCCCCCTGGTGCCCGTCTTCGACTCCTCTTCGGACTTCTGGATGCTTCCGGGGAAAATAGGAACTTCGGGATTCGTGGGGTCCAATTCCGAGAATATTTCCAGAACAACTTTTCTGAAATAAAAAACAGCAGAAAACAGGGAAGTGGCACTTGGCATCTTGTTAATAGGTTAGTCCCGGAAAACGTGTAAAAAATGCTATAAACAAGGGAGAAAACATGTAGCAATTGGCATAATATCAACATGGAACATCAGAAATTATAAATATGTTGGAGACGTATCAATGGCCAGGGTGCCTAGGGGCCTACCAAGAACGGCCTAGGGCAGGGTCACTCCTGACCACCCCCCCCTCCGGCTCTTCTTTGGACTTTGTCTTTGTTCCAGGTAAAAAACGATCTCGGTGGATTTTCAGCCCTTTCCGAGAATATTTATTTAAGACCTTTTCTGAAATAGAAAAACAACATAAAACAACAACTGACTTGGAGCATCTCGTTAATAGGTTAGTCAATGAAAACATCTGGAAAACGAAGGAAAATGATAGATACGTTTGCAACGTATCTACCCCTTTCTCTTTGGAGAACACACAATTGAGCCTTTGGGCGTCTCTCTCTCTCTCTAGAATTAGAGATGTAATTAGGAATCCTCTAATAGAAGTAGATCCTCTAATTTAATTAGAGCCTCTAATTAGACACATCTCTAATTGAATTAGAACCTCTTATAATCGGGTTTTGAGTTATACTCTTCCGATTAGACCTAGTTCTAATTACATATTCTTTCTCATGTGTTGAGAACTTCTAGGTTCATAATATCTCTAATCAAAGTTGATTAGAGCTACCAATTAGCAACGCCGGAAGGCTCTCTCTCTTCGTTGGTGCCGAATCCTGGATGACAGAGCGCTGACGAGTTGACACGAGTGTACGCGTGCACACCATAAGAGGGATTACACTTGTGATCCTTGACGAGGGAAGAATTAGCGGCATCCTTTCAACTAGGCCTAGTTGTGAGGATCTACGATTGTTCGGAACTCTTCTACGACTACATTGAATCCTCTTCCCGGTGAGTCGTGATCGTGATCCTCGCATGTATGGGCATGCCTCATTATCTGCATAGTGATCTTGGCCGACTACATAGGGCAATTTTTTTAAATTTTGCAGCTTAGACCAACGGAGAGATCCCAACACATGGAACAGAGAGGAGAGATATTAGAGCTAGGTCTAATCGAGAGATGACCATCCTCTCCCAATTAGAAGAATCCCTAAACAATTTAGAAGGTACTAATTAGAGGCTCTAATCCAATTAGAGGGTTTCCAATAGAGGCTCTAATCCAATTAGAGATTCTCTAATTAAAGGCTCTAATTCAATTATAGAATCTCTAATTAGAGGCTCTAATTCTTCCTGAGAGAGAGAGAGGCACAAAATCCAATTGTATGTTCTCCGAATGAGGGAGGGTGGGATTATATAGTGGTATGAGGAGAGGGGCATATTTTGGGGGCAAGGGAAGGCCTTGGCCGCACCAAATACTAGCCCCACCTCCCCCTTGTCCAATTCGGATTGGACTCTCCCAGTTGTGAGAGTCATTTCCCTTTAGAACTCCTTACTTTATTTCTCTATTTAATTTTTAGACTTTATTTATTTTGCCAAAAAAAACAAATAAGGAATGTTCTGGGCCCACTTGGAAGTCACCCAATATTTTGGGTGCAACCCCCGGATATTTCTGCCCCCCTCGGGCACTGCCCCCTTTATGGAAGTCCCCCAAAACTCTTCCGGGACCCATGACACCTATAGATAAAATCATTGAACTTATCTACTGATGTTAGAAACACATTTCTAACATCCCGGGACATCTCATGCCCTCCGTTATATCTCATATAACATTATGCCTTACACCAACATTATTTCTCTCTCGTAGTAACTTCCCGAAAAAGACTCCGATTGACACCGGACTTGTTTCTATGATATCATAATGACATCGACCATTACTAATGTTAGGTCATATTTACGACATCCCTAGACATCCCATGTCCTTCGTAATCTCTCTTGAATATTAATTCTATCATGTCGGAGTTACCGGAATGATATATACCCTTCTCTCCTCCGGACCAAACAATGCAAACAATAGAATTTGACGCCTTAAGTGTGTGAACCCAACAGGTTTGATAATTAGGAGACATGATAAGAAAATCAGTTTCATAATCAATAATCAACATAAGAACCATGAACGTCCATATTGATTCCTACAAGTTATACGAAGAAAACTGTTGAACCTGTTGGTTGTTAAGTAATTTTCTATTACTTCGCGATACCAATCAATACCTCGAGACAAGATGAATGATAAGACCGTGATTAAACTCTTTAATCACCATATCACAGTATTCTAAATACCTGGTATGATTCCTTTTACTCGTTACCGTGTCATAGTATCCCCATGACTAGTGTCATGTCTTCGTCTGTATAGACTTATTTACCGATACTATTTCACCGAGTGGATCCTGGATGTATCTATCTTTTATCTAGAGGAGTAATTCCCAGTCTGATCACAATGTTAAGAACACTTTCGAGACCACCCAGTGTTAGCCTTTTTGATCACCCAGTTTACAGTGTGATACTTGACTATATTGAAATGATCTTTACGGTGAACATAATCGTATATTCTCATGGTATAAGGAAGCAAACAAAATAACCATCTAGTGACGATACGATTTAGCAAAACTAATCTCGTAGTATCTCAACTAATTGGGTCTTCCCATCCACAATTTTGAAACTACATTGTGATCTCATTAGTATTGACATAAAAATGTACATGACCAGGAAAATATGATAATCTAATATTAACGAGTTTGTCTATGAGAAATGACAAAGGGTTATAACGGTGTGTTTATGTTTCTACATGTGCGTATGAGTTTTCCTCCGAATCTCATATTCAGTGACCATAGCAGTTATAGAAAAAAAACATAATACATTAATCATGAAACTGATGTATTTTATTTTCTCTTGGGCATAGATCCAACATAATATCCATGTTTTATTTAAGTTCTTGCATGCACTTCGTAGTGTGTGGTTACTTTGGCCAAGTGATTACATATATCCCCAAGAGAGTATTTTGTGCTAGATAATAGGCCATGCCTCCTCCGTGCCTGCGCACGAGTGACATAAATGTCTAAGGAAGAGGATGTGTTGTTCCTACTAAGGTTAAAACAACGGTGCTTATGTCTACTTATTGATTATGAATATTGTTTACATTGGTGTTTAATACAATTATCTGTTGCTTTGTAACTTAATACCAGCGATAGGCAAGCATAGAAGCTCTCTCAAGGTAGATTATTAGTTATAGATATAGTTAGATAACAACCTATGTATGTTTGACGTAATACCTACATGAATATCGCAATAAATTTATTTTTCGTAATTATTATTGTTTCAGTTCTATCGTTTGTCCCATTGTAATTCGTTCACCCAACATGTTTGCTTGTTTATCTTTGGAGAGACACCACTAGTAAAACTAAGGCCCCCGGTCAGTTCTTTTACATTGATTACTACCTTGTTTATTTTCTTTCAGTCATTACTTGTTGGTTGGTCCGTTTATTTTCATTGCTTCCATAACTGTTTTCCACACTATACGTTTAATCCTTTTATTTTCAGCAACACGGGAAGCTTGACAACCTTTATAAAACATTGGGACGAAGTGCGTTTGTGTGTTGTGTGTAGGTCCACACCACTAAATGGTGCCTGGCACTTTGCTGGAGATCTCTAAATCCTACTGATTCGATAAATCTTGGTCTCAAAACTTAGTGAAAACTTCCTGCTATGTTAGATCACTTTCCTCTTGGGGTACCCAATGGGTGGTGACTGTTCACCGCATCAGGCACCCTTGGAGATGCCCTTGGAGTATCATAAATGGGTATTTTACATGTTGATTTGTTATCTAGTTTGTCGACGCAAGCTAGCTTGATTTTAATATTATTGATCTAGATTAAATTCATTAAAAAATGTTAACTATTTCAACGTCAAGTGCATGTGTTATCCATTGCACTACTTACCCATTAAGAATCAAGTACATCTTTCTTGCCCAGTGGCGTATATCCATTTGATACCTTGTGTCCTTGTTCTTTTATTATCGGTTTGGACTTTATTCTCATGCAGTTCCGACCATTATTGGAAAAATAATTTATTTTAACAAATTATGTTAGAATCGCGAGAGTTCATGAGAGTAATTAATTAATTTTGATGATATCATATGAAAAAGCATATGTAATATTTTCCTACAAGTGGCAACAAAACCCATCTCAAAATAAAAAAAGGTGACAACAAAACCCTTTATCCTTTTCGGAAGGGTCTCCTAGGGGTTAGAATGCCTTTTTTTGAGAGGTCGTTTTGTTGTTGGCAACGGGATGAGTACTCGTTTCTGAGAGGATGTTTGGTTAGGGGATATGTATCTAATTGTTTAGCATCCTTCGTTGTATAATATTGTGCGACGGAAAAATGTTCTTTTTGCAAATGTTCTGTTGGTACCTCCTCTAAATATCCAATTTATACGTAACCCAATAGGGAACAAGTGGGACCGATGGGTTGCACTTAGTCAATCGCTTAATGGCAAGTTGTTTGTCTAATGAGACGAATGCTTTTGTTGGAAACTTAAGTACTTTCTTTGTTAAGTCTACGTGGTTCTCATATAAAAAGATTTGTTTAACCGAAAACAATTTGGCAGAACTCAACTAGGATGGGTGTAAGAAATGTGAGTTATGTGATTCGGTGTAATCTATCCATAATTTTTTTTTGCTTACCCCTTTGCTAGTTTTATTTAAAGAATATCACGAATTTGTTTGGGTAAACCACGTGTGCGTTTCTGAGAGGATGTTTGGTTAGGGGATATGTATCTAATTGTTCAACATTCTTCGTTGTATAATATTGTGCGACGGAAAAACGTTCTTTTTGCAAATTTTCTGTTGGTACCTCCTCTAAATATCCAATTTATACGTAACCCAATAGGGAACAAGTGGGACCGATAGGTTGCACTTAGTCAATCGCTTAATGGCAAGTTGTTCTGTCTAACAAGACGAATGCTTTTATTTGAAACTTAACACCTTCTGTACTTTCTCGGTTAAGTCTACATGGTTCTCATATAAAAAGATTTGTTTAACCAAAAACAATTTGGCAGAACTCAACTAGGATGGGTGTAAGAAATGTGAGTTATGTGATTCGATGTAATCTATCCATAATTTTTTTTTTTGCTTACCCCTTTGCTAGTTTTATTTAAAGAATATCACGAATTTGTTTTGGTAAACCACGTGTGTGTGTCTTGGAGGATGTTTGGTTAGGGGATATGTATCTAATTGTTCAGCATCCTTCGTTGTATAATATTGTGCGACAGAAAAACGTTCTTTTTGTAGATGTTCTATCGGTACCTCCTCTAAATATCCAATTTAGACGTAACCCGGTAGGGAACAAGTGGGATCGATGGGTTGCACTTAGTCAATCGCTTAATGGCAAGTTGTTCTGTCTAATAAGACGAATGTTTTTGTTTGAAACTTAACACCTTCTGTACTTTCTCGGTTAAGTCTACATGGTTCTCATATAAAAAGATTTGTTTAACCAAAAACAATTTGGCAGAACTCAACTAGGATGGGTGTAAGAAATGTGAGTTATATGATTCGGTGTAATCTATCCATAATTTTTTTTTGCTTACCCCTTTGCTAGTTTTATTTAAAGAATATCACAAATTTGTTTGGGTAAACCACGTGTGCGCGTCTTTGAGGATGTTTGGTTAGTGAATATGTATCTAATTGTTCAGCATCCTTTGTTGTATAATATTGTGCGACAGAAAAACGTTCTTTTTGTAGATGTTCTGTCGGTACCTCCTCTAAATATCCAATTTAGACGTAACCCGATAGGGAACAAGTGGGATCGATGGGTTGCACTTAGTCAATCGCTTAATGGCAAGTTGTTCTGTCTAATAAGACGAATGCTTTTGTTTGAAACTTAACACCTTCTCTACTTTCTCGGTTAAGTCTACATGGTTCTCATATAAAAAGATTTATTTAACCAAAAACAATTTGGCAGAACTCAACTAGGATGGGTGTAAGAAATGTGAGTTATGTGATTCGGTGTAATCTATCCATAATTTTTTTTTGCTTACCCATTTGCTAGTTTTATTTGAAGAATTGTTGAATTCACTTTTAATTTACCGCCACCAACCAATATCACGAATTTGTTTGGGTAAACCACGTGTGCGTGTTGGTGTATGTGCTCTATTATTGTCTTTGTGGACGTCTAGAAACGATTTGGTTTTTAACAAGATCAAATGAGAATTATTTGCAGGTATGAGAGGATATGGTTTCTAGGTGCGTCCATCCAGAGTCCGCCATTCAGGAGTTTTACAATGTGGCCGGCTACCAATCATCTAATAGATTAAATGGTGTATAATTATTTCATTATTGTACTTCGTTGGCTAGTGTTTGTCACCACTCTTTGTGGCCCATGATCTGTAAATTCTGAATCTGAAACTTTGCCATAAAACAGTTATGTATATAGCTGTGATGCAGAGGCTAGGACGAAGGTGAAGAAGAGAAACAGCTGAGCGTCCATGAAGGTCGGGTTAACAGTTAAATCTTTCTCCTATCTCCATCTGTCATCTGAGCCGTCCAACTCCGAGCCAAACGGCCCTTTTTCAAGTCACAAGCCGGAGTCCCCATGGTTTGCACAAACACACATGAATGGCGAGTCACCAGAGAAGAGAACACGCCCGACCCACCGCGTTGGCCTTCGTCAAGTCAGTCATCCGTGTCCCCCGTTTACTAGCAACAATTCATAGTCAGCGAAAGAAAAAGAAAAATGTGTCAGTAAACTGCTCCCTAATTTCGACTCAACTGCTAACACATTACATTGGAGTATATCACTATCAGTGTCTAGCCTCGCGTGTATATATAACGTCCTAGTGCCACTCCATTTCTACACAAACCGAGCAGCAGCAGCAGCAAACACACGATCTCGCGCCCACACCATCGATCGCCTAGCTCATCCTCCTCCTTCTCGATCGTGCATTAGCTGAGACAGTGCGCATGGCGGGCTCGGCGGCGTCGTTGAGGTTCACGGTGCGGAGAAAGGCGGCGGAGCTGGTGGCGCCGGCGGGACCGACCCCGCGGGAGATGAAGCGGCTCTCGGACATCGACGACCAGGACGGTCTGCGGTTCCACATCCCCGTCATCCAGTTCTACCGCCGCAACGCGCTCATGAGCGGCAGGGACCCCGCGGCAGTGGTCCGGGATGCCGTGGCCAGGGCGCTCGTGCACTACTACCCGTTCGCGGGCCGGCTGAGGGAGCTCGAGGGCCGGAAGCTCGCCGTCGACTGCACCGGCGAAGGTGTTCTCTTCATCGAGGCCGACGCCGACGTCCGCCTCGAGCACTTCGGCGACGCCCTCCAGCCGCCCTTCCCGGGCCTCGAGGAGCTCGTCTTCGACGTCCCCGGCTCTTCGGAAGTCCTCGGCACCCCACTCCTCCTCTTCCAGGTAATTAAGTTTCCTTGTCGTGGAACACCGACGACTACGTTCGTTTGTGACTCTAGCTAGGCTAGGGGCAACATCTGCAAGCGTGGCTGACTGATACATTTCCTATGCGTGCAGGTGACACGGCTTTCGTGCGGAGGCTTCATCCTGGCGGTGCGGTTGATGCACACGATGGCGGACGCGCAGGGGCTGGTCCAGTTTCTGGCTGCCGTGGCGGAGCTGGCGCGGGGCTCCGCGGCGCCATCGGTGCGGCCGGTGTGGGGGCGCGAGCTGCTGGAGGCGCGGAACCCGCCTCGTCCTGGCTTCGCGCACCGCGAGTACGACGAGGTGTCGGACACCAAGGGAACGATCGTGCCGCTCGAGGCTCGACGACATGGCGCACCGGTCCTTCTTCTTCGGGGCCAAGGAGGTCGCTGCTGTCCGGTCGCACCTGGCGCCGGGCCTCAGGAAGCGCGCCACCACGTTCGAGGTCCTCACGGGTTGCCTATGGAAGTGCCGCACCGTGGCGCTGGCCCCCGACGCCGACGAGGATATGCGGATGATCTGCATCGTGAACGCCCGCGGCGGCGGCAAGGGCAAGCAGAGCGCCATCCCGCGCGGCTACTACGGCAACGCCTTCGCGTTCCCGGTGGCCGTGTCGGCCGCGGGCGAGCTGTGCGCCCGGCCCCTGAGCTACGCCGTGCGGCTGGTGAAGGAGGCCAAAGGGGAGGTGGACGGAGAGTACATGCGGTCGGTGGCGGACCTGATGGTGCAGCGCGGGCGGCCGCACTTCACGGTGGTGCGCGCGTACCTAGCGTCGGACGTGACCAAGGCCGGGTTCGGCGACCTGGACTTCGGGTGGGGCAGGCCCGTGTACGGAGGTCCGGCGAAGGGCGGCGTGGGCGCCATCCCGGGTGTGGCCAGCTTCCTCATCCCGTTCAAAAACGCCCAGGGCGAGAACGGTATCGTGATTCCCATGTGCCTGCCGGGCCCCGCCATGGAGAAGTTCGTGGAGGAGATGGGCAAGCTGCTGCGCCCGGCCGTCGACGTCGACGACATGTTTCCCGCCATGATCAAATCTGCGCTCTGAATCAGCTAGGGTGCGTGCGCTGTCCCGTCGCCCCTCCGTTTCGCTATCCGTAATTGCATCGCGTGGTTGTCGGACGTCGGTTACTGGAGCACTAGCTAGTCACAGTTGTGGGATTTAATCCGCAGTTGGCTTGTGGTATGCGTATGCCGAACCAATAGGTTTTTTTGTGGGTTATTTTGGCGGACACTTGGACCATGTGCGATGACAAGTACACGTTGTACCATCCATGTAAATCTTCATGCATGCCAACAAAGTTTCAACAACAAATGTCTTCTATCTTTTTCTAACCGAACCTCGATTAATATAAGTTGTAATAGCTAGTTTCTCACTTAAGTTAGACTGTTTCTTTCTTTACTTATGTTTAAGCACATACGAGGTCACACATTTGCGTTTCATTTATTGTCTCACTTGCAATTATCATCTGCGAGTGGATGCACTCTTGAATTTAGCTTGGTAACTAAAGCATGGTGCTTAGAGCATTTCTAACAGCTGCCCAATTTAGGACGATGTTGCAAAATAGGGCACTTTTGGTCCAAAAAGGCTCCAACGGCTACCCATCTTCATCAACTGTCCCAAAAATTTTAGGGTAGTGCCCCAAATTTGGGCCAACTATGGCATATTTGAAACAGCCGCGTGTCTGCCCCAAACCCGAAACCACCCGCGCACGCGGCCCAACTGCCAATCTGAAACTTCACTTCCCGCTCCCGTGCCGACCCCGCCGAACATCCACGCCGCCGCCGGTACGAATCCGCCGTCCGTAGGTAGCGCTCCCGCCCAACAACCACCGCCCATCCACCGCCAGACCCTCCCGCACCTCTAGGTCGCCGAAATCTCGCCGCGGCAGACGTTGTTGAACTCCGGGACACCGACGCCGATTCTACCGCCGCCGCGACCCCGTCGCCGCTCATATGCATCCCCTACGCCACCTGCACCACCCTGGGACGGCATCAACACCTAGGAGTAGCTTGCCCCGGTTGACGCAGCTGCCACCCACCGGCTCGACCGCACTCAAGGTGTTCGAGGTAATGTGTAGTCAAATTTTTGTTTGGTGTTTTTTGTTGTAGTTTTAGGAGTACACTTTTAATAGGATCTAGTTTGTTTGTAGATGGTTTTGATTGAGGATTCATCCGAAGAGGAGTACGATTTGGAGGATAAAGAACACATTGCTATGATTTTTCTATTGCACAAGAGGAAGAAGCCCAAGCATGGAGGTTCGGTCTATGGCCGTGAGGTGATCCAGAGGGAACACATTGATGCCGACAACAAGCTCATGCGCAGCTATTTCAATCCCAATCCGATTTGTGGATGACCATGCGGCAGCTAGCATATGGGACGATGGCTGATCTTGTGGACGACCATTTGGCCATGAGTGAGAGCCAGAGCATCAAATGTGTCAAGCGGTTTGCGGTTGCAATGGTTGAATCATTTGGCCCTGAGTTTCTGAGAGCTCCCAATGCTCAGAACACTGCACAGATCTTGGAGATTAATAAGGCTCAAGGTTTTCCAGGAATGCTCGGATCCATAGATTGCATGCACTAGAGGTGGAAGAACTGTCCTGCAACATGGCATGTACAGCTTAGAGGGCAGAAGAAAGACTACCATTATTTTGGAGGCTATGGAGGATTAGGAGACTTGGATATAGCATGCATTCTTTAAAATGCCCGGTTCATGCAATGATATCAACGTTCTTTAATGTTTCCCTCTATTTGCCAAGCTAGCCGTCGACGAGTCAACACCAACAACCGCACAGATAACATGGGGGTACTATTTTGCAGATGGGATTTATCCACGGTGGGCTACATTTATGAAGCCGTAGTTGCCTCCGAAGGTAAAAAAAATAATGTGAATTCCATAGTATGGAGAGAGCATTTGGGATTCTGCAAGCCCAATTCGCTATTGTCAGGGGACCGACGAGGTTTTGGGACCAGTAGATGCTTTGGTACATAATAACTGCATGTATAATCATGCATAACATGATTATTCTAGACGAGCGTGGCCAAAATATGGTGTATTGTACGTACGAGTTGATGGGACGTCCGATGCGTCCCAAGAGAGGTGGAGACCGAGTTGAGGGTTTCTTGGTTGCCTACCACGACATCCGCGATGCCAATGTGCACATAGATCTTCAAAAAAGATTGATGACCCACAAGTATAGGGGGTGTATCGTAGTACTTTCGATAAATAAGAGTGTCGAACCCAACGAGGAGCAGAAAGTGTTGACAAGCAGTTTTGATGAAGGAATAACTGTAAATATTGAAAGATAAATTTGTAGGGGTTTTTGATATTGCAGGTAAACAAAGTGCGAGTAAATAAAATGCAGTAATAATAATTGCAGCAAGTGGCTCAATCCTTTCTTCAGCAAAGGATAAGCCGGTGGGTTTACTTATGATTAACAAACGTTCTCGAGGACACACGGGAGGTTTCTGTCAAGTGCTTTTGTTCCATGCCGCTGAATAATCTTTAGTGTTTTGATAAGTGTTGTGTGGGTGGACCTATGCTAATGTAACGTCCCATCCAATACTAATACATACTTGTGATTATACCCATTGCAAGCATACGCAACTACAAGAAAGTAATTAAAAAAATAAATCTAACCACAGCTTTAAACTCCAGGATCCTACGCTCCCTCGTGTAATGGTTTCCTAACGGGGGTTTAGGTTTATGTCACTCCAGCAACCCCATAATTAGTAGCCAAATACATGATGCATTCCCCTAGGCGCATAAATGGTGAAGTATCATGTAGTCGACGTTCACATGACACCACTAGAAGAATAACACCACAACTTAAATATCAAACCATTAAATATTACTCAACATTACTTCACTACTAACAACTTGACTTCTCCCATGTCCTCGAGAACAACACGAACTACTCACAAGACATCATATGGATCATGATTAGAGGTGATATAATGGATGATAACAATTTGGTCATAAAGTGCAAACACCGATAAATATCACAAGCATCAACTATTAACAAGTAATCCACACCAGGAGAGAGATCTAATGTAAAACAACGATAGAGGCCCCTAATTGTTGCAGCGGGATGACGGTGGATTATTAGGGTGATGGTGTTGGTGGTGATGATGACGATCTTGATGATGCCCGGAGTGATGACGGTGACGATGGCGATGATTTCCCCTCTCCGGAGAGGAATTTCCCCGGCAGGTTTCTCCGTGCCAGAGAGCTTTTCTCTCTCGGGTGTTTTCCGCCCCGAGGCGGCGGCGGAATAATTCTTCGATAATGGTATGGGGCTTAGGGTTCACTAGGGGTCAAGTACGTGAAAGACCTCGACCAGAGGTGGGCCAGGAGGGGGGCGCGCCACCTCGTGGTGTGGGCCCCTAGTGCCCCCCTCTGGCTCCCCTTCTGGATGGACTCCTCCTCTGAACTTCTAAGATACCCCTGGTGTCCCCCTTCTTCTTCTGATCTTCTGAAATATGGTATCTCGACGGTGCTTTTTCCATCAAATTTCTGGTCCCGGTGTTTATTCTCCAAAAATTATAAAACATGCAAAATAAGATAAAATAACATAAGGGATGCATCATAACATGAAATATATCGATGAATAACAGCAAATTATGATATAAAATAGTGATCCAAAATGGACGTATCAACTCCCCCCAAGCTTAGACCTCGCTTGTCCCCAAGCGAAACTGAACTCAGTAAACATGACCATAGATTTATGGAGTGAAGAGTCGATAAATAAAATACGGACAAGAAGCATCACATTTATCTATGCACCAATCATTAAAGACAGCAACTTCCTCTCATATAACTTAACTTGAAATGAGTAATGGAAGTCACAAACAAAGATGCAAAAGAGAGAATCAAAATTGGTGATGGCAAAATTCGTTCCTGGTTAGAGAACATTTAATGATATCATACTTATCTTAGGTGAAGTCTTTATAACAAGGCTTATATTGTAGATCTTAACATGTTTAATTATAACAACCCTTTTACAGTGATTCATAGCTTTCAAGTAATATTCATTCAGATAATAAAGCATGTGCTAAACAAAGCAGAATAGAAAACATGATTGAATAAATCAACATATAGATGGTGAGATCACAAAAACTCAAATGCTTGTTGGAGACAGAAAGGAATGGGTTTACTGACTCAACATAAAAGTAAAGGATAGGCTCTTCGCAGAGGGAAGCATGGATCACTCATGTGCTAGAGCTTTTATTTTGTAAACCAGAGGTATAAAAGTTTGACACTCCTCCCAACCTTTCTTACACAAACCATGGCCAACCGAATCCTCGGGTGCCTGCCAACAATCACATACCGTGGAGGAGTGTCTAATTTTGAGAGAGGTGTATGTTTATGTCAATGAATGTAAAACAGAAAATACAGTACGTCACAAGCCGACTAGACTTCACAAGAGCGGCTCCCATTGAATGACGCAAGTGGTATAGAAGGTCATCCCTTTTTCTCTTTTGTTTACATAATTATGCTTTGACTGATAAATGAGGGGCAAAAAGAGTGAAGAGAATTTGTATTATTATTTGGGGCTGGGACCCCTGCTGCTAGCTCTTCTAGCATTTGGATAAGCGGATGAAGCCACTAGTCGAGGTGTGTGAGTCCAATCAACAAGTGAGATAAAGATTCTCTATTTGCATCCTCATGAGCTAAAACAGGAACACAAAAACAGGGATAATTTTGAAGGTTTTAAAGGTAACACATGAGCAATTTACTTGGAGTGGAGGTGAAATACCACATGTAAGAAGGTATGGTGGACACAAATGGCAAGGTTTTGGGGCTCAAGGTTTGGATGCACGAGAAGCATTCCCTCTTAGTACATGGTTTTTGGCTAGCAAGGCTAGGTAGCAAGCATAAGAGTTGAGGGAAAACAAACAAATATACATATGATGAAACCAATCATGCAATCTTTATTGAAAACCCAAGCGGTCTTAACTTGTCAATACTAAGTTTATGAGCTAATAGGCCAATTCCTCTTTCTTATACTAGCATCTCAAAATATTATTTCTACTGACCCAAGCTAAGTTTGCCAAAACCAACTAGATTAACTTAATGATCTCTAAGGTGAGACCAAATACTAACAACAAGCTCAATCATATGACAGAAATTGAAAACTAAAATAAAGTGTGCATAAAGTAAATGATGAAACTTCTCATTAATATTTCAAACCGGTAACTCACACCAATGGATACAACGATAACCAACTAAGGAGAGACACTTCCATACTGCAAACCATCCTATATGATAACTTCTCTACTCATGATATGACTCTACTAAAAAGGTAAAAAGATGAAATATAGTGATGTGATACCACGGCACCCCCCAAGCTTGGAACAAGCCAAGAGGATGCCAATACCAATGACGAATCAATTCTTCGGTGGTGGTGGTGAATCCTTCTCGATGAGCTTATCAATTGATTTCTTCAGATCTTCAATTGCGAACATAAGCATACGCATCACCTCCATATTTCCATCAATACGGTTTGCATGCCTGTCAGACTGTGAATCCCAGCCACCAAGATTTTCCCCCAATCTACCTTAGGTTGAGAGCTTCCTTCATCTGAAAGGGTGTACTTGAATCTAAGCAGTGACGTGGGGCCTTCCCTCCGGTGCTCATCCTTCCCGTTTGCTTGCAAGGTTTTGCAACCACTCCAATGCTTGCGATGGTGGCGCGTGGATGCACTCGTGGGTCTTCTTCTACATCCTCCGACTCCGAGTCTTGGAGATCATCTTCCTTTGGTCCCTTCCCCGTGTTGTTGTTGGCGGGGACCATGATGCTTCTAAAACTGAAAACAGATCCTGGCAGAAACAGCTCGAAACATAAACACGACGAGAAAACAATATACGGACCTCGGGGGGTCCGGGGGATTATATAGCAAAAAGTTTCATAATGAACGAAAAGTCCAGGTCGAGAACGAGTCAGAGAGGGGCTCCGGGGCGCCCACACCATAGGCTGGCGCGGCTAGGAGGGAGGGCGCGCCACCCCATGGTGTGGAGCCTCCGGGCTCCGTCTCCGCCTCGTTTCCGGCTCATAATTTTTCATATTATCCAAAAACAGTAAAAATAAAAGTTGGAAAATGTTTCACGAACGTTTTCTTACCAAAACTGATACTTATTCGAAAACTGACTCTGCAGTTTTTTAAATATGCTTCTTAATAAATTCCTCCGGGATCATGGCTCGAATACAATCAACATTTTCATTATAAGGTTCTCCAGAAATATAATGCTTGAGTCTTTGGCCATTCACCACTTGTGAAGTGTTCTCTTCAAGGAAAACAATTTTAATTGCCCCCGAACGATATACATCTTCGATAACAAAAGGTCCTTCCCATCTCGAGAGTAATTTTCCTACAAAAAATCTGAAACGAGACCTATACAATAGCACTTTTTCACCAACATGAAACTCTCTTTTAATAATTCTCTTATCGTGTCACCTTTTAACTTTCTCTTTAAAGAGTTTAGCATTTTCATATGCTTCACTCCTCCATTCATCTAAAGAACTTCAGTCAAGCAACCTTTTCTCACCAGCAAGTTTAAAATCTCTATTTAGGTCTCTCACTGTCCAATAAGCTTTATGTTCTAATTCTAGGGGCAAGTGAAAAGATTTTCCATAAACCATTTTATAAGGAGACATGCCCATGGGATTTTTATAAGCAGTTCTATAAGCCCACAAAGCATCATTTAATTTCTTAGCCCAATTTTTTCTAGATTTGTTAACAGTATTTTGCAAGATAGATTTGATTTCTCTATTTGATAATTCTACTTGCCCACTAGTTTGAGGATGATAGGGTGAGGAAATTCTATGATTAACATCATATTTAGCAAGAGTCTTTCTAAAACCTCCATGAATAAAATGAGAACCCCCATCAGTCATAAGATATCTAGGCACACCAAACCTAGGGAAAATAATGTCTTTAAGCATTTTTAATGAGGTTTCACCATCAGCACTTTTAGTAGGTATAGCTTCTACCCATTTAGTAACATAATCAACAGCAAAAAGAATATGAGTGTAGCCTTGTGAAGGAGGGAAAGGACCCATAAAGTCAAATCCCCAACAATCAAACGGTTCAATAACAAGAGAATAATTCATAGGCATTTCATTACGTCTAGAAATATTTCCAACCCTTTGACATCGATCACAAGATAAAATAAACTTTCTAGCATCTTTAAAGAGAGTAGGCCAATAAAAACCTGATTCTAGAACCTTATGTGCAGTTCTATCTCTAGCGTGATGTCGTCCATAAGCACTACTATGACATTTTCTCAATATCTCTCGTTGTTCATTTTCAGGAACACATCTTCGCATAATACCATCAACACCTTCTTTATATAAGTGTGGGTCATCCCAAAAATAATGCCTCAAATCATAGAAGAATTTTCTTCTTTGCTGAGCTGTAAAGGTAGGAGGCAAATACTTGGAAACAATAAAGTTAGCATAATCAGCATACCATGGACTCTCTTGAGAGCTCACTTTTATTACAGCCAACTGTTCATTTGGAAAACTATCATTAACAGGAATAGGATCATCAGAGATATTTTCTAATCTAGACAAATTATCAGCAACAGGATTTTCAGCACCCTTGATATCCACAATATGTAAATCAAACTCTTGTAAGAGAAGCAGCCATCTAATAAGCCTAGGCTTAGCATCTTTCTATTCCATAAGGTACTTAATAGCAACATGATCAGTATGAATAGTAACTTTAGAATCAACAATATACTGCCTAAGTTTATCACAAGCAAAAACTACAGCTAGGAACTCTTTCTCAGTGGTAGCATAATTCTTTTGAGCAGCAACAAGAGTTTTACTAGCATAATGAATAACATTTAGCTTCTCATCTACCCGCTGCCCAAAAACAACACCTACAGCATAATCACTAGCATCACACATAATTTCAAACGGTAAATTCCAATCAGGGGGTTGAACAATAGGGGCAGATATTAAAGCCTTCTTTAAATTTTCAAAAGCTTCTTTACAATCTTCATCAAAAACAAAAGGTACATCCTTTTGAAGAAGATTAGTAAGAGGCTTTGATATTTTAGAGAAATATTTAATAAACCTTCTATAGAAACCAACATGACCAAGAATACTACGAATACCTTTGACATCACTGGGACAGGGCATTTTCTCAATGGCTTCAACTTTAGCTCTATCAACTTCAATACCTCTTTCAGAAATTTTATGTCCAAGAACAATTTCTTCATTAACCATAAAATGGCATTTCTCACATCTCTGTAAAACTTTACCAAGATTCTGCAAACAATTATCAAAAGAAGTTCCATAGACGGAGAAATCGTCCATGAACACTTCCACAATTTCTTCACAAAAACCATGAAAGACAGGAGACATGCATCTTTGAAAATTAGCAGGAGCATTACATAAACCAAAAGGAATACATCTACAAGCATAGGTTCCATAAGGGCAAGTGAAAGTTGTTTTCTCTTGATCAGGCTTTCTAACAGCAATTTGAGAGAACCCAGAATAACCATCAAGAAAGCAAAAGTGATTTTTCTTAGACAACCTTTCTAACATTTGATCAATAAAAGGCAAAGGATAATGATCTTTCTTAGTAACCTTATTAACTTTCCTAAAATCAATACACATCATATAACCAACCACTACTCTTTGAGGAATAAGTTCATTATTTTCATTTGGCACAACATTCATCTCTCTTTTCTTATGGACACAATGCACATGACTAACCCATCTACTATCAGCAATAGGATAAATAATACCAACATCAAGGAGTTTTAATACCTCATTTCTTACCACATCCTTCATCTTAGGATTTAAACGGCGTTGATGTTCAACAACTGGCTTTGCATTAGGTTCAATATTAATAGCATGCTGACATATAGCAGGAGAAATTCCCTTCAAATCATCAAGAGTATAACCAATAGCACCTCTGTGTTTCCTCAATATTCCCAATAATCTCTCCTCTTCCTTACCAGAAAGTTTAGAACTAATAATAACAGGATATAATTTCTTATCATTAATATGAGCATATTTAAGATTGTCAGGCAAAGGCTTTAAATCAAGAACAGGATCCTCCTTGGGTGGTAATGTGGTACCCAAGTCTTCCACCGGTAAATTATGTTTCAGCATTGCTGGCTGATGTAGGAAAACCTCGTCAATTTCATTTCTTTCTTCCATAAAGACATCACTTTCATGGTCTTCCATGTATTGCTGCAAAGGGTTATTAGGAGCAAGAGCAATAGCAGCCAATTGTTCAACTCTATAATTCTCATTAGGTAATTCAACTTCATAAGGTGCTTTAGCAAATTTGGAGAAATTAAATTCATATGACTCTCCATCAAACTTTGTAAGGATTTTCTCCTTTTTACAATCTATAACAGCACCACAAGTGTTTAAGAAAGGTCTACCAAATATAATAGGACAAGTATCACTAGCAGAAGTGCCTAGCATTAGAAAATCAGTAGGATATTTAGTTTTACCACATAAGATCTCCACATCTCTAACAATACCAATTGGAGAAATAGTTTCCCTATTCAAAAGTTGAATAATCACATCAATGTCTTCAAGTTCACAAGAACCATTTCATGCATGATTTCTCTATAAAACTCATAAGGAATAACACTAGAACTAGCACGAATATCACACAAACCATAATAGCAATGATCACATATCCTAACAGATAGCATAGGAACACTAGGTTTTCTAGATTTACTAGGATGAGAGACAATATTAGACGCATCTTCACAAAAATATAATGTGTCCCTCTTCTACATTTTCAGAAACAAGGTCCTTTACTATTGCTACTGTAGGTTCTATATTTATTTGTTCCTCGGGTTCTACAGGTTTCCTTGCACTTTTATTAACCACACTAGCTAACATAGAATGTTCTTTTACCTTAGCAAGGGAAGGCATTTTCTCAATATAAAGTTCAGGCACAATAGAATCAACGGTATGAATTTCTATATCTCTAGCAGGAGCACAATTAACAGTATCTTTATAAGGTGCATGGTACCTATCCCATTCCTTTTTGGGAATATCAATATAAGAAGAAAAAGCCTTATATAAGTTTGCAGCAACTTGAGAATCAAGACCATAAACAATACTAACATTATGAAAATCATCGGATGACATAAAAGTTCTAATGCATTCATAATCATAGTTTAGACCTGACTTTCTACCTTTGTCATTCTCCCATCCTTCAGTGTTTTCTTGAATACGTTCAAGAAGATCACATTTAGCTTCATCCTTCATACGTGTAAATAATCCAGAACAAGAAGCATCCAATAAATCCTTATCATGAAGAGAAAGCCTTGCATAGAAATTATTAATAACAATATTACTGGGGAGCTCATGAATGGGGCATTTGAGCATTAGTAACTTCAATCTCCCCCCATGCTTGGGCAATACTCTCTCCGTCATGAGGAAAAAATTATATATATAATTCTGAACTCTATGAATTTCACTGATAGGATAGAATTTAGAAGAAAAGAGAGGCACAATTTCCTCCCATCCAATAGTCTGGCTATTTTTCAGCAGTTTGAACCATTCAGCGGCTCGTCCTGTCAATGATATAGAGAATAATTTCCTATTCACTTGGCCCATTGTAATATCTGCACAATTGAACAACTCGCATAATTCATGTAAAAAGAGCAAATGATCACCAGGATGGACAGTTCCATCACCTGAATAGCAGTTATTCATAACATGTTTAACAATCTTTATAGGTATTTTATAAGGATCCAAATCATCAGGCGGTGGGTCACTTACTACCCTAGCAGTGGCGGCAGTGCCTGCAAATAAAGACTCAAAAGGAGATCCAAACATAGTGTAATAAAGCAGTAGATAGTAATAAAAACAACACTTACAGCAGAAGCTTCCTTTATCAATTCCACTTCCAAATAGCGCTTAGCTCCCTGGCAACGGCGCCAGAAAATGGTCTTGATGACCCACAAGTATAGGGGGTGTATCGTAGTACTTTCGATAAATAAGAGTGTCAAACCCAACGAGGAGCAGAAGGTGTTGACAAGCAGTTTCGATGAAGGAATATCTGTAAATACTGAAAGATAAATTTGTAGGGGTTTTTTGATATTGCAGTTAAATAAAGTGCGAGTAAATAAAATGCAGTAATAATAATTGCAGAAATTGGCCCAATCATTTCTTCAGCAAAGGACAAGCCGGTGGGTTTACTTATGATTAACAAACGTTCTCGAGGACACACGGGAGGTTTTTGTCAAGTGCTTTTGTTCCATGCCGCTGAATAATCTTTAGTGTTTTGATAAGTGTTGTGTGGGTGAACCTATGCTAATGTACCATCCCATCCAAGACTAATACATACTTGTGATTATACCCCTTGCAAGCATCCGCAACTACAGGAAAGTAATTAAAAAATAAATCTAACCACAACTTTAATCTCCGGTGTCATACGCTCCCTCGTGTAATGGTTATCTAACGGGGGGTTAGGTTTCTGTCCCTCCGGCAACCCCACAATTAGTAGCCAAATACACGATGCATTCTCCTAGGCCCATAAATGGTGAAGTATCATGTAGTCGACGTTCACATGACACCACTAGAAGAATAACACCACAACTTAAATATCAAACCATTAAATATTACTCATCATTACTTCACTACTAACAACTTGAATTCCCCCATGTCCTCAAGAACAACACGAACTACTCACAAGACATCATATGGATCATGATCAGAGGTGATATAATGGATGATAACAATCTGTTCATAAAGTGCAAACACCAATAAATCTCACAAGCATCAACTACTAACAAGTAATCCACACCAGGAGAGAGATCTAATGTAAAACAACGATAGAGACCCCTAATTGTTACAGCGGGATGGCGGTGGATGATGAGGGTGCTGGTGCTGGTGGTGATGATGATGATGACAATCTTGATGATGCTCGGAGTGATTATGGTTACGATGGCGATGATTTCCCCTTCTCCGGAGAGGAATTTCCCCGACAGATTTCTCCCTGCCAGAGAGCTTTTCTCTCTCGGGTGTTTTCCGCCCCGAGGCGGCGGCGGAATAATTCTCGATGATGATATGGGGCTTAGGGTTCCCTGGGGTCAAGTACGCGAAATACCTCGACCAGAGGTGGGCCAGGGTGGCCACACCACCCGGTGGCACGGCCAGGATGGGGGGTGCGCCACCTCATGGTGTGGGCCCCTGGTGGCCCCCCTCTGGCTCCCCTTCTAGCTGGACTCCTCCTATGAACTTCTAAGACACCCCCGATGTCCCCCTTCTACTTCTAATCTTCTGAAAATGGTATCTCGACGGTGCTTTTTTCATCAGATTTCTGGTCCCGGTGTTTATTCTCCAAAAATTATAAAACATGCAAAATAAGATAAAATGACATAAGGGGTGCATCATAACATGAAATATATCGATGAATAACAGGAAATTATGATATAAAATAGTGATGCAAAATGGACGTATCAAAGATCTTATGGAAGAATGGTGGACATGGTATGGTCAGCAAAGGGCAACACCGTGCACTTGATTATTATGTGTTTGCATGTGATGAAACTTGTAGAAAATAGGGAGAAAGTTTTGTGCATCCATGCCCTATATAGGCCAGCTGCTGTGGGGAGAGGTGCCCTATGTTGGGTTGCTGGTAAATTGGCCGCCGTTTTGTTGCCCCAAATCTCGATTTTTCCTGCTCTATAATTGAAAAAAGGGCAGCTACTAGAAATGCTCTTAACTTGTTAGTTTTTTTTAGTTTGTTAATGTAAGCGTGGTGCTTGGGTTAATAAACCGAAGTAGTAGAGACTTTTAATTTATTCACTTTTGAACTATTTTGTGCTTCCAAAAAGAAATACAAATTGAAAAACTATAAAAAAAACATAAAAATATTTGTTTTGTTTCTAGTTTTGTTCCCAGTAGATTCACTAGGAAGATAAACACCGAACTATAACGAGGGAAACATACTGAGGAAAAGGTCTACTTAAATTGAAGGAGATGTTATTAGCACCTCAACGGTAAAAGTTTATCACCCTTATTTAATCCTAAGTATCGGGAGGTAACCACTTTCTACACTCTCTTTTAATATGTGTATTTTCTCTTTTTCTTTTTCTTTTTTGTTAATCTGTTCAAACTGAGTTCTTTCAAAGATCTAAGCATGGGGAGATTATTTTTTATATAGAGGGTCATGTGAAATGATCTTCATTGGTAAAGTTTTGATGCAATTGTGTTTTTCGTTGTTTTAGCATGCTGGATAATTTTTGTATTTACGTCTGGGAATCACTTTCTCATGTTAAAACCCCATAAAAACAAGTTTAGAACTTTGATGTACCTATTTTGAATTTTTATCTAACTTGTGAATAACTGTGCGATCCTCTAGAATCATTTGCATCAATATCTCTATCCATCAAGAAGAGGAAAATGCAATGAAAAAAGAGTTCTTCATACATGTTGCTTGATATTATTTAAATTTTTCTTAAATGAATAGTTGTGAAGTTGCTCAACCCATTGTGTTAGAAATAATAGATTCAATTGTTCCTTATAGAGGAAGTTAACAATTAAGAATTAATGTTTCAAAGTTTCGAGATTGCTTATGCCAAAAGTTTGCCTTGTGATAAAAATAAGATTTTGATTTACGCGTGTCTTGCACCATTGTTGCACTCTATGGGAGGCTAACAACCACGCTGGCCTACGAATGATATAGCTGAGAGAAATCTCATATTTCGGCCATGAGTTGGTTAAACATCTGTAACAACAATGTTATGATGGGTAAAATATCAGCTTCTTAATAATTATGCGTTGCAAAGTTGGAGACTCCTCTGACTATTGAGCGATCAAACCCAGAGGGAAGCCATGGATATCAGTCATGAGTGGGATCTCAGCTGTAGCATTAACCGTGCTTCACTGGGTACTCCGACTTAGCTACATAGTACTGATTTGCATATATCACTCTTTTTGGCATAATTTCATCAACTAAGAAATAGAAGTTTTGTGAGTCCAACAACCAAACACTCCATGTGTATCAAAATATAAGATGTTTCAACGTTTTCTAGATAATATGTACCTAGACGTACTTTAGTGTATAGATTCATGTGTATCCTACACTAAAACATGTCTAGATACGTGTAGTTTAGAAAACGTTAAAATATTTTACATTTCGATACGGACGAAGTATTTGCACTTGAGAGACTTGACTAGATAACATGAGTGGGCTGCATTGAAAGGATTTATATCTATCTGTGTTTGACAACTAAGCACGTTCAAATTCTACCTATTCAATTCCATCCAAAAATCAGAAAAATATAATAAAGTGCAAATAGGAGGATCATAAATTTGTTCTATTAATATAGATTTAACTTTGACATTAGACATACAAGTTTTAACTAAATCTCTTATGGTTTGGACATCAAAAGATTTATTTATAACCAAGTATGTGTTGTCTTGCATGAGTACATATTATCTTGCTTTCAACTTTCAGAAACAAATGTTGTTCAGTTACTTAAGCATGGAACCTTTTTAGTGGCCACGTCTTATTTATTTATCGACATATACTTTCGCAGGACGAGCAAGAGTTTCAGCATGGGGATATTGATATTGATGCGTCCATTTTATACATGATTTTGCCTATTTTTTCATATGTTGACATTGGAATTTTTGCATTCTTGTGTATTGGCTTCCACCTGATTTCAACACAAATTCATATTTCCAATGAGCTTTTCACAACTAGATGTTTTATTAGAATTTTACTTGTTTTCCCTTGTCTTTGTGTCTATGTATGTGTAGGTGGAAATCACGAAGTATTATGATGAAAGAAGACGAAGGGAGAAGAATCTGAAGAGGTTACAAGCACAATATGACAAGTTAAGAGTCTTGGAAATGACCATTTTTCACCAAGCCAAAATCAATATTGAATACCAGTGGTGTGTAGCCCTCGTCCATACGAGCTCAACGAGCCAAAGAATACTCAACCGGAGTTCGTATAAAAAATGACGGAAAAAACAAGATTGACATACATTATCATTTAACGACCACTAATATGGTGACATGCGGCCGTACCAGCAGCCGTACCACAGGAACGAGGAGACGGAAATCGTCCGAATTTCTACGATTCTTCACCTATTTTGACCATGTTCGAGCCCTAACTTTACTAAACTCATTAGGTCGATTTGGGTTGGGGATCAAAGGGGACTCATCTAGAGCAGTTGGCTCAAGAGGTGACCGCATATATAAGGAGGGTGGCCCTAGCTCCAACAGAATCATCCTCATCCGTTGCCGCCCCTGGAGGGCTTCCGCCGCGTCAACGCCATTTCCACCATAGCATCACCACCTCGCTATCCATAGAAGAAGAAGACAAGACTTGAGAGGAGGATTCCAAGGCATATACATCAACACCATCATCATCCACACCGCTATAACCATAGATTCGTTCGTCATCCACACCGTTGTTCTATCAGTACCACCTCTAAATATCGAATTTAGACGTTGTCAGCGAACAAGTGGGACCGATGGGTGCAATTGGTCCATCTCTAAATGACATTTGTTCTGTCCATCACGTAATTGGTATGGGTGTAAGAGATGTGAGTTATGTGATTCAGAGAAATATATCCATCATTTATTTTTATTTTCCCCTTTGCTCGTTTTTATTTGAAAAATTGTTGAATTCACTTTTAATTTACGACCACCAACCAATATCACGGATTTGTTTGGGAATTGGTTGAGAGGGATGCACAAAATTGATAAAGCATGTGTGTGTGTGTGTCGGTGTATGTACTCTGTTATGGTCTATTTGGACGTGTAGAAATGATTTGGTTTTCAACAAGACATGAATGTGAATTATTTGTAGACACGAGATGATATGGTTTCTGGGTGTGTCCGCCTCGAGACGGTCGCTCGGGCGTTCTACAACATAGTCTGGCTGGAAGCTATCTAATAGGTAAAAATGTTGTATAAGTATGTCATTTATCGGCCTAAGGAACTGCTCTCCCTAAATAGATCCCTTCTACCACTTTTATTGTACTTCGCTGGCTAGTGTTTATCGCCGCTCTTTCTGATCCATGATTTGTAAATTTCAAATCTAAAACTCCGCAATAAAACGATTGTGTACATAATTTTGATAGAAAGAACGAGTCTTTACTCTTTTTTTACAATTAATACCATGATATATTATTGTAAAAAAAGTACATGACAGAGATATATGAGCTGACTACAGCAATTATAAAATAAAGTTTAAAAGAAACTAGCAAATCTTCGAGATTTTTAGTATCTTTCTTCTTCAATGACATAATCTTATATTTTTCTGAAGGCAACCGTAACATAAAACATAGAGACCAAATCATAAACATGTGAATACCAACAAGAGTTTTACCATAATTCTTTTGAGCCGCAATGCCAAGACCGTAAGCACTCATACGACCATTAAAGTAATCAACCAACATCGGCATGAGTACCAACGCAAATATTACAGGGAAAGCAACCGAACAGATTGATTGACGTCACCGCGAGGCGAGAGTACGAATCACCATTATCGAGGACATAGCAGTCGGGACAAATATTGCAAGGACAATCCTCCTCGTGGCAACCATGAGAACAGATCCAAAACCGATCCGATAAAGTAAGATGTAAATAACCATACCTAGACAAATCAAATCTTCCAACTCCACCATTAATGTTGGAAAGGAGATCTCGTTGTTGAACAGTGTGTCAAAGATCACTTATTCCAGACGATGTCGTCTTTATTGATGAAGAAGTCGGTCACCAAAACGCTAAACCTAATCCGTTGAAAAACCTACTTTTACTTAGACTGCTCACAATGGGAGTAATATAGGTGGTAACATACGTGTCACGTAGGCAAAAAAGATGATGTGGCACTCATTTAATGAGGAGAGAGGTGCTAGTGGTATCATAGGTAGATACCGTAACATAACGGATTCCAATACAAGATGTGTCTATAGCCTAATAAATATACTAGTATATGATACTAAAAATATGTTACTACCTATTATGCGAGTAGTAACATAGACTAGTATCGTGTGCATGATACTAGTGTATGATACTCCCCATTGTGACTAGTCTTAAAAACTTCACTCATATATCGGCTTTCCCGCCCATTCTGATGCCAGCAAGATCCCCTGGAGGAGAGGTGAACAATGGAGAACTTAGTACACGTGTTCGTACTAAGTTCGATGCAGGGCCGGTCCTGAGATTTCGGGGGCCCGGGGCGAGGCAAAAATTTGGGGCCCCTTAGCACAAGTAGACATATAAATAGATATATTGATGAAATAGAAATTAAATAAGAGAAATGAGACATATTTTTTACGTGGAAACCCCTCACGGGAAAAACCACATACGACATCGGTATACCCTAAAATTTTCGACATAACCTGATATAGGCTTGGCCTCTAGGGTGGCCCGATCTTCACGGATTGACGCACGAGAGCTGGGGAGATTGGGAAGAACGCGAAGAACGCACGAAGAACACGATGAACTCACGCACACAAAAGGGGAGATAACTCGTGAAGCCTACGAGGGATCGCAAACCCAAGTCAACAAAACACTAATTGGAACCGATTCCTCTCACCGGCCGGTCCACCGATCCAACAGAAGCCACAAGGGGAAGGTTGGCAAGAACTACTAGAGTCACAAGGTGAAAGAGTAGCTACTTGGAGAGATCTTGATACATTCCAATAGATGAATGTATGGAGTAGCCAAGGATCCCATGGGGGAGGTTCTCCACATGGGAGGGGGGGCACAAAGCCCAATCCTATCTCAAGTCAACTCTATCCTTAGAACTAGCCACCTTGGTCCCTTATATAGCCTAGGGGGTAGGTGGGGTGAAAAGGGGCGTTTTCCTCTTGATTCTCGCACTTCGGAGGGGGGCCGGCCTGGCCGTCCAGTGAGGCCGGGGTGGGGCTGGGTGCCCAGCCTAGGGGCCAGCCGAACTGGGAGGCCGGCCTGGGGCCGGGGTGGGGGCCGGAGCCTTCGGGCACCTGGCCGGCCTGAGGAGGAGCTGGGCCGGCCCGAGGCCGGGGTAGGCGAGGGGGAGGCCGGCCTGCTCGGGTGGGTGGCCGGCCTGAGGGTGTCGAAGCTCTGGCTCCGCAAATCCCTCAGGTGACCCTATCGGGTTTCGACTAGGAGATGTCATAGGCGCTGGTGGAATCGTCGGCTTGACAGGGAGGCGATATTTACCCAGGTTCGGGGCCCTCGAAGAGGTAAAACCCTTACTCCTGCCTTCTGCTGATCTGTATTAGACGATTAGATCGATTACAGGTGCTCGAATCGAGAGTAGATCTCGAGTTTCAAGGCTTTTGTGGTCGTGCGGTAAAACTTGGTCCTCTCCTTTGTGGCTCTCCTGGCTTTATATAGATAGCCAGGTCTCGAGTCCAACCCGGAGAGGATACAAACCCTAGCTTGAGTCGGTTACAATCCCTAACTTAGCCCGCAAGTTGATGCGGGTGGGCTTTTCATGGGCCTTCTAGAGTACTCCAAGGGCGCTTCCTGTCGGGCCTTGGTTAGAAGGTGTGAGAGGGGGTGTCCTTATTCGTAGGGCCCAGGATCCATGCCTTCGTCAGTAGCCCCCGAGCGTATGCTCGACTGGGATTTATTTTCAGTCGGGTAGACGGTCAGACCTTTCCTTTGATCCCATTTTAGAAGTTCAGCTCGACAGTTGTTGCCTACGAAGGGTGTGTTCCCTGTTTCACGAAAAAAATACTCGAGTATCGAGCAGCATTGGTGCCAGTTTTGCGGCTATATTAGCAGAAGGATGTGGCGCAGTAGCTTGGCTCTCCCGAGAGATCAGGGCCAATTAATTGCGACTAGGGCAAAAACACTCCTGGCCTACACAGGTTCGAGACCTCCGACTCGAACCCGATGAGGTGATCGTTACGACCGGGCCGTTGTGGACTTATCAAGTCGAACTTAACCTAAGAGGGTACCCGGCGCGTCCGCTAGGATTTTTCTTCGTGTTGTTGACACGGAACTATGCCGGAGGACGCAGCTTTCGAGTGCGATTCCAGGCCCAAAAGAAAGATCTTTTTGGGTCTTACCTTCATATTCGAAGAATATGGCATCCGGATGTGCCTAGTCGGCTGTACAATCCAGGTTCTTGTGATGTGTAAATATCACGCATAAGGTGGGTTCTTTCTACCCGATTAGATTGGTATGAGTTCCGTACGAAAAAGTTTCGTGTTGGAAATGTTAGTTCCGTATGAAAGAGTTTTCATGTTTTGAAAAATTGTGCCTGTACGAAAGAGTTTTCGTGTATAAGGCATGTTTCTCTTGTTCGAAGAGGCTTTGATTCATGAATTTTTTCATGGAAGATTGTGTTCTATCCGAAGGAATTGATATTCGTGCGAAGATAATTTCGCGTTTGAAATTCCATTCGCAAAAAATTTCCTATCGGAATGACGAACGCCATGACGTCAAGGCGTGCTCCTCTTCTCCCGATGGGACGTGACGAAGTGGCAGCAGAAATTGGCCCACCTTGTCAGCTTTTTGACCGGGAAACGAGACGTCGCTCCCGTTTTTTACGCGAAATGCGCAGTAAATGCGCACGATCTTTTGCTAAGATCGTGGCACGAAACAGCGTACGCCGCCGCTTCGTTTCATCCTTACGCGTGGCAGCCGTGATAGGTGCCACGTTGCGTATCGTACGGCTGAGATTGCTTTACCCCGTATATAAATAAGGGTGTTAGCGCCGCAGTGAAATTTTCCCCGCTCTCAATCTTCGTCTTCCACCTTGCGCTCGTCTTTGCCTTCCCTGCGCTCAAGCTCTTGCTGCGAACAATGGCCGGTGGAAAGAAACGCGGCGTTGGAACCTCCGCGTCTGGCGAGCCTTCTGCGCCACTCGCCTCTCGCGCCGGCGACTGGCGCACCCCCAACACCACCGCCAAGAGCATCAAGGAGATGCAACGGGAGGGTCTGCTGCCGGCGGAGGCGGAGAAGCGTGTCCGTCTGGGGAAGAGGGAAGAGGTACCAAACCCTCACTCGAACGAGCGCGTGGTCTTCGTGGACCACGTGACTCGAGGTCTCTCCTTCCCTCTTCACCCTTTCTTCATCGGGCTGCTGTGTGCATACGGCATACAGCTCCATGACCTTCCCCCGAACGCGGTGCAGCACATCTCGTGCTTCATCGCGCTGTGCGAATGCTATCTTGGCATTCGCCCGCACTGGGCGCTCTGGAAGGCGCTGTTCAAGATCCGGATCTTCCGCGAGAGATCGCGGGTGGAGTCCGAGCCCGGTGAGCCACTTCGCACGGGTGGCTTCGGGATCCAAGCGCGCCAGGAGAATGCCTACTTCGATATGCACTTCATCGACTCCGCCCAAGGCTGGCGGAAGAAGTGGTTCTACGTCGCCGACAACAACTCGAGTGGGCTTGTAGAGTTTCACCCATTCGCAGTTCTGGCGAGGCGCAAATCTTGGAGCCACAAGATGTCAGCCGAAGAAGTTCAGACAGTCAAACCTCTACTCGAAAGAGTAGGGGCTCTTCGAGATCAAGCCTCGGGAGTAGTGCTCAATGGACTTCATCTGGCAAGCCTCTTCTTGAAGCGCAGGATTCAGCCTTTGCAGCAGAGGCCTTCCGCTATGTGGGAGTACCAAGGCGCAGAAGATCCCAGCCGAGTGAGCCGTGAAGAACTTTCGAATGTAGAATTCGAGAAAAAGATCGCGGCCATCACTCGACTGAAGGCCGGGGAGCAATTCCCTAATTGCTCAGTCGAGGCTTATTCTGCTTCAAACCCTCCTCCTGCTGCGGTTAGTCTTCTGTCTTTAACTTGCTTTTATTTTTAGAATTTTTGTAGTCGATAAGATCTTTATCGTCTTCTTATCCTTGTAGAGCCTAGATGTAGCAAATTGCTACCCGCCCGTTGTTGGCGAAGATGCCTCGTGTCTTCAGTCAAGCCACCAGGACGGCGCGGTTGACACCAGCGTGGCCAACGCTTCCTCGAGTTCTGAGCATGACTCCTCAGATGATGTCGAAGACTCGAGTGGCGTCCCACCAAAGCGCCGTCGGGTGAACGAAGATGAAGTTACCTCCAAGGACAAGTCTTTGGAGGCGTCACCTGGCCCAACTCCAATTTCTGCGACTCCGCTTCAATCTCTTCCTCCTCAGGCTCCATTCACAAACGCCTGGAATGTGGATGACTTGGATGAAGACGACGAGGATGACGAGTAAGTTCTTTCCCATATTTTAATTCGATTGAACTCTGTTTGTCAGTGCTGACGTTTCTTTGTTCTTTACTGCAGTATGCAGGCAATCAGCCCGCGTAGATTCGCCGCGACTGTTCCTCCCGAAAAGAGGAATAAAGCGAAGGACGCGGGTGAGACTCCTACTGCGGGTACTGTCCAGAACTCTCCCAGGGCAGCGCCTGATGCTGCGACTGCGGAGCGGGATGTCCCCAGATTCGCTGCTAGAACCTCGATCTCGAAGGAGGCGACGGACAGCTCGGCGGATCCCCTCTCCCGCGCCTCCGGACAGGTAAACTTCTATCTCTTTGGCTTTCTCAAACAAATTTTATCGGGTGCACGTCAGTGCTCCCGATGGGAGTAGCCCCCGAGGCTGTAGTCGATTGTAAATAATCGGGTACAGGCTCAAAACCTCTTTCTGTTCTTCTTCTATATTTTGTCTTCTTCGGGTGCACGGCAGTGCTCCCGATGGGAGTAGCCCCCGAGGCTGTAGTCGATTGTAAATAATCGGGTACAGGCTCAAACCTCTTTTCTTCTAACTCTTTATCTTCATGCTTTCGCAGTCGCTCGTCGATTCCCTTACGGCGATCGGTCGCCGCGTCGTTCTGGCCGAAACAGATTGCGAGTCGCTTCGATCAGAAGTTAACCGACTCAAGTCTGAAGGCGACCTTCTTAGAGTTAAATTTCGTTATCTTCTTGGCTTTCGTGTATCATCCATTCTTGATTTCTGATTAATATCCCCTTTGCAGCTCGAGCCGAATTCGCAGAGTCTGAAAAGACCAAACTTTCAGAGCAGGTAACTGCTCGGGAAGCTGAACTGGCGACTACCCGGCAAGAGCTGGAAGCTTCCCGCAAGCAATCGGAGGAGCTCCATACGAAGCTTGCGGAGTCGCGGAAGACCGTGAAGGACTTGCAGGAGGCCGGCAGTAAGGCTGACAACGACACTGTCGCGTTCCTTCGTCCTCTCGCCAAGCGCTTTGCGGGTAAGTATCTTGGGTTTTTGAACTTTTCATTCTGCTGATTTTTGCTAAGCATTATTTTCTCTGTTTGTAGATCTTCTGAATGTTCCTCTGGAGATTCCTGGGATTCAGCGGGTGGACGTGCTGACCGACACTCTCGCGCAGCTCAGGAGGCATTCTGAGGGAATATTTTCTCTGATTGATAATGCCTCCAAAGCGTTGGCACGAGTGCATGGCCGTCTTGTCGCCAGTGGTACTCCTGCGCCCGCGCTGAGCGAGTTGTCGAAGGTCTTCTCGGAAGGCGATCTCCTGGAGGCCTTTGCGGTTGCTCAATCAGAAGCTGGCGCAAAGACTGCGATTCAATTCGCTCTGGCGAACGGAGTCGAAGGTCTGGAGGAGGCCTATTCGTCCATGCCGGTCGACCCTTCCACGGGCAAGAAGGTACGGCTATCTCGTTTTTCTGAGCAAGCCACTGTTCTTGCTCGGAAATTATCTGAGATGTTTGCTCGGAAGAAGGGAGGGTCGACCGCTGCTAGTGGCAGTACCAACGCGGCTTCGTAGACTTTTGTTTTCCTTTTGTTTCTGCTGCTTGGATGTAATGAATTTTGGGATATATTCCCGTACCTTTGCTGGTCTTTTAATCGAAGCGCTTTGCATTTAAAATTTATCCTTGTCGTCTATACTTTGCCTCCCGATGGGAGTAGCCCCCGAGCGATTAGTCAGATGTGCGACTGGAAACAACTCGAGTAGGGCTTCTCACTTCTTTCCTTGTACTTCTTCCAGGCAATTGCGTCTGCTGCTGAATCTTCACGTGGACGTGGTAGTCCAGCAAATCCACTTGTGGCTGCTGTGGGCACTCTCGCTGGCCTCCGTGATAAGGTTCAGGAGGGTGAGCGTAGGCTGAAAGTGCTGCGCGGGGTAGCTGACGTGGCGATATCCAAGCAGAAATTGGCGGCTGAGCGCGAGCAATTTCTGATTGACGAACTGTCTTCGATTGCAAAGGAGTTACTATGTGAGTAGTGTAGCCCCCATGCTATTTTCCTCCTCTGTGTTTCTTAGCTTACTAAGTGCGTTTGCTTCTTAGTTGTGAAACCAGATGACAGGGAAGAAAAGCAGTGGGTAGAAAACCACATTCATCAAGAAGCTAACAGCACAAAGCCTCATGCGAGTAATTTCTGGTCCGATCGCAGTCGAGGATTTGTGATGGCTATCTTGAAGTTTCGAGTCCGCCAGGCGAAAGTTCTCATGAGTTCATTCCATGAGGTCCTGGTTGCGGTGAATGCTGCTTTTTATCCACTTGAGAGGGGCCCCGAAGACTGGAGCTATCTTCTCAGGTTATTCGGACGGGAAGGAGAGGTTCGCGCGTGCGTTCACAATCAGATGGCATGCGGCGCGGTTGTGGCTCTCTCGTTTGTCCGAATATGGCATCCTGAGATAGACTTGAACTCCGTAGCCCGGCTTCCGGATTATGCAATCGAAGATATTGCGCCGTACTATGATGCTGTTCGTCCTGCGGCCGAGAAGATTATCCGAATGACATCCGAAGAGGTAGATAGGATTTTAGCGGCTAGGAATGCTCAGCGTTTCGACTGACTTTATCGGATGTGAATATCCTGTAAGCTTGTCTGTAGTTTGTAAAAACTGTAGTAAGGTGTGCAACCTTGTACTTGATAATTATTTTCTGTGTTGCTTAGTTTTAGGTGTAGCCCCCGTGTATTTTATGGGGTGTGAACCTGTAACCTTGGAAGCTGTCGAGTAAATATGATGAGATAATCATGTATTTATTGCTATGACTGAGAAGTCATGTGTTCGAGCTACAAAATTGGCTAGTATAGCCTTATTGTTGCAAAATAAATAAACCTAGGGGTAGAATTTGCGCAGTTGCGCGATATTCCATGGATTGGAATAGATGCCTCCAGTGTCTGGATTCTTCAGTCGATAGGCTCCTCCTGGGATTACTTCGTGTACGATGAAGGGTCCTTCCCAAGGTGGCTCGAGCTTGTGCCCTTCTTTTTGTTTCAACCGCAACACCAAATCGCCAACCACGAATGATCTGTGGCGTATGCGGCGACTGTGATAATTGCGCAGTGATTGTTGGTAGACTGCAGATCTTGCGAGTGCAATGTCCCGAATTTCGTCGAGCGCGTCCATATCTTCTGCAAGTGCTTTGTTGGATGTTTCTTCACTGTAGGCTACAACTCGTGGGGCGCTGAATCGAACCTCTTCGGGGAGGACGGCTTCTGCCCCATATACCATGAAAAATGGTGTGTATTGCGTTGATCGATTGGGGGTTGTGCGGAGGCTCCAAAGTACGGAGGGCAACTCCTCTGCCCAATGACCTGCAGCGGGATGTAGCCGATCGAGCAATCTCTTTTTGATCCCAGCTGAAACTAAGCCGTTGGATCTTTCAACTTGACCGTTTGTTTGCGGATGGGCAACCGAAGCAAACTTCAGATTAATTCCTTTTTCTTCGCAGAACTGTTGAGTTTCCTTTGCAGTGAAGTTCGTACCATTGTCTGTAATGATGTCATGTGGCACCCCGAATCTGCATATTATGGAATCGAGGAACTTAATTGCGCATTGGGCGCTACCCGAGGTCACTGGCATAGCCTCGATCCATTTGGTAAATTTGTCGACCGCGACCAGCAAATGTGTGTACCCTCCTGGAGTAGATTTGCGCAGTGGGCCAACCATGTCAAGCCCCCATTGGGCAAAGGGCCAGGCGATGGGTATCATGTGCAACTCTGTAGCGGGCGCGTGCGGCTTGGGTGAAAATCGCTGGCAAGCGCCACATCTGTCGACCAGGTTTTTTGCATCGTTGGCCGCCGTTAGCCAGTAGAACCCTGCTCGAAAGGCTTTGCCCAGTATTGCTCTCCAGCTAGCATGATGTCCGCAGTCACCCTGGTGTATATCCCGGAGTAGCTCTTTGCCGTCTTCGGGTGCGATGCACCGCTGAAGGATTCCCGAGATGCTTTGCTTGTACAATTCTCCGTTGATTACCCGAAAGGATTTGCTACGCCTGATTAACTGTCGAGCCTCGCGCGGATCGGCTGGGAGCTGTTAATTGAGCAGGTAGTCGAGATATTTCTGCGTCCAGACTGGCTCGACCAGAAAAACCTGTCGTGATATATTATGAATAAGCTCGATAAGCGCGACCTGCGGGCTGACCTCCGTTTCTGGCGCTGCCGGTGTTTCTGCAGCTTTCTTCAATTTGACCGATCGCTTGACCATCCGTTCGAAGTATATTCCTGGCGGTATGGGTGTATTCGTGGAACCCATGTTTGCCAGTCTATCCGCCTCTTCGTTGCTAGATCTTGCGATATGTTTCAACTCGCATCCTTTGAAGCTTCCTTCGAGTATATTGTACATGTCGCGGTACGCGATCATGTTTTCAGCAACGGCGTCGCATTCTTTCATTGTTTGTTGCACTATGAGGTTGGAATCGCCATAAATCATCAACCGGGTAGCTCCACAAGCAATCGCCATCTTCATTCCGTGCAACAGTGCTTCATATTCCGCGTCGTTGTTCGATGCTGGGTCGTCAGGTGGAAAGTCTAGTCGCAGGACATATTGCAGTTTGTCTCCACGAGGCGAGATAAGAACGATTCCAGCTCCTGCCCCTTCGTTTCTTTTGGACCCGTCGAAATACATGATCCAATTGCTTGTGTACTCGGGTGGTCCGGGTGTTTGTAGCTCTGTCCATTCGCTGATGAATTCCACGAGAACCTGAGATTTGACTGCATTGCGTCCTGCGTAGGTGATATCCCAGGCACCCAACTCGATGCTCCACTTCGCTATTCTTCCGGATGCCATAGGGTTGTTCATGATTGTCCCGAGTGACGCATCGTTAACCACTGTAATGGCGTGTTCCTGGAAGTAGTGTTTGAGTTTTCGGGCTGTGAGGACAACTCCATACGCAAGCTTCTGGTAATGAGGATATCGCTGCTTGCACGGCGAGAGCACTTCGCTGATGTAATATATTGGGCGCTGGACTCCGTATGCCTTGCCATCTTCAGGTCGTTCGACTACGATTGCAGTGCTGATGACCTGGTTTGTAGCGGCTAAATAGAGAAAAAGTGGCTCCCTTTCTTGTGGTGTTGCGAGGATGCGCCTGCTTTGCAACGACCGCTTCAAGTCTGCGAATGCTTGCTTAGCTTCGGGGGTCCACTCGAATTTGTCCGTCTTCTTCAGTAGTTTGTAGAATGGCAACGCTTGCTCTCCCAATCGCGCGATGAACCTGCTTAGGGCGGCCAATCGCCCTGCGAGCTGCTGGACTCCGCGTAGATTGGTGGGCTCCTTCATGGTGAGGATGGCTTGTATTTTCTCCGGATTGGCTTCAATGCCTCTGGCGGATACCAGGTATCCTAGGAGTTTTCCTGCGGGGACGCCGAAAACGCATTTTGTTGGATTGAGCTTGATCCGATATGCATTAAGGGCGTCGAATGTTTCTTTAATATCTTCGAGGAGTGTGTCCTCTACTCGAGTTTTGATGACGATGTCGTCGACATATACTTGTACGTTCTTGCCGATGAGATTGGCAAGGCATCTCTGCATGCAACGTTGATATGTTGCGCCTGCGTTCTTCAGCCCGAAGGGCATTGTCGTATAGCAGTATACACCGTGTGGTGTGATGAATGCCGTCTTCTCTTCGTCTTCCTTTTTCATTCGGATCTGGTTGTATCCCGAGTAGGCGTCCAGGAAAGAGAGACGTTGGCAACCTGCTGTGGAGTCCACGATCTGGTCGATTCGTGGTAGAGGAAAGTTGTCCTTGGGGCAGTGTTTGTTCAGTGACGTGTAATCGATGCACACCCGAAGGATATCCGTGTTCTTCTTGGGGACCAGCACCGGATTTGCTAACCAGGTGGATATTTTGATCTCCCTAATGAAATTTGCGGCTAGCAGCCTATTTACTTCTTCTCCTAGCGCCTTTTGCTTGGGTTCTGAAAATCGTCGAGTCGTCTGTTTGATGGGCTTCGCGTTAGGAAAGACTTCGAGTGAGTGCTCGGCAAACTCCCTGGGTATACCTGGCATATCTGAGGGTTGCCAGGCGAAAATTTCCCAGTACTCACGGAGGAGTTTGACGAGCGCGCTTTCCTATGCTGGCGAGAGGGTTGTGGAAACCATCGCGGTTTTGGCGGAATCCGTCGGGTGCACTTGATGCTTGCGAGTGTCGCTGTTGGCGCTGAATTCCAGTTCAGGCGCGTTTTTCTTTGTGAGTGGCATGACGGAGTGATCCGTGGTTTTTGCCAGCTCTTGTAGTTCTTCTTGCATCCCGAAAGATTTCGCGATCTCATTAAATTCTATGTCGCACTTGTCTGATTTCTGGAAGTCTCCGTCAATGGTGATCACACCGTATTCGCCGGGTAACTTGAGCTTCAAGTATGCGTAATGTGGTACGGCCATGAATCTGGCGAACGCTGTTCGACCAAGAATGGCGTGGTACTGCGAGGGCCAGTCGACGACTTCAAAGTCCAGAAATTCCCTTCTGTAGTTGCGTGGGGATCCCAGCACAACTTCGAGGTTGATTGTTCCGAGTGGACGTACTGCCTTGCCCGGAACTATCCCGTGGAAGGATGTTTCTGATTCCGTTAGGCCGTCCAGGTTTTTGTTCATTCGACGGAGTGTATCCGCGTAGATGATGTTGATGCCGCTGCCGCCGTCCATGAATACGCGGGCCAGGTCATAATTGCCAATTTGAGCTTGAATGACAAGGGCGGCGTGTCCTGGTCGATAGACTCGTGGCGGGTGGTCTTCCTTCGAGAACGTGATTGGCTGTTCGGCCATCTTCAGGTACTCGGGCTTCGTTGGTGGCGTCTGCACTGCCATGCATATTTGTCTCGAGTTAGTTTTTTGAGCTCTGCGAGAGGGGCATACCTTCTGTATCATCCCGAGGAGTTGTCCGTGCGGAGTCGGGTATGTATTTGCTCCCGTGTTTTGCTGTTGCGGTGCTGGCAATGCGGCAAGTGCCATGTTTGGGTTGGCTGGTAGGGGTGGTGGTGGCGGTAGCTGGAATTGTTGTCCGCCTCCTGGTAGCGGTGGATAGTTTTGGGTGGAAGCGAATCTTTTCTTGGCTAGCGCGTCCGAGATTCCGATGAACTTTCGGCAATCCTTGAGAAGGTGTGTTGCCTTAGTCTTGCCCGTGCGCTTGTCTGTGAACAGATGTAGCGAGCAGTATCCATCGAGGTCTTCCTCGGGTGATTTTTCTTCTTCCTTTGGCCTCCATTCGCGACTTCCACGACGACCGGAGTCGCGACTTCGCGTGAACTCTGCCGCCACTAGTTCTTCTCTATCGTCGTGGTCGTAGTATTTTCTTCTTTTTCTTCGCCCATGACGGTCTTCGTCATGTGTGGGCGATGATGTTCTTTCGTTGCGTACCGCGTCTTCTCCGTTGGCCCATTTTTCGGCTATAACCATGAGCTCCCCTATGGTTTTGGGCGCAGCCCTGCCTAGTTCTTCTCGAAACGCGGTTCTTCTTGCTCCTTTGGCGAAGGCCTCAATCGCCACTTCTTCAGAGATTGTCCCTGCGGTGTTCCTGAGTGTGTTCCACCGTTGGATGTATTCTCGCGTGGATTCGCCACTTTTCTGTTTGCAAGCCCGTAGTTCTTCGATTGTAGCTGGCCTTTTATAGGTCGATTGGAAGTTTTTGCAGAAATCGCGATGCAGGTCGTCCCATGATGCATAGCAAGATCGTGGTCTTCTTTCCAGCCAGCTGCGGGCCGCTCCGGCCAGGTGCAAATTGAGGTATTGCATGGCCGTGTTCTTGTTACCACGTTGGCATTTTACTGCCGTGAGGTAGTCGCTTAACCACTGGGAGGGCTCAAGTGAGCCATCGTATTTTGTCACCTCCGAGCTGAGCTTGAATCTCTTGGGTAGAGGCGCTTCGCGAATACTGCGAGCAAAGCAAAGTGCTCCGCAGGTTTCGTCGTCCGAAGACCCGGATGAGGAGCGTTCGCGATACCGTGAAGCCCTCGCTTTATCCACTTTCTTCTGGGCGAGATCGGATCGCGCGTCGTACCCGGACCGGTCGCGGTCGCTATCTTTTCTTGGTTCTTTGCTTCTTTTTCTCGAGCGGCTGCTGTGATGCCGCGAATCTTTGTCTCTCGGGCTGTCTTCGCTGCTGCTTCGGCTGTCGCCGCGGCGCCGGGCTTCTTTTCCTCGGCCACGACGTGGCGATTTATCCTTTCTTGGAGAGGAGCTCCTATGCCTGCGGGGCACGTCTTTGTCTTTGTCCTTCTCTTGTCGCGCCTTCTCCAGTTGTTCCTTGCGATCGTGGGAGGCGAGCCTCGCGGCAGCCAGCCCTAGACCTTTGCGGATGTGCTTGTATTGTTCCACCCGAGGATCGCTGTCCGTTGGTTGGTTCATCTGCATGTAGGTGGCCGCGGCTAGAATTGCGGCGGCTGGAGTTTGCGGGTAGACGTTCCCGTCGTCGTCAACCCTCATGAAAGAAGATGTGGTAGACCTGTGGGTCCCAGCCATGGATTCGTGGTCCCTTGTTGATGCTGCGGGTCCTTTTCCCACGGGTCGGGTACCGACCGAAGGGGCAAGGGACAGCTCGGCTCGACGTAGGCTTGACTCATCCGCCGCTCTCCTGCGACGGGCTAGATCTGCTCGGGCGTCCTTGATGTTTGAGGCCGCTCTCACTAGGTGATAGTGGTAGGCGGTTAGGTCTTCCTGCGTAGCACCTGCTGCGGGTGGCTGACTCTTTCGCATGGATTCCTTTGCTCTTTTCCAGGCTTCCCGCGAGACGCCGATTAGATCGCGCTCGGTTGCGCTATATTCAGTTTCCGAGGGCTGTTCCGATCCTGCCATGCAGACTTGGGCCAGTTGTGGCCCGTGCGTCCTAGGCGTAGATCGGGAGGTTCTTCGCACTCGAGAGGGTTCCTCTGTCGAAAGTGCGTGGTAGTCGATCGTGTTGAAGCGGATGGACTCGCCGCTTTTCTCCATAAGGAAGCGCGAGTTGACGGCTCCAGATTCGGGCTCAGATTCATCCGAGAAGTGGAGGATCCCGTCTCGGTTTGCCATGAAGTTAAAGCTTCCGAACGTCAAGGTGACGCTCTTCTCCAGATCCTCGAATACCGGGCGTGATTCCGGCGAGTGAGGCGTGACTATGACGGATCCGATCCGTACAGGATTGTTCGGAGCCGTAGTCGATGGTTTCCAGCGGGAGTTGGATGTCGATGAAGCCGAAGATGCCGGTGATCCAGCGCCCGCGGTCCCCACGGTCGGCGCCAATTGTCGAAGCTCTGGCTCCGCAAATCCCTCAGGTGACCCTATCGGGTTTCGACTAGGAGATGTCATAGGCGCTGGTGGAATCGTCGGCTTGACAGGGAGGCGATATTTACCCAGGTTCGGGGCCCTCGAAGAGGTAAAACCCTTACTCCTGCCTTCTGCTGATCTGTATTAGACGATTAGATCGATTACAGGTGCTCGAATCGAGAGTAGATCTCGAGTTTCAAGGCTTTTGTGGTCGTGCGGTAAAACTTGGTCCTCTCCTTTGTGGCTCTCCTGGCTTTATATAGATAGCCAGGTCTCGAGTCCAACCCGGAGAGGATACAAACCCTAGCTTGAGTCGGTTACAATCCCTAACTTAGCCCGCAAGTTGATGCGGGTGGGCTTTTCATGGGCCTTCTAGAGTACTCCAAGGGCGCTTCCTGTCGGGCCTTGGTTAGAAGGTGTGAGAGGGGGTGTCCTTATTCGTAGGGCCCAGGATCCATGCCTTATTCGTAGGGCCGGGGTAGGCGAGGGGGAGGCCGGCCTGCTCGGGTGGGTGGCCGGCCTGAGGGGGAGGGAGGCCGGCCTGGCCGGGGGGTGAGGCCGGGAGACCCCGTTTCCCTCCGTTCTTCCTCCTCGGAGCTCCGATCTTGACGCCGTCTTCTCCCGCTTCCTTCCTAGCTTCTCGGGCACCGTATTGGGCATGTTCTTGAGCATCAAGGACACCGTCTTGGGCTCCATTGTGGGATCCACCCTAGGCATGAAGAGGGGCATTTCATGAGGTAGCGCACCGTTCACCAAGTCACCGGAAACATACGGAGATAGGAGTGAGTTCACCTTGTCATGTATCGATGTTGTGCTTGGTGGAATACGGTGGGCTGCATCATCTCCCCCCCCCCTGAAGAAGAGTCGTCCTCGACTCTCGTTCCATCCATTCATGAGCGGGGTAAGGAATGTTGATGACGAAGATGTCGTTGAATTTGAGCCGCTTGTCGAAGATCATGTGACGGTAGGCTCGTAGTGGGGGTGTTCCAAAAGTGATGACGATGTTGAAATGGTCGTCCTTGGTTTGGTGAAGAAGATCTTGAAAGGCGGTGTAGTCGTTGAAGTTGAGCCTCTTATCGAAGATCATGCCAAGGTATGCTCGTGGAGGGTGTAGTCCAAAGGCGATGACGATCTTGACATGGTCCTCATTGGATGGATGAGGGTGAGCTTGAAAGGTGATGTAGCCGTCGACGAAGAGCTCGAGAGGTGTTTGGTCATTGTCGTTGACGCGCTTGTCGAACGCCAAGTGCATCTTGACGATTGGTATGTAGTCGTGGTAGTCATTGTCGTTGATGCGCTTGTCGAACTCTAAGTGCATCTTGACGTGTGTGATGTAGACGGAGAAGTCGTTGTCGTGGATGCGCATGTGGAACTCCAAGTACATCTTGACATGAGGTAGGTAGGCGTAGGAGTCGTTGTCGTGGATGCGCTTGTCGAACTCCATGCACCTCTTGACATGTGGTATGTAGGCGTAGAAGGCGTTGTTGTCGAAGTGCTTGTGAAACGCCGTGTAGATCTTGACTTGAGGAGTGTGGATGGAGAATGCATTGTCGTAGAAGCTGTTTTCAATCTCCATGTGGATCATGACGAGCGGAATGTTCTCCTTCCAAATCTTCAAGTCGGTGTCGATGTTCATGCGGTGTGGAGAGCCTTGTATGTGGAGAAGTCCATGAGGTTGAGGATGCTTGATAGGGTCACCAAATCTCTGCAAAATAGACAACAAAGATGGAGAGAAAGTTGGTAAGCCGTTAGTGTCGATAAGCACACATGGGGTTTTTCTCTAAACTCTCATCTCACTATTGGTGGCTATCATGGCGATGCCTCTAAGAACACTCATGCTTTTCCCACTCATTATGGGCTTGTGGCTCTCACTCACGTGATGGTGGATCTCTCTCTCACCACTCGTCTCACTAGAAGCTTGAGATGGGACACTAGAAGGCTCCAAAGTCTTGGCACTTGAGGTGTGCGGGTTTGTCGAGGTAGTTGCATTGCTTGGAGTCGGTAGTGTCATAGCATGTGGCGAGGAGGACTCGAGCATCTCTTCTCTTGGTTTGATCTCCAAGTGTGGAATGTTGGGCTTGCTTGGCGGAGGAGGTAGGGTCATGGATTGTGTTGAAGAAGGCTCGATCATCTCCGTGATGTGGTAGTGTAAGCCATGCCTTGTAGCATCCTCAAGTGGTTGATGGTGATGATGACGCTCATGTGCTTGATCATGGAGTCCATAGTCCTTCCTCAAAGTATGGCGCACATGGGTGTTGTGGATGGGTGTCGGTGATGAAGCGTCTCTTGCCTCTTGCCTTGATGAAGTAGTGGTATCATAGTGTCCATGGCGAGGATGATCTTGATCCTTGTCGAAGGCGAGGTGTGAATAGGAGGCACACTCTTGGTGATGATGAGGTGGAGGATCCCATTCCTCATGTTGGTGATGACACTCATGGTCCTTGAACCTTGTAACATTGAGGCAAAGGACGCTCAAGTTTTTGTCTTCATGGCCTTGATGATGCGATGGAAATCCGTGGTCAAGGTGATGCGGTGCTTCATCCAATATGGTAGGAGAAGAATCATGGATGGCATCTCCATTTGACGCACCATCTTGGTCGCCGCCTTGGCAATCCCACATTATGTGACCATGGCCCTTGCAAATGGGGCATAAGAGGTCTTCATCTTGAAGGAGAGAGGAAAGTAGGCTCATAGCATCATCATCATATATGGGAGGGCCTTCACTTCCTCCATCTTGTTGTAGGTCTTCATCAAAGATGGGTAGTGAAGTAGCAAGTTGATCAATCCCACTTGGTTGATGTCGAAGTGGACGCTCATTGGGGTCTTCCTCAAATATGGGGAAAGACAAGCCATACAGAGCATTCTCACTTGCTTGGCATTGAGGAAGTATCTCATGTGGGTCTTCATCAAAGATGGGTAGCGGAAGCTCATGTTGGTCATCCTCATTGGTTTGGCGATGGCGGTCATGATGGAGAGGATGGCGCCGGTGGTCATTGTGGTGGAGTTGTGGGAGGCATTCACTCGAAGCCATATCGAGGGCACCTTCTTGATAAGGGACTTGGTCTTGGTGGTCATTGTGGTGGTGACACACATTTTGCCTTGGAAGCCTTGAATGTGGGCGAGCACCATCCACGAAGCCATGTAGACCATAGTCACGAGCCGAGCTTGGAGAATGTGGGTGATGAAGAATATCCGGTCGTAGAGGGTGATCTTGAAGAGGGTCACCACGGCCTTGTCGGTGTCGAGGTCGAGGTAGTGGTGATGGCGAGCAATGCTCAAACCAATGTCGTCGCGGTGCTTGTGGTGGAGGATGCGGTGAGGTGGGTGTACCACTCTCTCCCACATGTCGATGATGATCATGGCGACAATCTTGGTGATGAGCTTGGTGATGATAGCTTGAATTTTGTTGATGACGAAGCTTGCGGCGTTCCCGCACTTCATGTGTGGGATGACTCCGAAAGTCATTCGGATGACTTGGCTTCTTGTCCTTCTCGCTTGATGGGGCCTCGATGATGTCCTTCTTGTGGCGCCGTCTTGATGTGGAAGGAGCCCATCTTGACGTTGCCAACTTGTCGAATTTCTTGTCGTTGCACCATCTTGAGGTTGAAGGGAGTTGTCTTGTGTTGGCCTTGGCATTCTCCTTGAAGTTCCTTGGTGTTGAGCATGAACCATATGACATATGATATCTTGGCCCTCGAAGCTTGGAGAGGAAGTTCTTGTAAGTGAGCTCATCCATGTCGGAGTCGAAGTAGGTGTAGAGGTCCATATTGTACCTCATGCTTGTGGAGTCGTTGTCGGTGTCGTACTCCGTCATGTTTGTGGATGCATTGTCGGTGTAGCATGGCTCCATCTCGTCATCCAAGCTTGCGGTGTCATAGTTGTAGTAGTGGTTCATGTCGTTGGAGCTCATGGAGTCGAAGTTGTTGTGGTTGGTGTGGTGCTCCTCCATGTCGATGATGCTTGGGGAGGAGTAGTCGGTGTAGAGCTCGACGTCGTGGTCGTAGTAGTGGTGGTGATCCACCATGTCATGCTCGTAGTAGTGGTCAACCACAATGTCGTTCTCGTAGGAGTGGTGGTCCATGTCTAGGTCGTTGTAGTCGTTGTCGTTGTTGTAGTCGTAGTGGTCCATCATGTACTCGTCATGGTCATCATGGCCTCCATATGCTCCTCTCTCGCTACACATGGTTACTCACAAGCACAAGTGTATATATAGAGTGTGAAGATCTAAGAGCTCAAACCTCACCTTTTAGCAAATATTGGAACTAGTGGACCATGCCAAGAGAAACCGATAACAAAAAGAATGAAGTGACTTGAGTTCGAAAGATCCAAACACGCTCCAAAACACACACGGCTTATGGTTGGATAGGTATGGAAAGTGGAAAGCAAATGGAACAACCGGAAACCAAGATATTGTAATGGCAAGCAGAGAACCACAAGATCATAAAGCAACAACAAGTCGATCTCTAAAAAGGTATGGAAACACACGCACAGAGATAAATGGGACTAGTGCAACCAAAATGTGAGCTAAGGAACCAAATGATCCTAGCGAAGACTATAAAGCTCGTGTTGCACAAGTACAAGGAGAGCCGCTAGTTCGATTGCAATTTATTGGTGGGCTACAAGATTTGCACACAATGCACCACCTACGAGATGTTCATCGAGCTTGCGCGCTTCCTACAAGTGGTATGGCAAGTGGTGGCTTCCTTTTTCTCTCTTATTCTCTTCTCTCCTTTGCTTTTTCACTTTTTGCTCACTCACTTTGTGCCAACAAATGAAACTATATGAATTAGCGCCATACAACGGTCGCTCGGAAACTACACGGTACAAGTGTGCAAAGCCCAAGCAATCAAAGATGAACTATCCTCAATAGGTAAGGTAATCACAAGGTAAGTTGGCTCACAAAGGAATGGCAAGAGGGAGAAGATTCGGGATGATTGTACCTCTCTCCGACGATCTTCACCCTATAGGATGAAATGTTTCGTGCTTACTCACGAAATTAGGCTTCAATGGATCATGTATATCCTTCAATGGTGATGTAGATGATGTAATTTCCTACAAAACAAGCTAAAGATCACTCAAAACGGAGTCCCGGGTCAAAAGTTATGGCCAAAACGGTGAAGGAACGCGGTAGTTTTCTGGGAGGCCGGCCTAGCCGGGCTTTGAGGCCGGGGTGGAGGCCGGGACGCTCTGTTGGGGGTCCGGCCTGAGGGCCTTTGAGGCCGGCCTGGCCGGGCTTTGAGGCCGGGCTTCCGGGGGACGCGAATTTGACCCGATTTTGACCTTTTTGGGCGGAAAATGGCTCCGAAAATCACCAAATCGAAGGGGAAAACGATGGAATTAAGCCATGGGAACGCAAAGGAAGGTAGATCAACAAGTTTAGCAATCGATCCACGGATCAAAACCTACCAAAACGCACTCAAATCACAGATCGGTCCAAAAGCAAATTGGGGCTATTTTTGGTGGAAATTTTCGAATTTAGGCAAAATCAAGAAAAAAATTGGGGGAAAGAGGATGTCAAATCCGTGGCAACCTTGCTCTTGATACCAGATGATATAGGCTTGGCCTCTAGGGTGGCCCGATCTTCACGGATTGACGCACGAGAGATGGGGAGATTGGGAAGAACGCGAAGAACGCACGAAGAACACGATGAACTCACGCACACAAAAGGGGAGATAACTCGTGAAGCCTACGAGGGATCGCAAAACCAAGTCAACAACACGTTAATTGGAACCGATTCCTCTCACCGGCCGGTCCACCGATCCAACAGAAGCCACAAGGGGAAGGTTGGCAAGAACTACTAGAGTCACAAGGTGAAAGAGTAGCTGCTTGGAGAGATCTTGATACATTCCAATAGATGAATCTATGGAGTAGCCATGGATCCTATGGGGGAGGTTCTCCACATGGGAGGGGGAGCACAAAGCCCAATCCTATCTCAAGTCAAGTCTATCCCTAGAACTAGCCACTTGGTCCCTCATATAGCCTAGGGGGTAGGTGGGGTGAAAAGGGGCGTTTTCCTCTTGATTCTCACACTTCGGAGGAGGCCCGGCCTGGGTGGGGCTGGGCGCCCACCCTAGGGGCCAGCCGGACTGGGAGGCCGGCCTAGGGCCGGGGTGGGGGCCGAAGCCTTCGGGCACCTGGCAAGCCTGAGGAGGAGCTGGGCCGGCCCGGGGCCGGGGTGGGCGAGGGGGAGGCCGGCCTGCTCGGGTGGGTGGCCAGCCTGAGGGGGAGGGAGGCCGGCCTGGCCGGGGGGTGAGGCCGGGAGACCCCGTTTCCCTCCAATCTTCCTCCTCGGAGCTCCGATCTTGACGCCGTCTTCTCCCGCTTTCTTCCTAGCTTCTCGGGCACCGTCTTGGGCATGTTCTTGAGCATCAAGGACACCGTCTTGGGCTCCATTGTGGGATCCACCCTAGGCATGAAGGGGGGCATTTCATGAGGTAGCGCACCGTTCACCAAGTCACCATAAACATACGGAGATAGGAGTGAGTTCACCTTGTCGTGTATCGATGTTGTGCTTGGTGGAATACGGTGGGCTGCATCATAACCTAAAATTTTCGGGATACCCTAAAATTTTCTCCTTACATTTCTAGATGAAATTCATCAGCGATGGAATCAATGTCAACCTCATCCAATAACTTCTTCTCTATGCATAGAGTTGCCAAACAATTTAGTCTCTCCTGTGACATTATAGATCTCAAATAGTTCTTCAATTATTTCAACTTTGAAAAGCTTTTCTCAGCCGATGCAACCGTCACGGGCATAGTAAATAAGATCTGATAAGAAAAATACATATTAGGATAACAATCTGAATCTCTAACAAACTAAAACATCTCCATAGTGGAAAGTGTTCTATCTGGCAAGGTCAACTGCATAATACTTAACTCAGAAATTGGTTCATTTAACTCGATATCACATTTATTATCTAGAGTGAAAGTATTTGCAAATGTAGTGCAACTTTCTTTAGTTTGAGAAACATCCATTGATTTCAAATTTGTTGAACTCATTAAAAAATCCTAATATACTTTTGAACGGTTGTAATTCTTTAAATCTACTCCTCAATTGTCATATCTACGACAATGAATCGCAAAAACAACTAAGTTGTGGCGGACGAGCGACCGTACGCGAGCGGACGAACGATGGCAGAAGCAGACAAGTAGATGGTCAATGTGATCCGGTCCTAAATCATTAGATTTACGCACGGACATAAAGTCCTGAGTCGATCACCTATTGGCTTGGCCAGCCATGCTCCCCTGGCTCTCCGAGTAGTAGTAGTAGTTACGAGCCAGCTTTCAGACCCAATTTCTGGTGAAGCGCTTTTCAATTACGTGGGACGACCCTATTAAGCTATTAATTGATATATTCACAGAAAAATCTATGAGCCGATAAATTTATTAAGCTAATTATTTTCTTTTCTTTGCATGTATATAATCTAATCCTACTAACACATGTATATCTGAAATGGGCCTCCAAAATTTTTGTGCCCGGACGGCCGCCCCTCTCCCCCCCCTAGGACCGGCCCTGGTTCGATGCACTTATTGCTCCACGGGGTTTTACTCTCACTTGGAAACAAATGTAGGATACTCTACAAAACCTCGAAGGTGAAGAAGAGGAACAGCTGAGCGTCCATGTAGGTCGGGTTAACATTTAAATCTTTCTCTCATTTCCATGTGTTGATCTTTTTTTTTTGAACAAGGAGGACCCCCGAAGGGGCTGGAAGCCTCATGTCATACATATAGTGGGTGTACATGTAAACTTACAAAGGACCTCATAAAATTTAAAATAAAACATAGGCCCCTCGGATAAGCAGAAAAGCCCCTACTGGAAGATCTGAAAATGCAATCGAGGCCATCTCTTTCCCCACCACCGAGCTCGAAGAAGATTTGGAGTCGGACTTGACGTCGTCAGACACCGTCGCGGGGACCTGGCCACTTGCTTCAATGCCGACGCGCTCCACAGCAACAGTTGACTCCAAGAAAGGCCTCACAGTGGAGGTTGAATTTGCGCTGGAGCTCACCAGCTTTTCCTGCCGGCCATCATCGACCGGAGCACTGCTCGAGAAGAAGACGGCTTCACTCCTCCAATCCCGTTGCTCTGCCAGAACCGCCTCATCTTCGCATTTTGATTCCACCTCCTTTGTGGCTAAAAAGCTGTGAAAAGCTAGAGAGGAACTAAAGAACAACAGAGCCAAGACTCTCCGCTGCTGTTCGATGATAGCAAGGCCGCCATCAGAACTCCAAAGCCTGCCACGGATCGGAGGAGGCAAGGCAAAAAAATTACAGCAGCTTCGAATCCGATAGATGCGCTTTATGCAAGAGCCGGCGCCATCATCTCCCATCACCTCCTCCCACCTCGGAAGCAAATCCGGAAGAATCAACCGCCTCCGCTCGGCGCGGCGCAGAAACGCCAGAGCGAAAGAGCTCAACACAACCTTATTCGAGGATATCTCCACGACCAGCACCGCGAGCATCCATCCCTCCTGCCACCGGAAGCACCACCCGCCAGAACACGATCGAGGCCCGCCCTGGATCTGGTTGGGAAGATCCAAAGCTCTACTCCAAAACGCCAAAAAGGACAAACAACAACTAGAACTATACCTACTGTACAGAAAGAGATCTCCGGCGCTTCTCCTCCACCATCTCCGGCCGGCAGCGCCGCCGAGAGAGGCTCGGGATCGGCCCGGCAGCTCACGGGAGACTCTCAAGCACTGTAGCTCTAGTTACCAGAGAAAGGGGAAAGTGCCGCCCCCCCACGGGGATAGCTCCCATGTGTTGATCTGAGCCATCCAATTCCGAGTCGAGTCAAACGGCCCTTGTGGACATTGAGCGGCCGATCAAGCCTTTTTTCAAATCGCCAGAGATCAAACGTGCCCCCCCCCGACCCACCGTGTTGGGCTTCGTCAAGTCAGTCATCGATGTCCCCCGCTTGCTCGTCCACACCGTACCTATTAGCTAGCAACAATTCATAGCCAACGAAAGAAAAAGAAAAATGTGTCAGTACTCAGTAAACTGCTCCCTAATTTCGACTCAACTGCTAACACATACTCCATTGGAGTATATCACTGTCAGTGTCTAGCCTCGCGTGTATATGGGCCAATAGCTCCTGTGCGACATGTTTCAGTTGAATTGGAAGGAATGCGACGTTTTTCGACGAAATAGCCTACGTGCGACGGATTGGAGGGAGAAAATAGCTCACGGCCGAACAGGCATTAAAACCTTAGTCAATTAGTTCCATTTGCATTAAGACATGTCCTAACTAATTTGCCCCCAAATTAATTAGCACCGCATCCCCTCAAACTGCCCGCGCTCGAACTGAACTGTCCTGCCCGCGCTCATTTCTTCAGCTCTGGCGGCGGCGGAGCCCCCTTTCTCGGCGGCAGCAGATCCGCCCCCCTTTCGGCGGCGGCGGCCATGGTGGTGAGTGACTAGTATAGGCAAGCATCTAGTCCCAATTCCTGCGCCTGTATGTAGATCTGAGCTCTGTTTTGCTTGTTCAAACCGATAGAAGGTGAGAGGTGGCGGCGCGGTGAGAGGAGCCCGTGGTCAGGTCGAGAAGGAGCTGCCAGATTCAGCTTCGAACAGGTAATGCGGCCCCTGCCCGCCCCTCCCGCCCTTTTGTTGATGCGATCCTTTGCTCTGTCTGACACTGCCGCCTATAATAGAGGGGATGCTGCTGAAACCTTTGAATTTGTAATCAATTTTTTTCCATCGACGGCAAAATTAGTTGATGGTAGCATTCAGAGTATCCAGAGAGACACAACTGTGAAATGGGAGGTTGATTGTGCAGAGATTGATCCTAATGAGCTACGGTCGATGGAAGAGAAGGCAGTTAGGAAATTAGTGGAAAAAATTGGGGAAACAGTGCTTTGGGGTCCAGATCAAGAGGTTTCAGTATTGCGGTACGATGATTTCAAAGAAGAGTATGTCAGAATTGAAGATGGTGAAGATATTGTTGATGAAATCGATAGGCAAGAGGGTTGGGCAAACCTCAGGGCTGAATTTTTTGCTGAGCTCGTTGATCTGAATGTTGACTCGAAGGTGGGTTATGTGCCGTCACAGTTGGCTATGCAGGATGTAGATGCTGATTGGGCTTCACAGAGGCATATCATTCCCATTTTTACTGATCTGACAGTAATAAACGATGGGGCTAATGTCGATGCAGAAGAGGGAAATGTTGCTGTTGTTGATTGGAATGCAGTTGAGTTGGAGGAGCCTACTGATTTGGTCATTGCACCAATTGCTGACACTGAGATGGCCAAACTATTTGGCATTCCAGTCTATGACAGAGATGAGGAGGAGAGGGATGAAGCTAATACAAGTGATAATGATGACAGAGAGTTGAGTGATGTAGATGAACAATTGAGGGAAGATGCTGCAGATGATGTAGATGATGCAAATGATGAAGAGCTGGTGCATGTGTATGACAAGGAGAACCCTGTCATTCAAGTGGGGAAGTTGTGGCCAAACATGGAAGAGTTCAGGTTGTCTTTGAATACTTACGCAGTCAGACATCAGTTTGATGCCAAGACAGTTTGGACTGATCGAAAGAAGTTTTATGCTAAGTGCAGAGGTTTTGATGGTAGTGGTAAGAAGGCTTGCAAGTGGTACACATCTGCTAGACTGCAGCCTGATGGAAGTACTATTAGGGTTAACCAAATCCCTTATAAGAATACTTGTCTGACAAGTTCACAGAAAAAATCAAGCATGACATCACAGATTTGGGTTGCAGAAAAGATAACTCCAATTTTGGCCAGAACACCCAACACTACTGCCAAAAGACTCCAAGTAGACTCGGAAAAGTTATACCCCATTAAACTGGCTTATACCACAGTGTGGAAGGCTAAACAAAGGGCAATGAAGCATTTGTATGGTGATTGGGCAAACACATTTAGGCTGCTTTACAATTTCAAAGCAGAAGTGGAGAAAAGGTCACCTGGCAGTGTTGTCGAGATAGATACCGAGGTATCAGAGGATGGCAAGGTTTATTTCTCCAAATTCTTTATGGCTATAAAGCCTTGTATCGATGGCTTCAAAGCAGGATGTCGTCCATATTTGAGCATAGACTCATCATTTTTGACAGGCAAGTGGAATGGTCAGTTAGCAGCATGTAATGCTCTAGATGGACATAACTGGATGTTTCCAGTTGCTGTTGGCTTGTTTCAGTCAGAGACAGAAGCTTCATGGACATGGTTCATGATGCAGTTGAAAAGATGCTTAGGGCCAGTGTCACCTTTGGCAGTACACACAGATGCATGCAAAGGTTTGGAAAATGCAGTTAAAAATGTGTTCCCACATGCTGAGCAAAGGGAGTGCTTCGGCCATTTGTGGATGAATTTGATTAAAAAAATTAGAGGAGATGAATTTGGGAGGATGTGGCCAGCAGCAAGATCTTGCACTAAACAGACACATTCATATCATCTTAGTAAGGTAATGGCAACATGTGAGGAGTTTGGTACATGGTTGAACACCTACTCCCTCCGATCCATAAAAAGTGTCGCTCATTTTGTACTAAGCTAGTACAAATTTTGTACTAAGTGAGCGACACTTTTTATGGATCGGAGGGAGTACCATTCTTTATTATGGTACAGGTCTGGATTCAACATTGCCATCAAGTGTGATCATATCAACAACAATTTGGCAGAAAGTTTCAACAACAAGGTGAAGCAACTAAAAGATTTTCCTGTGCATGACATGGTTGATCAAATCAGGATCATGCTCATGCGGCTGTGGGAATTGAGAAAAAAGATTGGTGATTGTTTGCTTGTGATAAACTTCCAGCAGTGGTGCAACAGGTGGTCAACAGAAGCAGAGGGCTTACACATTTGTCTGTTGAAAAATCATCGCTGTGGGGTGCTGAAGTTAACACAGAATTGCATGATTGCAGGTGCCTAGAGTGGCAGGCCACTGGTAAACCATGTGATCATGCAATTCTTTTCTTAGCTGGCCAGCAGAAGATAAATATGCATCCACATCTGCATGACTATTATTCAGTAGCAAAATTCAAAGCTGCATATGCAACTCCAATTCCACCTCTTACAGATCAGAAGCAGTGGCCAGAAGTGCCTCTTGAATTTTCCATGTGTCCTCCTCTAGTAAAAAGAAAGGCAGGCAGACCTAAACAGAGTAGATTCAAAGCATGGTTCGAAAAAGGTGGGAGTAGTAAGAAGGGCAAAAAGGACAAGAAAGATGAAAAGCCAAAAAGGGCTCAAAAGGGTAACAAAAACAGATGCAAGAGGTGCCAAACACTGGGGCACAGAGAGGGATCTAGGCTATGCATTTTCTCTCCTCCTAAACCCAGAAAGTATGTGCTTGTTTATTTGTGTTTGTTCATATTTTAGTTTTTTTTCAATTATAAAAATGTGGCATTCTTTGTTGTTTTCAGGAGGAAGTTTCCAAGTCAGCCTATTGTTGTTGAACAGTGTTGGCCAACAAAAAGAGCAAGAGTCAGTGGCAGCAGAAGGAAATCAAGTCAGTGGCTAGAACAGTTTGGTGCTCAAACTGAATTTGAAACTGCTGGTGTCACTGGAACTGAAGAAATTGCAGTCGAGACTGTCGAAACTGTTGTTTCTGAAACTGTTGTCACTGTCGAAACTGAAGCTGAAGCTGCTGTCGAAACTGAACCAGAAACTGAAGCTGAAGCTGCTGTTGTCACTGTCGAAACTGAAGTTGTGCACAGTGTCGAAACTGAATCTGCTATCCCCGAGTTTCATGAGGTGGTATCATCGTGGTCCCCGAGTCCAGTGAAAAAAACCAAGATGATGAGTGAACTTGTGTGCGTAGTAGAACCAAAAAATCGAAATGGTAAGGCGAAGAAGGGTACACGTCGTGGTCGGAAGAGAAAGAACTGTTGATCATTTGAAATTTATGGCATGTAATAACATTCAAATTTATTTGGTTATTGTTTGGCATGTACCGGGAACTTATTTGGCATGTAATAATATTTGATGACAAATTCAAATTTCGGTTCAAATCAAATTTCGACTCAAGTTGAACTTTTGACTCAGGTATGATGTTTCAATGCTACCTCAACTCAAATGTGATTTTTATCTGATCATTCTGAGCTCTTTTATTAAGTTAGACTCATAGTCATGAAAAATGTGTTTCAAACGGCCTCATAAGGTAGGGTAAACGCCCCCTTTCTAAGAGGGTTGTTTTTTGCATATTCTCTAAATCATCCAAATAAAATTCCCACACCTCTCTCGTACCTATATAGTGTAAATATGAAGTCTCATTATTTTTTGAATTAATTTTGTATTTTATTCTTTTATTTTTTTGAAATCATTATTTAATGAAAGAACACATATTTTTGAATCTTATTTATATTTATTTTTGGTTCCTACACGACATAATAATACTATGTGCTCAAGTTTCCTTGAAATCCATAATAAAACATATACATATTTACTTATGATCTAAAACACACAACATTTGCTCTTTGAAATCCATAGTACATGTACAAAAATCTCATATTCTCAAAGGCATTTTCATGTAATTGTACATAAACCATGTTTATAATATTTTTTGGTTGCTATGCAACATCGTACGACTATGGGCGAAAGGATTTCTTTTTTTGATTTTTTTTAATTAGTTATGATCTAGAACACACCAACTTCGATCTTCGAAATCCATACTACTCTGTACAAGTTTCCCATATTCTTGAAGACATTTTCATGCAATTCTATATAAACCATGGTTATATTTTTTTTTGGTTTGTATGCAACATAATAAGACTATGGGCCAAAAGCATTTCTTTTTTTGATTTTTTTTAAATTATTTGTGCTCATTTTAAAAAAAGTCAACGTTTTCACAAAAACATTGACCGACTCAAAATCAAAGTTTTTAATTTTTTTTGATTTGTATGCAACATAATAAGACTATGGGCCAAAAGCATTTCTTTTTTTGAATTTTTTTGAATTACTTATGTTCAACCCTAGCTCATTTTGTCAATATCGTCAACGTGTGATTTTTGGTTTTAACATTTGGATGTAACAATTTTGCCATTTTTTATAGCAACTTAGTTGCATAAGTAGACCATGTGCGCTGGCTGTACATAGTTTTGATTTTTTTTTGAATTAGTTATGCTCAACCCTAGCTCATTCCATCAATAGCGTGAATTGTATGAATATTTTTCATTGAATCGTGGATCTAACAAGAATACAATTTTTTATAGCAACATAGTTGCATAAATAGATAGTGAGCGAAAGCCGTTTATTTTTTTGATTGTTTTTTAATTAGTTATGCTAAACCCCAGCTCACTGAAACCCTAAACCCCGGAAACCCTATAACCCCGGAAACCCCAAAACCCCGGAAACCCCAGCTTTCGAGCCGTTGGATCTGACGCCACCGTGTGCACGTGACGCACGCCCCCGATCCGCGTGTGCGCTCGTTCTTGATGCTGATTGGCTCGTTGTGCGTGGATGGATTCGTGCGCGCTCAGTGGCTGGGGAGCTGGGGTTTGGATCGGCTCGTCTATTCGATCTAGATCGTTCAACAATATCCGGCGCCTGACGATGGTTCGGTGCATGGAACTGGCGTACGAACGTCTGACTTAGTGTGTTTCTACGTTGCGTGTGTGATCGGGGCCGAGCCCAGCACCCGCCCGCCCGTTGCATTCATGCATGCACGCGTCGCATCTAAGCCATTAACAGACTGAACGGGTGCTCCACGCAGTCTGACTAGCGTGCTCCAGTGATCGACGAGACGCACCTCTTGACCCAGTAGGAAAACGCGGGCACGCGAACGAAGCGACGCAGCCATTAATGCCTTAGCTTCTATTTAATCCCTCCTCTAACCTTCATCTTCCTCACGCCATTCTCCACTCGCATCACATCCAAGCAAGCCACCGAGCAAAAGCACGCACCACATTCAAGCAAGCAAGCATGCAGTTCAACGGCCCGACGTTTCTCGTGCCAAGGACCGTGCCGGAGAGGCAGTACCCCTACGGGGTCGTCGTCGAGGACCAGCTCCGCGACTGGGCCATGTCTCGCTGGCGCGGTGCACCGGAGTTGGTGGCGGTCTTCCTTCGCGCCCTCTATCGCCACATGCCTCCGGGCACTCCGCGCATGTTCACCATCGACGAACCCCGCCCGGGAGGAACGGGCATCCTTGTCCGCTTCCGCAACCCGTACGATGCGTACCACCTCCTTGGTCGTGTCTGGTATGGGGGTGCGAGTTCATCTGCTTCACGGCGTACAACTTCTACACCGACCTCGATAGCATCTGGCCCAACAGCACCGCGATGCACACCCTCCCCTACAACTTGCCGGCCGCCGACGACGATGAGGAGTGAAGACGGTGCTCTCCCCTCCATCTCGATGGTGCTCTCATGTCGGTGATCTAGGTGGCCCGTTGTTCGTGGGGCGTGATCGTGTTCGTTCGAGTTTCTATCGTTTTTATTTTCTTTTTTTCTTTTAATCTATGTTTAGTTGGGCCCGTGCCCGTGTCGTTCGAGTTTAATCTATGTAACCGTGCTACTACTAGTATATCGTGTCGTTTGCTACCAAATGTCTCCATCCATTTTTTCAGAGTGTGTTACTTCGAGCGTTACTTCCAAAATATTTCGGTGAACAATGCATGCAACTCGTAACAAAATATTTATGAAGTAAATAGTACAAAAATGAAAACGAATCCAATTATTTGGGCCTACAAAAATGAAAACGAACCCAAGACATGCAAAACAAGTAAAACAATTGTTTTTACAAAATATTTTGGTGAACAATGCATGCAACTCGTAACAAAATATTTATGAAGTAAATAATACAAAAATGAAAACGAATCCAATTATTTGGGCCTACAAAAATGAAAACGAACCCAAGACATGCAAAACAAGTAAAACAATTGTTTTTACAAATTAAAATAAGTCAAATCTAGGAAGGTGGGTTTGTTTTATCTTTGGGCCTAATTGTTGGCCCAACTACACTCTTTCGGCCTTTCTTCAACTACACTCTTACGTCATGAAAACGAATAAGTTTTTTTCTACTGAAACTGAACTTTGGTCACTGCACTGAAACTGAACTTCAACTGAACATCGAAGGGCATATTCAAATTTAACATCAGCCACTTCACTGAAACTAGCACGGCGCACAGATTGCTACCTCTGCATAGCTAACTCAAGTAAAATCTAGATTAATCTAGTCCATTCTAACGACGGATGAACAAAAGGTAAACAAAAAACAGAGCAATGATACAAGAATAGAATGCTCCTGCCATGAGATTCGCTTGCTTCTGCAAATCCACCATTTGCTTTAAAAACTTCTTGATCTTCTTCAATTCCTCGTTTACTTCGGCCTCCACGGGCAGTCCAGCAATAGGGCGCGTGATCCTCGCCGCCGGCCCTCCTCTGCCCGAGCTGACATTGGGAGCAAACCCACCTAGATTTGGATCTTCAATGTGGCCCTCAAATTCAAGACTAGCAACGTACTGATCTATCCACTCAAAGTGCGAACATTTCTTCAGCATCTGTAACAGTAGACATGAATCTAGATCTCAAAACTGAGGAGAAAAAAACGCGAATTGGAATGCCAAATACTCCTATCATCTCTCTCCTCCTCATCTCAGTTTTAAGATCTTACCTTGCCATCCCGTCCCATCATGGGAATGCTCAAACAGGACACAAAATGGCGCCCGAGATTTCCATTCTCGTCAGTTTTACTGACCCTCCGCTTCAGAGCCTCTGGCCGTGGGCAGTCTGGGCACCTTGTCATCGAAACTGCACCGTACTCTGGCCATCTTGACTGCGTGGCGGAGGAGCTGGACATCCCGTGCGCCGTCGCCGGAGACGAGGAAGAATGGGGAAAGGGGAAGAAATGGCACAGACACCAGCTCGGGCACGGGCGCAGCCCTGTTTTAAATTCAGTGTGGTGGGTCCCGCGCTGCTGAGGTGGATAAGTTGTGGGGCACAGGCGCATCTCTGTTTTAGAATCCGTGAGGTGGGTCCCACGCTGTTGAGGTGGATAAGTTGTGGGTCCAATCGTCGCATAACCCTAACAGCTAACCGATCAGCTCCGCTTAAGAACCATGTTGGCCGTGAGCTATTTTCTCCCTCCAATCCGTCGCACGTAGGCTATTTCGTCGAAAAGCGTCGCATTCCTTCCAATTCAACTGAAACCTGTCGCACAGGAGCTATTGGCCCCGTGTATATATAGCGTCCTAGTGCCACTCCATTTCTACACAAACCTATAGCAGCTAGCAGCGGCAGGAGCAAACACACCAGCTCGCGCGCCCACCATCGATCGCCTAATTCATTCTCATCCTTCTTGTGCATTAGCTGAGACAGTGCGCATGGCGGGCTCGGCGGCGTCGTTGAGGTTCACGGTGCGCAGGAAGGCAGCGGAGCTGGTGGCGCCGGTGGGACCGACCCCGCGGGAGATGAAGCGGCTCTCGGACATCGACGACCAGGACGGTCTGCGGTTCCACATCCCCGTCATCCAGTTCTACCGCCGCAACGCGCTCATGAGCGGCAGGGACCCCGCGGCGGTGGTCCGGGATGCCGTGGCCAGGGCGCTCGTGCACTACTACGCGTTCGCGGGCCGGCTGAGGGAGCTCGAGGGCCGGAAGCTCGCCGTCGACTGCACCGGCGAAGGTGTTCTGTTCATCAAGGCCGACGCCGACGTCCGCCTTGAGCACTTCGGCGACGCCCTGCAGCCGCCCTTCCCGGGCCTCGAGGAGCTCGTCTTCGATGTCCCCGGCTCTTCACAAGTCCTCGGCACCCCAGTCCTCCTCTTCCAGGTAAGTTAGTTCCCTTGTCGTGGAACACGAACGCACACCGATTACGTTCGTTTGTGACGAGGACTCTAGCTAGGGGCAAGCGTCGCTGACTGTGATACATATGCGTGCAGGTGACACGGCTTTCGTGCGGAGGCTTCATCCTGGCGGTGCGGTTGATGCACACGATGGCGGACGCGCAGGGGTTGGTCCAATTTCTGGCCGCCGTCGCGGAGCTGGCGCGGGGCACCGCGGTGCCATCGGTGCGGCCGGTGTGGGAGCGCGAGCTGCTGGAGGCGCGGAACCCGCCGCGTCCTGGTTTCGCACACCGCGAGTACGACGAGGTGCCAGACACCAAGGGAGTTTTTTTGAATTGTAGAGGGGTGGGCAAGAAAGGTTTTGCCACCAACATGATTGATCTAATTAGGGAGTTTGATTTTGACTTCATTGGTTTGCAAGAAACCATGAAAGCTGTAGTGGGTCCTGATGTTTGGAGGAAATTTGATCCTGGCAATTGTTACCTTTGGTTCTGGTCTCCATCTATTGGTAGATCTGTGGGCATTCTTTGTGGTATCAAATCCTCTAGATTTGACATCATTAATGTCTCTGTGGATAGATTCTTTGTTAAAGCAGATGTGTTGGATAAGAAAATCAATAAGAAGGTTACTCTCATGGTTGTTTATGGTGCAGCACAGGATAAGGATAAGACTAATTTTCTAGCTGCTTTTTCTAATGCTTGCTCTCATTTGACTCTTCCATCTCTCATTGGTGGTGATTTTAATACTTTGCGTTTTGCTTTTGAAAAAAACAAACCTGAAGGGGTTTCTAAATTTTCAGATGTTTTTAACTCTGTCATTAAGAATATTCACTTAGAGAGGTGGACATGTCTGGTGGTTTGTATATTTGGACTAATAATCAAAGGAATCTCACTTTGGAAAAATTAGACAGGGTGCTCATGTCTTCTGTTTGGGAAAACATTTTCCCCCTGACAAGTGTTAGGAGAAATCCTAGAGTCATCTCAGACCATAATCCTCTGATTGTGGATACCGGTGAGGTAATGACTCCTAAAAATAAGGAGTTTAGGTTTATGAAATCTTGGACCTCACATCCTGAGTTTTTGGAAAGGGTTCAGAAAGCCTGGACTGTTACTGTCCCCTGTGTGGATAGTGTTTCAGTCATTCAAAACAAGTTGAAACGTGTCAAAAATAGTCTAAAAGGGTGGGGTGCAAATATCAGAGGTGATGCTGTCAGATTAAGGAAGGAGTTAACTGAGGAGCTGTACAAACTGGAGCTGCTGGAAGAACAATGCAACCTGTCAGCAAATCAATTTGAGAGGAAAGGGTATATTCAAAGTGAACTGTTTAGGCTTTGTGATGAGGAGGAAAATTTTTGGCATGAGAGATCCTGTGAAAAATGGTTGTTACAAGGTGATTCGAACTCTGCTTTCTTTCACAGAGTTGCCAATGGGAGGAAGAGGAAGACTACAATGTACTCTCTGGTTAATGGGGACCAGTGTGTGCAGGGAACTGAGGAGCTGCTTGCTCATGCTACTTCTTACTACAAAAATCTTTTTGGTCCTGGGGAAGGTAACCATATGAGGTTCTCTGTTGGTATTTGGGGGGCAGATGAAATGTTATCTGACACTGATAATGCTGATCTTGATTCTGCATTTACTGAGAAAGAGATTAAAACAGCTATTGATGCTATGGTTAGGAATAAATCTCCTGGACCTGATGGGATTCCTATTGAGTTCTTTCAGGTTGCATGGAATATAGTTAAAGCTGATGTTGTGCAGTTGTTCAATGATTCGTATGTTGGTAAGCTTGGTGTGTATAGGCTTAATTTTGGCATGATCATTTTGCTGCAGAAAACTCCTGATGCAGATTGCCTACAGAAATACAGACCTATCTGTTTGTTACAGGTTCTGTACAAAATTATTACTAAGGTGGCCACCCTCAGGATGGAACCTTACATGGATAAGTTGATTTCCAAATGTCAGACTGCTTTCATCAAGGGCAGAAACATCATGGATGGCATCATGTCCCTTCATGAAATTTTGCATGAGGCTAAGAGGAAGAAGCAACAGGGAGTTGTCTTTAAAATAGACTTTGAGAACGCCTATGACAAGGTAGACTGGGCCTACCTGTTGCATTGTGTCTCCTTAAAAGGTTTTAGTACACTCTGGAGAAGATTGATTGAGGAGATCATCAAGGATGGAACTTTGTGTGTTAAGATCAACAATACTAGGGGCAGAGATTTTGGAAGTCATAGGGGGGTTAGGCAAGGGGATCCTTTCTCCCCTTTCCTGTTCAATTTTGCTGCTGAAGGACTGGCCAAACTTATTCAACAGGCTCAGAGTAATGGTTTGATTTGTGGCCTGGTGCCCCACTTGATTACTGGAGGGGTTGCCATATTTCAATATGCTGATGACACACTGCTAATGGTTCAGGATGAGATTAGTCAGGTAATACAACTCAAGATGATACTTTACCTCTTTGAGGCTATGTCTGGGCTCAAGATCAACTTCATGAAAAGTGAATTGTTCATGGTTATGGAAGACTCAATCAAGGAGGTCCTATATTCTGATATGTTGAACTGTCAGATTGGACACTGGCCTATGAAGTATCTGGGAGTTCCTATTTGTGGTTCCAGGATCTTGGTGGCAGATCTGAAACCCCTTGTGGAAAAACTGAACAGGAGGTTGGAGGGTTAGGTTGGTAACAACTCCTCTAATGGTGGGAGGCTGATCCTGATCCAATCATCACTGAGTAGTATCCCTATCTACCACATGTCTATGTACCTGCTCCCTGCCACTTGTTTGGAACAGATGACCAAGATCATTAGGAGATTCTTTTGGCAAGGGGCCAGCACTAAAAAGAAATATCATCTTATCAGGTGGAATATAATTAATAAACCCAAGAGGAAAGGGGGTTTAGGCATTAAGGACCTGAAACTTTTCAACATCAGTTTGTTGTGTAAATGGTGGTGGAGATTGGAAATGGAGGAAGGCTTGTGGCAATCTTTGGTAAAGAACAAGTATGGGATTACACATGGCATCTGGAGAGTTAGGATGAGACAACAGGATTCCCCTGTGTGGAAGGACCTATTGAAAGTCAAAAAATGGTACATGCAGGGCAGATCAATGATGGTCGTAGGGGGAAATGAAACAGACTTTTGGCATGATCAATGGTGCGGCCCAACACCATTTTGTGATAGGTTCCCAGACTTGTTCCAGGTTTGCACGATTCAGGAGTGTACTGTGAAAGAGATGGCTGACAGGAATTGGCAAATGGAGTTTAGGAGGTGGATGGATGTACAGATGCAGCAACATGCGTCAGTACTGCGTAGCTTACTTATGACAGTGGCTTTGGGGGAAGGACATGATAAGCCCAAGTGGAAACTCACCAAATCTGGAAAATTCTCAGTCAAGTCAATGTACAATAAGCTGTCCTCCTCTAATATGGACAGATCTTTCTCTCAACTATGGAAAGCCAAGATCCCTTTGAAGATCAAAGTGTGGCTCTGGTTGATCTGGCATAATTCTATTGCTACCAAGGATAACATGAAAAAGAGGAATTCGAGAGGAGACTTCTCTTGCAGCTTTTGTTCTGAGCTTGAAACAATTCATCACCTTTTCTTTGCTTGCCCTGTTGCTAGTTATATGTGGAGTGTTATTTTCTCGGTTTTTGGGGCCTCAAATAGACCTGTCAATTTTACACAATACTTTTGGTGGATCTCTTCTTATTTTCCAGCTCGTTTGAATATGCATGTTGTTGGGATTGCTGCCTTTTGCTGGGCAATTTGGAAAACTAGGAATAACGCTTGTTTTAATAGAAGATTCATATCAGCCCCTGTTGAGCTGATATGTTACTTTTGTGCTTTTCTTCGTTACTGGGCAGGACTTCAAAATGCAGAAGGAGATAGGATTCAGCTGGAAGCAGGAGCCAGGTTGATCCAAGATGCTGTCCTGGAACAACATGCATGCAGCCAAGCTCGTAGGAACAGGTTGATTGAAGCAGATGCTACCTCAGAAGAAGAAGTCGACGTCGTTGGATGATGGTGCTTTAGCCCCTGCTTGTGTTGTGAGCAGCTTTTGCGACAAAAAAAACAGAAACTAGTATCCTCAAAGTTTGCCTTACTGCCTGCGTGCAGCTAGATGTGGTTACTGTTAAAAACTCCTGACCGTTTGTGCCGTGTTAGTCTTTTGCTACTTCTTTCGGTTTTGGCTGGGACTTCAGAGCTTCAAAAGGGGGTCATCTCCTTCCTTCCTTGAAGGGGAGAGGGGTGGCCTATTTTCCTTGCTTCTGCCCAGGCCGTGTTTGCGTTTCTTTTCTCTTTTGGGATTGTAAGACAACATTGTTCTGTTCTCCGTTTTGGTTAATGGAACCCGGCTCTCGTCGTTTGTAAAAAAAAAAGGGGACGATCGTGCCGCTCGACGACATGGCGCACTGGTTCTTCTTCTTCGGGGCCAAGGAGGTCGCCGCTGTCCGGTCCCACCTGGCGCCGGGCCTCAGGAAGCGCGCCACCACGTTCGAGGTCCTCACGGGTTGCCTATGGAAGTGCCGCACCGTGGCGCTGGCCCCCGACGCCGACGAGGATATGCGGATGATCTGCATCGTGAACGCCCGCGGCGGCGGCAAGGGCAAGCAGAGCGCCATCCCGAGCGGCTACTACGGCAGCGCGTTCGCGTTCCCGGTGGCCGTGTTGGCCGCGGGCGAGCTGTGCGCGAGGCCCCTGAGCTACGTCGTGCGGCTGGTGAAGGAGGCCAAGGGGTAGGTGGACGCGGAGTACATGCGGTCGGTGGCAGACCTGATGGTGCAGCGCGGACGGCCGCACTTCACGGTGGTGCGCGCGTACCTGGCGTCGGACGTGACCAAGGCCGGGTTCGGCGACCTGGACTTCGGGTGGGGCAGGCCCGTGTATGGAGGTCCGGCGAAGGGCGGCGTGGGCGCCATCCCGGGTGTGGCCAGCTTCCTCATCCCGTTCAAAAACGCCCAGGGCGAGGACGGTATCGTGATTCCCATGTGCCTGCCGGGCCCTGCTATGGAATAGTTCGTGGAGGAGATGGGCAAGCTGCTGCGCCCGGCCGTCGACGTCGACGACATGTTTCCCGCCATGATCAAATCTGTGGTCTGAATCAGCTAGGGTGCGTGCGCTGTCCCGTGGTTGTCGGTTACTGGAGCACTAGCTAGTCAGAGTTGTGGGATTTAATCCACAGTTGGCTTGTGGTATGCCTATGCCGAACCACTGCCGATGAATAAGGGCGCACACACATTTCAAGACAAACTTTGACCGAAAGATTTGAGTAACAAAATCTTGACTATATAGTGCAACTTTGACATTGTTAGATTCGTAGTGAAAAACACTTTCTAAAGATATTGATTTTATACCAAATACTATTATATGGATGGATCAATTCTTGGTCAAAGGCAAAACTCGAAAAGCGTGCACGCTTTATTCATTGGAACGGAGGGAGTAGGTTTTTTGTGGGTTATTTTGGCGGATACTTGGACCATGTGCGATGACAAGTACGCGTTGCATGCCAACAAAGTTTCAACAACAAATTCCTGCTATCTTTTTTTAACCGAACCTCGATTAATAGAAGTTGTAATAGCTAGTTTCTCACTTAAGTTAGACTGTTTCTTTCTTTACTTATGTTTAAGCACATAGGAGGTCACACATTTGTGTTTTATTAATTGTCTCACTTGCACTTATCATCTAGGAGGTTCGGCTGCAAACTCGGCTCATTTCCGTTTATCTACCTGAGCCTTGCTATCTCGGATCGCAAACTCATGATTGAGCAATGGAACTTCCTAATCAATAAGTTGGCTTCTAGGTGGAAGGGCTTCGAGGTGGAAGTTTGGATGGGCAGACTACTGTCATCCGGGGGGATTGGTTCTATCTAATGCTTGTCTCGAGGTCCTCCCTACCTACGCGATGGGGCTGTTTTTCTGCAGGACGGGGTCCATGCGAAGTTTGATTCCATTCGGGCCAGATTCTACTGGGAAGGATCGAGCCCGAAACACAAGTATAACATGGTGAATTGGCCGGCGGTCTGTCGGCTAAGGAATGTGGGGGATTAGGGCTGACCAACACTAAGCTCTTCAATCAAGCTCTCATGCTAAAATGGGCCTAGAAGCTATTCCAAGAGGAGAGCTCGATTTGGAAATCCCCGCTTGAAAGTGCAATTTCGATATCTCGATGTTTTGTGGGTTTGTTAACAACATAAAGAAGTTACTAACCGTATGTGCTATTTTGTCAAAGGATTTGGTCTTAAATCAGCATATATACGGTGTCGAAGAAATGGTGAAGAAATCGAAAATCAACGGATTTTCTCTTGCATGAAAAAGAGCTTCTAAGTGAAGCCCGGAATTATTCCGGACCAGCCCGGAATTATTCCGGGCCATTCCGGCCACAACGGGAAAATGCTCTGTTGCAATCCAGAATATTCCGGGTGATTCCGGGTGCCGGAATTATTCCGGGCCATTCCGTCCACAACGGGAAAATGTTTTGTTGCAATCCGGAATTATTCCGGACCAATCCGGAGCAGCCCGGAATCATTCCGACCACAACGCGAAAATCTCTGTTGGCATTCGGATTGCTCCGGAATTATTCCGGGCCATTCCGGCCTGGTCGCAAATGGGCAGAAAAACGGCTAGTTTTAAGTGAGGGTTATAAATAGGCCCTCCTTTTCTTCCCAAGGGTTAGCTCCACCAGCATTGAAGACTCCATTGATTGAGCTCACCCATCAAGCTAGATCTCCCTCCTCCTCCACCCAAACTTGTTGAAACTTTGAGGATTGAAGGAGAAGCCCCGGATCTACATCTTCACCAACCGGTTTTCCATTTCCCCTTCATTAGCTTGAGGGATCTTGTCCTAGGGTTTCCTCTTGTGGAGAACCTAGGCTTCTTGCTACTCTTGGTGATTTGTGATTGTTGGGAGCCCCCAATTAAGTTGTGGGTGTGTGCCCCAAGCTTGTTTGTAAAGAATTCGATCCCCGCCTCAAAGGGGTTCAATAGTGGAGGATGAGGCCTTTGTGGCGTGGAGTAGGCCTTCATGGCGAGCTCACACCCCTCCAACGAGACGTACTCCCTTAACAAGGAGGAACTCGGGAATACATCGTGTCTCCGTGTGCTTCCATCGGTTACCTCGTTCCCCTACTCTTTACTTACTTGTACTTGTAGCATTTATTGTAGTACTTGTTATATTAAGTGTTGTCCTAGTTGCTTGAATTGCTTGTCTTGCCATATAGGTAAATTCACCATTAGTTGCACTATCTAGAGAATTTACCTTTGTATCAAGCCTAAACTTTAAGAAAAATTAAAATTGGTCGTAGCACCTATTCACCCCCCCCCCCTCTAGGTGCCCATACTTTACTTTCACCGCGGTTGGCAAAATATCCAGAAGACAACAAAATCTTTGCTGGCCAAACCCAAGGGGGGTCGCAGTTTTGGCGCAGTCTTCACAAAATAAAGCATCTTTTCAAACTTGGGGCGAGATTTGTGGTTCGGGATGAGTCCCGAACTAGATTCTAGCTTGATTGGTGGTCTGGCGAGGGCCCGTTACGTGATCGCGTCCCACGTCTCTTTGCCATAGCCGACAATCATTCCCTGTCCGTGGCGGAGGCATGTGACTTGGAGCGTGAGGGGGTAGGCTTTAGGCGTTCTTTTGACCAGGAGGCTGCAGACTGTTGGACAAGGTTGACCAGGGAGGTGGGCGACATCCTCCTGGAGGATGGCCAGGACGGCGTCCACTGGGCTTTGGAGCCTTCTGGCTCGTTCTCGGTGGCTTCTACTTATGAAGGGTTAGCACAAGGAGCCTCCGTGGCCCATAGTAAGGGACTCTGGGAGGCACAGATCCCCCTCAAAGTAAAGATCTTCTCGTGGCAACTGGCGCTGGACCGTCTCCCTTCCAGTGGCCATATTGCTGACCGCCACGGCCCTTCAGATGGGTCTTTTGCCTTGTGTGGGGCTAGGGAGGATGCGGTTCATATTTTCTTCTCCTGTATTTTAGCCAAGTTGAGGTGGAGTGTGCTCCGGAGTTTGTTGGTTACCTCTTGGGCTCCGGCGAACTTTACCCAATTTTTTGCCATTAATCAATCGCTTTTTGGACAACAACGTAGAATTAGCTAGGTGCTTTTTGCTTCTTTGCCTTGGTCTATTTGGCTTTTGCAGAACAAACTAGCTATTGAATCGGTGATCTGCCCCGGAATTATTCCGACCGAACCCGGTATTCCGGCTAGGTCGGATTGTTCCGGAATAATTCCGGCAGCCGGAATTTTTCCGGGCTATTCCGGACGTGCAAGTTTTCCTTATAAATAGACCCGCACGCAAGGGGGGCAATTTCTTTCCACTTTTTCCCTCTCCTCCCGTGCCCTAGCCACCAAAATTTGCTGAGTTCGTCCCCGTTGCCCTTAGGGAGGATTGTTTGATCCCTTGTTTGGACAAGGACTCCACCATGGAAGGTATTGTGGTTGGCATCTCATCTTTTTCGTTTTGGTTGGTTGTTTTTGGTTCTAGATGAAATCTCACCTAGGGTTTGATCTAGATCCGAGTTCTATCAACTGGTTCTTCATGCTAATCCCTACGTAGATGCCATGGATTCTTAGATCTAGTCTAAAACACTTACCAATCTAGACTTAGATCCATATCATATCTTTTGTCACTCCCACGATTTCCAGCACTTAGATCTACTCTAGGATCATCTCTGTGGTACCCCTAAATGTTTGGTGCTGTTGTTGAGTCAAGTTTTCGAATTTTTGGGCATTTTCTCGAGTCAGATCGAGGAGCCCGAAATAATTCCGGACGATTCCGACCCGGCTGGTATAATTCTGGGCTCAGCCGGAATAATTCCGGCCCTCGGATTAATTCCGGGCCTCCGGAATTTTTCCGGATGCTGCCAGAATTTCGAGAACTTGCACTGTATCAAACCTTTTTGGTGTTCCTTCGTTCCCGTTTGGCATATGCACTTGTCTATTGTTATTCCTATGTCCTCTATTCACAGGTCCTGACGCTCGCACTGGTTTGAAGAGGAAGTCATCTGCTGGGAGGGGTGCTCGTCCTACAAGGGGTCGCACCTCCGATTCTCATGGAGGGCATCGTGTTGATGATCAGACTGAGAGGGTGCCCGAAGGTGATCTGAAGGCATGCACCATCCCTCAGTGGAAGCACCTCAAGAGGAAGAACCCGTACCGCTTTGTTGTGCCCACTTCTGAGGATCCTCGCTTCTGAACCAACCTTCAGCTAAAGTGTTGGGAGGATTTCTATTCTGTTCAGAAACCACTTGTCTGTGAGCAGAATCAGATTGACATGGACTTCTATCATAGGCACAAAAATGGTGATCTCCGTCATGTGCATGCTTGCCTGTTGAAGCTGGGATTGATACCTCTTCTGGATATTGAGTGTGAGTATTCCCCAGAGTTGGTTGCTCAGTTCTACTGCACTCTCCACGCCACGGGTGATGCCTCACGTACTATGACTTGGATGTGTGGGGAGCAGAAGATATCGAGCAACTTGGGTGAGTTTGTAGAGGCTCTAGGATACAGGTGGACTGCCACGTATGCTAATCATGGTTTCAAAATTAATGACAACCCAGAGTATGACAACTCTAGCTTGGAATTCTGCTATCCTCCTGATGCTCAGGGCAAGACTAGGCCCTTCAACTCCAACATGCACCCTTACTATAACCTGTTGTCCAAGATCTTCCGTGCCACCATTTTGATCAAGGCTGGTGACTACTCTGCTATTAGGGCATTTATGGTAAACCTCATGATCCTCACCAGGCCTCAGAACCATAGGAAGATTGATGTGATGGACTTTGTGTACTGTGAGATTTGCATTGGGGTCATGGAGAAGAGGAAGCCCGCTTTTGGCCCACTGATTCAGAGGTTCATTAATGCCAAAGTGGGGATTGAGATCATGGACAACTATGCAGTGGTCAAGGGCAAGAAGATGGTTCCGTCTCTCATTCGTGGTGTGGAGATTCCGGAGTACTCTAGGGCCAAGTCCAAATCTCCCATGGCCACTCCTTCTATTTCCACGAGTGGTACTTTTGAGCATCCTTCCAGTGGCATTGCAAAGTTCTTCAAGGCAATGTTCAGCATGTTCAGTGACACTAGGGCGATTGCCCATGAGGCTAGGGAGTTGGCCAAGGAGACTCGGCGCATTCAGAACGCCGACTGCAAAGTTGTTGGGTTTGACGTGCCTGCTGATCCTCCCTCTCTTGCTGCTGCTGACCTTGTTCCATTGAGATGCTTGAGATCCATGATGATGACTTCTACTTCGGGGTGCCTCCAGCTGATGTTGATGATGAGGAACTGTCTGATGAGGATGACTTCAATACTGCTGGGCTTGGAGGTCATGATCATGAAGAGGAGGAAGAGGAAGATGAAGATGAGCACCGCAGAGGAGATGACTTCGAGTGATCTCTTGGGACGCTAGTTGGACTCGTTTTCCCTTTTTGGCGTCTTGATGCCAAAGGGGGATAATGAGTCCCCATATTAGGATTCCACGGGCTTTGCAAGGGTGGGAGCATGAGTATTTTGCCGTTTTGATTTCAATCTTATAGGCTTGTGCTCCGTTATCTTTAGTTTGTTTTTCTTCGTTTGCAAACTTCGTTTTATTTGTGTGGAACCTTGTGACATAATTGTGTCACCCTACCCGTGGTTATGCTACTATTATCATGATTGCTATTATCTCTATTATTATCTATATGCATGTTGTATGAACTTGTTTAGCCAGCTTGGTGTCTAAAACATAGTGGGAGCAAAGCCTATGAAGTGTGTGCCTAACGACACACATCGAGGAAGAACTCCGTCTATTTTTTGGACACCATTTCTATAGTTCATATTGATTATCCCCGTGAAATCTTTATGTTGTCATCAAACACCAAAAAGGGGGAGATTGAAAGTGCAATTTCGATATCTCGATGTTTTGTGTGTTTGTTAACAACATAAAGAAGTTACTAACCGTATGTGCTATTTTGTCAAAGGATTTGGTCTTAAATCAGCACATATACGGTGTCGAAGAAATGGTAAAGAAATCGAAGATCAACGGATTTTCTCTGGCCTGAAAAAGAGCTTCTAAGTGAAGCCCGGAATTATTCCGGGCCATTCCGGCCACAACGGGAAAATGCTCTGTTGCAATCCGGAATATTCCGGGTGCCGGAATTATTCCGGGCCATTCCGGCCACAACGGGAAAATGTTTTGTTGCAATCCGGAATTATTCTGGACCATTCCGGACCAATCCGGAGCAGCCCGGAATCATTCCGACCACAACGCGAAAATCTCTGTTGGCATCCGGATTGCTCCGGAATTATTCCAGGCTCCGGAATTATTCTGGGCCATTCCGGTCTGGTCACAAATGGGCAGAAAAACGGATAGTTTTAAGTGAGGGCTATAAATAGGCCCTCTCTTTCTTCCCCAAGGGTTAGCTCCACCAGCATTGAAGAATCCATTGATTGAGCTCACCCATCAAGCTAGATCTCCCTCCTCCTCCACCCAAACTTGTTGAAACTTTGAGGATTGAAGGAGAAGCCCCGGATCTACATCTTCACCAACCGTTTTTCATTTCCCCCTCATTAGCTTGAGGGATCTTGGCCTAGGGTTTCCTCTTGTGGAGAACCTAGGCTTCTTCCTACTCTTGGTGACTTGTGATTGTTGGGAGCCCCCAATTAAGTTGTGGGTGTGTGCCCCAAGCTTGTTTGTAAAGCATTCTATCCCCGCCTCAAAGGGGTTCAATAGTGGAAGGTGAACTAGGCCTTTGTGGCGAAGTTCATCGGAGAACAGGGTGAGGCCTTTGTGGCGTTGAGTAGGCCTTCGTGGAGAGCTCACACCCCTCCAACGAGACATACTCCCTTAACAAGGAGGAACTCGGGAATACATCGTGTCTCCGTGTGCTTCCGTCGGTTACCTCGTTCCCCTACTCTTTACTTACTTGTACTTGTAGCATTTATTGTGGTACTTGTTGTATTAAGTTTTGTCCTAGTTGCTTTAATTGCTTGTCTTGCCATATAGGTAAATTCACCATTAGTTGCACTATCTAGAGAATTTACCTTTGTGTCAAGCCTAAACTTTAAGAAAAATTAAAATTGGTCGTAGCACCTATTCACCCCCCCTCTAGGTGCCCATACTTTACTTTCACCGCGGTTGGCAAAATATCCAGAAGCCAACAAAATCTTTGCTGGACAAACCCAAGGGGGGTCGCAGTTTTGGCGCAGTCTTCACAAAATAAAGCATCTTTTCAAACTTGGGGCGAGATTTGTGGTTTGGGATGAGTCCCGAACTAGATTCTGGCTTGATTGGTGGTCTGGCGAGGGCCCGTTATGTGATCGCTTCCCACGTCTCTTTGCCATAGCCGACAATCATTCCCTATCCGTGGCGGAGGCATGTGACTTGGAGCGTGAGGGGGTAGGCTTTAGGCGTTCTTTTGACCAGGAGGCTGCAGACTGTTGGACAAGGTTGACCAGGGAGGTGGGCAACATCCTCCTGGAGGATGGCCAGGACGGCGTCCACTGGGCTTTGGAGCCTTCTGGCTCGTTCTCGGTGGCTTCTACTTATGAAGGATTATCACAAGGAGCTTCTGTGGCCCATAGTAAGGGACTCTGGGAGGCACGGATCCCCCTCAAAGTAAAGATCTTCTCGTGGCAACTGGCGCTGGACCGTCTCCCTTCCAGTGGCCATATTGCTGACCGCCACGACCCTTCAGATGGGTCTTTTACCTTGTGTGGGGCTAGGGAGGATGCGACTCATATTTTCTTCTCCTGTATTTTAGCCAAGTTGGGGTGGAGTGTGCTCCGGAGTTTGTTGGTTACCTCTTGGGCTCCGGCGAACTTTCCCCAATTTTTTGCCATTAATCAATCGCTTTTTGGACAACAACGTAGAATTAGCTAGGTGCTTTTTGCTGCTTTGCCTTGGTCTATTTGGCTTTTGCGGAACAAACTAGCTATTGAATCAGTGGTTCCTAGACACCAATATGTCATAATCTTTAAAACTACAATGTTTGTACAGTTGTGGGCAAGGCTCGCAAAGGCGCAGGACAGGGAGGCACTCCTTCGGTTAGGGGAAGGACTTAAGCAGGTCTACAACTTCATCAAGCCCAGCAGGGCTTCCGCTAGCTAGTTACCGTGGTGTGTTATTCCGGTTTGTGGGGGGTGCCGGCCCCATGGATGTCGTGTGTTGTTGGTGTTGTTTTCCCTTTCGTGACGAAGCTGTATGCCTGAGCGTTTGTGTGGTGTTGAACCTCTGTTTGCTACCTGTTGCTTTATTAAGTTAAAGCAGGGCACTTTGTGCCTGCTGTCTAAAAAAACTTATCATCTGGGAGTGGATACACTTCTGAATTTAGCTTGGTAACTAAAGCATGGTGCTTAGAGCATCTCTAACAACTGCCCAATTTAGGGCGGTGTTGCAAAATAGGGCACTTTTGCTCCAAAAGGCTCCAACAGCTGCCCTATTTTCATCAACTGTCCCAAAAAAAATAGGGTAGTGTCCCAAATCTGGGCCAACTGTGGAATATTTGCAGCAGCCACGTGCCTGCCCCAAAGCTGAAACCACTCGCGCACGCAGCCCAACTGCCAATTTGAAACTTCATCCCCCTCTCCCAACCTGACCCCGCCGAACGTCCGCGCCGCCGCCGGTACGAATCCGCCGCCCGTAGGCCGCGTCCCCGCACAACAGCCACCGCCAGACCCTCCCGCACCTCTAGGTCGTCGGAATCTCGCCCACAGCCGGTGTTGAACTCCGGGACACCGACGCTAATTCTACCGCCGCCGCGACCCCGTCGTCGCTCATACGCATCCCCTATGCCACCTGCACCACACCGGGACGGCAGCAACACCTAGGAGTGGCTTGCCCCGGTGAAGCAGCTGCCACCCACCGGCTCGGCCGCACGGAAGGTGTTCGAGATAATGTGTAGTCAAATTTTTGTTTGATGTTTTTTGTTGTAGTTTTAGGATTACACTTTTAATAGGATCTAGTTTGTTTGTAGATGGTTTTGATTGAGGATTCATCTGATGAGGAGTACGATTTGGAGGATGAAGAAGACATTGCTTTGATTTTTCTATTGCACAAGAGGAAGAAGCCCATGCATGGAGGTTCGGTCTATGGCCGTTAGGTGGTTCGAACGGAACGCATTGATGACGACAACAAGCTCATGCGCAGCTATTTCAATCCCAATCTGATTTACCTCGAGCGTTTCTTCCGGCGCCAGTTTCGTATGTCTCTCAGATTGTTCAACCAAATTGCCAACTGTTTGAAGGTTCATGACAGCTTCTTCGTGCAAAAGAGGATTACCTCCGGAGAGCTCAGGCACATCACACTTCAGAAGATGACTGGCGCATTGCGGCAGCTAGCATATGGGACATCAGCTGATCTTGTGGGTGGTCATTTGGCCATGAGTGAGAGTCAGGGCATCAAACGTGTCAAGCGGTTTGCAGTTCCAATGGTTGAATCATTTGGCCCTGAGTTTCTGAGAACTCCCAATGCTCAGAACACTGCACAGATCTTGGAGATTAATAAGGCTCGAGGTTTTCCAGGAATGCTCGGGTACATAGTCTGCATGCACTAGAGGTGAAAGAATTGTCCTGCAACATGGCATGTACAGTTTAGAGGGCGGAAGAAAGACTACCATTATTTTGGAGGTTGTGGCAGATTAGGAGACTTGGATATGGCATGCATTTTTTCATTTTTTGGAATGTCTGGTTCATGCAATGATATCAACGTTCTTTAATGTTACCCTCTGTTTTCCAAGCTAGTCGTCGGCGAGTCAACGCATGTGGAGTTCCAAGCCAACAACCACACATATAACATGGGGCACTATCTTGCAGATGGGATTTATCCGCAGTGGGCTACATTTATGAAGCCCATAGTTGCCTCCGAACGTAAAAAATAATGTGAATTCCATAGTGCCCAAGCAGCAGCGAGGAAGGATGTGGAGAGGGCATTTGGGATTCTGCAAGCCCAATTCTCTATTGTCAGGGGACCAGCGAGGTTTTGGGACCGGTGGATGCTTTGGTACATAATGACTGCATGTATAATCGTGCATAACATTATTATTCAAGCTGAGCGTGCCAAAATGTGGTGTATGGTATGTATGAGTTGATGGGACGTCCGGTGCGTCCCAAGAGAGATGGAGACCGAGTTGAGCGTTTCTTGGTTCCTACTCATGCTACGCCTCAATGATACCTTGATAGCATGTTGGGAACCCCAAGAGGAGGGTATGATGAGTGCAGCAGTAAGAATTTTCCTCAGTTAAGAACCAAGGTTATCAATCCAGTAGGAGAAAGAGAATCTTCGGAAGGTTGATGCCACTGACGGTGGTGATGGCTCACCGGTGTCAGCAACAACGTGTAACATGCACACAACACAACCAAAATACTTTGTCCCAATGGTACAGTGAGGTTGTCAATCTCACCGGTCTTGCTGAAAACAAAGATTAGACGTATAGTGTGAAAAATAATGTATGCTTGCAGTAAGTAAAGAAAGCAGAAAATTGTAGTGGTTTGTTTAATAGTATCAAAAAATGGACCGGGGTTCATAGGTTCACTAGTGGTGTCTCTCCATAAAAGATAGCATGCTGACTGAACAAATTACAACTAGGCAATTGACAAATAAAGGTTGCACCGTAGTGCACATCCATGACATGATGACTACTATAGTATTTAATGCGGGCATTACAACAATATACATAGGCCGTAGTCCAACCGCATCTATGACTAATAATCCACCCTCAGGTTATCATCCTAACCCCCTTAGGTATTAAGTTGCAAGCAACAAATAATTGCATTAAACAATGTGTGTAATGTAAGCAATGATTGTGCACGCGGGCACTCACACCGTTGTTTTCTCCCTAGTGCCAACAACACATCCTCCCCCATCACGTTTCTGTCACTCGAGCACAGACGAAAAGGAGGCATGAACCCACTATCAAGCATAAATACTCCCTCTTGGAGTCACTAGCAACTACTTGGCCAGAGCAACCACTAGCAATGGAAAGCATGCAAGATCACAAATAGCATATGCAATAAAGACTATAATCAACTTGGCATAAGTTCAATATTCATCGGATCCCAGCAAACCGCACATAGAGTTACATAAGAACAATCTCGATCATGTTAGGCAGCTCACAAGATATAAACATGGAGGCATAGGAGGAGAAGACAACCATCTAGCTACTGCTATGGACCCGTAGTCCAACGATGAACTACTCACGCATCACTCCGGAGGCGGGCATGGTGATGAAGAGGCCTCCGGTGATGATCTCCTCTCCGGCAGGGTGCCGGGAGACAGCTTGAGAACCCTCTGATCTAGGGTTGATGATGACGGCGGCTGTGGAACTTTTTGGGGATTTTTTTATCTGGTATCTAGGGTTTTCCATCCGGGGGGAATAAATAGGCGAAAGGGCAGAGATGGTGGAGCCCTGGGGGGCACACCACCCCCTAGCACGGCCAAGGGGGTGCGCCACCCCATGGTGTGGGCCCCCTGGTGCCCCTCTTTGACTCCTCTTCGCTCTTCTGGATGCTTCCGAGGAAAATAGGACTTCCGGGCTTCGAATTTTCCAATTCCGAGAATATTTCCAGAACAACTTTTCTGAAAATAAAAACAGCAGAAAACAGGGAACTGGCTCTGTGGCATCTTGTCAATAGGTTAGTCCGGAAAATCGGTAAAAATGACACAAAGAAGGGAGAAAACATGTAGCAATTGGAATAATATCATCATGGAGCATCAGAAATTATAGATACGTTGGAGAAGTATCAAGCATCCCCAAGCTTAGTTTCTACTCGTCCTCGAGTAGGTAAACGATAAAACACAATAATTTTTTAGGTGACATGCTACTAACATAATCTTGATCATAAAAATGTAAAGGCATATGTAAGCTGAGATCATAGAACTTTTAACACAAACATGATAAATAGAACTTTAATAATAAAGCATAGCAATCACTTTTCATCATGAGAAGTATCTCAAATAAAAGGTCGTGAATAACAATGCAAAGAAAGATATACGTTTGTTTCAGGTATAGAGAAAGCATGGCAAAGTGATATTTTGCTAGTCCTTAAGAGTGGGGCAAAACATAAATGCCAGGACACCTTCAAAGTTCATGACGAAGACTAGAGAAAATAGTTTGAGAACAAGCAATGACACATCATGAATCAATTAATAACGTTCTTGGGACAAATGCACATAAAACTCAGAATGGCAATAATGCTCTCTCAACAGTGATAAAGTTAGAAGATGGAAACTAAACATAAAAGTAAAAGAAAGGCCCTTCACAGAGGGAAGCAGTGATCACTCATGTGCTAGAGCTTTTTATTTTATTAAACAGAGGTATTAAAAGTTTGACACTCCCCCATCCATCTTTCACAAACCATGGCTAACCGAATCCTCGGGTGCCTGCCAACAGTCACATACCATGATGGAGTGTCTAAATTTGAGAGATGTATGTTAATGTCAACGAATGGTAAACACAAAATACAGTACGTCACAAGCCAACTGGATTCACAAGAGAGGCTCCCATATGAAGGACGCATCTGGGTAGAAGGTCACCCCTCTTTCTATTTTGTTTACACAATTATGCTTTGACAAATAAATCAGGGGCAAAAATAGTGAAAAGATTTTGTGTGTATTAATTTGGGGCTGGGCGCCCCGGTGCCAGCACTTCTATCATTTGGATAAGCGGATGAAGCCACTAGTCCAGGGTGTGAAATCCAATCAACAAGTGAGATAAAGATTCTCTATTTACGTCCTCATGAACAAAAACATGAACACAAAACATGAGTTATTTTGGAGGTTTTAAAGGTAACACATGAGCAATTTACTTGGAGTGGCAGTTAAATACCACATGTAGGTAGGTATGGTAGACACAATGGTAAAACTTGGTTTTAGGGAGTTTTATGCACGAGTAAATCTCATACTCAGTACAGGTGGAGGCTAGCAAAAGACTGGGAGCGACAAATCAAGAGAGCATAAGAGCCATAATCATGCATAGCGACATAAACATCATTAATTAAAGCATAAGAACTATCAAAAGTTCAAAAATTAAATGATCATAGAGGCTATTAGTGACTGTTTCATAGTCATAAACATGGTGTGAGCATGCGCCAAGTCAACGAAATAAAATATTCAAAGGAGAATACCATAAATTTATGCTTCAACGTGACAAGAACAACTCATGAATCTTTCAATGGCACATTAAACACTCTCAGCTATTTGAGGCTAATCATGCTACTCAATAACCACAAGGTTTTAAAACTAAAATAACATCTAGCATGATATGAACAAGTTCTAGCCACAGTCTTGTGATGACCCAGCACACCACTGCATGTGTAGTGCGCAAGTCGATGACATAATACTCACAGAAGGACTTATCCGTGAATATTACATCTCTCAGAGTGGTACAACAGAAACACAGCGGGTCCAAGCAAAGCTATAGGATACAAACTTCATTACAAAATCTTGAGAATATCCTTGTTGAATCAAGAAGATCTTCTGCAAAAGAAACATTAGAAGAAGCAATTTGAAGCTCCAAGCCGGAGAAGAACTCTAGCTCAGAACTAATCCACTACGGCTGATGTCAGCCCTAATCTACGGCTAGTAACTGCTAAGTCCAAGAATGGACTCTACCTACACCTTGATAGCTTCTCCTCCATCAGCGTCGTTGATGATGATGCTTTACTGGCTAAGTAGTATAAGTCTCCACCTAGCTTCCTTAGACAGCGATGGCTTCTCGATGACGACTCCAATAGGGCTTCAACTCTAAGCAAGGGGTCAAACGGGATAGAATGAGTAACGAGCGTTACTCAGCAAGTTCATGATATACAGTGGGTGGTTGATGCACTAACTACAGCTTTCGACTCGAAAGAGTCATAAAGTAATGCAAGGTTTTTGTAAATCTTTCTTCAAGAGGTTGCTTTTAATTCTGAAAACTATGCCCGCCAGACCATCACAGGAGCTAGAACTTCATGGAGTTGCCTTTCCTGTAGCTTTCGCAGTTCCTTCCCGGAACAGGGGGTAACATGCCACATCCTTTTACACTCTGCAGAGGTGCGTTACTTTACCCATGGACGACCAAGACCATGTTGCACAACCAGGCTCGAGACCCTGTCCACTCCCACTCAGGTGTGGGGCCCGGTAGTTGGTCCAAGCCAAACCGTGCTTCTCCGCACAACGCATGCCCACCCATTTCTGCCAGCAGGTTGAACGCCTGATTCCACCCCTCACGATGGAGATCTACGCGCCCCTGGCAGACACTCATAGACCCCAGAGCCCGTGGGACGTAAGGGCTCCCACCCATGTGCATGTAGTCCCGCAAGACCTACAGCGTACGTCTCTGGCAGTCCGTTGACATGCGAACGAGAAAAGTATCACGGCTGACTTACTTCCCCCATAGAAGATCCATGGTCAACGCGATATCTACGGCGCACCGAGTTCTGACGGCATTTGTGGTTAATTCCTAGGTAATACTTTTCCATGCAGATGGAACCTTCCTTTGACCTATTCATCTTACCATGGTTCCATCCGCCCACCAAACAGAACACTACCACTCGGGTAGTCATTCAATTAGTCATATTATTATACAAATAGGATCATGCATTCTTTTGAGAACAGGTGGTAATACGTTAGGGTTTTTGCAATTAGTTTGTTATGAAGTACTACAAAGGATATTCATCTCTGGTTTTTAATAAACATTAATAGACTTTCAATATACTTATAAAAGCAAGTTTAGAAATTAAGTAAAATGGAATTTCTTGCAGTACCCATTTAAATCACATGCTAAGGTTTTAAGTTTAACCAGTGATTATTTCAATTAAGTAAGAATTGTATTTATGAATTAAATTCTTTTAAAGATATTAATTGCAATCCAAAAATAAATAAATGAGGTCATATTCATTTCTTTAGATAAGGTTTTAAACATCAAAAGGAATAATTAAATGATGTGCTTAAGTGCTAGAATAAGGGAATTTTTAAATGATTAAGATTTAATTATTAGGTACTAAATTGATTTGAATAATTTTGGATTTAAATGCTTAAAGAACATATTATTTTCCATTCCTTATTAATTTGATTTGTTTTAATTATCTTATTTTTCTTTCATAAATCAGGGAATGAGAAATTAATAACAATCAACCATTAAAGTTATATAAGTTGATATTTATAAATAAAGAATTGAGGATAACATTATTCTCAATTATTTAGTAGTGTTATTTATTTTATCATAGTTTATCTTAAATTCATAAGTTTAAGGTAAAATAGATATTATATTATTTAATTTAAACTGTTAGGGTATTAGAGGATTTATATTGGTGAATTAATTTAGAATTTTATTTAATTCTAATTTCTCTAGTTTTTGATGGTTTTTTATTAATATGATTTTATTTCTATTATTTTTATTTCAAGAAAATGGTCAAAAGACCAACCAGCCCCCAGGCTGACTGGTGGGCCAACCCACCAGTGGGTTGGGTCAAACCCACTCGGGTGAACCCGAGCAGGCGACACAGACCCATACTCGATCCCCCCCTCGCTCTCACTCCTCCCCTTCCCTGCTCTCTCGCGGTCCGGAGTCGCCGCCGTCGACGCCGCGTTTCCCCGCCTCTCTCCGGTGTTGCCCGCCGCCGCCAGTGGTCACGAAAGACGCGCCACGCGCCGCTCTACCCTCTCCTGCTCTTCGATCTGGAATTCTCTCCCGGAGACGGCCGTGCGCCACCCAAGTCCCCGACTAGGGTTTCGGTGATCTTATGCCTCGTCGCCGCCGAGCTGCCCCCGCACTGCTCCAGGGAACCCCGCATGGTTTTGACATGTTGTTGCGGTGCTGCTGCGACTACCGAGATGTGGGCGCCGTCGGGACGGTTCCCGGTGAGCAACCACGGCTCCACCGCCGCCGGCGACCTCGCTACGCCACCTGGCCGTGTTCACCACGACGGTGAACACCTGTGAGTACTCCTTACCTCTCTTCTCTTCCTCCTACTCTCTCTGCTCCCTGCTCTCCATCCCTTCATGCTCTGGAACCAGGCCATCGAGCCTGTGAATGGTGTTGTGTGTTGTGCTGCCCCAGTTCATCACAGTGATGAACTGATGTGTATAAGTGCCGATGCTATGATTGTGAGGATGCCTCAGTTTGGATGACTTGCTCGTACATGTGTAGGGATGCTCTTTCTTGTATAAGTCTCTAATTATTGGCTGCTGCTAGTGTGCACTGGATGTGATTTAAGCCCCTGTGCTTCTTTGTTGCTAAGAACCATGATCCTGAGGTTGCCCTGGTTGTCTCTGTCAATTTATTGACAGCTACATCAGTTGACCCTATATATTACACAGGTTATTGTTACTCTGAACCATTTGGTCTGGAATGCCCTAGCTGGTCACTTGATGGTTGTGTTAACAGAAGAATTCCATGGCCCTATGATTCTTATAAATCCTGGATTTTCTTGGTAAAGCCATCTAGTGTAGGGTTGTGCTTGAGGTGCTCTGTCCAGTAGGACCTAGTGTCCAGCAATCCTGTGCTGGATGAATTTGTTAACTTAATATCCAGTTCCTCTTGTTGGTGTTCATGTGCTGGTGTGTTTAGATAAGATTTTCCCCTGTGGTCCCCTATCTGAATGAGCCCATATGTTTTTAGCTGCCCCCTTTTGGCTATAAAACTGACAAGAACATGGTACTGCTGATCTAATGCCCCTAAGCAATTTTATCTGATAAGAACAGTTGCCTCCATCTTGATAAACCCCTGGCCAGTGATGCAATAGCCTGAGGCCCTGCTTTTATGTAAGAACATATATTGTGCTTGAGTTGAATGCTAATCTGAGATATTGGTTAATTATTGGGCATCTCTATATGCCATCTGGTGGGTGCTACTCTGAACCTTAGGGTTCAGAGGATGTGCCACCATGTCCCTCTCATGTTTCTAAGGAATATTTGACTTGGTGAGTTGTGTTTGAGGTACCAATCTTGATGGTTCTGGTGCCCAGCAACTATACTATGGATTGTTTGGTTGTTATATCTGATAAGAACAGATTAATGCTTGTTGAATTGCCCCAAGGCCCATGATGTTGTTCTGAGGCAATCCTATAGATAGGAACAGATACTATGTTACCTTTTAGTTCCCTGGGATGATTTTAGCATAGCAATTCTATGCTAGACTGAGGGAAATAAATCCCAGCCCACTATCTGTGCATAACTTAGCAAGATCCCTTGTTAGGATGTGTGTAGATATCACCTTTTGGTGTTACTGTTGTGGCTGTGATTTCCTGATGGACCTTGGCTTCTTGTTCCACTTCCCCTTGAGCTATATCCCCTGCTCTGCTTGTGGTCTTGTTGTTGTTGAGCTTCAGACCTGCTCCTCCAGCTCCTAACTTGGCCTTGTTCCCTACTGTTCTTGCTGGCTTGCTCCTCCAGCTGCAGGTTTGCACTTGCTCCTATCTTGGTCTATCCCATGTTGTTCTTCTCACAACAGGAGATTGGGTAGTGTGTATTGTTGCTCTGAGGTGTTCTTGGTGGTGGTATGAGCCTAGAGCTCAAGATGGACGTGTAGGAGAGGAAAGGGGTCTTTGCTCCTCTTGCTGCACGGCTGTTTGCCTTTTATTAGGCTGTTGTGGTCTTGACAGCACTAAAATATGCATGGATTTGTAAGCTGTGTGCTTGCATGCATGACTCAGGATATTTTACCCAAGCAGATGGACTCGACTGGGCTTGGTCTTATCCGATGCTTTCCATTCTTTTTGGCCTGACACTTGTATTACCTGGTACTTGGCCAATGAGGTTACACCGAGTTATTTCTCTGATTGGAACAGATGCTTAACTTGACTAAGCCTAACTCGATGATGCGATTAGCAGTGCATCACACTGCCTAGCTGAGAGTACTAACCCCCCACTAATCTTTTTTACTTTTCTTTTTTTTTCTTATTGATTTTGCAGGTACAGAAGATTAACAATTGAGGACTTATTAGGCAAGAATTAGTATAGGAATTTCTTTTTGTAATTGTCAACTTGTAATAGAACATGTAATTTTCCATTTGTTGAATTATGTAATAACTTTGTATTATTATTTTATTATCAATAAAGTTTATTCTTTTGTAATTTCCCTTTTATTGTAAATATGTTTGTAAAGACAATGTACTATTGTTTTAAATTTATAGAATCTTTATTTTTGTTTTATTACTCCTTGAATTGTATTCTATCCAATAAAGACTTGAATTAATGAATGACTATCATTTATTTTCTTATACTGTTATTTCTATAACTCTAAATACTTAGTTTGAATTCAAATTCAATTCCATGTCATTCAAAGTAAGAATTCATATCTCCCGACGATTCACCACTTAGGGTCATGCCCAAGTTCTCCCACCTCCACTTTTCTAATCTAAACCCTAAGTTAGGAAAAGATCATGTCGATATCCATCCACCTTCCCTCTTCGACTCTAAAACCCCAGTCAGATAATCGATGAATCTCTGATTACTCAAGGGTTAAAGATTTGCAAACATATCACTGGTTGCCACTCTCATTGTGATATTGATTTTGAGTCAATTACCAATTTGTTCTTATATAACTTAACCTAATGAAACTCTGGCGTTTAATGTCCTCAGAAATAATCTGCTTACAAGATTGATCAGGTCCTGTACTCAAATTATTCTTGTATGACACCGAACACCAGGATTTCACACCCCTCAGTTTATGTCTCCTGAGCTTAGCTCCCTCATGGTTTGCTTCTTTTGTAGCCTTGGTCATGCAGGAATGTAGACAAGAGTTTGGAAATATCACAGACAGTGATCAGAGTTTAGTATTAGTTTAAAAAGGTTTGTTTCCTCGTTCAGGTTCATCCTTCAGGACTGATAAGATCATCCAGCTATACATGACTAACTTGCAGAAGTAAGATCATCAACTGTGTGATTTGGCTACTCACCCCTCTTCGAGTTCTGGATACCAAGTTGATTTCTCTCAAGACACTTATAGACTTGAGATTAGGCTTGTTGAGAGTGAGTGTTGGTCACAACCAATTATGGTTTGTGTAACCAGATGATTTGTTTTCTTAAGATACTTTTTATAAAGATCACTCCAAATGTACTCTTGACTAGATGATCTAGACCAATTTTATCATGTCAAGTGAAACATTGGTCACTTTGGTTTGTTTAAACTTTCGCGCCAAAATTTCCCGTACTTTTAGATGCATGCTTTGCAAATGCACATATTAAATTTAGATCCTTATAACCTCCCAAACACTGGGGTGTTACAGTATCTCCCCCTTAACAAGAACTTCGTCCCGAAGTTCAACCTCTCTCACGTAAAGATAAGTAGAGAGTACTTCTGTAGACCGTTGAATCTTCACATCTGTTTGTTGTGTTGACCTTGACATGTGTATCCTCTTGTCTTCATTGTTCACCTTCCACTGTCTTGCACTATGATCTAATACTAAGCCTGTTGCTATGACAACTCTGTTTTGTTACTAGGCCTTCCTAATGGTCTTACGAAGAACACGTGGTATTTCCACCATGTAGTGGATACCAAGTTTCATTCTCCGATGAATAGGTATGGTTTCCTACCTCTCAGAACTTTCTGAAGAACATTTGGTATATCCACCAGGTGATGAATAACCAATAAGATTCTTCTGGTATACTGGATACCGTCTATGGTGAGATTTCCATTTGGTTTAATCTAATGGTCTCGATAGGAATACTGCTCAAAGAAGCTTGTACAATTGTAGTGTACATTGACTTAGACTCAATTGTTAATGAAAATATCTTCGAGTTTCCTCGAGTTTTAAGTTTTTCCTACAAGTGACTATATCCTATTCACTGGTTAATACTAAGGACTTTCTACATATTTGAGTTTTGACTTCTATGGGACAACTCTATAAGCTTATTTATCAAACTTCTACATGTTTCATTCTAAGATATATCTACTCATGTATTTCCCTTCTGATCACTTGTTGTATATCTCTCCAAACAAAATATGGAATATGGTCCATTCCCGTCAGTGCTTTATTGATTTCTGCCTTCTTGACTTTCTAGTCTTCTAGAGCTTTGGTGGTTACTTCCATCAGCTGATATTTCAGACCGCTCTCATTCTACTCCTATACCCTCTAGACCAGTGACATCAAGATAGAACTCAATGTTTGCACATGCATTTGCACATCAAATTCAATCTTCATGTACAGATCTAGTCAATCAAAGATCCAAATAAGAAGCAATAATTCCCAAATGCAGTTATCACTCATGCATCAAAAGCCTATGAAATAAAAGTACATAGAGTAAAACATCTCAAGTACCAAGGCTCTCAAATGCCATACACTACAAGTAGGTATATATTACCTTGTAATCCTAGTCTACACAACCACTCCTTGCCTTGGTAATTACTCCAATTGCATGCCTTACTGCAATGGAATAAACTCAGACAAAATGACCCTATAGTAGTTGTTGTCTAACTTGGTTCCATATAGGACTAAGTATTATGTAATTTAATTGCTTCATCTTGATCATGATAAGCTTCTCCTGGTATCTGTTGATCCTTCAGGTTATTGATCACATCGTAGAAGTAGTAATGTAGCTTCCATCAATGCTTATGCCTTCTCCTAATTCTATTCTATACTATTGTGATTCACCTCTGTACCTGATAGCTAAGGATATGGTATATACCCCATAGTTACCATGGTCTAATGATTCTTCATGATTCACAAACATTCCTTCCTGAAGACTCTTATACATACTCTATACCATGTTCTACTCCATCCTATTCATTCATAGAATGGGGTAATTATCACTTTGTCTTAATCATCTCTGACTATGATAGAACTCTCCTTTTCACAATACGCTGATACACAATAGACTTCTAACTATTCATACCTAGGTATAAAGAAAATAGATAAGTAAATTTACTCAAGTTGAGTAAGAATATTCTATACGAGTATGATTGTATCATTCCCAAGTGAATGATCACCATAGTTGTATGAAATGTGGTTAAGATAAGATGGCTTCCTATAGTCTTTACCAACCTACAGATCTCCTAAAAGGTTTTAAACCTAAGGTCGCTTCGCTCTGATACCACCTGTGATGACCCAGCACACCACTGCATGTGTAGTGCGCAAGTCGATGACATAATACTCACAGAAGGACTTATCCGTGAATATTACATCTCTCAGAGTGGTACAACAGAAACACAGCGGGTCCAAGCAAAGCTATAGGATACAAACTTCATTACAAAATCTTGAGAATCTCCTTGTTGAATCAAGAAGATCTTCTGCAAAAGAACCATTAGAAGAAGCAATTTGAAGCTCCAAGCTGGAGAAGAACTCTAGCTCAGAACTAATCCACTACGGCTGATGTCAGCCCTAATCTACGGCTAGTAACTGCTAAGTCCAAGAATGGACTCTACCTACACCTTGATAGCTTCTCCTCCATCAGCGTCGTTGATGATGATGCTTTACTGGCTAAGTAGTATAAGTCTCCACCTAGCTTCCTTAGACAGCGATGGCTTCTCGATGACGACTCCAATAGGGCTTCAACTCTAACCAAGGGGTCAAACGGGATAGAATGAGTAACGAGCGTTACTCAGCAAGTTCATGATATACAGTGGGTGGTTGATGCACTAACTACAGCTTTCGACTCGAAAGAGTCATAAAGTAATGCAAGGTTTTTGTAAATCTTTCTTCAAGAGGTTGCTTTTAATTCTGAAAACTATGCCCGCCAGACCATCACAGGAGCTAGAACTTCATGGAGTTGCCTTTCCTGTAGCGTTCGCAGTTCCTTCCCGGAACAGGGGGTAACATGCCACATCCTTTTACACTCTGCAGAGGTGCGTTACTTTACCCATGGACGACCAAGACCATGTTGCACAACCAGGCTCGAGACCCTGTCCACTCCCACTCAGGTGTGGGGCCCGGTAGTTGGTCCAAGCCAAACCGTGCTTCTCCGCACAACGCATGCCCACCCATTTCTGCCAGCAGGTTGAACGCCTGATTCCACCCCTCACGATGGAGATCTACGCGCCCCTGGCAGACACTCATAGATCCCAGAGCCCGTGGGACGTAAGGGCTCCCACCCATGTGCATGTAGTCCCGCAAGACCTACAGCGTACGTCTCTGGCAGTCCGTTGACATGCGAACGAGAAAAGTATCACGGCTGACTTACTTCCCCCATAGAAGATCCATGGTCAACGCGATATCTACGGCGCACCGAGTTCTGACGGCATTTGTGGTTAATTCCTAGGTAATACTTTTCCATGCAGATGGAACCTTCCTTTGACCTATTCATCTTACCATGGTTCCATCCGCCCACCAAACAGAACAATACCACTCGGGTAGTCATTCAATTAGTCATATTATTATAAAAATAGGATCATGCATTCTTTTGAGAACAGGTGGTAATACGTTAGGGTTTTTGCAATTAGTTTGTTATGAAGTACTACAAAGGATATTCATCTCTAGTTTTTAATAAACATTAATAGACTTTCAATATACTTATAAAAGCAAGTTTAGAAATTAAGTAAAATGGAATTTCTTGCAGTACCCATTTAAATCACATGCTAAGGTTTTAAGTTTAACCAGTGATTATTTCAATTAAGTAAGAATTGTATTTATGAATTAAATTCTTTTAAAGATATTAATTGCAATCCAAAAATAAATAAATGAGGTCATATTCATTTCTTTAGATAAGGTTTTAAACATCAAAAGGAATAATTAAATGATGTGCTTAAGTGCTAGAATAAGGGCATTTTTAAATGATTAAGATTTAATTATTAGGTACTAAATTGATTTGAATAATTTTGGATTTAAATGCTTAAAGAACATATTATTTTCCATTCCTTATTAATTTGATTTGTTTTAATTATCTTATTTTTCTTTCATAAATCAGGGAATGAGAAATTAATAACAATCAACCATTAAAGTTATATAAGTTGATATTTATAAATAAAGAATTAAGGATAACATTATTCTCAATTATTTAGTAGTGTTATTTATTTTATCATAGTTTATCTTAAATTCATAAGTTTAAGGTAAAATAGATATTATATTATTTAATTTAAACTGTTAGGGTATTAGAGGATTTATATTGGTGAATTAATTTAGAATTTTATTTAATTCTAATTTCTCTAGTTTTTGATGGTTTTTTATTAATATGATTTTATTTCTATTATTTTTATTTCAAGAAAATGGTCAAAAGACCAACCAGCCCCCAGGCTGACTGGTGGGCCAACCCACCAGTGGGTTGGGTCAAACCCACTCGGGTGAACCCGAGCAGGCGACACAGACCCATACTCGATCCCCCCCTCGCTCTCACTCCTCCCCTTCCCTGCTCTCTCGCGGTCCGGAGTCGCCGCCGTCGACGCCGCGTTTCCCCGCCTCTCTCCGGTGTTGCCCGCCGCCGCCAGTGGTCACGAAAGACGCGCCACGCGCCGCTCTACCCTCTCCTGCTCTTCGATCTGGAATTCTCTCCCGGAGACGGCCGTGCGCCACCCAAGTCCCCGACTAGGGTTTCGGTGATCTTATGCCTCGTCGCCGCCGAGCTGCCCCCGCGCTGCTCCAGGGAACCCCGCATGGTTTGGACATGTTGCTGCGGTGCTGCTGCGACTACCGAGATGTGGGCGCCGTCGGGACGGTTCCCGGTGAGCAACCATGGCTCCACTGCCGCCGGCGACCTCGCTACGCCACCTGGCCGTGTTCACCACGACGGTGAACACCTGTGAGTACTCCTTACCTCTCTTCTCTTCCTCCTACTCTCTCTGCTCCCTGCTCTCCATCCCTTCATGCTCTGGAACCAGGCCATCGAGCCTGTGAATGGTGTTGTGTGTTGTGCTGCCCCAGTTCATCACAGTGATGAACTGATGTGTATAAGTGCCGATGCTATGATTGTGAGGATGCCTCAGTTTGGATGACTTGCTCGTACATGTGTAGGGATGCTCTTTCTTGTATAAGTCTCTAATTATTGGCTGCTGCTAGTGTGCACTGGATGTGATTTAAGCCCCTGTGCTTCTTTGTTGCTAAGAACCATGATCCTGAGGTTGCCTTGGTTGTCTCTGTCAATTTATTGACAGCTACATCAGTTGACCCTATATATTACACAGGTTATTGTTACTCTGAACCATTTGGTCTGGAATGCCCTAGCTGGTCACTTGATGGCTGTGTTAACAGAAGAATTCCATGGCCCTATGATTCTTATAAATCCTGGATTTTATTGGTAAAGCCATCTACTGTAGGGTTGTGCTTGAGGTGCTCTGTCCAGTAGGACCTAGTGTCCAGCAATCCTGTGCTGGATGAATTTGTTAACTTAATATCCAGTTCCTCTTGTTGGTGTTCATGTGCTGGTGTGTTTAGATAAGATTTTCCCCTGTGGTCCCCTATCTGAATGAGCCCATATGTTTTTAGCTGCCCCCTTTTGGCTATAAAACTGACAAGAACATGGTACTGCTGATCTAATGCCCCTAAGCAATTTTATCTGATAAGAATAGTTGCCTCCATCTTGATAAACCCCTGGCCAGTGATGCAATAGCCTGAGGCCCTGCTTTTATGTAAGAACAGATATTGTGCTTGAGTTGAATGCTAATCTGAGATATTGGTTAATTATTGGGCATCTCTATATGCCATCTGGTGGGTGCTACTCTGAACCTTAGGGTTCAGAGGATGTGCCACCATGTCCCTCTCATGTTTCTAAGGAATATTTGACTTGGTGAGTTGTGTTTGAGGTACCAATCTTGATGGTTCTGGTGCCCAGCAACTATACTATGGATTGTTTGGTTGTTATATCTGATAAGAACAGATTAATGCTTGTTGAATTGCCCCAAGGCCCATGATGTTGTTCTGAGGCAATCCTATAGATAGGAACAGATACTATGTTACCTTTTAGTTCCCTGGGATGATTTTAGCATAGCAATTCTATGCTAGACTGAGGGAAATAAATCCCAGCCCACTATCTGTGCATAACTTAGCAAGATCCCTTGTTAGGATGTGTGTAGATATCACCTTTTGGTGTTACTGTTGTGGCTGTGATTTCCTGATGGACCTTGGCTTCTTGTTCCACTTCCCCTTGAGCTATATCCCCTGCTCTGCTTGTGGTCTTGTTGTTGTTGAGCTTCAGACCTGCTCCTCCAGCTCCTAACTTGGCCTTGTTCCCTACTGTTCTTGCTGGCTTGCTCCTCCAGCTGCAGGTTTGCACTTGCTCCTATCTTGGTCTATCCCATGTTGTTCTTCTCACAACAGGAGATTGGGTAGTGTGTATTGTTGCTCTGAGGTGTTCTTGGTGGTGGTATGAGCCTAGAGCTCAAGATGGACGTGTAGGAGAGGAAATGGGTCTTTGCTCCTCTTGCTGCACGGCTGTTTGCCTTTTATTAGGCTGTTGTGGTCTTGACAGCACTAAAATATGCATGGATGTGTAAGCTGTGTGCTTGCATGCATGACTCAGGATATTTTACCCAAGCAGATGGACTCGACTGGGCTTGGTCTTATCCGATGCTTTCCATTCTTTTTGGCCTGACACTTGTATTACCTGGTACTTGGCCAATGAGGTTACACCGAGTTATTTCTCTGATTGGAACAGATGCTTAACTTGACTAAGCCTAACTCGATGATGCGATTAGCAGTGCATCACACTGCCTAGCTGAGAGTACTAACCCCCCACTAATCTTAACAACTATACTAGCCTACGAACGATCTAGCTGGGAGAAATATCATATTTCGGCCATGAGATGGTTAAACATCCGTAACAACAATGTTATTATGGGTAAAATACCAGCTTCTTAATAATTATGTTTTGCAAAGTTGGACACTCCTCTAACTATTGAGCGATTAAACCGAGAGGGAAGCCATGGATATCAGTCATGAGTGGGATCTCAACTGTAGCATTAACCTGCTTCACTGGGTACTCCGACTTAGCTACATAGTACTGATTTGCATATACCACTCTTTTTGGCGTAATCTCGTCAACTAAGAAATAGAAGTTTTGTGAGTCCAACAACCAAATACTCCTGCATATCAAAATATAAGATGTTTTAATGTTTTCTAGATAACATGTATCTAGACGTACTTTAGTGTGTAGATTCATGTGTATCTTACACTAAAACATGTCTAGATACGTGTAGTTTAGAAAACGTTAAAACATTTTACATTTTGATACAGAGGGACTATTTGCACTTGAGAGACTTGACTAGATAACATGAGTGGGCTGCATTGAAAGGATTTATATCTATTTGTGTTTGACTACTAAGCACGTTCAAATTCTACCTATTCAATTCCATCCAAAAATCAGAAAAATATAATAAAGTGCAAATAGGAGAATCACAAGTTTGTTCTTTCAATGTAGATTTAACTTTGAGATTAGACATACAAGTTTTAACTGAATCTCTTATGGTTTGGACATCAAAAGATTTATTTATAATCGAGTCTATGTTGTCTTGCATGAGTACATATTATCATGCTTTCAACTTTCAGAAACAAATGTTGTTCGGCTACTTAAGCATGGAACCTTTTTAATGGCCACATATTATTTATTTATCGATACACTTTCGCAGGATGGGCAAGAGTCTAAGCATGGGGATATTGATATTGATGCGTCCATTTTATACACGATTTTGCCTATTTTTTCATATGTTTACATTGGAATTTTTGCATTCTTATGTATTGGCTTCCACCTGATTTCAACACCAATTCATATTTCCGATGAGCTTTTCACAACTAGATGTTTTATTAGAATTTTACTTGTTTTCCCTTGTCTTTGTGTCTATGTATGTTTAGGTGGAAATCACGAAGTATTATGATGAAAGAAGACGAATGGAGAAGAATCTAAAGAGGTTACAAGCACCATATGACAAGTTAAGAGTCTTGGAAATGGCCATTTTTCTCCAAGCCAAAATCAATATTGAAAACCAGTGGTGTGTAGCCCTCGTCCATACAAGCTCAACGAGCCGAAGAATACTCAAATGGACTTCGTACAAAAAATGACGGAAAAAACAAGATTGACATACAGTATCATTAAACGACCATTAATACGGTGACATGCGGCCGTACTAGCACCCGTACCGCAGGAACGAGGAGACGGAAATCGTCCGAATTTCTGCGATTCTTCACCGATTTCGACCATGTTCGAGCCCTAACCTTACTAAACTCATTAGGTCGTTTGGGGTGGGGGGTCAAAGGGGACTCATCTAGAGAAGTTGGATCAAGAGGTGACCTCATATATAAGGAGGGGAGACCCTAGCTCCAACAGAATCATCCTCATTCGTTGCCGCCCCTGGAGGGCTTCCGCCGCCTCAACGCCATCTCCACCATAGCATCACCACCTCGCTATCTATAGAAGAAGAAGACAATACATGAGAGGAGGATTCCAAGGCATATACATAAACACCATCATCATCCGCACCGCTATAACCATAGATTCGTTCATCATCCACACCGTTGCCCTATCAGTACCTCCTCTAAGTATCGAATTTAGACATTGTCAGCGAACAAGTGGGAACAATGGGTGCAATTGGTCCATCGCTTAATGACATTTGTTCTATCCATCACGTAACTGAGATGGGTGTAAGGGATGTGAGTTATGTGATTCAGAGAAATATATCCATCATTTATTTTAGTTTCCCCTTTGCTCGTTTTATTTGAAGAATTGTTGAATTCACTTTTAATTTACCACCACCAACCAATATCACGGATTTGTTTGGGAATTGGTTGAGAGGGATGCACAAAATTCACAAAGCATGTGTGCGTGTCGGTGTATGTGCTCTATTATGGTATTTTTGGACGTGTAGAAATTATTTGGTTTCCAACAAGACATGAATGTGAATTATTTGTAGACACGAGATGATATGGTTTCTGGGTGTGTCCGCCTCGAGACGTTCGCTCGGGCCTTCTACAACATAGGCTGGCTGGAAGCTATCTAATAGGTAAAAATGTTGTATAAGTATGTCATTTATCGTCCTAAGTAACTGCTCTCCCTAAATCTCGAAACAGGCTTTCGCCCCGCTTTATAAATAAAGGAATCACCACAACAGTCATAAAAAGTATCAGATACAAGATCCAAACACACAAACCATAGAATGCTGGGGAAACAACACAACAAGGCCCAAGGTAGGGGGGAACACTACTGCAGCATAGGGCGGGGCGGGGTGGTGTGAGTAGAGGGGTCATCGGGCCGTCGAGGAGGAGATGCGGCGCGCGGCCACGATGAGTCTGTCGATGGAGGCGTCTAGCTGCGCCCTGTCCTGTTGTCTACACGACGGGTGACACTGATGCAAAAGAGCCAGAAATTTGTAAATCGAGTCAGAAGCACGCCTCGGAAGAATAGTCTCTATCACCATTTTATTGCGAGTGGTCGACAGGGACCAAGCCATCGCTGCGAACACCATCCAGAAGAGGGGCCTTCCTCTCCCCGCCAAGTGCGCCTGGGTTTCAAGGAACTCGCCGAGATCCGAGGCCTGCCAGGAAGGTCCTAGGGCCTCATGCACGAAGTTCCATAGAAATCGAGCAGCAGGACACACAAACAAGATGTGAGAACTCGACTCAGGTACCCTGTAGAGGGACATAAACCGGCCCCCGGGTCGTGGCGCTTAGCCACCTCGATCCTAGAGGGCAGCCTATCCCGGAGCAGTTGCCACACAAAGATCTTAATCTTCAAAGGTAGTGGGGCCTTCCATAAGGGAGCAGCCCAAGTACTGTTCAGACCAGAGAACTGTGCCCGATACGCTAATTTGACCGAGAATATCCCCGAGGGGGCCAAGGCCCAGGAAACTTGGTCAGGGCCCCCTGGAAGAACATCAGGAAGAGCACACCGCATCTCCTCCCAAGCCACAACTTCTGTCGGCCCAAAAGTTTGTCAGAACGAGATGTTCCCAGTCCCATTTTGGGCCGCCAAAGCACCACTTGAAAGGGGTCCGAGCAAATTGCAAATAGACTCGGAAAATCCAGCTGCAGCGGCCTCTCCCATAACCAAGGGTCAAGCCAGAATAGGCACCCTTGGCCATCCCCAACACTAAATCGGCCCCCTTTCCTAATTTCTCGATTTATCGACTGGATAGACCTCCAGAATAGAGATCATTCCTGCCGCTCGCAAGCGAGAAGGGGATGGCCCTGCAAATACTTGGCTTTGATGAGCTAAAGCCATAGGCCCCCCTCATCCCTCGGAATGCGCCAACTCATCGCAGCATGAGGGCGACATTCATCTTGCGAGAGGCCACCATCCCTATGCCCCCATGTCCTTGGGGGCGCACACGTGCGCCCATTTCACCATGTGGTATTTTTGCTTCCCTTTAGCGTCATGCCAAAAGAACCGGGATAGCTCCTTGTCAAAGGCGGCATGTACCCCTTCCGGTAAGGAGTAAATCCCCATCATGTAGGAAGGGATACTAGTTACACAGGACCCAATCAACACAGACTTGCTTCCCTTATAGGTAAAGTGTCCACGCCAGGGTTCTACCTTATGCCTTACTCTCCCCATCATGGGGTCTAAATCCTTGATTAGGATCCTAGGATCGCTAAGAGGTACCCCTAGGTAGTTAACATGGAAGGAGGACAACCTGCAATTGAGGTTGTCCACAATCCGTTGTTGTTCATCCAGGGGGAAGCCAAGCACAACCACTTCACTCTTGTCAAAGTTAATCTCGAGGCCCGACATTGCCTCAAAGCACAACAAGAGGAACTTGAGATTGACAATATCCAATCCCGAACCCTCCACCATAATCATGGCATCATCCGCATATTGCAGGCGAGTGACGCCTCCCCCGGGAATGAGATGCCCTACCACACCGGTTACGTCGCCGGCCATCCTGGATTTGTCCAAGATAGCCGCGAAGGAATCCACGGCCAGGTCAAAGAGGATGGGGAAATGGGATCCCCCTGCCTTACCCCGCATGACGGCCTAAAATAGGGAACGATGTCCCCATTTATGTTAATCGCGGTATTGCCACTCATGACGAGATGCATTATCCACGTGATAAACCGAGCATCAAAACCTCGACGCTGCAGAACCTGGCGGAGGAAGGACCAATCCAGATGGTCGTATGCTTTCTGGAAGTCAAGTTTAAGGAAAAACCTTTATGGTGGCGCACCTTCACCGCATGAACAATTTCATGAAGTGCTAGTATCCCATCATGTATAAATTGTCCCTTGAGGAAAGCAAACTGAAAGGAATGAGTAATATGCTCGGCCACCGGAGCCAAGCGCATTGCACACACCTTAGAGAAGATCCTATGGATTACATTTATAACTGTGATGGGTATAAATTGGCGGATATCCGAGGCCCCAACTACTTTCAGGATCAGGATTATCACTCCAAAGTTAAGGCGAGACATCACCAATGTCCCCGTGTAGAATTCTTGGAACATCGGCATAATCTCCGCCTGAATAGACTCCCAAAAAAACTAGAAGAAGGAGACCGGAAGGCCATCCGACCCAGGGGACGAGTTCGCCTTCATCTCCATAACAGCGCGTCTAACCTCTTCAGGAAGAAAAGGAAGAAGGAGCTTCGTGTTCTCCTCCGGGGTAACAAGCTCCCCGAGGGATCACGTCGCCTCCGCTAGCGCAACCCTAGAGCGGGGTTCCGCAGTAAATAACTCCTTATAGAAGGAGTAAATATGGGCTGATAGGTCTTCGACCGTCTCCAATAGGAGACCGTCAGCCCATAGGAGAGGAATGGAACACCGCCGGCGCCGCCCATTGGCAATGTCATGGAAATAGGCCGTATTTGAGTCCCCCTTGAGGAGCCAATTCTGCCTACTCCGCTGGTGCCAGAACACCTCCTCCCCCTTGTAGATCTCCATAAGGGATCCTTCAAGGGAATACCATTGTATCCACTCATCCGTGTTTAGCCCTCCTGTGTCGGCTACCAAATCCAGATATTGGATCTGGCCAAGAAGGAAAGCTTTGTTCCTACGAACCTCCGCTCCCAAATTGGATCCCCACACTCGCATTAATTGGCGGGACATCTTGGCACAGTGATGCCAAACATCCACCACATTATACGCTCTTGGGGGGAGGAGGTATCCGTCCCCCACTTAAGCTTAACCGCTTCCGCAAAGCCCGGCTGGCTCAGCTAGAAATCCTCAAAGTGGAAGCGGTTCTGCCTGGGAGGGACCACTCCCCCCGAGGAGAGAATCAGGGGGGAATGATCTAAGCCCACCCGGGTCCTAGCGCGTAGCGAGCACATCGGAAAGGCAACCTTCCATTCCACCGAGACCAAGACCCAATCTAGGACGCTGCGGATAGGCTCCAGGTGGTTATTAGACCACGTATATCTCACACCCACCCGCTCGATCTCGATGAGCACAAGATCCTCTATGAAATCATTAAATAGCCGCATTCTAGGGAAGTCCAGATTCGCCGAGCTTTTTTCATTCGGCATGCGAATCAGGTTAAAGTCCCCAGCCACGAGCACCGGGTCGGGACAACTATCCACCTTTGCCTTGAGTTCCTCTAAGAACTCCAAGGACCTCCGATGGTCTGCGGGTCCCTAGACAATAATCACCTCCCAACGGAGGTGAGTCCGTCTATGGGTCAGGGACATGCTTAGAAAGAACATCCCGCGGTCCATATCCTCTATCTCGAAGGTTTCCTCCTTAGCACCAAGGAGAATCCCTCCCGACCGTCCCATAGACGGAAGCCATTGCCACACAAATTTATGGCAACTAAGGCTCTCCAGTTCTGGGATCGAGAATTCCTGAAGAACCGTCTCTTGAATGCCAACTATACCCAGGTCTTCATCCCTTAGATGTTCGATCAACTGTCTACGTCGGCTGTCCTACCCGCACCCCGCATATTCCAATTAAAAAGGACGACACTCATTGGGAACCTGCGGGGGTTGTCCCCTTATGAGGGACTGGGCGAGCCCTACTATTATTCAAGGGTTGCAACGCTGACTTCGCGGGCCTCCCACGCTTCCTCCCTTACGGGAGGATGCCTCAGGAGTCGCTGCACTAGTCTGCCGAGGAGAGGCTCCGCTGCCGGACCCTTGTGCCTCCTGCACGGGTCCAGCGGGAGCCGGGGGCCCTGCCGCTCGCGCTTAGCTTGAGCACGAGCCGCAACAAGGGCCCCCTCATAGACCTCTTTAGCTCTAATCGCCTCAATTTTCTTACATCTGGGGCCTTTCTCGCTGCGGAATTGTCCCAGTCTGCCACCACCTAGGCCAGATGGTCGAGGTGAACCAAATCGAGAACCGAAAAACGAGAGCCAGGGGGAGGTCGAGACGCACCCGTCCCAGGGTCGCGAGCGGCACGGCGGCGACATGCCACCATCGTCATCGTAAGCACGACCAGCTCCTTCCCCGACCTCGTGGAGGCAAGCCTCGCACTGGCACGAGAAGGCGGGGGAGGTGGTGCCCTCGGACGGCGCGCGGCACGGTCTCGAGCACCAGCCACGGGAGTGTCGGGGAAGACCATGACTCTCTCCACGGAACCGGCCGCCGGCGTGGCCGGAACCAGCGAGGGGGACCCCTGAGTCGAAGTGGGGGGTTCCCAGGAGACCGGTAGTAGCAGAGGACACCAGGGGAGCGTGGGGACTCAGGGGCCTGAACCACCAGCCCCACACTCGAGGCGCCCTCCTCTGTCTCCGTGTGCTGGGAGAGGGAGGTCCGACTCCGTCTGCTGAGAAGGGGGAGACTCCATCGCCGCCGCGATACGACCTGAGAGATCCTTGGATCTTGGCCCCTCACAGAACTTGGAGCCGTATTGTGAGAACTGAAGACCAATGGGCGCAGGAAGAGCAGTGTCAGGGAAGCAGGAGCCGACAGACAGGCCCACCTTAGCCGGCGCACTCTGGGGGAGAGTCATAGGAGCTGGAACAAACCGTCCAGGCAAAGATGCCTGAACCCGGGCCGCAACTCGCGCCGCAACCCCCTCCGCGGTAGGCGCAGGGATGCAGCAGGGGCCACCAGCGGAGGAGGCGAGGTCGCGTCAGCACGCTCAGTGTCGTCGGGGAGGTCATCATCCGAGGACTCATCCTCGCCATCCTCAGAGTGGTTGTGGCCAGGGGAGGGGTCACGATGAGGCGGTGGGGGAGGGGATATGGGACCCTGGCGCTCACCGTCCGACTCCACCTCAACCACCAGTGACCGGCCCGCCTTGCCAAAGAAGAACGATGGTAGGAGGGCTGGTAGCTTGGAGCTGTCAGGGACCAAGACACGGAAACGTACCGGACCATCATCTGGCAGGGATGTCGCATCCAGCTCCTGTAACACCCCCACAGCCATCGCAATCCTCATCAAGAAGGAATCAGTCCGAGCCTCCCGTGGGATCCCATGGATCCTGATCCACACGGAGGAGAGGGTGGCAGTCCTATCAGGGTCGGCAGAGGACTTCGTGATGGAGACCTTGATGTTGTGCATAGGGAGCATGGTGGTGGCCGCCCAAGAAACGGCAGGAGGCCGAGGGGCGGAAAATCCACCACAAACTTGTTCACGGAGACATCCCGTACCACCCTCGGTGCCTCACCGTCAAGGCGGACCAACTCCTCCCTGGTCGTCTCGCCCGTGATCTCAAAAGAGTGTTCGACGTCCTGCATTGGGAGAACAGTGATGGTCACCAGGTGCTCAGGAGCGGCGAGCACGATGTCTCCCATGTCGAGGTAGAAGAACCCCGCGGCAATGCTCTGGCCCAATAGCTGCAGGCATCCACAACCACCACACACGCCACACGACCGTCTCGACACCTGGGTTGGCGGCACGACGGTAGCGACGGGGGGTGGACCATCCACCGGCACCGCCACAACAGTCGCAACAGGGGCCTTCTTCCTCTTCTTATTTTTCTTCTTCTTTGCAACCACTTCCGCACCATCTGGACCAGAGGGAACAGCAGCCCCGACATGGTGGAGATTGGCCCCTGCCCGCTCGCCCATCACGGTCAACACCCGACCTCCACGAGTCAAGCGCATAGGCCGGCCGGCACGCGTCCCGCACCTGACGCCGCGCGGCGTATCCCGCAGCTCCTCATCGAGCCGCTGCACCCCGGGAGACGGACCCTGGCGTGCGGGGGAGCGTAGTTGCTGGGAGCCGCGACCATCGCCCGACGAGGGGAGGGCGGGCGACCTTCCCGGCCGGGCCACATCGCCTCACCCCGAGGGCGGCGCTCCATCGAGCGGACAAGAGGTGACCGGCGGGCCGACAGGCGGTAGGGTTCCGGGGGGGCTGCGCGGGATGGTGGGGGAGCAGCACGGGAGGGAGAGGACGTGCAGGGAGGCAGGTATCAGGACCCGCGGTGGGGTGGTGGCGGACTCCGGGACCGGCAGCGCTTCATCGTCTCGGCGACAACCTCGGCGAAGGAGGCAGATCGGGGCAGCAGTGGAGGGAGCTGTTGAACGTGTCTGGCCGCTGTGTGAAAATGGGCTATCTGCGCCCCCGTCGTTGGGAACCCTAGCCCAAGGCTATGGGCCCCTTTTCTAAGCCACATCCATGCCGACATGGGCTTGGCTGGGCCAGGCCCAAGGAGGGACGGGGCGGGAGCGCCATAGTTAGGCGCCGCGCGCGTGTCTTGACACCTCCATCCTAGAATGGGTCGGCAGTCCACACTCACGTCACGGGCCAACCTAGAGCACGGCCCATGGCCCACCACCGGGGACCCGTCACCCATCACGGATCTCTCCCCCAACCTGCACCCTGGCGGTGCAACGGCGACCGCGCCCGAGGGCGTCAGGGCCCCAGAGACCAACCCCAGCGCCGAGGCCGGCGGGCGGACCGTCGCAGGGGCAAGCCTCGCAGCAGTCGCACCTGCACGGCCAGCATGGGGAGGTTCCAGGGGAGAGTTACGAGCAACCGGAGCCCGACGGGGGCGGGCACCAAGCGACGGCGACCTAAAAGACGCGTCCTTAGCACCACCACGACGACGCGCCGGCGAGCGTTTGGCTATGGCGAGGAAGTCGGCGAAGATAGGATGTGCTGGTGGTGAGCATCGCTGCTCCTCCCCCAGGCGCACTTCCTCCTCCTTGTCAATTTCCTCGGCCACATATGCCCAACGTCGGCCGTGAATCGAGTCGGGGACCTCGGCTGCCATGTCGATCTCGCCGGAACGGAACAGCCACCAGGGACAGAAGGGACGGGGAGGGACCTAGGGGCTAGGCCAGGCCCGGCGCGCCGCCATCAGCATCCGTCAGCAAGCTCGCACCTTGCAACGCCACCTCTTTCCGGTGCTGGAGCCGGTGGGGTCACCGCCCTGGATGAGGAAGGACATCGCTTTTAGAAATAGAGCCCTTCTACTCCTTTTATTGTATTTCGCTCGCTAGTGTTTATCGCCGCTCTTTCTGATCCATGATTTCTAAATTTCAAATCTAAAACTCTGCAATAAAACGATTGTGTACATAATTTTGATACAAAGAATGAGTCTTTACTTTTTGTTTACAATTAATATCATGATATATTATTGTAGAAAAAAGTACATGATAGAGATATATGAGCTGACTACAACAATTATAAAATAAAGTTTAAAAGAAACTAGCAAATCTTCGAGATTTTTAATATCTTTTTTCTTCCATGACATAATCTTATATTTTTCTGAAGACAACCATAAAACATAGAGACCAAATCATAAACATGTGAATACCAACGAGAGTTCTACCATAATTCTTTTGAGCTGCAATGCCAAGATCGTAAGCACTCAAGCAGCCATTAAAGTAATCAACCAACATCGACATGAGTACCAACGCAAGTATTACAGGGAAAGCAACCGAACAGATTGATCGAAGTCACCGCGAGGCGAGAGTATGAATCACCATTATCGAGGACATAGCAGTCGGGACAAATATTATAAGGATAATCCTCTTCATGGCAACCATGAGAACAGATCCAAAACCGATCCGATGAAGTAAGATGTAAATAACCATACCTAGACAAATTAAATCTTCCAACTCCACCAATAATGTTGGAAAGGAGATCTCGTTGTTGAACAGTGTGTCAAAGATCACTTATTCCAGACGATACCGTTTTTATTGACGAAGAAGTCGGTCACCAAAATACTAAACATAATCCGTTGAAAAACCTACTTTTACTTAAAAACTCCACTTATAGATCGGCTTTTCCGTCCCTTGTAATGCCAGCGAGATCCCCGGGAGGAGAGGTGAACTATGGAGAAGACGGAGCTAACCACGCGTGTTCGTATTCCCTCCGTTCCACAATATAAGATGTTTTAGACATTTTCCACATTCACGTACATACATATGTATCTAGACACATTTTAGTGTACTAGTTGAATGCCCGTGCGTTGCCACGGGTGTTTAAGTTTCTTTCCCACCAGAATACTCCAAGATTTTAATAAAAGCATACCCATCTCTCTCTCCCTCTTCCTCCCCATTACCCGCTATTGAGCTTCATTCACCTCCACTCTACCAATGCCACTATTGTACTTCAATCACCTCAATCCAACAATGTGTCATTTACCATTGTGCGTTGATATTTGTTACTCAAAAGAAGAAATTCCAAATATCAGTTTATTTCACTGGAACCCAACCTAGATTATGTTAAGAAATCACAAATATTCTAGCGCCAAAATATTTGTGATTTCCTAGGTAAAACTCAGTAGAGGAGTTCTGACTTCACAATTTTCTCATTTCCGATGATATAGTTTTCCAAACTCTTATTGTCCATGAACTTTGCACACTTTTTAATAGCTGCTCTGAATGGTATGCCAAAAGCTTCACCGATGCTAAAACATACCGCAGAGTGTATCTTTGCAAGCTATGGACCAAAATTATATCTAGACGTGTAAACAGATTTCTATTAACCAGAATGTGCAACAATATCGCTGGCAACCAAATCATAGACAAAGGCTGGGACATCACCCTACCAACCAGTACAAGCAGAATCAACATTCATGGCCATACTGGGCAAATGAGTAAGCCACTATATTACAGCTACAAGGAGCAAACTTAAAAGCTTAACACTCAAAATAACCGGTAGATGCTACACACTTCCTTCAGCAGCACACCAATTGTCGCCAGATCATAGCTCCTCTCCTGCAGCGTTGTAACCAATCATCAAAAAACCATGTCGAACAATGGCCACCGCCGCAAGCCGTGACAAACGCTTCTGCTTCAACTTGCAAGGCATCCTTTAGGTTGTGAATTTTCCCGCTGTCGCTGCACTGACCTCGCTAGCTTCCGATCGCGCAAAAAAATCCCAGGTGCCGTCACCGAGTCTAGATCACGGCTTGTTATTGTTAGGTGGCTTTGTCCAGGTCACAGGTTGTGATCATTGGGTGGCTTCGTCCATGCCTCTCCGCGTTGCTTAAGGCTTTGCTTACCTGCAGACTGGGATG